>NC_061166.1:32227355-32577355 GCF_022113875.1 Hydra vulgaris | reverse complement strand
TTTTAATTTATTTTGAAGTTGATTCCAGTTCATTATTGCAGAGTATTTAAAGGATTGTTCACCATAGGATTTTGTATTATATGTTTGCAAACTCAGTGCACCGCTACAAGAATTTCTTGTAAATCGGCTGCTAATTGCACTGTGTTGAGTAAACCATTCATCAAATATAGGAGGCAGTTTTTTATTAAGGCAGCTGTGAATAAATAAGCAATTTTCAATTTTAATTAAATCATGTACTTTTAAGATATGTAATGTGTTAAAAGATGTGGATGTATGTGAATTTTTTGGAAGAAATTCAATAATTCTGACTGCTTTTTTCTGCATGATAAATAGGCGATTAATAATACTCATATTTTGACTCCATGATAAAAGGCAATATGTGAGGTGAGAGTGAAATAAAGCATAGTAAATAGATTTTAAAGTTTTTTGTTGAATGAAATGTTTTAGCTTTGATAGAATGGCAAGGGATCTATTCAACTTATTAGAGATATCTTTATAATGATAAGCCCAGTTTAAGTTTTCGTCTAGCTTTATACCCAAGTAGTTAACAAATTTTTTACAATAAAGTTTTTTCCCATTTAATTTAACTTTGATCTGTTGGTCTAATTTTTTGTGGGGACTTTTAAATAATATTAAATCAGTTTTTTTTTGAGTTGAGGGATATTTTGTTTGCATTAAGCCAATTGCATAGTTTCTTAAGGTCATAGTTAACATATTTGTTGATTTTTTTTACAGATTTATTAAAGTAGAGAAGGTTTGTGTCATCTGCAAAGTGTTGGACTCGACAAAATTTTAATGCTTTAGACATGTCATTTATATAAATAAGAAACAGCAAAGGGCCAAGAACAGATCCCTGAGGAACACCTACATTGATATCGTTTAAGTTTGAGTTCACTCCACCAATAGATACTAATTGAGTTCTATTAGTAAGAAAAGATTTAAACCAGGAGTTTGAAACTCCTCTAATACCATAGTAGGATAGTTTATAGAGTAGAATGTCAACATCTACAGTGTCAAATGCCTTTTGAAGATCAATAAATATACCACATCCAAACATTCCTTCATCTAGAGAATTTTTAATTTTTTCTGTTAGACTTAGTAAAGCAAGTGATGTAGAGTAGTTTGTTCGAAAACCAAATTGTAGATCACAAAACAGTTTATTTTCATTAAAGTATTCGTATAAGCGGTTAAACATTAGCCTTTCAAGAATTTTATCAATGTTGGAGAGGAGGGAAATTGGCCTATAGTTTGACATTAATAGTTTTGAATCATTTTTAAAAATAGGGATAACTTTGGCAGTTTTTAAGTTTTCTGGGAAAATACCGCTTGAGAATGAGGTATTAAAAATGTTAGAAAGAATTCTTGAAAGTTCAGTTTTTAATAGTTTTAGAATTTTAACTGGTAGACCATTTGGTCCAGAAGCTTTATTTGAGTCTAAAGAGTCGATAATTTTTGAGACTTCATGTTCGTCAGTAGGTTTTATAAAAAAAGATTTTTGAACAGAATTTGATAAGTAATATGTGAAATGATTCATGGATGAAGGAATTGTTGCCTGGACATCCCTACCAATGCCAGTAAAGTAGTTGTTGAATGTATTACAAATATCAAAGGGGTTTGTTAATGTTATATTGTTATGTACGATTACATTAGGAGTTGTGTGAGAGTTGCTTTTAATATTAATGATGTTTTTGATACCTTTCCAGGTTGCCTTTATATTTTTTATGTTTTCCGTAAAATAATTATCAAAGTAATTTTTTTTGCTTTCTTTGAGTTTAGATTGGAGTTTATTACGAAATACTTTATACTCATTGTGGAATATGGTTTTATTTGTTTGATTTTTAGACCTAATATATATATATATATATATATATATATATATATATATATATATATATATATATATATATATATATATATATATATATATATATATATATATATATATATATATATATATATATATATATATATATATATATATAGTATTATATATATATATATATATATATATATATATATATATATATATATATATATATATATATATATATATATAGAAAATTAAAAAATATATCTTTAAACGATAAATAATTAAACAAAATTAATAATCTCAAAATAATCAACCAAAACAAGTAGACATATTTAATTAACCGAGTTAGCGCATAATATTGTATGCGCCAAGTTGATAATATTAATTTTTATACTTATTTATAAGGTAATTAGGACGTCTAATGTAGGTCTTAGCGACGTCAATAAGACGTCTAAATATGGAGGTCCTAATATCGTCTTTATATTAACGTCACAAGGTCGTCCTAACAAAGGCGTCTTTACCGGACGTCTTCAGGACGTCCTAATTTGGTGTGAGACGTCGGGACCTAGTTAAGACGTCCGTAAGACGTTTGATTGACGTCTGTGCCCGCTGGGTTGTTTGGGTTTATTGTGTATTACTTTATTTCAAATTTAATTGACATTTTTAGTGCTTTCAACCTTTTATTAAATTGGGTTTGTAGATAAAGGGGATACAAAACGAGCAAAATGCGTGTTTATATAGCTTTAACACACAAACGTCGAAAAAACGTCGCGAAGGCGCTAATATCCAGACGGTCCGTTTATAGTAACAAGTGCGACGTCATTACGACGTCGTTATTTGACGTCAAGATTAACTAACTGCATTAATAATAGTACTATTTTAGTATTCTGTTTACTCAAGTTAAAAAAAAGAAGATAAAATGAGCGCATTTTAAGACTTATATTGCATTTCACTAACTTATTTCCAATAAGTTTTTTTAGAAAGAAGGAAATAAACCTTGTAATAAACCAAATAACGTGGAAATAAAAGTTTATTATTTATGCAATTTAGAGTTGAACCAATAAACTTTTCAAGAAATCAAAAGAATTAGCGCTATTTAATACAGCGTATTATGCGTTATGTAAACTTTGTTGCATTCAATATACAATTCAAAACTTCACCATTGTCAACTAGTCTTTCCATTAAAAGTAAAATATACTTTATACCAGTAATATGTTCCTTAAAAGATAAGCAAGAACAAAAATACATAAACAATCAATAATATTGCATTTTTAGCTGTAAACACATTTTTACTTGTTTTGTTTTAAATGTAAGTCTTTCAAAAAATTGAAATCTTTATTTGAGCCATAATTTTATTGAGCCATATAGAAGAAGTATAACCAAAATCTTATCTTAAAATTTTAGATGCTTCTGCAACCTCTTCAATTTTTTATTGTACTTTTCCAGACATTTATGAAACTCCTTCAACCATCGTTCAATCTAAAATGTAATACAATAATAAAATTATATATGTTTTTAGTTTAATATTGAATTTTAGTTTTTATTATTATAAAACTTGGCTAAAATATTACCTGTTTTGAAGTTGAAAGGCCATAATTGATGCTATCTGTTAGATCATTCGTGATATTTTGATGTACATAGAAAAAGCAGTCATGTGGTTAGTTTCTGTACCTTTTTTCAATTCTAATAAACGTGGAAACAATTAATATTCTCAATTAATATTTTAATTAATATTCCAGATTGAATCTAGCAATAAGCTTTGGAATACTATTACTCATCCACACTTTTTTTTCCACATTATTTTTTTGCAGCAAAGATCTACGATGTCAAATACTGAAGTCTACTATTTTGATAGACCATTCAATTTTTGTTGACCATTAGAAGAATGTACCCAGTTTGGATCTTCTAATATATAGTTGTCCTTGGCTTTCTTCTGTTTAAAGCAAGTTTTCTTGAGTGCTGCTAGATCTCATTTAAACATAACTGTATGAACAACTGCGCTTGGTACATGTAAATTATTAAGCCTAACTAATTTTAAATACATAGCACAATATCCAAGCAGTGCACCAGGGCCTTGTAATTCTATTTTAACAGCAGTTTGAACATCTTCAACTGTTGCATTTTTATCAATAGTATAAATTTTAAATGTTGAAGATGCCTATCAAGAGTTCTTTTATTCCATGCTCATTGTGGAAAATTAACTTTTATGAAGTCTAAAATTTCTTTTTATTTACAAAAACAACTTCTAAAGCTTTCCTTTAGAAGTTGTTTTTGTAAATTATTCATTTTATTTATTAATATTTTTTTTTCACGGCCTTTGTAAACAAGTAAAGGCAATCAAATTTTTTTATTTTATGGCAACGATGGCTACCATATAACTCTACAATTATAGAAGAACTAATAAAAAAAAGCATCTGTGATAAAAAAAATTTTTTCATTTGATGAAATCAAAATTCGATCAGAATTGGTGTTTGACATTCTAGTGACTTAATTGGATTCGTTAATCTTAGAGACACGGCCGCCGAGAGCTTTAATGACGCCGGGGCATAGCAGTAATTTTGTGTCCCTATTATCATGCATATTTATAAAAAAGGAGTTTAAATTAAAAGCATGTGCAATTAGGATAATAACGGCGTTTTTATTTCTAATATTGTTGTTTTAAATAATTCTACAACAGATTTAAAATTTGACAAGAACACACTGATAAAAAAAAAATAATAGACATATTCTTTAAAATTAATATTAAAAAAACTCTTGTCTTGCTTTTTTTCAAGCAAAATATTATTACTATTATGTCTTCTAACGACAGAAATGTATCCAGTTTATTTTCAACATGAGTATTCCATTAATATTCTTTAGTCCAGTGCACGTCTTTTGAACATTCAAATGATATCTTTTTCAGGTCTCGTGCCGAGTGATCCTACAATCTTTTTTTTTTTTCAATTTTTAGTTTTACTTAAAGGTCTTTCAACTTCTGTGACACAAAATGGTGTATTAAAAATTAAGTGTTAAAATTTCGAATTAGTATGCATGTAGAAAAAAGAAGACTTATTAAGATGCAAAATATCTCTTATAAAGTTGTCTTCTATATCCCAAGCTTTTATTTTTTCGGTTCTTGATTTTTTAACCAGATAAATTAGGATCTTAAAGATAAAGTTTTCACAATGCCAAATCTAGATTGAATTTTTTGAATGGAACGATCAAGCGCAACGTTGAAGGTATTTTCTTCAAACTGATGTTTAGGTATTTTGTTAAAAAAACATTTGCAGGTTCATCGAAATTTTACTATCGTCATATGTTAAGGCAAAAATTCTGTTTTATAACCAGAATAAGTCATCTGCTCATTATGAATCATCATCGACGTTTTAATTAAAGTTAAACCAAGGTTTTAGGGCAGTGATTTCCTGTAATCGTTTCGCAATTAGTTTTATAGCGGCAACCTGACATCACCTTGTCTCCAAAAGCTTATGAAACTTTAATCTAGCGGATCTGCACCAGATGAATAAAAAAGATAACACATTTTTTTTTTTTAATAAAACAATCAATAAAACTTTATTTTTAGTTTTATGACGTCATAATAATTTTATAATTATTATGATTAATAATAACGTAAAATTATTATAAATAATTTTACGTTATTGTTAATAACAAAATCAAAATTTATTTTGAAAAGCTTAAAAGATCGATATAAAAAACCTCTATAAAAAAAAAAAGAACATATTATTGACACAATTTATTTATAAAGAAATAAACATATAAACATATTCTCTAGAGACCATGTTTTTTTTAAAACATGGTCAATGTTAGTGGCAGAAATTATAGACTGAAGTTTTCGTTTACTTGGACTAAAAAATCACGATGTTGATCGTAGTTACAGTTATAAAAAGACTCGATTGCAAAGCAATAATCAGCAAAAGAGAAACTTTTTTTAAACAAGAGTTTGAGTTGTCTTGTAATAAAATTCAATTTTTTTTGTTTTTTATCATCATTTAATTCAAATTCATTTTCTGAAAGAGTGTTTGTCATCTTTTCAATAACATCATTTACATGCAGATTGTAATTGCTTCAAAAAAATTGTGATTAGAAGATTAAGCCATTGTTTAGATTCAATATATTAGCTAATGGAACGGAAATTTCATGTTTTAAAGCTGAAAAGGTTAGCGGTGAACGCAAGGTACACTTATCATAAACAATAATCGTCACAATACTCTCTTTGAAATCTTTTGACATAAAAATGCATATGAATTTCTCGTCTTGTCGAGATATTACTATATTTTTATACTTTTTGTGCAACTCATTGTCAGGATAAAAATCAGAAAACGAATTTATTCTATCTTTTTTGATGAAATAATTGAATTGCATGTCCTCAGGTTTAAATTGGCGAGGCACAGGCTTTGGCGTTGGTAAACAAGAAAAAGGAACATTAAAAATACAAGGTGCACATGCTGGTCGAGTATAGCCACCAGGCAGCTTAATCATTTCTGTATTTTCAGGCCAATGTTTTTCACATATAAAAAATTTAGATGGCTCAATAATAAAATTTTTACGTAAAGGAAGAACATTAATCCATTTCTGTTTCTCAATTTCATCTTTCGGTAATTTAAAAATACGACATTTATTAAGTTTATTATAATTCACTTTAAAATTTACAACGCCACATTTGTTCACCATGATTATGGTTAAAATAAAAAAAAAAATGTTACAGGAACGTTAAAGAACACTTCAACTTTGATAAAAATAATGGCCTTCGCTAGCGGAGTCAGGAAATCGACTTTGCGCCTCCTTCCGTATAGTAGTCCTTGAATATAACATAAATGTAAAAATAACATTTTATATAACGTAAATATAAAAATTTAAAAATCAGTACAAATACGTATACATATTCAATACAATACATTATATATATTTATATATATTAAAATATTTAAAAGAGATTAAGAATTTAAGAAGAATTTAAGAACTTAACTTATGCATAAAAACTTTAGTATTGATGAAGGAAAGCAACGCTTAATTTTCCAATGCTGAGGATTGACTATGTCAATCTTTAGCATTGGAATATTAGGCATTTCGATTCGACATTGCTGCAGCATCAATTAACATTAATAACTCCTAAGATCCTGCAAAAATTGGTATGTAATAATATGGTAATAAATATAGTCTCGTAGCATTGAAGAAAAACAAAATAAGCAGTGCAAGAACTGATCTTTGAGGGACGTTATTAGCCACTTTTTCCTGCTAAGACGTTCATTCTCCAATTACTACTATTGTTGTTTATGAGTCAGTTAATGATATAGTTTAATAGCTAATATCAAATGCCATAAATATGAACTTTATGAAAAAGTTATTGTGTGACACTTTGTTAAATACTTTGGTAAAATTGGTAAAAATCATGTTAACCAGGTGTCCACGGTAAACTGCCTCCGAAAAAATGTTGCAAGATTCAATCAGATTTGTTAAGCAGCTTTTGTGATGAACATATCAGTATTAGACTTAACAAAGTCTAATACTGATAGCTACATCACAAATATTGAGACTTAAGATTTTTTAAAGTGTTTTTTTTTATTTTTCTCTCCGTAACCTTTGATTTTTCTCTCCGTAACCTTTGATTTTTCTCTCCGTAACCTTGCACGGTATAAAGACGAAAGACACCAGCTTGTTGTTGCATGACTTTGTAACCTATGTCACCTGTGTCAGACGCTCAAAGATATGCATAAATAATAGAAAAAGCAAAAAACGTTTAAATTTACTTTTTAACAAATCTAAAAGATTTTTTTGTCCTTTTTCTTCTGGCGGACCTATTATCTTGGCGCCCTGGGAACGTATATCCCTTTTACCCCTCATTTTTACCCCTCGGCGGCCCTGCTTAGACATACAGATTTAAGTTATTGTAGTTTTCATGATTTGAACAAGTTAGGAAAACATGTTTTTGTATATTATGTTTGGGAGTTACTTTCAGCTTCAAAATTCGCTCTTTTTTTGAAACTACCAATACTAACGCCAGTCAGATTTTTAAAATAATTTTGGAAGCAGTATTAGTTCTTAAAGTTATTTCTAAATTATCTTGTGTTTGTACCAAATGTTATAATGGAGCACCTGCTAATTGAAAATTTTACAAAATACATGAGTACATGGACAAATGTATTGATGAAGATTTAGTGCATCACACTATTTTATGCATTTAAAAAATTTGGTATTTTGCGGGTGCTACTCATTAAATGAAGATTTTAAGGAATTGTATTTTATATACGTAAGCAATGTTTCTTTATTTATCAATAAAAATGCTATGTGAAAAAAAAAATTATTTTCATAATTTTTTCTAGGAAACAAAAAAAAAAAATAAAATAATGTAGAGAAATGGAAAAAAAAAAGTTGAGTTCATGATAAAAAAAAATTTTTTTAAGTTAATTTGAGTAGAGAATCGATGCTGTTACGAAAGCTAATTATGGCTCATGTTGACCTCAAGGCCGATGTGGTGTGACACCCCCCACCACTGATTTTTTGTTCATTTAGTCGGCAAATTTGACCCTTTTTAACTAGTAGTTGGCAAATGTATGTCCTTTCGACAACTTTGTCGGTAAAGTTAGTTTTTTTTTTTGTTGGCAAAAGTTGTAATTTCACCCCCTCACGTGACACCTACTCACGCCGGCCCTGGTTGACCTTTTTCATGTCGATCTTATCCGTTCGTTTGGTGTGGGCCTCCGATTAGTGTGGACCTTTCAGTTGCAGAGAGTTTTTAGGTTTTAAAGATTTTTTAAAGTTTTTTTTACAAAAAGAAAGTAGTTTTTTATCGCATTTCCCAAACGGATTTTATAGTCATATAAAATCTTCAAAAACTAATAGAATTTTAAAAATATTGATAGAAGTTAAAATTAAACCAAAGTTTCAATAAAAAAAGTAAATTATTTTTGATTGCAGTTTCCAAAGGAATTTATAGTTAATTAAATTCCTTGAACGTTGATACAACAGATTCGAGCGATACAAATAATAATGTATATACCTCGATTAAAAAAGGTACAACTGGACTGACAAAAAAATCAAAAACTTTCAACTATTAAGACAGTTCACATATGAATGCATAGATGAATCATTGACAGATCTAAAAGAAAAATATTGAGTTGAATTTTTTAATGTTTGTTGGTTCAAGTAGTTCTGTTGTTAACTACGCGTTTTGAACAAATAGAACGTCACTTTGGTTTCTTTGAATTTCTGCACAATATCAACAAAATTACACTAAAGAGTTACACCAAAATGATTTGATAAAATGTTTGAGAATTTAAATACTGGGCTCACACATACATGTGGTCCAGATATCGATACGAAGGATTTATGCGAAAAATTGAAAATATTTTCAAACGTTGTTCGAGATGGTATTTACCTTTCTTGATGTTTTACATTTTATATATGATCATGGTTTGAATACCGCTATATCAAATATTGCTGTAGTTCTTCGTATAGCTCTGACAATTTCAGTTACTGTTGCATCGGATAAAAGACGTTTCTCCAAGTTAAAACTAATCAAAACTTATTTTAAAAGGACTACGACACAAGAATGTCAATACAGTCTGGCAATCATATCTATACGATGTATCATCGTATAGTTTTTGGATTATTCACAATTTATTCAACACTTTGCTGCTATCAAAGCACGAAAAATTATTTTTTTTTGAACGTTTATGAAATCAGCATTAATGTGAAATCAGCCGGTGTGAAAAGCTCAATTCCCGCAAAAATTTGGACATATTAACTTATGTGATTCTAAATACATAATGTACATGCAATGTACATTGCGTATTTAGAATCTCGTAAATTTTTTCGGAATATAGTTACATAAATGTATTAAGAATCACAATTAATTTAAAAAATTTTTCGGGTCATTTCCTAGAATTTTTCCAACGAAGCAAGTGATGAGCCTCCACGCTTTTTTTCGTTGATGCGCCTCTTTGTGCTTGGCAAATAACTTTTTTTTTATTTTACCCATTAAGTTCGCTTTTTCTAAGGCCTCCAACTACCTAATGGTTTTTCTGTGAATCAATTCTTCTGATTCAATTGCTATTTTTTTAAGTATTTTTTTTTATATAAAGTAATATGTGGTACAAAATAGTAAGGGTACCAAATCTATGACATAAAGTTATTAACAAAATAGCAGAGAGTTTACTCTCTGCTTAGCGGTGTGATTTTTTGTTGTTGTTTTTGTTGCTCACACTGTTTAGAAAACCCAAATGACATCAACCTGAATGCAGCTCGTCCGTTATAAAATATATTAGGGTAGAGAATGCACCCATGATCCTAAAAATCTATCAGATCAACTTACTGAATATATGTTTTTATTTTGATCTCTAAAATTACAGTACATAGCAAATTTTATACCTTATTATAATTCAATAATCATTTTTTTACCAGAACATTTTAAGTAGATTTAAAATTATAAAAACTAAGAATGCTCAAAAGAGATCATGGGTGCATACCAGTATGCTCCCTTGATCCTACCTATATACACCCTTGATCCTATGTATGTATACTTGATTCGAGATCAAATTTATACCATGAATGTATAAGAATAACTTTTAAGTCATCAAAACAATGTCTATAATAAAAACCAACAAAGTTATTATTAATTTTACTACAAATTTATCTTTCTTTAAAAAAGAAATAAATCAAAGAAAAAAATGTTATCTTTTACTGAGACTCAACGTTTTTATTTTCATTACTTATAAGATCAAGTTTTCTTTTCCTTGTCATGAAGATCTTATTTTACGTGTCATGTTTTTTTTATTTTGACTGAGATTTATTTTTATTTCCTGAAGCTTATTTAACTCATTTCGTACAGGAGTGTCTGTGAGTATTTGAGTACGCTGATGTTTACGTCCTTTAATGGATTTCTATGATCCAGCTTTTGGAAATGGCCTAATTTTTTTTAGACTTGCTTGATGAGAGATATTAGAAACACTGGATAGTTGACTTCCAGGGTCAGATATAGGCTGACTAGGCAATACACTACAAGCTGAACCAGATGACAGGCTTGACATCAATGATTGATTAAAAGCTGGGGCATGAACAATAGCAGAAACTGGATCAACAACACTTGGAAATGGGTTAGCAGTAATAGGTTCTGGACGGTCTGTTACATATGAAGACAAAAACTCATTATCAGAAAATATTTTAGGATTAAAGGGTTTAATTCCTGCCACAGCAAATCCTGCAGAAATGTTAGACAAAGTATAAGCTTTTGCATAGGCTTTCCTTACAATTGAAGCTATACCATATATGGTCGTTGGTCTTGGATTAGATACAATCCAACCATCACAAGCTGTATTGTAATAACGTTTCAGTGGCCCATAATTTGACTGATCTAATGGCTGCAACTTGTGACTACAATGTGATGGAAAGGACAGCATAGTTTGGCCATTTTTTTAGCTAAATCTAAACACACAATTGAAACATGGTTCTCGTGGTTGTCAAGAAGTAAAAGCACTGGATTAGCTGGTAAACATTTTACACTTTGAATAAAATGTTTCATCCACTCTAAAAATGTTGCAACATTCATCCAACCAGATTGGTTTGCAACCCCAACACATCCAGGTCGACCACCATTTATCATACTTCCTTTGAAATGATTTTTTGGAAAAATAAAAAATGGAGGGATTGAGTTTCCTATTGCATTAACTGCACAACAAACTGTTACCAATGTCCCTTTTTCTGCTGAAGTTATCCTTCCAACTTGTTTATTTCCTTTTTTAGCAATTATTTTAACTGGCTTTTGAAAAGTTGTGAGACCTGTCTCATCAACATTATATATGTTTTGTGGCTGAAACTTGTGTCGTAGACGATTATCTTTTAGATTGGTGAAAAATTCTCTGACAGTATAAAAATTAAAAGCAGTCGCTCGTGCGATACTAGTAGCTTCTGGATTTCGTAAAGATAACTCATTCTTACGTAACATAAAACCACGAAGCCACTGTTTCCCAGAAATTTGTAACTTTTCCACGATTTAGGAATGCGTTTAGAAAGATTCATTGCAAATTCATTGGCAAGTTTTCGTGTTGTTTTGGTTGACAACTTATAGTAAAGTTTTGAGGCCCTTAAAAGATAATCTGATAAAGATGTTTCTTCTTCGTTCGTAAAGATTTGCATGGTAATGAAGTTAGGTTTGCAGACTGTATTTGTATTTAATTGACATTTCCTTACATATCTCTTAAGTGTCATTAAATTGATTCCCCTCTCTTTAGATACACGATAAACTGTACCACCATTAAGAACAGATAAATATATATATATATATATGTATATATATATATATATATATATATATATATATATATATATATATATATATATATATATATATATATGTATATATATATATATATATATATATATATATATATATATATATATATATATATATATATATATATATATATATATATATCTGTGTATATTATATAAAAGTTTTATATAATATAGATATTAAGCCGTTATAAATTGCTAAGTTGTTTTCCGTCTCCGCCCGCCTCATATTTTAAAATAATATAATTTTGTCCATTATTTGTTTTTTGCGTCATTAATCCATTTTTTCACGGCCTATTTAATAACAGGCCTGAAAGACACGCAAAAAAATAAT
This sequence comes from Hydra vulgaris, assembly GCF_022113875.1. Classification (NCBI taxonomy): domain Eukaryota; kingdom Metazoa; phylum Cnidaria; class Hydrozoa; order Anthoathecata; family Hydridae; genus Hydra; species Hydra vulgaris. The sequence continues at coordinate 32,564,924 of NC_061166.1, read as the reverse complement.
AATAATAATAACTGAAGGCGAATTTTATATACCGAAAACAAAAATAAACAAAAATGGAGAATGTTGGCTGGTTTTTCAGCGTTGTTAGTTTTTATTTTTGTTAAACATCATGCGCATATTTAAATATTGTATATATGCTAAAAACTTAGCTATATATATATATATATATACATATATATATATATATATATATATATATATATATATATATATATATATATATATATATATATATATATATATATATATATATATATATATATATAAAGTATTTGATAATCAATACTACCTTATATGCAGAATATTTTTTATATTTAGAAAAAGTGAAATTTTATTTCACTTAAAGAGAAAACTAAATCATGCTCTTTAAATGTTGTGTAACTGGTTGCAAAGGCAACTATGACAAAAAACATAAAGTAAAACTTTTTCTGTTACCAGAGAAAGATGGATTCATACAATACCAAGGGAAAATACATTTATTTTCAAAAATAAGTCCAAATACATTTATTTTCAAAAATCATTGGCCAGTTGATTATGAAACCTGTCAAGTTCATGGTAAAATTTCGTCCTGTAAATCCACCAACTATTTTATCTGTGTATTACTAAGTCAAATTCCTACACCTCCCAAAAAAAAGAACAACAACAAAATCACTACCATCTACGCATAACAAATGCTGATGAAATTTTATATCACTGGATTTGTATAAAATTAATTGTTTTGATGACCTTTGCAAAAAAGTAAGCAAAGAGAGTATTACTTTTCCAGTAATATCCTTTACAGTGGATGATGGTTTAATAATCCAAAGTAAAAATTATATTGATACTTCTGTCATTCCACAGTTTCTTTTAAAAATTAAAATGAGTATACAATTTGAAGGTTTTCATTGTGGATCTAGATGCACGATTAAACCACTATGCAGTAATCAAATACATAAAATTTTATCTTACTTACAAATTATTGAAGCTATTGGATATTTATATTCCATCGAAATGGATAAAAAAAAAATTGTCCTCCAACCAGTTATTAGCATGCATGTATTAACATTTGTTGGTAATAAAAAATATTCACCAGAAATTTTAAGTAGGGCTTTTGATTAAAATCGTATTAAAGATGATTATGAAATGCCAAGTATTTTAGAATTTGGTAAACTTATATCAAACGTTGCTAAATTAGATGTTGATTTCCTTAACAAATATTTTATGCATCTTGAAGATCCTTGTCAAAAAAATGTCATTTTTATAATTGACGAAGTTTATGCAAAACCACAACTAACATATCAAGGCAGTAATTTATTTGGAAAAGCAGTAAATAATCCATAAAATTTTGCAACCACTGTTATAAGTTTTACGATTTGCTCATTATTTGGAGATAAAATATTTTTTTACAAAGCTCTGCTAGTGTATCATTTAAGTACTGATAAGATAAATTTAGTTTCTTCGTGTAATGGCAATACTGTTGCAATTTTGTGTGATAATAACAGAGTAAATCAAGCATTCTTTAAAAAATTCATTTTGATTTCTCCATGGAGGACACTGAAAACATTTTTTTGCTCTACGATTATGTCCATCTAATCAAATCTCTTAGAAAAATTTGGTTAACTGAAAAAGTTCAAGAGTTAAAATATTCAGACTGTGGCCTTGAAAAAACTGCAAGTGGATTGACTTAAATATACTGTTTGAGTTGGAGTGAAATTCTATTGTTAAGCTATTGAAGCTCAGTCAAATATCTATCTGTCCAAAACCCATAGAACAACAGAATGTTGCATCAAGTCTTCAGATTTTTTGCGCTGAAACATTAATTGCACAAAAGATTCATCCAGAAATGCAGGATTCATGTGAAATTGTTGATTTTATATCAAAATTTGACTTTTTTAAAATCCTAAATGTTAAAAGTCAATTTGAAGATGTCCGATTTAAAGCTTTTTAAGATCAACAATTAGAATTTTTACAATTTATAAATTAGAAATTATGTTTGAAAAAATGTCACGAAATTGTAGGTTCGTGCCATTTTTTCAAACTAGAATTTTTACTTGATTTAGAAATTATGTTTGAAAAAATGGCACGAAATTGTAGGTTCGTGGCATTTTTTCAAACTAGAATTTTTACTTGATTTAACAATTATGTTTAAAAAAATGGCACGAAATTGTACGTACTAAGAAAAAGTAATGTATTGCGAACGTGTTTTCTGTGACCATTATTATATTACAGTATTAGTTATATAGACTATTATCGTATTTTATAGAGAATATTAGAATAATACTTTTATTTCTTTGTTATTTTTATGTTGAGAAGAACAAGAAAGACGTTTCAAATATACCCTGTTTGTTTTTTTTACAAGGTCTTAAAGATGTTTTATAATAAAAGATTGTTTAAAATTTGCATCACATAATTTTATTAAAATTTCATGCTAGAGGTTAATTGTAGTTTTAGTTGAAGAAATTATGAAATGACAGTGTTTATAAAATAGTCAAGAAAATTCATAATTCAAAAGCAGGTGGTGTAAAGCTAAGGATAAGGACCTAATTTTTAAACTTAAGGCAAGGCCAAGGATTAACAACTCTGAAAAAAGTATGAGAACAAAAAAAATTAAAAAATACGCAGTACTAGTCCGAGTGACAAGTCACGCCTTCATGGTGTACGTTATAATAAAATATAAACAACCTTATTTTGTACAAAGTCTTTAAATTTTTGCAAAACGTATACGACCTAGATCAAACATCTATATAGGCTCATCAGGTCTTTTATACCAGGTTTATTATACTTGTAGTAATATTTTTGTAGGCATAGTACTACTGTTGCAAAAAAATGTACATAATTACCTGAAAACGCTAAAGATTTATTTTTCTTTCATGATGCATTTGTCAATGTACCTTTTTACGAGTCTCTCTTATAAACTGATTAGCTTTAGGCTGAAGCTTATTGCTAAAAATCAATCTGCCGCAATCCTGACCTCTATAAGTATAAATGACATGAATCAGTTATGTTCATTTTAAAAACCTTCTTGGCTATATATTTTTTAGGTATCTACATCATAATAGATCCATGTTTTTAAAGTCTAATTAATAATTTTTAGTATTAGCAAATATTGAACGAAAATTTATAATAAAATTAAAGATATCTTAATACAAAATGCTTGTTTAAACATTTAAAAGGTTTTAGTAATGAAAAAAAAGAGGAGAATAATTTTGTCTAGCATATGTCTGATATCCGGCCCATTGTGCACTGGTCGAAAAATAACCCTAAAACCTAGCTGTTTACATATAAAAAAAAATGTAAAAAAAAATAAATATTGAACTAATGGATAATGGAATTTTGCCCGCATACTTTACCGTTTTTTTTTAGGACGGGAAACAACTTTGCAATTCAAAGTGGCCTTATATAAAAGTTTTAGGAGAACAAAAAAAATAAAAAATAGTATAAAATCTTCATTTTAAGGCTTTATTTTAGAAGAAAAAATTTTATTTAAAAATAATATGATGTATTGTACATGTTACTTTAAAAGTTAAACATTTTGTGTGTCTGTGTGTGTGTGTGTGTGTGTGTGTGTGTGTATGTGTGTGTATATGTGTGTATGCAACTTTGATCATAGGATCAAAGGTACATAAACGCATTAGGATCAAGGGTGCTAACCCGCTTTATTTTTACAAAAATTTTTTTTTAGTCATATTAGATGCTTCTATAGCTTACCAAAAGCAACCATACAAGAGGTGAATAGTACATAATACAAATAGTAATAATACAAAATGACATAAACAAAATTACTCAACTTAAAAAAATATTAAAGATATGAGGTTCCTTGTAAAAGTAAAAAAATTACTTTTTGTCGTCAAAATCAAACTATTTAGAAATAAATTCAATAGTGGTCTATTCTCTAACCAAAACACAATTAATTTTGAAGATACAATATTTATAACACGCTGGTTATCAGCCCTCCTTAATAAGTTATGTAAGTATGGAGATAACACTATAGGATCAAAGGTGCTTACGGATCAAGGGTGCAAATTCTCCCCTACTAGCAAGAAGCCAAAAATTCGGGTCCTTTTAAACTCCGTAACATAAATTACTAATATATTACAAATAAATAGTTATTGGCATCAATATATAAATAACGTATGAGGAGGATACGACAATTGCATTATTGTTAATTTTTCAAACTTTTAATGAAAGTGTTTTAAAAATGAAATTATAGAGAAATAATCAAACACCTTTGACATTAGGTCTAATCAAACACTTCTTTTAATACTAGGAAAAAAGAAATATAAGATTCGCAATTAGTTAGACTTCACCACCAATATGGAGATTAATAAATTCAAATTTACGGAAATATGTTAAGATGACTGAACCATTGCTTGTTCTATGTTGCAATTCGAATCTATAACTTTAAAGGTTTATCATATGAAAACTCTCTGATAAACTTTTTTCTTCATATTGGAATATAGATTGAGTTGATGCGACACAACTAGAGAGATTTATTAACAACTTAGTTGCTTTAAATTGGTGTAATTCTCCACAATTTAGGGAAATTTCTATTGCAAAAAGCAATAGTAGACAGCAATCCAAATAATTCCAATTGTTAATATAATTTTTCATAAGTAGAATAGTGTCCAAATGGAAACATTTATTACAAGAAGTTGTAAATGCAAAAAACTTAAACATATTTAAATCCCTCTAAGATAAATATATACAAAACTGTTAAACTCTTAAAGTCTGGCAACTACTGTTGTTAGATTCATAGCTTTGTTTGTTTGTATTTTTATATTTATTATTTGCATTTATAAGTAAATTAATCAGCAAATATATTTAAAAAAATAACTAAATAATAACTAAAATGCTAACAAAAACAACAACATTTAATTTTAAATTTTTCAAGCTATCTTGCTAAAAATACGTATATCTCAAAATCTAGATTTATAGACATAGTACCTTTTCCTATCTTGCGCCTCATATTTTAATAATACTCAGCCATTCCTTTAAGTTTTAAAAAATGATATTAAAAATATAATGCAAAAATAAATGCAGGAAAATTAAAAATCTCATGAGTAATTTATAGACCGCTCTTATCTTATCAGATTTTTGATTAAACATAAAAACTAAGTTCTTTCGCAAATGACGATGAAGCAGGTGCTAGTTTTGGTATAGCTTGCAACCAATACAAACTAATATTTTATTTTTTGACTTCAACAACATTGCATACCGCAATAACATAAATATACTATATTTACAAATGTTATAAGTTTGATTTATATTATTATTCCTATTTTAACTACAACAATATAAAAAACGTGTTAATAACACACAAGTTATTAAAAAAAAAAAAACATTTATGACTATGACTAGATTAAATTATGATAAAATATGTCAAAATTATTCAATTAATGTACACAATATTATACATGAATTATGATAAAATAAGTCAAAATTATTCAACTAATCTACACAGTATTATACATATACTTTATTTGTTCCCTTTTTTTATCAAATCCATATTGTTATATCATATTCATAGCAACTTTTATCATTATCTCTAAATTTATTTATCACCCTATCATATCTAAATAGTTTATTAGCCTTTAAATTTATCATACTTTATACTTTACTAATGAAAATACACATTAATACAAATGCATAATTATTTTAAAAAGATATTCTACTTTTTCAGTTGCCGTTGTTTTCATCGTTAAGGTTTTAAGTTTTTACTACCAATTTAACTTGTTTTTTGCAATATATTGCAATTGAGCATTTTATTACACATAGATAAAATTAAATATTACAACTACTACTATTAATAACATTTAGTCACAGATGTTTTATAGTTTTTTTGTTTCTATATTACTTGCGCTTAACTGCATAAAAATCTTTCGCAAATATAAAACAAGAGCAATGATGCTTTCAAAGCAATTTGAAAAAAGTTGCAGATATGTTTGTTGCAAAAAGGGATTAGTTGCAGATATGTTTGTTGCAAAAAGGGATTAGTTGCAGATATGTTTGTTGCAAAAAGGGATTAGTTGCAGATATGTTTGTTGCAAAAAGGGATTAGTTGCAGATATGTTTGTTGCAAAAAGGGATTAGTTGCAGATATGTTTGTTGCAAAAAGGGATTAGTTGCAGATATGTTTGTTGCAAGATATTAAACAAAAAAAAAATTAATCTAAAGCAATTTGAAAATTTAAATTTAAACAATTTAAAAATTATTTTACAAATATAAATTTTCTCTATCTTTAAGTATTAATTTTCAAAATTTATCTTGAAATTATTATTTTTGTAAAATAGAAATAACAAAACAGAATAGGTTCTCATCCAAAAGTAATTTTTTAATAATAAAGTTAACCAAAATATATATTGGTATGAAAAGTGAAGAAAACTAGTAAATTTGCGCTGTATACGCAAATGCTTTAGGTGCAGCTAAAGCATTTGCGTTTGCGGCGCAAATAAAAATACATGTATTTATGAAAAATACATATAATTTTTATAAAGTTAATGCAAATTCACAACTGATGGACCAGTATCTTATGTTCTGTTGAATTTATGAAAGTTCTCGATGTGTCAGATTTAACACTTTCTGAAATCGTGTCAACTCCAAACATGTGTATTTTCATGATTATGTCAAATGAGAAGGCTTAAAAAAAGTTGTTATGATCGGAGTTTAGGAAATAAAATGCCCCAAAAATCTATTTTTTTGCAAACCTTTCTCATTTGAAATAACCATTAATATACATAGTTAGGAATTTTCACAATGCCTGAAAGTGTCACATTTGAAACATCAAAAAATTCTATTTAAGCTTCTGATGATTTCTTATATATTATTTTTTATACTAGTGTTGTTGAAAATAAATTTTATGAAGGTAATCATTACATTAAAGTTTTTTTTAATGTTTTTTTAAGGTAAAGGTAAGCATAAAAATTATTTAAATTGGTCTTCAAACACTTTTTCATTTCTAAATTTAAAAATGATAATTTATTCATCTTAGGCAATTGTATTTTGCAAAAAAACTACAAAAAATAGTGACTTATTTCCAATAACTTAAAAAAAGTTTGAAAACTTCAGATATTTTTAATTAAATAATATAACTTGTAAAAATCAAGGATTTCTTTTTTCTTAGGATTTATATAACTTTTTTACTAAACCTACCTAAACCAAATATTTTTATTAAACCTACCTGGACCAAATATTTTTGTCTTTTGTACAGTCACTCTTATGGCGCGTCTAATCTGATTTAAATAAATTTTGAATTTGATAAAACGGAGACTGTAAAGCAAACATTAATCAAATGCAGGAACTTCATAAAGTTCCATAGAATTGTCCAACTTAATGCAGATATTCAAATAAATTAGACACAACAAAAGAACGGATGTTTTAAGCTAATACTAATATTTTTTTTCAGATTAAAATGTTGCTAGAATATGTTAGTTGATTAAGCTGTAGAAATTTAAAATTAAGATGGGTGCAAACAACCACTGGTTTTTGTACTTAGATTAGCAATATACATTGGATGATTTAAATGCTTTGTTGGTTGAAGATGCTGATATACTTACATACTTTACTTTGATAAGAAACTTACACGTTTTACTTTGACTTGTAGAATCCTGACAAATTGAGCGTAGTGTTTTCGTTACGTGAAAAAATTGTGTTATTTTTTAACATCAGTTAAACTGCGATTGACTTTTTAAAACAGTTTGAATTTATAATTACCCAAAGTACAATTTTTTATTGTAGAAAATTAATTCTCTCGGGTTTTGTAATAAAAAATAAAAATAAAATAAAGATTGTAATGAAAATTTTAACCAGTTATTTTAAGTTGTTAGTGCATTCGTTGCTGTTTTTGGATAACGTAACTAAAAAATATATAAAGTTTCATTTTTAAAGTTTAACTGTTCATTCTTAATGTTATGCATCTTTTGTTGTGGCGGATTATATTTTATTAGTAATTAGCACTTGCGTGCTAATACAATTACTTAATGCTATGTATCTATATTATGTATAAGTATATATAAAAGTTATATATAAAACACTTGTACTTAAAATTTAATTGATAAATATCTTGTTACAACAAAATATCTTGTTGCTATATGTGTACGCGAGTGAAGCATCTACATTCAATGTAAATATCTTGAAACTACAAACTTTTAGATAAAAAGGCAACAATATTTGTCAAGGGCGAACCCAGCATTAATTGGCGTTCGAGCAAACTTCGATAATGAGATCAACGACAATAGATAATACACAAAATATAAACACGATAATAGATAATATACAAAACAACAGTAGATAATACACAAAACATATACACGATAATAGACAATATACAAAACGACAATACCCAGCCGGCATTATTACGTTGTTTCAACGTTGAAATTCGGTTGAAGCGTTGATTCAACGTTGGTCAACTATGTCACAACGTTAAATCAACGTTACCGTTTAAACGTTGATTATTTAACGTTATTTCAACGTTAAATCGACGTTACCGTTTAAACGTTGACTATTTAACGTTATTTTAACGTCATTATTTCAATCGTTGTTGACATAAAATACGATATAAAATTTATGCGCGCGCAGAAATGGAAGTAAAATCGTAAACATTATTTCAACGATTAAAGTTATAGAGATTTATAATGGAAAAAAAATGTAAATACTGAACTTATATCATATAGAATTTTCAAGAGATCGAAAACATGTTCAGACGATTTTCCTGAAAGAACATTATCGTTTAAAAATCGATATTTTTCGTTTAACTTGGGCTACAATGCTCAAAGACTGATATTATTAAATGTAAATATAATACAGCTTTTTCAAAAAATGATCCATTAAATTATGTTAAATTTAATGTTAAGCGTTGTTTTTTAATAGAGCATCAAGAATTAAAAAAGGAAATTGATAACTTTAAAAAAGAACTTCAGCACGAAATAAAAAAAAAAAAGATTTATTTGAAAAATTAACTTCAACCACATCAGTTATTACTATGAAAACAGACAAACTTGTATATAAACATAATCCAAACAAATCGTGTTATTGCAATTTACTTGTATACAAACATTTATTTTAAAAATAATAGATCTTGCGACTTTTATACTGGCCTTACATCTGTCAATGTGTTTCATCAGTTAGTGCAGTATCACCATTAATCAAAAGAGATAAAGTGATATTAAAAAAACATTTACTTCTGTTTTATGAAATTTAAAAAAATCCTAAACTACTTGGACCAAAATAAATGTAATGCAGCAAAGATGAATTTTTAATGATGCTTATACTTGGATTATTGACAGCTGATTTTGCTGACAGGTTTAATATATTTTTAGGGGTAGCGAATGCAATATTTTCTTCATTGTTGAAAGCTTCTAGCTCACTTTTAAACCACATGGTTTTTGTTCCAAGTAAAGATGTTATAAGACAGGCAATGCAAAACAGATTTTATAAATTAAATTATTCAGACTAACACTAAATTTCAGATATAACAGAATTTATTATGGAAACACCTTAAAATTTTGACTTACAGAAACTAACAGGGAATGAATACAAACATTACAACAATATAAAAACATTAGTACCCGTAGCTCCAAATTCATCAATAATTTCTTTAAAAAATTTCTAAAGCTTACAGAAGCTAAATTTTGGATAAAAAAATTACATATCGCAACAACTATTTAGATTGTATTACAAAATACTCTTGTATAATGTATGATTAAGGCTTTAATATTAATTTTTTAATACAAATGAAGTGATTTTAATTAAATCCATTTTTATCAGTTACTTTAAAAATATGATGAGTATTTGTATAAAGATAATTAAAATTTCAAACAATAATATTAGCTTTACTTGTTGTTGTTTTTTAGGTGAATCAATTGCAATTGATGGAATATCTTTAAAATGCTGAGGTAATCAAAATAATTTTTAATTATTCAGGAATTTTAAGGATTAAATTATTTAGCAAAAAAATTGTTTGATAATGAGTTCAATTTAAATTAAAAAAAAATAATAATATTAGTTCTCGCACAATTAATATCAGTTCTCTTATCTATTAAAATTTAAATTATTTTCCAACATTTTTGTGACCTCCATGAATATGAAGGGGAAAGGTGGAAATATGCTTTAAGAGCACTAATTTATATGGTATAGTAAAAGGTATACCTAGATATGTAAAACTTTTTTATTCTCTTTTTTTTATATATTCAAAAATTTCTCCTTTTTTTTTTTTTTTTTTTTTTTTTTTCTAATTCTTTTTTATTAACAGCTTCTTCTACTAAATACGATGGAGCGACTGAAACTTTAATTGATGGCATTTTGTCTAACTTCTAAAAATGCGCTTCATTTCGAAAAGGTGGCGGAAAAGAAAAAAATTTAGATTGATTGATATAAATTTATATTTATAAAAATCAATCTAAAACTTTTTTATTGAAATATTTACATATATTTCAATAAAGAAATATTTTCTTTTTGTCTGCTAATATTTTTTTTTCAGTGTTAATTCAACATTACAAATTAGAGTTGAGTTGATGTTTTAAGTAAAATAAGAAAAGCCAAAAAAGTAACTGATGTAATATTTTTATTTTTTGATAAAAAAAAAATTCTAATAATGTTTAAAATTGGTATTAATATTAATGTTTATTAAATGAAGATGAGTAAAAAATAAGTAATGTTTATTAGATGAAGATAAGTACAAAAATAAGTTACAAGTTATTTTTTGGTCTTGAAAATTGTTTGAATGATAATTTATCATTTATCAAAATATTTTCTTTTTTAATTTTTGTTGTTTTTATATTTTAATTAAAAGTAGATATTATTGTGTCATATATTATAATATACCTTATATTATACTATTATATTTTATATTAATAATGAGTATTTTTGTTTTTTTGTATTTCTATTTTCTTTTCAATATTCCATAATTATCTTACGTAGATGTTTATGTTTTAGCAACCTAGTATTCTTTCATTATTTGTCTTTGTTATTGAGCCTTAAGTTATTTGAACATAATATATTCAGAACTCTGCTGAATAATAGAGTAATAAATAAATTAATAAAAATGAGTTTAAAATATAATAAATTTATAAAATAAAGAAAATCTTATCTTTGCTTATAATGTCTACTAATATTATTGTTTAGCAAGTATCATGGTTATAAAATGTTCAAATTTAGCTAGTTTAATTAGGCCTGTTAGTACACTTATATTATGGTTTCTTCATTTTATATTAGTTCATGTAGTTTTTTCAAAATCGAATATGCGGAAAGGAGCTGTTTGGAATGAAAATTTACAAGAAGAAGTAATTCCATCTAATTGGATTAGTGATAAAACTGTTTGTCGGCTTCCAGGTACCAAAGCATTGACTGCACTAAAATGCAGAGAAGAATTGGCTTAAGTTTATACAAATAAAAACTAAATTCTCTTCAGGTATTACATCTATATATTACAATTATTATTTTTTTGACAAGTGGACGCAAAATTTGCACACAAGTGGAAACTTGGATGCAAATTTTCCACTTGTGTGGTTTGGATGGTTCTCCACAATATAATATAAATCCACAAGCATAATATTAGATTTACTTCATGTTTTTTTACAGATAAATCAATTACAGTTAATTGGTGGAGTTACCTCATTTATAATCAGGGTGTCTGCAGCTGCTCTAAAATCCTCTAAAGTCCTCTTTTTTTAAAACCACTTCTAAAATCCTCTATTATCCTCTAAAGAGGTAAAAATTTGATCAAAGCTCCTCATTAATTCTTTCTTTTTTAATTTTTGATGGATGTAAAACTGGTCTGCAAAACTGGTTAACGCCTTAAAGTGCATGGAATTGTAAAAAATTGCTTTAGAAAATGCATGCTATTTAACATAACAAATGACATTATTTGATCCCTGTCCGAGCCCCATAAGTGTATAAACATGGACGTTAAACCATTAATAAATGGCCACATAAAATTTCTTATAAAAATATTATGTGGCCACCCCGAAAATTATTTTTCAATGTTAGAAATGTTTTATATTTTGATTATTAAGTTATTTTTAATATATTAAAAAGGTTTTATTTAAATATTTGAAAAAGTTATTAATAACCAACTAACAGTTATATTATTTTTTAAAAATTCAGAGTATTTTCGAAAAGTTATATGGCCTCCATGGATATGAAGGGCAAAGGTGGAAAAATATGTTTTAAGAACACTAATCTATATGGCATTAAAAAAGATATACCTTCATAAGTTGTAACACTTTTCCATTCATTATTTATTTTTTAAATCTTCCCTTTTTTTTTTTTTTTATATATTTTTTTATTTACAGCTTCTTATATTGTACTCAATGAACCAAAAGAACCCTCGGTTAATGGAACATTGTTTGACTTTTTAAATTACGCTTTATTTCAAAAAGGTGGTGGAAAAGAGAAGAAATTTGTGTAGATTTTATTCAATTACATGTAAATATATGTAATATTTGAATATGTATTTTTGAATAAAACAAGTTTTATCTCTTTCTATAATCATACCTAGCTATTTTAACTAAACTAAACTGAAAAAGTTCTAAATAGTCTAAGTATAGACTATGAATAGATTTAATATCCATAATATACCTTGATAATGTACAGCAACACTAATGTACATGCATAGTACGTTTTGATGGTGATCATATTTTGACGCACATAGCACGTTTACATACATATATACATTTTAACATACATTGCACGTTTTGATGGTAAAAAAGTGTTTTACAGTCGTTTAACGTTGATAAATCAACGTTAAAAAAACTATGATTTTAAACGTTGTATCAACGTAAATTCAACGTTGTTGTAACGTTTTTTCGCGTCGATTCAACGTTGATATAACGTTTGAATCTAACGTTGATTTAACGTTGATAAATCAACGTTGAAAAGAACTTTCATTCTAAACGTTAAATCAACGTAAATTCAACGTTGTTGTAACGTTTTTTCGCGTCGATTCAACGTTGATATAACGTTTGAATCTAACGTTGATTTAACGTTGATAAATCAACGTTGAAAAAAACTTTCATTCTAAACGTTAAATCAACGTAAATTCAACGTTATTGTAACGTTTTTTTGCGTCGAATCAACGTTGATATAACGTTTGAACCTAACGTTGATTTAACGTTGATAAATCAACGTTGAAAAAAACTTTCATTCTAAACGTTAAACCAACGTTAATTCAACGTTAGGTCTCAACGATATTTCAACGTTATTTCAACGTTATTTGCCGGCTGGGTAGATAATAGACAAAGCGATAGATAGTGACAGGAAATAAACTCCAAAGATTTATTTGTTTATACTCATGTCAAATATAGATGCTTTGCAAAAAAATACGATGATTGGAGCCTGGGAACAAAAGAGCTCCTAGAATTTTCTTCCACATTCCCCAAACGTGAGAGCAACAAGTTAATAAAATACTTTTTTACTTTTCTCAACTGAACTTATATTCATCAAAAAATTTTAAATTTCATAGTCTAATCTTTCAGCAACCAAAATTTATGACTATTTAAAGTTTTTAGGGGGTTATAATTCCAAACTACAACGACATGCTTTAAATAAACTCAACTGGGCAAACCTACTTCTGTCACCTACGTGTTTCAGCATACCTTATGTATTCCAAATATTATTTTGCTGCAACTAAATTTTAATCTCAATTAAAGAACCAAAGAGATTGAACAAAATACTTACAAATAATCTTAAAACGTTTAACTAATTTAAAGTAAAGTTGAGATAAAGATAATGGTATAGCGGTGACAAAGGTAATGGCATAGCGGTGACAAAGATGATGATATAGCGGTGAACTATTTCTAAAATTCTAACAGGTGATGCTATAAAACCTTTTCAATTCATTTTGAAGTTGATCATTTTCTACCTGGAGGAAATTTATATGGCTCTATTTATGCGTTGTCTGTAGTTGATTATTTAATGTTTTTTTATATACTTGTAATTATTGTATGCGATTAATATAGATTTATAATTATTTAATCATGGATAAAAAATTGTTACCCTGCATGTTCTGTTTTATAAGAAAAAGTTAGTACCGCTTGTTTTTTTACTTATATATGCCTTGTTTTTTTAACAATATATGTTTTTATTTTAATTATTTTGACTTTCTATTCTTAGTTTTGACATGCATTTGTTTTATTTTAAATTGCGAAAAGTTATTTTATTTAGTATTTCAACATATAACAACATATAACACATTATTAATGGTCAGGATGTTAATCTACAATAAAAATTTTTCGAAAAAGGAAATTTAATAGAACAGAATAAAAGTAAATCAAAAATAGCAGAAATAATTCACTTAAACGAGATTTTGAATATTTATTAGACTATAGTTTAGGATTAGGCGTTCATTACGAGATAGAGAATAAAAATTATCTTCAAGTTTCTTTAGCTAAACTTTGCTCTGGAAATCTTTATGATTGATAAAAAAAAGCTCACAAGTTTAAATTCAAATGATCTATTGTGCAAATTATTATTTTATAACTGAATAGTTTGTTTTATTACATTTTATTTAACAATAGAATTCCGAAAAACAACGACTGAAAACGTTTTATAATAAAATTAAAAATAACAATAATTCTTTAGTATCAACATTGAAAATAGGGATTAAACGTCGTAGAGCGGCGCTAATGTGGTTCTATTAGATATATACTGTGATTTCCAACTAATTAATAAATGGTATTTTAAAAAATTAATAACTATTTTAAAAATCTTTTTAAATTTTTAATTCCAGTATACAATTATTGTACAATACTGTAAAGTTGGAGATAAGTATGAGGCTAAATCTTTAGTATTGAAGGTAAATATATATTTTTTGTTTAGCAGGTTAAATTCACCAAATCTAAAGATCCGAACTCATCATTATAATTTTTTACTCAAGTTAATATTATTGTAAGCATTTTTTCAAAGTTTTGTAAAATTCATTATTTACGTCTTTTAGTACAATTTTTGATAGTGATGTAAATTTACACTGATTATATTGTTTTCCCCAATGTATGCAATACATTTTTATAAATTCTCGTAAACTTTTATTTTTAGCGCTTATCAAAGGTTATTATTATCGTTATTATTGTTATTGTTATTAATATAATGATTATTAAATTTTTTGCTTTAACTAAGATAGCGCAAGTGTATTTCTAACCTTAAAAATAAATCATGCTATAGCAGAGCTATATAGGATTACATTGCAGATTATTATTTTAATTTGTAGGATTGCATATTTTTATTATGGATGTTATTGCTTTTTTTTCTAAAACACTCAGTGATATTTTAATTTTTATTTTCTTTTTAAATGATATTGTTATTGTTTTGTTAACTTTTTTAACTTTTATTCAAAAGTTTAAAAATTAATTCTTTGTTATTGTCATTATCGTTTATTTGTATTTGGATTATTTCTGTTCATTTTACTTATTACGCCGCTGGTTTAGATAATAATGTGAATCTACTTCTTGTTTTTCACTGAGTTAAATTTTTACGTTGAGCTTAAATAATGAATGTTTCGCAAAATTTTATAATTTGCATGATTATTTTTTTTATTCTTTTCTAAGACTGCATAGGTTTCACAAAGATTTCGGACTTTGTAATCAAATGAAATGCTGAAAATGCGATTGGTTTTAATTTTTGTCATAAAGCTGGTGTATTCCAGTCAGCAATATCGAATGAATGGCAATATTATAATTGGCGCCATATTACCAATGTCCGAGAACGATAGTAATTGTGAAAAACCAAATTTGGAAGGTACGTATGTAATCGTTATCTTTGTTCTTCTAGATAAAATATTCAAATAATTATTGAAAAAAAATTAAAAAATAAAAAATAAGCTAAAGTTTAAAAAGAAGTTTACAGAAAAATATAAAATTAAATGTTATAGAGAAATTAAAACTAAATGTTATAGAGAATATATTTCTTAAATCCAACATTTTATAGTTTTGTCAAGCAATTAATATGTCAATTGATAAAGAAAATGTTGTTCTAAAAACGTTTACTTTTTTTATGCTTTAGGTATTGCACATGCAGAAGCAATTGTCTACGCGATAACTCTTCTCAACACAAATACATCCAACACTATTGGTTACGACATTCGAGATAGTTGCAACAACGCCGTTATCGAGCGCAAGCACTGTAGTGACATGAGCGAGGAAGCCATAAGTTACAAAAAAAATAGCTCGAAGCCTTTTCCAGTGAGCGCAGTTATTTCTAGATTTTCAAAAGATTCTATAGATAACTTGAAATATTTTACGGACCCGACACCTATACTTCAGATTAGCTACAGTTCAAAGAACGCAAGGTTGAATATTCCTGATTCAGAAATAGATCAACGAATGTCGATGCTATTATCCGCTTTTCCTGATAGGACAAATAGAATGATATCTGTTGCAGCTATAGTTAAAGAGTTTGGTTGGCAGTATGTTCATGTTGCCGTATCTGATGATCTGCAAGGTAACAAAGGTTATGAGGTTTTAAAAGAAGTATTGTTCAAAGTAAAAACGTGCATCTCCAAATTTTTTTTGTCTGACAAAACAAGCATGAAAAACCTTGTTGAAACTGTTAAAAAAAACACTTTGGTAAAAGTTCTTGTTGTTCATGCAACAGAGGTTAGCGAGTTATTATTTTATAAAATGTTAAATGCTGAAGGTCTTAATCACTTGACAATTATTACTACGACGGATTGGTCAACAGAATTGAATAAATTGAAAAGTTATCCAAACGTAGTAGAAGGTATGATTTATATCAGCGCAAATTTTATTCAGAAATTCAAAGACTATATTGGAACTTTGAGTAGAGAAGAATCTTACAACAAGCCTTGGCTAAAAAACTTATTTCTGCCCGAATGCTTTTCGAACCCACTTTCAAAGTCGTACTTCTGCAATGATAACGAAGCTACAGTTTTAAAAAATTTAAAAGATGAATCACAAAAAGCTATCCATTCATTAAACTCTGTTTTTACAGTTGCTAGTCTAGAGAATAAGTTAAGAGACGTTAGTCCATCAATAAATGAAGCTATTGGAAATCTTTCAGTTAGAGTAAAGTTTTTAGACTACGACGATCGTCTTTATATGCTATATTTTACTGATAGACTTACTGCAACCGAAAAAGAATTTACCATTTACAACGTACAATTAAACAAGCCTGACGAGTTTGTTGTCATGAAAATCGGATCGTGGTCAAGCCAATCGAAACTTAAAATTGAAAAGTACAAAATTAAATGGAAAAACGATGCTGAATCAATTCCTAAATCCATCTGTTCAGAAGATTGCTCTCCTGGATTAATGCGAATAGTTGTAAGCGAAAAGCAAAAATTAAAATCAGAAAGTTGCTGCTGGAAATGTGTAGTTTGCCCTAATTTGTATATTAGCAACATTACTAATGCTAAAGAATGCATACCATGCGAAAAAGGAGAGGTTTCAAATCCAACCAAAACAATATGTAAAAGATACATTCTTCGTAACCTGAACTGGTCATCAGGAGGAATAGGGTCGCTTGTTGTCTTTTTAATATTCATTGGATGTGTTTTTGTTTTATTTGCAGTTGTTATATTCACAGTAAAGTATAATCACGAGATAGTAAAGCTCTGCGACTATAAGTTATTAATCTGGTATCTTATAGGATGTCTGATCATACTTTTTTCTTCTGTACCACTAATAAATAAGCCAACAGTTTCTGGATGCTCAACATACCTAGGATTTTTCAATTTTGGTATAACAATTGTATTTAGCGCGTTGTTTTCCCGTAGCGAATACATTAACCAAAAATATAAAACCGTGAGCGATAGTATAGATAGATTCTTTTTTCTTAAATCAATGTTTTCTCCAAGAGTTGTTACCATTTTTGTGTTAGTTTTAATTCAGTTTCTTATTCTATTAATTGGTTTAAATATTTACCCAATTAAAATTATTCCTAATGAAACAGAAATTTGGGACGTAAAGTGGCTTGGATGTTCAAGTTCGTTAAGCTATGTTTGGTGGGCTTCATTTAGTTTTAATATTGCATTAAGCATTACTGGTAATTTTATATCATGCTGGTCTTCAAATATGAAGAAAAATGGTGGCGAGTTAAAACACATTGCAAAAACGTATTGTGTTTTTTATTTATTATGTTTGGTTGAAATCATCATAATTTATAGTAAATTCAACAAACAGCTTGAAGAAAGCCTCGCTGTAATGTCATTTGTCTTTTCTTTTTCTTTATTACTCACGTTCATTGGACCAAAGTTATTTATCATTTACTTTAAAACAGGAAAAGATGGCAAATCTATTTATACAGAGTTAAAGAAAGATAGTAATAGAAAATCTAGAGGAACAATATTTACGAGAGGCATCACTGATCACGAAGTTGTTGATTTGCAGATAAAAAGTTAAAAAAACACTTTTTTACTCAACTTATTAAAATTTAATTTATTTTTCACACAGGAAAAAAAAATGATAACTTGAAATTATTTGACAACTTCATTATAAATTATTATTAAAATGTATAAATTCATGTACTGCATATTTATTTCACCATAATATTTTAATAATAAATATATTTTTACAATAAACATTAAGCTCTTTTTTAAATGATTCCATCTCAATGAAAGTCTAATTTTTATTTTAAGTCCATTTTTTTATTTTTTTGGGTACTTTATTTTACTCTTTTTCAAAAAAAAAATTCAATATCTTTAAAAAAAAATGATCTAATTTACACAAACGTGGTAGAAACCCCAGTTAATAGTACTCTAAAAATTTGGAGTTACTAGCATTTGTTAAAACTTTTTTTAAAAATGAATGCTTGTTTTTCAAAATGGCTGCTTAAAAAACCAATTAGCCCTCGATTACTTTTTTTTTAAAGTTTTACTAAAAAAAAAAAGTTATTAACTTATAATAATATTTAATTGCAATTGATGTTCCATAACAAAGATTTAAGCAAATTTATATTAAGGGGATCTGCTTCCTTCATAAACTCAGCAAACATTGTTGTAGTGGATTTATTTATAGTGGACCATTTATAGGTATTTTGAGCGGTTCATTGAAGTTTTGCTCGCAGGTAATTTACTGGACCACTAGTAGCATCCACTATAAGTAATCAGCCGATAACTTTTCAACATGTAATATAATGGCTAGTCATTAGCTCACCACTTTCGGTAGTTGCCACTAATAGTCCACTAATAAACCAATGAGAAAAATTACAGCGGACCGCTATATATGCTTATAAACAGGGGCGTTTACAGGAAACTTTTTGGGTAAGTCCAAAAAAAAATGTATGCCTCTCTCTGCCTCCCTATTTTTTTAGGGTGGGGGAGGGAGACCAGATTTTGACCGGATTGAGTGTATTTTATAAAAATGTTTTAATTCTTTAAATGACTTGTAACATTGATAAAATGGTAACTAAAGCTCAAAATATGATTTTTGCAAACTAAAAAAATTATTTTTTGAAAATACTCAGTTGTTGTAATGTATAATATATACATGTTAAAATTTTTTACAAGATTTGTGGAAACAATTTACAAGATTAATAAAAGATTTTGCTGTGTAAATTTTTTTATATAACTTTATAAATAACTTTTAATTATAAATAAACTTTATAAATACTTAGAGTCAAAAAACTTATTGCAATAAATGTTCACTGCTAAATGTTTTTACAAAGATGTCTGGCTATGAAAATAGCTGTTTAACAAAAAGCAGCTAAAAGATTTGAAATTATACTTTTATCATATTTGAATTTTATTTAAAAAACAACTTAATTAAAAAAAAACAAGTTAATTTTTGAAATTCAGGCAGTTAACTTTATTAGGTTTATTTATTATTTCCAAACATTTGGTTTGGAAATAATAAATAAACCTAATAAAGCCTTCGGTTAAACAAGACACTAAAACATATGATTTGGTCTTCCTAACTAATATAACAAAACATTGAATTTCATCAATTGTTTTTAAGAGAAACTGAATATTAGAAAGAAGAAATTAAAACATAGGTGCTTTATAACACTTCAAAATTGTATCAATCAACCATTGTGTTAAACTCAGTGATCTAGATAAAACTCAGATAGTCTAGCAAAGAAACAGCGATAACCAAGTTAGAATAATTTGAAATGCAATTTTTAGGCTTGTTTAAAGCATGGAGGTGTCGATTAATAATATTTCTAACTATAGAGACAAAATCTTTTAATGCTTGAATAAGATTTAAACTATGAAAATTATCATAATTACTTGCTTGCAAAATTGTTTAGTTAAACAAGTTATATTAAAAACATGTCTTGTTATACACAGTGCAACAATGAAATCAAAATTTGTTATTAACTTCAGAAGAAGAAGCAGTAGCAGAGGCTGCACCATTAATGACATTTTTTGAGACAGAAAACCACAGGTATAAAAAACTTTCGTAAAGTATCCATGCCACAATTTCAAATTTCATAACACCCAAAGAAAAATACTAAGACTTAGTAAATTCATAAAAGATATTACTGATTTTCTTTACTGATAAAGAAAAAACTTGTTTACTTAGTCTAAGTAAACAAGTTTTTTCTTTAATGTGGTTCGTCATAGTTCCTATTACAATTATCATGATTCTCATAAAGGATAAATATGGCTAGTTAAAATTATACTTAACAAGTCTAAAATTTTCTTCTTGATTATCAAAGAAAACCAAGGAACAAATACTAGTTTTTATCGCCATGGATAGCTTACCGAAAGTCGGCAGCGGAAAAATCAAAATTATCCTACCGAAAGTTTTTTTTATTGGTTGAGAATATCACATGTCAAAATAAACAATATTTGTTATACCATAAAATGAAGAAAATTTAACATATTATTTTTAAAAAACAAAATCGTAAAAAATGGAAAAAATTAAATAGGATTTTCCATTGAATAAATAGAAATGACTGCCACCCATACCAAAACCCTCAGTCAATGCATGTACACTCCATAGCGCCTACCCCTATATTAGTAAAAACGTATGTACACTTCACTGCGCCTATCCCTAAGCTAGTAATTGTATGTACACTTCACTGCGCCTATCCCTAAATTAGTAAATGCATGTACATTCCTCAGTGCCTATCCCTAAATCAGTCAGTGCATGAACACTCCATTGCGTCTATTAATGCATTGTGCTGTTCCCAGCGTATATCCCTAAATAATTTATTCAATTAATAAGCGTAATAAAACCTAAAAAACATAGAAAAAAACAATCAAAATGTAAAACATGTTCCTTAGGAAGGACTCGAACCCGTAGCACCTGCGTCTGGCGTTACTAATACTTCCGATACACTACTAGACATTGTACCTTTGAAGTTTAAAAATATCTTTATTTAGCTATTTTATTATGATATGTGATATTTCTTAACCAATAAAAAATAACTTTTGGTTATTTTTCCGCTACCGACTTTCGGTAGGCTATCCACTGCGAGTTTTTATCGACGCAACTATAAACAGGTTCTACTTGTAATAACTCTCTATCTTCCTTTTTTGTATCTAAAGGATATCGTGATATCAAAAGTTCTACACAATTAAAGTAATATTCGGTCGCCTAACTTTAAAGGAAATGATGCTTTTCTTTAACTTTTTCTTTAAAATGCTATATAAACTTGTGAATTAAGCGACATTTTGAACTAATCATCTGCCTTAATAAAATTAATTAATTTAATAAAACACAAATTAAGCAGGGTGTAAAGCTAAGGGGAAGTCCGAAATTTATTTGCCACATTTGAAAGCTTTTCTCTCCTTATTTATTACTTAAAATGCAAATTATTAAAATGATACACAGTCTATTGTATTAAAACTGGGGATGTCCATTGATATATTTTGATATATATTAGTTGTTACTAACTAATCTTACCTCCTGATGATAGTTAAACAATAAAATTTAATAAAAATTCTACTCAGGGTGTATGTCAAAAGGGAAGTCCAAAGTTTGTTCTAACTGAAATAACCTTTTTGATTTTTTTTAAATCAATGAAAGAAAAAATTAAAAAAAAAATTCTATATAACAAAATAAAATAAATGTCAATTCAAGTTTCTAACTAAGTTATTTAACTCAAAAGTTAGTTTAACCTCCATCAAAACATTGTAATTATTATTTTTTAACAATCGCAAAATTATGAAGCCGATATACTTTTTTCCGGTTTTTAATATTTTGGAATTTGAACCGTTTTCCGGTTTTGAATTTTTTTTCCAACCGTTCAAGATAATTGTTTTTCAAACCGTTCAAGATAAAATAACCTTCCATAATTTGTTTTGTTTTGGTTTTAATAGTTATATATAGTAAGATTTTTTTCAACAATATAATCAAGTTGAAAAACTTTTATTTAATTTTTTTGGGTACGTCCAACGACGTTGCAGACATCCGCTAGACACGCCCTTGATAAAAGCCATCAAAATTCTGCGATGACATATTTGCTGGAAACGGTACATAAAGCCTACATATATTTAAAAAAGCACGAGGGGATGCGGAGGGCAAAAAAAAACTCAAAGAAAAATCTAATCCTGTTACAACCACCAGAGAATAGCATTTAAGGAGAAAAATTCTTGTTGTTTTTTCATTGATGTAACTTTTATTATCAGACTTGGCATCAAAACCCCGATATTTTGATTTAAATATCCGAGTTTTGATAGAAAAGAGATTTTTATTATATATGACAGCACAGCAAACATTCTACATTGGAATTTGAGTTGAACTATATAAGCATTTTGAGCGAAAATTTTACCTGAGAAACAAAAGAAATAAGTTCTAGGATCTGAACACAAGTTAGAGTCAAGTATAAGACACGAATAAATGAGTGCAGATAATTGATAAGAGTTTTCTGCGAGTCACAAAGGTTACTATTTTAAGTAAGAGATTTAAAAAGAAAAAAATTTAAACTTTGGTCACTGCAAGGTAAGTGATACCAGAATTAGGCCATTCAGTGGATTGATATTAAAGTTACCACTATCATCAATACTAGGTGAGAGATAAAAAAAAGATTTTATCAGTTTAATCAGAAACAGTTTAAGAAAAGGAGCATTCTGGAAAGAACGAAAATAATAAAAAAACAAAAGAAAACGTGGTGGAGGTGCTGTGGTTGTGATTGAGCTGGTTATGGTTGAGGTGAAAGCATGTAAAAAGATATTTGGATAATTTAAACCTGATTTCATGACAAATAGGTAAATTGATACGTAAGTTTATGCTAGCCCAAGCATGTGTCTGTCAAAGTCTCTGAATATCAAAAAATAATAGCAATAAATACTTAAATCCAAAATTCAAGAAAAATAAATTTTAAATTAATCTCACAAAGATAAGATACAACAAATGAAAAGTTTTCTTGAAAACCACAAATATTTGTGGGTCAATTAAAAAACAATAACGTTGTTTTATTTTACGTATTTTATTCATGAATTTAATAATGAGCAAGCTTCATCAAAAATCATCGATTTTATGTGACACTCTATATAAGTTTTAAGTTAATACTATGCAATAGATATGCAGTTGCCTTATTCCTGATTAAAACAATACACCTGGTACTCGTTACATAGGGATGATATACTCTCAACAAATAACTCTTATAATCAATTGTTACAACAGTTACCTTAAGAGACCTTCAATTCACGCAAAAGTCTCTCACAGAAACACCTTCGGTAGGCAACATTGCACAGTTAATACTTTGATGTTTTACAACTGTAGATAGAATGAGCCTCTTTGAGAACTTTCTCTGAGTTTACCGCCGGTAAACTCTGAAAAGTTTACAACTAAAATGAGTTTTAGAGCTGTACCGCATTAGTAGATAACAGAAACAGCTGCATTCCCGCTGTTAAGGGGTTCAATCATTAAGTATGTACACAAAAAATTAATTGGTCATTGGTTTCTTAAACTAAAAAAGTTGGTTATAGATAAACAATCTATAACCAAATTTATATAACTTCAAAAAAATACTGTTTAACTAAAAAAATTCGATTAAAAAAACTCTTACTATTGATGTTAAAATTTATGTATAAAAAAAAAGAAATAAAAAACAAAACAAAAAAAACTAATAACGTTAAGCTAATTCTATAATGGGGCATTTAAAACTTTTTAACCGTGACAAAGAAAACTTAACTAGGTAAACAAAAACTTTGTTACAAAACCCTAATTTAATCATGGGTACGGGTTCGTCAAAATTGGATTGTAATCTTCCTAGTGGTAGTATAACAACAAGAATACTCAGTCATGATCTGCAAAACAAGTCATCGAAAAACTGTATAAAATTAGGTTCTATAGATTACCTTATGCAATCAATAATCATGAATCAA
Source organism: Hydra vulgaris (assembly GCF_022113875.1). NCBI lineage: Eukaryota > Metazoa > Cnidaria > Hydrozoa > Anthoathecata > Hydridae > Hydra > Hydra vulgaris. The sequence continues at coordinate 32,540,722 of NC_061166.1, read as the reverse complement.
AATTAGATTTCACCTCACAAATTTATTTGTGAGGTGAAATCTAATTTTGAATCTATTTATTTGTGAAGTTCGTGTTTTGGAGTAATAGAGATGAGAGAACTTTGTTACCACAATTCAAAATAAAGTAGCCACCTCGTATTTGGGGTGATGAATTAATATTAAAAAATAAAAGTTAACTTTTTTGACATGATTGTTTACAAATTCGCAAGTTGTTATTTTAATATGTAATAAAGTGGTGTTAAAATCATGAAAAAGTCAATTTGGGATTTTCAGTTCAAAATATGTAAATATTATAAGCTTTTATATGGTTTCGTAATTATATCATGAGATTTGATTCTCATGATTTGATTACAAAAAAAGGTTAAAAATAAAGTCTTATTAAATCTTTGTAAATAAGTTTTAGAAAAACATCAATAAAACAACCAGTTTATACGATTGTAAGATTTGTTCAAAAACGCTTTTCTTTACCATTTGCAAATTTTCAATATACACGATTACGCAAAATACAATATCTCAAGATTTAAAAGTGGAATTACAATGAACCTTTAAGGATTTATTTATTATATTTATATGCAAGAGTTGTACTAAAATTAGATTTCATTGCAAACCAGTTCATAAAATATTTCAGATATGTCCATAACCTGACACCTGCGGCTGGTTGAATATAGTAAATTTACCTTTACTCCTAAACTCTATTTATTCAACATGAAATTTAGTTTTATATTTAAACAAAGTGAACAATAGGGATTAATTCTATTATTATGTACTTTATAATTAAACTCTCGCTGGAAAAAAAAGCGAGAAAAGCAACTACATTTTCATATGCCATTTGTCTTGGATTTTTATCTCTTTTTACATTTATATTTTATTTTTAATGGATTTTTATCGGATTTTAGGGTACATTTCTGCTACTTTTTTTTTGTAACGCCAAATAAAATGATAAATTCCAGGAAGTGTTTCTTTAACTATAATTTTAATTTCTAAGTAACTGATTGGTTTATATTGTTATTTTGAATTGAAAATAAATAAGTTCGTTAATTTTGTTTCGTTTGAAGCAATCATCTCAATTGATATCGATCGTCTCGATTGAAAAGTAAAACAAAAGTTATATACTTATAACTTTTAAATACTTTGTAAATACATTTTAAATACTTTGTAACTTTTTAAATTCTTGAAAATATATTTATAAAATGAATTTGTCATAAGCATAAAAACTGCCTATAAAAAGACCATCATTATCGTAGAGTTGCTGGTTCAATATACTTTTACTTCTGGTATTCATGAATTTTAAATTCTAATTATTTTTTGTACGCATAACTCCACGGAATATTTTTATCCATATAGAACAAAATTTTTTTTTTAATCGCTTTTTTAATCGCTTATATAGTAAAAATATATTTTTTGATTTTTAACTTTATCTACATACCAAAATTAGTTTTAAGGCCTAATAATGCTTAATTTAATTTAAAATGCAAAAATAAATTTTTTTTTACACTTTTTTATGCTGAGTCAGCATTAAATGCAAAAAAATCAATTAAAAAAAAACTACGTTTTCTCAGCTTTTTTATGACATTAGAAGCTAAAACTTACAACACTGTTAGATTATAATGTAATAAAGAAAACCTTACAAGAAAAACTAAAAATAATAATTATTTTTAAAATGGCAGCTTTTTTAATTTTAACGGATATTATCGATGCCAAAACCTTTAGTAAAATATAAATATATTCAAAAGGAAACAAGTTTAAGGTTAGTTCTAGTAAGGTATTGCAGTTCTATCTATAAAGAAACAACCCTAAAAATTTGAAGTTAATTGCATATCTGGTTAAAAAGATATGAATGATTTACTGTTCGCAGTCAGACAAAAAATGCAATTGAGAAATCGAGCTTCAAAGTTTAAAAACAATATATTAATTAAAAATTTCCTGAAATATAAGAGCCAACTCCCTCTTTTTCTTTCTCCTAATCAATGTAACCTTTTCTGATACATCTTCTTTTTCTTCCTAGCCATTTTTTGCTTAGGATTTGAATTTTTAATTGTTTTCTTTACCCTCGATATGTCTTTCTTCCACGATCCTTGGATCATAAAACTTCCAGGCAAGAGATGCAAATAATTAAAAATTCTTGTAATTTTTTTTTTTTTTTAATTTATTTGAGTTTTTCATGCTATATTTTTCTATACAATGCTCTTATATCCGAAGATATTGTTGGCTTAGCATAGGAACAGCCACAAATAGTCATTAAGACTAATCCAAAGTAGCGTCCGTTATTGACCAACATTTTTGCGTACCGAAGTACTACTCAAGCGCTGAGTTGGCGGTGACAGGATTTGAACTCGTATCGTTCAACAGTCCAGGTTTTAACTTTTCTTTTAACGCTCTAACCATCTGAGCTATCCCGCCACGTAAAACCTCTCAAACCATCATTGTAATTTATTACAGCTGAAGCAACACCTAGGTCTAGTACCTTTTTTGTAACAAAAAAATTTTTTGGACACTTTTTCCAGATTATCTGGTTGAAAGCTTCGTTTGGATTTTGTGTTGCACTATCAAGGCATCTCGATAATAAATCATCTGACCGTAGTGCCAAGAATGTATCCTTAAGAACATTTTTAATGGCAATAGGCAGATTAATTGAAGACTTAAAAGTAATATTACTATGCCAATACTTGCACCAGCTTTCATTTGTACGAGGGCAAAATTGGTGTCTCTCTTCACTGTTGCTTATATCCGTACAATGCCACAATACAGCTAAAACTGATTTTTTCATGTTGTACAAGGCTATATTATGGTCTCCGCTCCATGCTGCTAAGGTATTTTGCTTAATGCTCATTCCATAATAGTTTTGCATTTTATTAATAATCTTGTCAGTCAACCTTCCTTTCCCTGATACAAATTTTCCATCATCTAACTTTTTGCCTTTTAAGTCACTTCGAATTTGACGCAATCGGGTGCCTTAGCGTTTTTGGACATGACCGACACACTCTATTTTTACTGGGATAAGATCATCTCCATAAGGCTTTGCCTTCACAACACTCTGATATGATTCGGTATCACCATCTCCTATATAATGAGAATAATGCACATTGTACTTTGTCATTGATTCCGTAAAAAAGGACAAAGCACCTGCTGATTCCATTGCACCTGAAGATTGGAAATGGTTGAGGTCACAAACATGTGTCTTTAAAAACTTTTCATAACCAGTTTAATTGCTTTTGCTTTTCCACAAAGTACATCCACGACAAAACTTTGAAAACACCTGAAAATCAACAACTTTACGGTTAGCTTTAGCAACAGCAGTGCATACATCATTTAGTGATGAATGACCACGTTTTTGCCAAGAGCCATCCATCCCAATTTGTATATCTATAATATCATTTTCAGCTGCAGTTGGACAACAATTTTTCTAACCTCTTTCACAGCATCTTTCATGCTATCACAAGAAGCAGCTTCATAAAATGGTAGGAGGTTAGAGTTTATTTCATTATATGTCTTGAGAGTCATTGGTGGGGGCATATTCAAAATTGAAGCAAATGTTTTCATTGCCTCATGACCTTGCCCAATTTCTCTAAATGCCATATCAGTTCTGATGTTAATTTCTTGAGATTTGACTCCTCTGGAATCTCTATTAGGCATACTAAAGGCTTGTGATGAATTAAACAAGTCCAATCACAAGATGAACATTTGATACAAAATTGTACTGAAAATCCTTTTGTTTTTTTATCAAGGTATTCAAGTTCAATATCTTTTGATTTACAACAACCACATAATCCAATGTTATAAATTAAATCTTTTAACATTGGGAAATGAAAAAAGAAGAAAAAATCATCATGTTTAGCTAAAGATTGATTGGCTTTATTTGAAGAAATGTTTAATTTTTATGAGCTGGCACATGGCAATATATCTATTCCATCATTGTTTGTTCCTTCTGCAGGCTGTTCCAAAACAACATCAATTGGCTTCTTAATATATCTGTTTCCTTGAAACACTCGTTTAATTTTTCTTTTTTTTAAACTTGTATGCTTTGCCATAATAATACTATTTAAAAAATAAATTCACCCTTGACTTCCTTCTCTCCTTTTAACTAACAACATTATTAGATATACAACTTTATTTTTTTAAGTAGTTTAGTAATTATACAGACCTAAAAATTGAAACAACTATTTAAAATTTAGGTTTTAGATAAATATATCAATAACAAATTTGGTTGCTATGGACGTAACTAAGTAAATTTCTTAACTCATAATCAATCCTCGCAGTCGGAAATAGGTCATAATCTTTGCCGCGAACAGCTACCATTTTAGTTGGGGGAAAATAAACTTTCGTTCTAAAACAAAAACAATGGCATATCATAAAATTCTTTAAAATGCTTAAGAGTTGTTGTGTCTTTAGAAGATTTTTGATATAAACATATATATATATATATATATATATATATATATATATATATATATATATATATATATATATATATATATATATATATATATATATATATATATATATTTATAAGATGATTTTGTTATTTTGAGTCAACTCTGGTGACTAAGATGGTTTTGTTGTTTTAAACGCAGAAGTTAGACAACTTGTGTTTTCAAAACAACAAAACTAGAGCTTAACCTCGTGTGAAAAACTTCCAGCATCTAGCCAAAGCCAAAATATTTATAAGCATCTAATGCTTTATAATTATCTATAGCCTCAAAAGAAAATATTATAGGACTTTTTATTAAATAATTATAGACGTCATGGTATTGAACTCATGGCCATTCAGTTTGATCATCTTTCCAAGTATTTGCCAAAAGCTTGTATAGACATCGGTTGATTCCAAGGATTGCAAAATTATTTATATACCTTTCTGCGGCGTTAAAATCTAATTTTTCAAAGTATTCGTAAACCGACTTTTCTTTTTTTATACTCTTTAAATCACTTTTTCGTACAAATTCTCCTGCTTTATTAACTCGACTAATCAATTGTTTTCCCCCATCCAAGATGGTAACAACTTGCGCTATTTTCATTTTGTATAACCACGTGACTTTCCGACTGCGAGGATAAAATCAATTTTTTAACAATTTTTGTTTTTAAAACCATATTATGTTATATATGGTTAAAAAGCCAGTTAAATTTTATACAAAGTTGGCTAATAAACTGAAAATTGATTTTTTTAACGAAAATCGCTAAGTTTTTACCATACAACCACCTTAATAAAATTTTATTTTTGAATTTGAATATGATTTTATATATTCTTGTAGTTTATTAATTTGCCCCACGAATTAGATTCTAACAGAGCCATAAAAGTGTTTTCTTCTATTTCATTTAATATAATTATGTTAGTGGAATATCTAAGATAACAATTTCAAAAGTAAAATAAAAATTTAGTTTAATAAATTAGATATTATCCACTTACTAACAGAATAATAAGATATTATCAACTTACTAAAAAAAACGTTAATATTTATTTGTGGAGAGGAGGGTGTAAAAAAGGGGTCAAAAAAATAAAAATTTTCAAAAAATAGTTCAAAAAAATTAAATTTCAAAACGCGAATATACAAGAAGCCAAATTTGGGGCAAATGTAAAAAAAGATACGATTCCAAAAAAAAATTCCTAAATTATTGCCATTTCCCATGTGCTCAAGCGGTTAAATACTCCGAAAAATGCCTCAAAATGTTCCTAAATTATTTGGCTTTGAGCGTATTAAAAAAAATTTTTTTCTGATGTGATCATAACGGTTAAATTTTTTTTTTTATATATATTGTTGTGTTGCTTAAAAAAAAAAAAAAGATCTCGCATAATTTATGCAAAAAACAACAACATTTTTTTGGTTGGTAATTTGAACTTTCCGTTTTTATGCGAAATGTGTAATAAAATATTACATCCCCCTAAAATATCACATCCCCCATAGAAAAAATTAAAACGAGAATGCGCTTTCGAATCATTGCACTTAGAAGAGTATCAAGTACGTCCGAAACATTAGTTATAAACAATATAACAAAAACGCAACGAGATTCACAAAAACTTTTTTCTACTAACATACTATAAATGAAGTTAGCATAAAACGGTAATATATTTTAAATTTATATTTATAAAATTTTGATCGTAATGTTTTGCGTGGCAATACTAAAAAAAATGTTACACATAAGGGATATAAAACTTTAGGTAATAAAAATACCAATCGTTTGCAATATTTTAGAAGCCTGCATTGGGGGGTGTGATATTTTAAGTAAAAATTCCAGTTTCTTTTTGTGATATATACAGTGAATAAACCGAGGGGATGTGATATTCTAGATACCAAATACTAATCGATTGAAGTATTATATGAATTACTTAGGGGATGTAATATTTTAGAAGTATACATAGGGGGGATGTGATATTTTAAGTAAGAATTTCAGTTTTTTTTTGTGACATATACAGTGAATAATCCGAGGGGATGTGATATTCTAGATACCGAATACTAAACGGTTAAAGTATTATATGAATTACTTAGGGGGATTTAATATTTTAGAAGTATGCACAGGGGGATGTGATATTTAAGTAAGAATTTCAGTTTCTTTTTGTGACATATACAGTAAATAAACCGAGGGGATGTGATATTCTAGATACCAAACACTGATCGGTTGAAATATTGTATGAATTACTTAGGGGGATGTAATTTTTTAAAGGTAAACTTAGAGGGGATGTAATATTTTAAGTACTTAATATTAATTGCCTAAAATATTGTATGAATTGTTTAGGGGATGTAATATTTTAGGAGTAAACCTAGGGTGGATGTGATCTTTTAAGTCAGAATTTCAGTTTCATGCAATATTTTAAACTAATTGTTTGAAATACGGTATGAATTACTTAGGGGGATTTAATATTTTAAAGGTAAACATAGAGGTGATGTGATATTTTAAGTAAGATATTCAGTTTCTTTTTGTGACATGTGCAGAGACTCCACAGGGGGGATGTGATATTTTAAGTACCAAGTTGTATAACTGTTTGAAATATTGTAAAGAAATTTTTAGGGGGATGTTATATTTTAGAAGTATACATAGGGGGATGTGATATTTTAAGTTCCAAATTCTAATTGTTTGAATTATTGTAAAGAAATACTTAGGGGATGTAATATTTTAGATATATACATAGGGGGGATGTGATATTTTAACTATTTAGTTTCTTTTTGTGATACACACAGAATTTACAAGTGATGAATCTAATATTTTAAATGCAAATTACTAATCATTTGATATATTGTATGAATTACTTAAGAGGATTTAATATTTTAGAAGTCTTCATAAGGGGGATGTGATATTTTAGGAAAGAATTTCTGTTTCTTTATGTGATTTATACAGAAATTACAAGTGATGGATGTTATATTCTAGTTACCAAATAAAACTTATTTGAATTATTTATGAGTTACTTAAGGGGATGTGATTTTTTAAAAGCCTGCATAGGGTCGATGTGTAATTTAAGTAAGATATTTATCTCAAGTAGTGTTAGCTATTTTTTGTTTCTTGGGTTCTAGTCTGATGAGGAGATCTTTATATTAAATTTATATATTTAGTTAAAGAACTTTTAATAAAATGAAGAATCTTTAATTTAATAGTTTTATTTAGTTTTTTAAAGTTTTAATTTAATATTTTATTTTCTTCAGATACGATTAAGCTAACAATTAAAACATGCGACATTGTTCAACGAAGTCATTTATAAAATTTTGATAGAATTAAATTTTCATAAGATTTAAAATGAACGTAATGAAATTAATTACAATAAGTTTATTCTAAATGTTTTTATATCTTACAACATAAAAATTTTACTAGTCTTAATGTAAAAAATGTTTAGAAGGAAAATAAATAATTACGGTTTGTCTTTTTTTATTCTAATGCTTAATTTAAAATTTTTCTCCGTTACGTCCATCTATGGGGGCTGAGGCATGGTGTCTCAGAAAGGTTTTAACTTCTTCAGATTTAAAACCTTCCTGGTTTTAAATATGAAGAAGTTAAAATTTATTTTTGAATAATAAAAGTTTCTTCTTTTTTTAATAAAGCAACAATTTTAAATAATTATTTTTAAATATTAACGTTTCTTTGGATGGTTTGGTATGGAAATATAATTCGATTACTGTTTCTTTACGTAGCTACTCCATGTTAGCTGGCTCGGTGAGTTAATAATATTTAGTCCAGTTCACAATTAGTAAAATAATACAAACTTTTAAAAGTGGCAGTTAAAAAATTTATTTATATTTATTACGATAAATATAAAATCATGTATTTCGGATTAAGAATCATCCAATATCATATTAAATTAAAATGATAAAGAATAATGTACCGTAAAATATGAAACAGACAAAATACATAAACAATTTTTGGATTGTGATTAAGTTAAGATTGTCATTAGGGTTAAGTAATTTATAATGAAAAAAATTTTCTAATATTAAAAGATGTCGATTAATGTTGTTCTATGCCTACAGTACCATACAAATATATATATATATATATATATATATATATATATATATATATATATATATATATATATATATATATATATATATATATATATATATATATATATATATATATATATATATATATATATATATATATATATATATATATATATATATATATATATATGTTTGTATATATATCACATGTTTGTAAAAATAAAAATTTTGAAAAAAAATACTATTCAGCAATTATACTCTATTTATTCTTCCACACTAAGAAAATTCTGCTTTTGTTAGGCCTTCCTATTTTATTAATGACACAAATGTTAAAGTGCGTGATTGTTCGAGGAAGATTTCACTTACAAATAAAAATCATCCTTATAATGACAGATTTATAGCGTTGAATTCAAAAAGTTTGAAAAAAAGACGAGAGCGTGGTAGCTTAATTTAAATGATTGAATTAGGTAATGAAGTTGACTATATCAATTTTGATAATAAAGATTGCTTTAATTTTTATTAAACGAGTTCGGTATCAACGCGTAGCCATAATAAACATAACAAAAAAATCTGCACAGAAATTGTCGTTACTTATAATATTTGCCATAACCGTTTTGTGAATCAAGCAGCTCGTTTTAATCAGTTTAGAAAATTAAAAGGTTTAAATAAAGATGAGCGCTAGAAAAAGAATGAGCTAAAACAAAGTGAAGTGACATTATATATATTTAAATATATTAGTTGAGGTTGAGAGTTTATGTTCACTTATTTCAGTTTAAAAGACATTTTTGTCAGACACTTGTCTCAGAAACCCATAGCTATTCAAAGGCGTCAAAATTTTAATACGCATAATACAGGTCTTTAAACGTCAATAAAAAACGCTGAGATATGAAATGTTTTTTTAAAATAATATTACTCTGTAGAAGTTACTGAAATACCTGTTACTTCGATAAAGTTTTCATTCTATTAATAAAGAAGACGCAGAAGGTTTGTATTATTCATTGGCGATGTTGAAGATGCAGAAGGTATGTATTATTCATTGGCGCACCAGTAAAATAAAGATTTTTATGTAAACCTATTTAAATAATTAATTGAAACATTATCCCACCTGGTAAAAAAATAAGCTTAGAATTTTAAAATATGTAATCTTTAATAAATGCAATAGTCATTATATTAGTAAAATTGTTTTTTGAAAAAGTTAACTTCTTCAAGTACAAAAAGTTTAATTTTCAGTGAAAGGTAGGGTTACAATTTTTTACGGGGAACCTAACCTTGAACCCGAATTTGAAACTCATTTGTGTTTTAGATAATCAAACCAGGTGATAGAAAAATTCACTGTATGGACCCTAATGGGAGAACAGATAAATTCCATTAAAAAAGAAGAAGTGAAATGGAAGTATGATATTATTATTAGATATTCTTATGTCAAAATTTGTATTTACATCTTTTATAATTTTTTTACTAATATGCTATAGTTGCTACTTACAACAAAGATATGTTGTTTCAGAAAAGTTTAAAATCTTAACGTTACCACATGCCTTAAGGTAACTTTAAGTTAACTATTCTGCCTTAAGGTAACTTTAAGACTCTTAACTGTAGTGAATATATATATATATATATATATATATATATATATATATATATATATATATATATATATATATATATATATATATATATATATATATATATATATATATATATATATATATATATATATATATATATATATATATATATATATATATATATATATATATATATATATATATATATATATATATATATATATATATATATATATATATATATATATATATATATATATATATATATATATATATATATATATATATATATATATAGGCATTGGCGGGAGCTTTAGCTCTCGCTCTCGCCCATACTCTTCTGAAACGGTTTACGAGAGCTATTTACGGCTCTCGCCAAAGTATTATTTTTCTCAAAAAAGTATAACTATGATTTTAAATAAAATAAAAAACACAATGTTGTTTAAAAAGAATTAATTGCATAATATACTGAAAAGCTTTTGAAAAGGCACAATTGTTGCAAAAAATATTTATAATTAAAAAAAAATGTGAAGCAGCTCGCACAGCTCCCCAAGTTTGTTTTAGGAGAGCTTTTCTCCGCTTTCGTACTAATTTATTCTCCCCGAGGTCTATATTATATATATGTATATATATATATATACATATATATATATATATATATATATATATATATATATATATATATATATATATATATATATATATATATATACATATATATATATATATATATATATATATATATATATATATATATATATATATATATATATATATATATATATATATATATATATATATATATATATATACATATATATTTATACATATATATATACATTAGGGTGTTCCAAAAAAATGACTTTTTTGAATTTCAACTAACATTGCTTTTCATAAGGTGTACATTAATTATATATATAAGTGTACATTAGTGTACATTAATTATATATACAAGTGTACATTAATTATATAAGTGTACATTAATTATATATACAAGTGTACATTAATTATATATACATTTAATTTAATTATATATACAAGTGCACATTAATTATATAAGTGTACATTAATTATATATACAAGTGTACAATAATACATATAAGTGTACATTCATAAGGTGTACATAAGGTGTACACAACTAACATTGCTTTTCATAAGGTTTCATAACCTTGATATTACTAATAAATTTTTTTTTTTTCATGATTAGATCACTCCATGACTTCCCTCAATGAGCCCAAAGGTCATTTTTTGCCCGTTTTTTGCCCATATTTCGGACTAGCTGAGGGGAGTGTTACCATTATCCAAATTAATTTTTCTTTTTTTTTTTTTGTTGTTTTATATTTTTGAAGGAAATAAAAATATAATGTTAAGCTTAATTTTTTTTTTTTTACTTAAACAATGAAGACCAAAAAATTAAAAAAAAGGCATTTTTAAGCTTTTTTGCACTATATTAGTGTTCTGCTTATTAACAAGATACTTTACGTATTAAAATATTTATATTTACATAATAAAATCATATTTATGATTAGTTTCTGAAGAAATTAGTTGTCAAACATAGTTCATGTTTATAAATTTATTTTGTAAACAAAGAATTCTTTACATAATCACATTTTTTTAAATTGTTCTTTCACTCTTATATTTGTTTGATACGAGGAAGGTACTTTGTCTTTTATCCTCATTATGCGATTTATTGATCAACTTCTATTAAAGAATATTTAAAAGTAACGAGCTTGTAAAATAAATTAAGATTTTAACATAAACATTAAGGACCAAACATATAAAATAGTTACCTGAACTAGTTTTATAGCCCTCTCACTACAGTCATTTACTACTTCAAGATTATTCACAAATTGTTTGAATTCTAAGTAATAGTCATTTAGATCCCATGTCTCAGATGGAGTCTTAAGCCACTGTACTTCAGCATTTGCATGGTTTAAGATATGAAAAATTAACCAACTCTGGTCAGTTATAAGCGGGGTCAAACTTGGGGGAGTATCATCATTAAACATAAGGGAGTTCAGTATATTTAAATTAACTTGATGTCTTTCTATGGCATAAGTTGTAGGTCTTGGGGTTGAGTACAACTTCTTGGCAATGTCACTCCGTTCTTGTACATTTTTGTCAACAAGAGACATAACTAAAATATTTGGGTCTATGTACCAGGTGTGTCTCTTTAGAGACTCTATAACAGGTTTTGCCTGGACAGGATTGATTTTTGAGTATCTCATCATCTGCCAAAGAGCTTTCATATCCTAAAGATTTTTAGACTATGAAATATTACACAAAATTTTCAAAGAAAAAAAAGTAATAAAAAGCAAAATGATTAAAAACTTTTAAAACATAGAAATGTCACCTGATATGGAGCGACAGCCGGAATTTCAGCCTTTATAAACCACTCAGTGTAAAATACAGCTGTGAAGAATGCCATATCATTTATTTTTTTCTTCTCAAAATCTGTCAAGCTAGAAATGTTGTTTAGAAGGAGATACATTTTCAGAAAGTATATTCCCTTTGCCATAAATCTGGCATGGTGTACAGGCCCAGGTTTTCTTAGCCTGTACTGTTCATCACCAGATAAAACCATTGTTGTCAACTCCACTAACTCTAGATAATCAGACCTACATCCATCCTAAATAAGATTATTTATTTAGACACAAAACAGTACCTTACTAAACTTATTTTATTATAGAGTATTCACTTTATTCAAAATTTTAAATACCTTTTTCATTGTTTTCATTCTGATAATATTTTGAGAAAAAGATAAGGCTTCTTTGAACTGTACCTGCAGCCAGCTATCAGAAATATCTTCAATTTTTACTTTGTTTAACACAATGGAATTTTGATCAATTGAGTTCCATACATCTTTAAGCTTCTTAAACAATGGATTATCTGGACCATTTATTTTACTGCTTGGATAAATGTTCCAGCAGTGAATAATATGCCTTTCATAGATGTGATGCCTACATGCTAGGAGAAGTAGTGGTCTATCAAGCTCTGCAGCTAATCTAATGCACACACACCCTTTTTATTACCAGTATTTACAGAAGTTGTATCAAAAACGCATCCTTGTAATTTATCAAAAATATCAAATTGATGAAGAAGTTTTATGATTGTATTCTTCTGTGTTTCTCCAGTACTAGAACTCAAATGAGGAACCCCAAGAAGCTCACTCTGTCCATCTATCCTGATGGAAACAGCAAGTCTGTCAAGTTGATGTTCTATTCCGCTTGTGAACTCCTTAACTATTTTTCCATCAAAATGGAGAATAATTGGTAATGATGAAGATTTAACAAGATCAGTAACGTGCTTTTTAATCTTTTCTCCCTCTTTAGTTACAACTTCATCTGCAACTCTAAATGCGGTTGAAGAAGATATTGCAAAATTAGTAACATCACCTCCTGAATTAGCAATAACACTTGCCACTATTGCAGTGTGTTGTCTAACTGAAAGTCCTTCACCTATTGCTGTGAGAGCTGTTTTTTTTTAAATATTTTTTGGTAACAAAACAATAGAGGTAGATTGTTCTTTTTTTATATCTGCTACATATTCACAGTCAGAATTATTATCACTACTTGAAGAGTTTTCTAAGCTGTATAGATTGTTACCATTGTTTACTTTAATCTCCATGTTTAACATGGAACACAATTTTTTGTGGGATCTCTTAATAGTGTACGTAAACCTTTTATCATTTGTTCCTATTCTTCCTATCCTATTTTCAATTTGGTCTAAGATAAACACAATATCTTCATTTTTGGCTTCGGATGTCCTTCTCCTGTCTTTTTAGTTCTTCTTTTTTTTACTAATCCAAAAGCATTTTAACATTTCTTCAAAAAATGCCTCATTCCTTTTCGTATCTGTTGGGCTGTTCCTTTTGCTATTCTTCTTTAACTTGTAATAGTTGTTCACCATTTTATCAATCTTCTTTCTTTAAAATGCAAAATTTATTCAATGTTTAAAATAAAGATAAAAATAAATTTGTTGATAAATTTTGAATTCATAATTTACCTGATATTTTCCAAGGTTATGGTAAGGAACCCTGCAAGATTCCATGGCCTTACCAATTTAGACATTACACAACAGTCAGCTTGTGGAGGGCATCTGAGCTCAAATGAATTAATTTCGAAATGACACCTAATTAAAATCGTTTTCTTTATTTTGGGATTCAAGTTTCTTAGATATAGGTAGTATTGCAAAACCTCTATGCCAGTAGGAAGTTTATAACATGAAAGATTTTCTCTAACTTTCTTTACTAGAAATACTTCAGCCTTATTTCGAGTAAGCTTCAACTTCTTTTTTGGTGGCATTTTACTATAAAATAACTTTTTTTTAAGTTAATTAGTTACTAAAAAGATAAATGGTAACCAAAAATATAAAATAAGTTAAAAATCAAATTGCATACACAAGGTAAAATATAATTGTTCACAAAATGAAACAATTATACGCGTATTTAAAATATAACAGAAAACACATTAAAATGGTACATAGGACAAAGGTAGTAAAAGGTAGTGAAATATAGTAAAATAAATCAATGTTTTTGAATTTTTTGATCTTCATTGTTCAAATAAAAAAACAAATTAAGCTTGACATTATATTTTTATTTTCTTCAAAAAGATAAAATAACAAAAAAAAAAAAGAAAAATTAATTTGGATAATGGTAACACTCCCCTCAATTAGTCCGAAATATGGGCAAAAAACGGGCAAAAAATGATTTTTGGACCCATTGAGGGAAGTCATAGAGTGATCGAATCATGAAAAAAAAAAAAATTATTAGTAATATCAAGGTTGGGGCACCTTATGAAAAGCAATGTTAGTTGAAATTCAAAAAAGTCATTTTTTTGGAACACCCTAATATACATATATACAATTATACACACACACACACATATATATATATATATATATATATATATATATATATATATATATATATATATATATATATATATATATATATATATATATATATATATATATATATGTATATATATATATAAATATATATTTATACATATATATAATTATACACACACACACACATACACACACACATATATATATGTATATATATATATATATATATATATATATATATATATATATATATATATATATATATACATATATATATATGAGCTTGAATATTTTAGTTTGCTAAAAATGATATAAATGAAGAAGAATTGGTGCATGTCTTTCCACCTGAAGAAGTGAATGCATACAGAAAGAGAGTGGTACATCTTCTATTAGATAAAGGAGGTTTGTGATATTCTTTAGAGCACTGAAAATGTTTACATTACTTCAATGTTAAATGATATCTTAAAATAAAAACAAAAAAAAATGATGCAAAATTAAATCAATTGGTCAGAGAAGTTGGCAGAACAGTTTGTGTCGAATTTGTGGTAGTGAAATTGGTCCAAAAACTAGATAAAATCAAAAAAAAGATAAATGGGTAACAAAATATATTTTAATTATTTTTATTAGAAATCCCCCTAAGCAATTTACAAAGTATTTTAAATGATTAGTATTTGGTATCTAGAATATCACATCCTCTCGGTTTATTCACTGTATATATCACAAAAAAGAAACTGGAATTCTTACTTAAAATATCACATCCCCCCTATGCATACTTCTAAAATATTACATCTCCCTAAGCAATTTATAAAGTATTTTAATCGATTAGTATTTGGTATCTAGAATTTAAACATCTCCTAGGTTTATTCACTGTATTTATCACAAAAAGAAACTGGAATTCTTACTTAAAATATCACATCCATCCTATGCAGGCTTCTTAAATATTACATCCCCCTAAGCAATTTACAAAGTATTGTAAACGATTAGTATTTGGTATCTAGAATATCACATCCTCTCGGTTTATTTACTGTATATGTCACAAAAAGAAACTGGAATTCTTACTTAAAATATCACATCTCCCCTATGCATACTTCTAAAATATTACATCCCCCTAAGTAAGTCATATAATACTTTAACCGATTAGTATTTCGTATTTAGAATATCACATCCCATCGGTTTATTCACTGTATATGTCACAAAAAGAAACTGAAAATCTTACTACAAATATCATATCCCCCTTATGTATACTTCTAAAATATTACATCCCTCTAAGCAATTTATAAAGTATTTTAAACGATTAGTATTTGGTATCTAGAATATCACATTCTCTAGGTTTATTTACTGTATATGTCACAAAAAGAAACTGGAATTCTTACATAAAATATCACATCCGTCATATGCATACTTCTAAAATATTACATCCCCTAAGCAATTCATATAATACTTCAATCAATTAGTGTTTGGTATCTTGAATATCACATCCTCTCGGTTTATTTACTGTATATATCACAAAAAGAACTGGAATTCTTACTTAAAATATCACATCCCCCCTATGCATACTTCTAAAATACTACATCTCCCTAAGCAATTTATAAAGTATTTTAATCGATTAGTATTTGGTATCTAGAATTTAAACATCTCCTAGGTTTATTCACTGTATTTATCACAAAAAGAAACTGGAATTCTTACTTAAAATATCACATCCCCCCTATGCAGGCTTCTAAATTATTACATCCCCCTAAGTAATTTATAAAGTATTTTAAACAATTAGTATTTGGTAAATAAAATATAACATCCACCACTTGTTATTTCTGTATATGTCACAAAAAGAAACTGGAATTCTTACTTAAAATATCACATCCTCCTATGCAGGCTTCTAAAATATTGCAAACGATTGGTATTTTTATTACCTAAAGTTTTATATCCCTTATGTGTAACATTTTTTTTAGTATTGTCACGCAATACATTACGATCAAAATTTTATAAATATGAATTTAAAATATATTACCATTTTATGCTAACTTTATTTATAGTATGTTAGTAGAAAAAAGTTTTTGTGTTGCGTTTTTGTTATATTGTTTATAACTAATGTTTCGGACGTACTTGATACAATTCTATCTTCACAATTTAAAACCAAAAGGAAAGGTGATATTATACCTTTTTTATGGGTTTAAGTTTTGTATTTAGTATTTTAAATGGTGCAAACTATACCATATGAAAACTTTAAATCAACAATTCACTTTAGTACATATATTTTATTACATTGAACTGTTTGATCTCATTATAAAAAACTAGTTATTAGTTTAAAACTAGTTAATTAAATTATATGTAGTATAATGCCAAGTCATTGCAGATCTTCAGTTAGTGTATGTAATAAAGACAAAAGATACCTTGACGAAATTATAATAGATTGTAATGTTGAAGAAAATTTAATAATATACTTTTATTGCTTTTTTTTTAAATAAAAGCATTTAGTAAGTATTTAAAGCATGCATGGTAGCACTGGTATAAAAGATTTTGTTGTTCCTAAAAACTTTTTTGTTTGTTCGAATCACTTCCTTGAATAAAAATCTACAAAAGATAATCCTGATCCAACATTGTTTTTAAAAATTTCTACTAACACCATAACAACACCAAAAAAGAGAAAATACCTTTTCCACTAAACTCAATTATTAATTCTAAAAAGGTTTTAGTTATGAAAGAAACTAAATTCAAATTTGATGGATGGTTATTGCAGTTCTAATGTTGACTGTGGTGATTCTGAGTTGAATTTTGTTGTTGCGGATGAAAGAGAAATAGCATCATCTAGTGAATCTTAGTCTCTGTCCCAATGATGTTCTGCCAGTTGACACGTGAAAATGATGAGAAATATTTTTACAGGTTTGGTGAATACTAAAATTTTCAAAAGTGTCTTTAATTATCTCAAATACAAAGCTTCTCTTATGACATATTGGGATGGCAGCAACAAAAGTTTGAAATTAAGAAAAAGGTCAAGTTCTGTTGAATTAACAGAGGCAATATTATGTCTCCTGATTATGATGTTGAATCATCCATTGAATTTGAACTAGTTTCTTTCATAACTAAAACTTTTTTTGAAATATTAATTGAGTTTCATGGAAAGGGTAATTTTCTCTTTTATGATGTTGTCATGGTGTTAGTAGAGATATTTAAAAACAAAGTTAGATCAGGATTATCTTTTGTAGATTTTTCTTCAAGGAAGTGATTTATATTATAAAATTATATTTATATTATAAAATATTGTTAAATGATGATAATTGCTAGCAAGCAATAACGAAATGTTATGTAAACATAACATTTCGTTATTGCTTGCTAGCAATTTTATTTTATATTGAAACTACTTACTTCAAAAATAAAGTTTTAATAAAATTTGCTGATTAGATTTATTATATAGGGTAACATGGGGTATTAAGCCCCATTTCCTCTGTTCATATAATGAAAGGGCTGGTGCTATTGTATTAAGGGAGAATAGCATTAAGTTCTACATGATGGAGACTAATTAATCAATAAAGGAAATTTCCATAACTATTCCAGGGTTTCTAACCAACAGCATTAATTTTTAATTAGAATTTATTGATAAGTGGTTTTTCCATACAGTTTCCAGCTTCCTTTAAAGTTAATGAAAAACTTTAATAAAACTCAGTGTTTTTTTATTTTGACTTTAAAAAATTTTTTCTACATTAAAACTTATATATTTTCCGTATAAATACAAGTATATATAAATAAAGTAAGTACTTTTTTTAAGTTTTGAACTACCTTTTTATGTTATACATGAGTTAAATGCTGATATTTGTAGAACAAATGAAGGTAAAAACTTTAGCAAAGTAAAATGGCAGTTGGATGAATGTCTAAGTGATTGTTTATAAATAGCTCTGAAATTCACTATAATATTAAATTTATACTTGAGATTTTAAATGGATAGCATTTCTAAGAAAAATATGGTTCTATTGAATAATAATTAATTTAATTAGTTTATTAAAGTAAATATTTTAATTTGCAGGGGTTTAATGGCAACTGTTTAAAAAGATGATCAAAACAATCGAATAACATTCAGATAAATAAATTTCATGTATTAATTTTATAAACATTACACAGATATAGTTTAAACTGAAAAGAAAAGTTATTTATTTAAAGAAATAGTTTAAATTTTTCTTTAAATATAGTTTTGATAATGGAGCCTATTACCCCCTTTATTTAGCAGGCAAGAAAATCTATGCAACTAGCCAGACAATGATAGATGCCTACAGTTCTGTCATATTTAAGCAGATGCCTGCTAACCAGAAATCCAAGCACTGTTAAAAGTACTTTCCAGTACTAATGCTCGCAATGCTTTTGCCTCAGCCACACTACTACGTGTATTGCAATCAACAATCATTGTCATCTGCAGCATCATCAACAGAATCATCACCTTTATCTTCAGCACCTGCAAAAAAACCACAAAAGCCATTGTCTTCTTCATTTTCAGAAAAATCATTTAATGAAGATTTTTTTCTTAAAGAAACTTCTGTGGTGGTTAGTTTTTTAAAACCATCAGGTTTTGATACGGAGAAAGCCTAACAGTTGATGAATGTTTGAAGCGGCTGAGAGAAGAAGTAAAAAAAAAAAAATACTTCAAAA
The DNA here is from genome assembly GCF_022113875.1 of Hydra vulgaris. Taxonomy (NCBI): domain Eukaryota; kingdom Metazoa; phylum Cnidaria; class Hydrozoa; order Anthoathecata; family Hydridae; genus Hydra; species Hydra vulgaris. Next base: position 32,521,254 of record NC_061166.1, on the reverse strand, counting down.
AAAAAGACCATAACTAAAAGATGATATCTTCCAGCCCGAGATGATAGGGACGGTGATGAAGGTAACAACACTGTGTCTAAAGTGTATATTCAAAGAGGTCAAAGATAAGAATGGGTGTGTTATGACTTATGTGATGTTTGGTACCATGTTAAATTGCACAGAAGTTCCAGACGGAGCTGATAGTCAAGCCAATGACTGGATCTGTGAGAAGTGTATAAAAATGATGTAAAAATATATGTTTTACATAGTGGAGATTATTGTCCACTATGTAAAATTTTTTTTTTTTAATTTGAGACCACGTTAGTTGTACCCTTTTAGCTTTTTTTTCACTATATGACTTTAAGTTTTGCTGGATAAAGCTTTTGTACAAATAGGAATATGTGTTGTCTATAATTAAAAAATATTTCCCATTTGAATTTAATTTTTATTTACTTATTTCAAAAAGAAAATAGAAGAGTACTTGAAAACATGGGACTCAATGCCCCCTGTTACCCTAATGATGGAATTTTGAATAAGTTTTATACATAAAGTTATTAAAGTTTAGTAATTACTTTAGATCTTTAAAGTATTTAGTAATGGATATTAATTGCTTAAGATAATTTAGTTAGTTAATAAGAAGGGTTGGTTGATAAATGTCACAGGTGTAATGTCACGGCACACAATGTAAATTTTTTTTTTTTTTAATCGTTTTTGGTAATATTTGGCGATTTTGTTGTCTGACTTTTTTAATCTCTCTATCGATTCACATTAGTTTAAAGTAAAATTTTTTGATTTAAAAATGGTCTAACAATGTTTATATAATGTATTAAACAACAGAAATGTATATTTTTGATTATTCCCAGACAGCACACAACTCTGGGCGAGTACTCTGGCGAATCATTGCACGCCGTTGCGATTATATTAGTAATGGGCCATAACTGGCGTGAGTCTGGCAAGCGATTCAAGCAACTTTTTATGTACGGTAAATCATTGCAAGAAGTCGCAGCGGCGTGCGACGAAATGCCAGAACTCTAGCGAATAGTCGTAAGCCATTACGACGGCATTTGATTTCGGGCCAGCACTGAGTTTTGGCCAAATGTCGTTTTTGCAATAACTGCCATTATTTAAATATTTTTTTCGTTATCCAAGATGGTACTATAAAAGCAAAACTAAACGTTTACAAGATATATTTTGTTATTACAACTAAATGTTATTATATTTTGGTTTTTATAAATGTTTGTGTAAATGTTCGGTTATTTTACTTTGCCAAAGTCTTTCAAAGACATTTATACAAACCAAAGACTCTTTGCCAAAGATATTATCGATATTATTGTGTCTCCAAAATAATAAAATTTATTCACGATATTATCGTGTCTCCAACATAATAAAATTTAATTCTTTTTTTTTCCCAAAATGGAGCAATTTATATTTTATTTCAATTCTTTTTTAATTACTTTTCATTTTCGAATGTATTTTTTCTTTTAACTTAGTTTTTTTTTTTTTTTTTCCTTTTTCTTTTCTTGTTTCTTTTTTCTTTTTTAATTTTTTATTAGTTAGATAACAAATGGTATTTGTGGATGGTCCTTTAAGATTTACCATTAAAAAATGTAAAGATTATATGATTGATTAGATTGATTATAATCTAACAACTAACCATATTTTAACTCTGGTTAGTTGTTTTATGTATATTTTTACAAATATATATTTTTTCTACAGTATATAATTTTTTTGTTTGTTTTTTATTTTGAAGTATTTTTCTAACATTTTTTTACTATTTTGATTTTTTTAGTTACATATGACTAAACAAGCGAAAAATTACCAATCACAAACGTTTATTCAGACTTTTTTTGAATCAACAACAGTAAGACCTGATAAATTTAGCAGTAAACAGATTTCAGAAAAGTCTTTGTCCTACCAGGTGATTTTCATGATGATTGTGATGATGATATGATATACGTGGTAATGATGAACATATGTAATTTAGATGGTGATCATCATATCATGATGTTGGTTCATTTTCAGTATTTTATAGCGATGTATATTATCGCAATTTTGTATATTTAAGTTCAGAAACTGACACTCCACAGTTACTAAAAAAAAAGAAGGTCGTCAATAATAAAAAAAGACATTTGCTCCAGCTCGTGCTATTCCTCCTTTAACATTTTTATGTATTGAAAATTTGACTTCTTCAGATCATTTAAAATTAAATAACTTTTCATAACAAGGCTCTGCTTCTGAAGTTTGAGAAAAGGATGTATTTTTATACTTTTTTTATTTGAATATTCTTTTTTATTTTTGTAACTGAATTCCAATATGTTCTGAAACAATCTTTTAGTTAGTTTATGTAAATACGACACAAATATGCATGAAGTTAAATTGATGGACATTTGTCTAAGTCATTGCTTTTTTTCGAAAGCAATGACTTAGACAACTGATGGGATGGAGACCAATCCACTTCTATGGTATTGTATTTTATTGACTAGAAAGTTTTTTTTTTATTAATGAAGAATTTATTTAAAAGAGTGCTTTATAAGGTGACAATTTTTAATTTATTTTTAGCGCTTTAATTCTAAAAAATGTGCTTTGATTGAAGAAAAATGAAAATGTTTTGTTGTTGCCTATTGAGGTGAAATCAACTTATTTGCGTGCTTATCAGTTGCTGGATGAATTAAAGCTCTCATAGCTCCCTAAATCAGTATTACATCATCAGTTGCATCTAATGCTAAAATTAAAGCATATAGTAAGCATTAGTAAACTGAATTTAACTGTTTCATTATTGTTAATTTTTTGTTATTTTAGTTTTTGGGGTCTTAAGTGAGATCCATTGGATGTTTATCTGTGATGGTTTTTTGCGAATGTGAGCAAAAACACACTTCATTGGATTGCTTAATAGTAATCTTGCAATTTTCTCTTGGAGTTATTTTTATAACAATTTTTTTTTTCGATAATAATATGAACTTGTCTTATGTTTAAATATTGTTTTAAATTTTATATCTAGTGTTATTTTATTAAATAGGGTTGAGGTGCAGAATTTTTAAAAAAATATGTTTTTTAATTATCCTAAAGTTTATATATGTGAGTGTAATGTACATTTTAATCATACATTTTAGTTTAATTGTTTACTATTTTTCACACATTATTTAACTTTTTGTTATTTAAATGCTGTGAAAATAAAAGCTTTAACCTCAGAAACATCAGGAGAAGAGTTTAAACATTAACTGAAGAGATATTTTTTGCTTTTCGGGGATCGAAATGGCGGACGAAAAGCTCGAGAGGAACGTTCTTTGTATAAAAAGTTATTTGCATAAATAACAATTTGAACTTTTAATAATATTTTTTTATTTTTTATTTCATTCTTTTTTAACTCACTTTTGGTTGGGAATAAATTTCGAAAATACTTTTTTTTTTTTATATAAGTTGGAATAAATTTCGAAAAGTACTTATTTGTTTGATTCATGTGGGATAATACATTTGTACAGAAACAGCTAATAATAACGTCCTAATGTATTAGTAAAAAGTAACGTTTTAGTAATGACGCGCGACCACGAACAAATGTTGGAAAATGATCACGGATTAATACTGGTAATAGATAATGGGCCAGTGCTGGTAAGCGATCGCGGGCCAGTGCTGGCAAATGATCCCGGGCCAGTGCTGGCGAACGATTGCGGGCCAATGCTGGCCCAATGGCTGTTTCAATGCAGGCCGTGATCGACAGCCGTCATCACGCCGTAGTCGCAAGCGGAACTGGAGCAGCATTATGCCGCTAGCGGGAGGCTGTTTGGGTTTTTGCTAAAAAGTAACTATGTTCGTTATTTCTTCGCGTTTATTCAATAATCAGAGAAATTTTTGATACTTTATGGAATGTTAAAAGATAAAACAATTTATTGATGTTTCTATTCTTTTTACAGAACAAAATTATCTGTAAAATTTCAAAAGTTATATAAGCTTCAGTAAATTAAAGTAAAGTTTCAGCGTTTGAGTAAATAATTTGAAAAAAAAGCAAGAAGCAATATATCCTCCTTAAAACAACTGTGATGTATTAACTAACCTAACATGATTTGTATCAACTAACCCTATTACGACCATTTTGTTTTACCTTTCCCTCTTCAAGCATTTTAACTTATTTCCAAAGAATAAAACTAACCTGAAGTGAAAGTAATAAATATGTACTCCAACATGGGGGTGGGGAACTATTCAATACTCTAAAAATAATAAAAAGAAAAGACACCTTATCTGGAAATTTCACTTGTGATAACGCAAACATTTTTTTTTAAATTTTATAAATACTTTGACTTTCTACCTCTTGAAGTTAAAATTAGCGAGTTCCTGTTACATTAATAAACAATAGGTGGCAACACTTCACCTGTAAAAAAGATTTAGTAGCCATTGTGAGCACCAACTTGACTTGCGTATCAACTAACCTGCCTTTCCGTTAAAGTGTTTTTAAAAAGTATGTATATTAGGTACGTGGAAATCCGCACCAAATTTTGTGCTAAAAAACTGTACCACGTTTTTAAGATTTTTTTTTTAGTTAGCATAGTGAAGATATGTTTAGAAGGAAAACTTTTTAGAATTTGATATCAACATAGATTATCTTTAGGAACTAGAATAGTTAAACTTTATTACTGTTAAATTTATTATTTTACTAGATAGCTTTATTATTGAGTTTTTTGATGTCTAAAACTTTGTTGTATTTTGGACATGAAATTAATGTTGAAAATATGCTCTTTTTTCCTATACTTTTCTTTTTTTTTTTAAGTTTTTTATTTATCTATGCACCTGCCAAATTTCATTGTTGCAGGGTGTCTATTTTTTGTCTTTTGGTATTTAATTTTCATTCGCCTGAAATGGTCGTGAGAGACAGAGGGGTTAATTTAACATTTTATATATTTGATTTAGAATAAATAAAAATTTTATAAAAAAATGTTAAAATACGCTTTTCATATACTTTTGGTGGTTTAATGTAAATTTATAACAACGTTTTTGTATATTTGAATTATTTATGTCTTTAAAAAAATTTAAAGTCTTAAAAATGGTGGTGGTTTGTTGCCCCCTCTACCCCCTGGATACGCCCTGTAATTAGTGGTCAATATAAGTTTGTAGCCCACTCTTACACCTATCTTTTGATTTCTAGATATTTATATTTCGATAAGAATTAACAAAGTTATGACTAGTTAAAAAACTTAATTGTGACCACAGTTTTTTCAACAAATCCATATACCGAAAAAATGGTACTTAAACCATCATAACTTTCAAAGGAATTGTTCAATTTTGAAATTTATACTAAAGTACCTATGTATGTATATATATATATATATATATATATATATATATATATATATATATATATATATATATATATATATATATATATCGTCAGGTTAGAATTATTTTGTTCTAACTCTTCATTTGTTTAAACTGAGATAAATCAAGTTGAAGTTTTACACTGCAATCCAGCAGAAGTGGCAATACATTTTTTAATAATACAAACGTTTTTCAATACTTGACTATATGCTCATTATAATTATTTGTTGTGAAAATTTTTTTTTTGCTCAAATCGCTATTATGGCCCCACCCTGTTTGGAGATAGAACAAAATAACTTTTAAATTTTAATTTCGTGTTAATATTATTTTGTGCTACCTCCATTTTTTAGTAAATACAACTTGAACGTTTTGCGAGGAGTTGATGGATTACAAGAAATTACTTTTAATTTAGGGATTTAAAAGCAAATATAGACCCTAAAACACTTAGTTGGCAAATTTAAATGGATATGGTCATTTAATAAGTTTTCTAGATATATTGCTTCTGGTAGGATGGGCAGCTTCAATTTTAACAAACTGATTTTAACCAAAGCTATATTATTTATAATAAAATTACTTTTATCTAAAAAGCTTTATTGAAAATAAAAAATAAATGTCTTTAATACAAATAACAAGTTAAGAACAGTTTAAATGAACCTTATACAAGATAAAACTGAATAGTACATAACACAAATAAAGTATATCCGGATAAAGAGTTGAAAAAACAACTACTGAAATAATGTTTTATAGAAACAAACATCTACAGCTGGCATGTAAGGATACATAGAAACAATGTCTTTTATCTTCTCACTAGAAATTTCAATATTTTGTCAAAAACAAGATGCCAATGGAATTGATGATTCTTCAAGATTACTTCCTGATGATCGTGTGTTTTTTGGCTTAGACAGCCGTGCCTCTTTATAAATATCTGTAAAACGAGTCTTGAAATACACATGACCAGGAGCATTAAACCTATATACAAGCGTTTTAGCATTAAAGTATGGAACATTTTTGTAGTTCAGAAGACTAGCAATTTTTGAAAAATTTTTAATATCGCTTTTTTGCATTTGGTATACAAAAAATGGTTTACGTTGGTTAACATTCAACATTGCTTCCACCAACCCAAGAGGACTAAATATTTCTGCTGAATGTAATGATTTCTCAATCTAACTATGTATATTATCACATTCCTGAATAGAGCTGCGCCCTGGCTCACAATACTTTTGCTCAATGATTTCAATATTTGGATGATCAATAAGAAACTCACGCAATGCAGCTGACATATGACTGTTTCTATTCTGTGGAACGTAAGAATCAAACCAAAGTATAAATTTATTAATATTAGAAAGATCCTTGTAAACTTTATTTAGCATACATACCACAGCACTGGCAATGTCATTATATTATCATTTTTATAAAAGAAGTTTCCCACATTACTTTTTGGCAAGCTCAAGACATTTTGTAGATCAATACAAACTATGGTTGTGGAAGGGGAGTTCAACTTTCGATCCATATCTCTCTTAATTTTTGTTTCATTCTTTGATGCAATATGCTTGTTATACTTTTGGATTTGCTCTTCATTTGCATATTCAATAATTTGAAATTTATAGCATGTATCACACAGATCCTTTTTCGGCTTTTGAAATTCAATATTAAATTTTGTATTAAAAACATTGCAGTACATGCATGCCTTTGCTCGTGAAACTTCATATTGAGTGCAATATGTTAAATACAAATTATAAATATTCTTCAAATTTAATGACCCATCAAAGTATTGTTTGCAGGAAATGCTTCGACAATAATGTGACTCAACTCGTGGAAACAAGTTGATATGGTTTTCTATACTCTATTTAGTCATTTCAAGAACTTTTTTTTTACAATGTTTCCCCCATTTTGTTGGGGCAGGAACAACAGTTTCAAGTTTATTTTCATGATAGTATGATATTTGCCTGCTGCTGATGTCTAATGTAGACTAATAAAACTCCTTATATACACGATGCTTGATATTATTAACAAAGAAATTGTAAAAATAAGTATATTTTCTCCTTGAATTGCTTACTTTATTGGTTCGAGATCTTTTTTTATCTAATCGTTCAGTAGTTTTACTAAAAAAGTGTTGCTTTTCAATCTGAGACATTCCCCACAGTCCATTAAATAATATTTTTCTCTCGTCTTCTGAAATCTTCTCAAAACACTTAAACTTGCAACAATTTTTACAATCTTTTTTATTTTTAATACTTCTTGGTTGAATAACTTTGCCTCTAACATTTATATATTTCTTTCCTGATTGTCTAAGTCGCTTTCTTTTTGACTGTTTCCAGTTATAACAGTTTGCTTTACGTTTTCTTGTTTTCCCACCATGTGGAGGTAATCGTAGTTGATCAGAAATTAAAGGATGCATTGAAACATAGGGTGTAACCATGATATTAGCTTGTTCTGGGTAATCTGAAAATAAAAATTAAACATAAAAAAGGTTATGCAATGCAAAATAATTTTATGTTTGAAGATATATTATTTTAAGAAGAGACAAATTTTTTCCATATATGAAACGATTCATTTGAGTCTTTATTTATTTAGTATATAAAACGCGTAAATAAACATAGACGTACGGAATACGTGAGGACATTTAATATACTGTTGTATATGTCACATACACATACAATATATACATACATAAATAAAAAATGTACACACATATAGTATATGTATATCACGGATTATATAACCGATTCTGTTGTATATTTGACATATACAATAGTGTATATATATATAACCATATATATTATATGATATATATACACTGTATGTCACATATACAACAGAATCCGTCTGCTTTTAATTAGATGATGATACATTTCTTACTAAAATGATATGTAGAATTATGAATAATAACTAAAAAAAACCGATTGACACTATAATATATAAGAAAATACCTAAATTTTTGTTTATTACTCTAAGATATACACTATTTTCATCCGTCATTTTAAAATTAAATTAGAGGAAATAAACACGAACTGATTACTTAATGTGAATTATACGCAATTTTATTGGTTGTTGGAAATATAACAAATAACATAAAAAACTGTTGATATTTTGCAAATAGAGCAATCGGATACACCTGATTTGACACTATTTAAAAAAAAAAATTAATTTCAAAAGTAATACAGCCAAAAAGAAAAATTAACAATAAAAAAGAAATTGGTATTAACTCATTTTTCTCAAATTTGGAGATAGAACAAAATAATTCGAACCTGACGATATATATATATATATATATATACACACACACACACATATATATATATATATATATTATATATATATATATATATATATATATATATATATATATATATATATATATATATATATACACACACATATATATATATATATATATATATATATATATATATATATATATATATATATATATATATATATATATATATATATATATATATATACATAATATGTATTGAATCACGACTTACATCAAATCTTTTCAGAATTTTTGATTTTTGCGTATAAATAAGTAATGTATTAGTGGTGAGTAATGATTGAGAAGCAATCACTAGTGATCACCATTTAATTACCGTTAAACAGTACTAAATCACTAGTGATGCGCGCATAGGGACTGTAAAGGAAAGGCGAAAAATATTTTTTTCCAAGCAATGCAATTTTTCCACATTTTGTAAATTAAATATTTATTTTTAAATTGTCAAAGTTTAATATTGCAAAAATTATAAAAGTTTTGCTGCAAGTCTGTTAACAAATAGAGCAACAAAATATTAAAATGTAAAAATCAGAATCAAATTCCATGGAACAATAACATCAATGCGAAACTAACAAAACTTATGTCTCAAACCATTCTAGTACTCAATAAACAACTATGTTGATACAAATTTCTAAAAAAATAATACCGCAAAACCAAGGCCGTCCCGAAGAGATTTTAATGAGAGGAGGGGGAACGTATCTGTTTGTACCGACTTAAAGCCCAAACAGAACCTTTTCCAGTTTTCTCAATAACTTATCTAAAAAAAGAAAAAAAAAGGTTCTCCTTGGCCGACATTTGCCGACTGCCAACTAAAGATCCAACTTTGCCTGATCCAGTGTCCGATTTGCCGACAAATAAAATTCGTAGAGGGGCTAGACACACCAACGCCCCCCTCGGAATGGCCCTGGGCAAAACATGTTCATATCATGCCACTTTTGAAAATACTGAAAAAAGCACAAAATTTGGACAAAGAAAACGGTTCCGGATTTACGCGTACCTAATATAAAAGCACAATAAATACAATCTTATAGGAAAATTTTGTAACTAATTTATTATAATCGTTTAACGTATTTAAAACGTTTAAAATTTTTAACTAACTTTATTTTACTTGCAACTTAAATTCTTTTAAGCACTCAAAGCGCTGCATACAAATTATCATATTTTTTAACTCGCTTGTTCTCTGTGATTACAAACTTACAATTTTTCTGGTTCGCAATATATTTAACTTGATTAATTATGTAAATTATAAAAAAATGTAACAATAAATGATATATGTAAAGCAAAGCATTATATGTTGTAATTTTTAAAAATCAAACTTTACATATTAGTTTGACATTATATAAATTTCTTATAACATAAACAGGTATTCATTTTTGATAACATTTATTTATTATAAATTTATGTTATAATATTTAATATTATAAATGTTATAATATTAAGTATTATAAATGTTATAATATTTAATATTGTTACATAAAATTATAATAAATAAACTAATAATATATTACAACTACTATTATATTACAATTTTTATTAGGGGAGAACTTGCACCCTTGATCCGTAAGCACCTTTGATGCTAAAGCGTTATCTCCATACTTACTTAACTTATTAAAGAGGGCTGATAACCAGCGTGTTATAAATTATTGTATCTTCAAAATTAATTGAAGAATAGACCACTATTAAATTTATTTCTAAATAGTTTGATTTTGACAAAAAAAAAAGTATTTTTTTTTCTTTAACAAGGAACCTCACATCTTTAATATTTTTTTAAGTTGAATAATTTTGCTTATGTCATTCTGTAACTTAACTATTCACCTCTTGTATGGTTGCTTTTGGTAAGCTATAGAAGCATCTAATATGACCAAAAAAGAATTTTTGTAAAAATGGAGCGGGTTAGCACCCTTGATCCTAATGCGTTTATGCACCTTTGATCCTATGATCAAAAGTGCATACACACACACACACACACACACACACACACACACACACACACACACACACACAAAATGTTTAACTTTTAAAGTAACATGTACAATACGTCATATTGTTTTTAAATATATTTTTTTCTTCTAGAATAAAGCCTTAAAATGAAGATTTTATACTATTTTGTTTTTTTTTTTTCTCTTAAAACTTTTATATAATATAATTGTAAAGTATTCAATATATATATATATATATATATATATATATATATATATATATATATATATATATATATATATATATATATATATATATATATATATATATATCTGTGTGTGTTTGTTAATAAAGAAGATTTTAGTAAGTAAAAATCTTTATAAATGTTTAGCCAAAAATTAGGAATATAGCAAAACTATATAAATATGTTTCATTTTTTTACAGTTAAATATGGTGTATCATAAAAAACGAAAAACCAATAGACTACCTAGAGGTAAAGTTAATGAGAATGAAATGCGAGCAGCTGTTAATGCAGTTCTTAATGGTAGTACAGTTTATCGTGTATTTAAAGAGAGGGGAATCAATTTAATGACACTTAAGAGATATGTAAGGAAATGTCAATTAAATCCATATACAGTCTGCAAACCTAACTTCATTACCATGCAAATCTTTACCAACGAAGAAGAAACATCTTTATCAGATTATCTTTTAAGGGCCTCAAAACTTCACTATGGATTATCAACCAAAACAACACGAAAACTTGCCTATGAATTTGCAATGACTCTTTCTAAGCGCATTCCTAAATCGTGGAAAAGTTTACAAATTGCTGGGAAACAGTGGCTTCGTGGTTTTATGTTACGTAGGAATGAGTTATCTTTAAGAAATCCGGAAGCTACTAGTATTGCACGAGCAACTGCTTTTAATTGTTATACAGTCTGAGAATTTTTCACCAATCTAAAAGATGTTTGTCTACGACACAAGTTTCAGCCACAAAACATATATAATGTTGATGAGACAGGTCTCACAACTGTTCAAAAACCAGTTAAAGTAATTGCTAAAAAAGGAGATAAACAAGTTGGAAGGATAACTTCAGCAGAAAGAGGGACATTGGTAACAGTTTGTTGTGCATTCAATGCAATAGGAAACTCAATCCCTCCATTTTTTATTTTTCCAAGAGTTCATTTCAAAGGAAGTATGATAAATGGTGGTCCACCTGGATGTGTTGGGGTTGCAAACTAATCTAGTTGGATGAATGTTGCAACGTTTTTAGAGTGGATGAAACATTTTATTCAAAATGTGAAATGTTCACCAGCTAATCTAGGGCTTTTACTTCTTGACAACCACGAGAGCCATGTTTCAATTGTGTGTTTAGATTTAGCTAAAAAAAATGGCATAACTATGCTGTCCTTTCCATCACATTGTAGTCACAAGTTGCAGCCATTAGATCGGTCAGTTTATGGGCCACTGAAACGTTATTACAATGCAGCTTGTGATGATTGGATTGTATCTAATCCAAGACCAACGACCATATATGGTATAGCTACAGTTGTAAGGAAAGCCTATGCAAAAGCTTATACTTTGTCTAACATTTCTGCAGGATTTGCTGTGGCAGGAATTAAACCCTTTAATCCTAATATATTTTCTGATAATGAGTTTTTGTCTTCATATGTAACAGTCCGTCCAGAACCTATTACTGCTAACCTTTTTCCAGGTGTTGTTGATCCAGCTCATGCCCCAGCTTTTAATCAATCATTGATGTCAAGTCTGTCATCTGGTTCAGCTTGTAGTGTATTGCCTATTCAGCCTATATCTGACCTTGGAAGTCAACTATCCAGTGTTTCTAATAATATCCCTCATCAAGCAAGTCTAGAAAAAATTAGGCCATTTCCAAAAGCTGGATCAAGGAAATCCATTAAAGGGTGTAAATGTCAGCATACTCGAATACTCACAGACACTCCTGTACGAAATGAGTTAAATAAGCTTCAGGAAATAAAAAAAAAATCTCAGTCAAAAAAGAAAAAACATGAAATGCAAAATAAGATCTTCATGACAAGAAAAAGAAAACTTGATCTTGAAAGTAATGAAAATAAAAACGTTGAGTCTCAGTAAAAAATAACATTTTTTTCATTAATTTTTACTTTTTTAAGAAAGATAAATTTGTAGTAAAATTAATAATAACTTTATTGGTTTTTTTTATAGACATTGTTTTGATGACTTAAAAAATATTCTTATACAATCATGGTATACATTTGATCTCGAATCAAGTATACATACATAGGATCAAGGGTGCATATAGGTAGGATCAAGGGAGCATACTGGTATGCACCCATGATCCTAATTGAGCATTCTTAGTTTTTATAATTTTAAATCTACTTAAAATATTCTGGTAAAAAAATGATAATTGAATTATAATAAGGTATAAAATTTGCTATTATGTACTGTTATTTTAGAGATTGAAATAAAAACAAATATTCAGTAAGTTGGCCTGATAGATTTTTAGGATCATGGGTGCATACTCTCTCCTATATTATAATTATTATTTGATTATAATATTATATTATATCAAATAATAATTATGCTAAAAGATAATGACATCTGCCCAACATCGTCTGTGCCAAAGATGTTGCTGGACTACCACACAGACTGTGGAGTATTCCAAAATAATATCTACACTTATGTCCAAGATCATCTGTATTTTTTGTATTCCAACAACATCTATCAGGAAATTTAACGACCCCTAACGACAACAAAATGTTTAGGAAGATGTAACTACATCTGGGAATGTTCAAGTTCAATATCATCTGAAATAGTTTCCTCCAGATGTAATTACATCTTAAAAAAACATGTAACTACATTTGGTTAAACTAATATATTATTATTTTATTTTAGACATACGAAAGAACTGAAAGTAAAAAAATTTATTTTTGTTTTTTATTTTTTAGATGTGCAAATAAAATTCATTAAATATACTATTTTTATCAAAAAGCAAAATTCGTGTCTTTTCTAGAACTAACTGCGTTGAGCAGTCTAAATCATATATTTTTAGCACTTTTGCTCAAAAATATGACATTAATATGGCGGTTGGATCCTCTGGTTCCCTTTTAGATAAAGTAATTTAATTGTTACCACGCTGCAACTTAATATATATTTGCCAAAGGATCAATAAAGCTATGGAGATTAGTTGTGGCGTTTTTTTTTTATCACTTGTATTAGAGAATTTCAAACATTTCAAGAACAATGTTCTTTTATTTCGCAAGTTTAAGTGCCCTAAAAAGAACAAAATACTAAAACCATAAATGCATGCATTTTAAAAGATCAGTAGTTAACTTATTATTAAAAACATGTTATGAAAATATTTCATACTATTTTTTTGGTTGCCTGATGAATCTTTTATCAATAAAATATACTGTTATAAATAAAATAAGTTGTTTAAAATCTATTTAAATTTATCATAACATCGTAACATAGAGTAAACTGGGGTAAGAGTAAACGAAAAAAAAAAAAAGTGAACGGTTCAGCAATTTTGTTTCTTTTGCATTTATTGGAAGCTAAAACTAAAAATCTTTAAAAGTGCGAGGCACCGTAGTGTAGAGAATTTCGTGCTCTATCTAATGGTGCAATAATTGTTTTAAAAATTTATTTTTGCCTAAAATTCTCTTATCTCACGCAATAATCTCTTAGTGTTCAAAAATTATGACCATATAAATTTTGAGCAATCTCCCCAATTATTTAGGGGATTAAAAATATTATCTTTAATTAAGTTAAAAGTTCTTCTGTCAATCAAATTCTGTTCTTCATTCAAAACTTCGGAGCAAAAGATAATTTAACTGTTTTTTCGTGAATAATCAAAGAAAAAAAAATAAGTAATCAAAAGTCGCGGACTTAAAATTTGTCAAAAAATAACGATGAAGTTTAAGATTTAATAAGTGACTTTAGTCTACAAGATCATTTGTATTTTTCAAACAATATTATAATATTGTTCAAATTATTCGTATTTTTATTTTTATTAATTTGATATTCATCAAATTATTTTTTTTTTTTCAAATCTAATTTCGTCATTGATTTTTTTTTTTTTTTTATTACATAAAGACATTCTTTAATGCAGTGGTTGATTTTCAATTTTTATAACTTTTTATTTTTCTAAATTTTACAAATTATTACTCTTCTCTTGTAAAATATAAAAATGACGGGGGCTAGAAGAAGACAAAATATACGAATGACGGGGGCTAGAAGAAGACAAAATATACGAATGACGGGGGCTAGAAGAAGACAAAAGTAGTCTAATAGCCAAGACCTAAATATAAAGCCCCGTACATAATAAAGTCATTAAAAATTGATGATCATGTGTTTTTTTAAAGTTTGAGTTTAATAAGTTTATTTTGGTTGACAATTATAGTTTTTATTTTTTTGGGAGAATATCTAAAAATTATTATGTTTGTTGCTGAAATACCAAATTCTCCTGTTTTAGTATGTTATTTTAGAAAAAGAGAAATCATTTTCTAAAATAACATACTAAAACAGAAGAAATATTGCATAATTAACAGAAATTTTGAATAATTTTTTTTTTTAACATATGAACAAAATCGTTTAAAAAAATATTATCCATAAAAATATAATTTAAACAAAATACAAGATTTAATTTTAAGGCCGTTGCTACTTGAAGCGCAATGCGCTCTAACCAGCCATATGCTGCTCGGAGCGCATTACTTTGTACGCATGCGCTAAATCTTGTTGATGTTTTGTACGATTTTGATGTGATTTGCGATAATTTTTCTTTTCGTTCAAAATAATGTCGCTAAAAGTTCATGATACTTTCTTATCCTGGGATGAATTTTTTCAAGCAGTTGAAATACACTGTAATAAAACATTCCAACCCATGGTTAAACATGGTTGCAAGCTAACGGTAACAGCTAATGCTAAGATCAAGCTCGACCAAAGACCTTATCCTGAAATGTTTAAATACGTGTACTATAATTTAATTTGCACACATGGTGGATTCAATTCAAGCACAGGAATAGGGAAAAAAAATTCAGGGTATATTTTACTTACATAAATGCTTGCAATCTTAACTATAACATACCTATATTGTAAATATATTTTATCAATGAACAAATACTTTACAATGTTCTTGTTAAAAACAGGGTGGCCACTGGTCATAGATTCATGGAAATGTCATTGATTTTTATTTGGTCATGGAATTCCTAAATTTCCATGGAAATGTATGGAAAATTTATGGAACTTTTTAAAATTATCTTTATTTTTTTCTACTTGTGATATTTTTAGGATATTTGCAAAGAAAAGTACTAGTATGTCTAGTCTAAGTCTTTTTTAAAAAGATAGTTTTGCAATGTTAGCTATAGATTATTATTTTATTGTAAACAGGTCATGTCAACCTTTTTAAATTTTAGTATTTATTAAAATATCATTTTAAAAAATAAAAGCACACTTTTAAATTTTGTTTGAGTTTGTATCAATCAATCAAATATGGTCAGGTCAGGTCACCTGCTACTAGTAACAACTCATATTCTAGTATAGTTTCAGTTTAAGTAACATGGGAATTGGAGCAGTAATAAGTTATGAGTTAAGCAAGAAACATCTTAGAAAGGCAGAAGAAACTCTGAAAGAAAATGTACTGGTTTAAGTGAGTTGTTTAAAGTTAAGTTTACCGATAGTGAAATTGACCAAGTGGCAAATGTTATGTTGCATGGCAAGTACTGAATATTTTAAAAAATTTTTATAAAAAGTGATTTTTAAAAAATGTTTATAAAAAGTGTGGAAAAATCATGGAGTTTCATTTTTAAATTTGAAAATGATCAAAGTGGCCACCCTGTAAAACTATAATATATTCTTTATATACTTTTATATATATATATGTGTGTGTGTGTGTGTGTGTGTGTGTGTGTGTGTGTGTGTGTGTGTGTGTGTGTGTGTGTGTGTGTGTGTGTGTGTAAAACATATTCAAGACTTTATGTACACTTATAAATATGCATTATTATCTGTTTTAAAAATACAAAAAAACTGTTATATTAGTTACTTTTCATAAATATTTAACTTTTCTTTTAGATCAAAAACATATAAAATTAAAAAGTTCAAGAGCATTTGAGCATTTGAACAAACTTTTTTAGTTGTTGTCATTTTAGATCAGCAAAAAATAACTGTCCAGCTAAAATTTATGCTGCTTTAACAAAAGATAGAACAAAAATAATTATCAAACAAATGATAGAAACGCACAATCATGTTATTAGTAAAAATATTTATCTAATATTGGTAAAATATTTAAAATTTGAAATGAATGTTATTTTATCATTTTTTATATATTTAGTTTTGTAAATCTGTTATTAAAGTTCAGCTTTTCACGGTGTACTGTTTAATTTACAAAAAACTTTAATTTAAAGTTTTTTAAAATCACTTAAATAGAATGAATAAATAAAATGTTGTGCAATGAAAGACTGCTGTGAAAGAAAAGTATGCTGTGAAAAGCTTTTTTTTCAAAACCTTAAAGTTACATATTTAAATGAATTATGAAAAAGTAATTTTTAGTATCATACAACCTGATTAAATAAATTATTTTGCTTTACAGATCAAGATCTTTACAAACACTATGTCAAAAATAGAAAGCTATCAAATGAAGAGAAGGCCAAAGTTAAAGAACTGAGTCGTCTTGGTGTTACTACTAAAGTAATTGCTGATGAAATGAGAAAGAGTACAGGAAAATCCATAGTAAATAAGGACATTTGGAACATTAAGGATAAAATTCGTCAAAAAGTAAAAACTATTATTTCATTGCATAAATTGTTATTTTCATAAGTAAATAAATGTATGTTTATATATATATATATATATATATATATATATATATATATATATATATATATATATATATATATATATATATATATATATATATATGTATATGTAAAATTCTTTTTCAATAAAGTAAATATCTTTCATCGTAGGAAAAAATATGCCCATCTTCAAGAAATGTTTTAAATGTTGCAGAACTGCTAGTGAAAGTAGTTGAGAAAAGAAAAGAGAGAGTGATCTTGGACTGGTATCACAATATGGTATGTCAGATGATAATACTCTTCAGTATTTATTTGTTCAAACTAGTGTAATGAGATCCACATTTAGTAAGTTTCCTGAGCACATTTGTATTGATACCACCTACTGTCTCAACAACAGTGATATGCCACTAGTATCATTTTTATGCATGGGTGGGAATGGATCTAATGAGTCAGAAGTGATGTATAGTCAAATTTTTAAAACCTTTAAAGCTTATAATGCTTCTTGGAATTCCATTAAAACATTTATGATAGACTAAGATATGAGTGAGTTAACAACACTGGAGCAAAATTTTCCTAATAGTTTTTGTGAAATTTGTTTGTTTCATGTTAAAAAAGCTTTCAAGAAAAAGGTTGCAGACTTATCATGTACCACTGATGTTAAAAGAAAAATTTCTGTATATCTGTTAAAAAAGCTTTCAATATATATGTTAAAAAAGCTTTCAAGAAAAAGGTTGCAGACTTATCATGTACCACTGATGTTAAAAGAAAAATTTCTGTATATCTAGATACACTTTCTGTATACAGAAAAATTTCTGTATATCTAGATACACTTTGTCATTCAAGAGATCAGTCAATATATGAAAAACAGAAACAGTTGCTTTTGTCTCTTGATGAGTGCTTTGCAGAATACTTTTTAAATAATTGGGATCATATGCGTGATCGTTGGGTTTTTTATAAACGAGCAACACATTTAAACTTTGGCGACACCACTAATAATAGAATCGAATCTTATCATCAGAAATTGAAAAGTGTAATAACTCACCCAATAGATTTACATCAGTGTCTTGAAAAAATATTTTTTTTAAATGACATGTTTTTAGAGGAGTGCAA
Organism: Hydra vulgaris; assembly: GCF_022113875.1. Lineage (NCBI taxonomy): Eukaryota > Metazoa > Cnidaria > Hydrozoa > Anthoathecata > Hydridae > Hydra > Hydra vulgaris. The sequence goes on along the minus strand of NC_061166.1, from coordinate 32,502,882 downwards.
ATTTAAGCAAATTAAAAGTTTAACGAAAAAATACTTTTCCAAGTTATCCTACCTTCACAACATAATTACACCATATGCTATAAAACATGTATCGCTTGAGCTTGTAAAAAGTACTCATTATGATTTAATTTTGCCATCTAACAATACTCACAATGTGATTGTCGGTGACAACACATATATAGTGAGTGAAAAGTTGTTTAATTGTAAATTTTTTATGAATATGTGTTTGCCCTGTCGTCATCTTATTGCAGTTTCCCAATATTTGGGTAATGCAAAGTTAAGTTTAGATTGGTTTATTCCAAGATGGCATGTTGTGAATAATTATTTTGAAGGCTCACCTATTCCATATGAAAATGCCAAAGTAGAGAATTCTAATTGGAGAACTCCAGCACTAGACAAAATTCAGAAATATAAACTTATCAAGGTTTGCTCTGATAAGCTAGTAAACAAATTGGTTGAATTAGGTACAGAAACGTTCCAGTATTATCTAAAGCAGTTTTGATAAATTTGAAGAGATGGTTAGTTATGGAAAAAGATTTGAAATTTTCTTTGAAGATCAACAAGTATCAGATAGTAAGACAACCTCTATCTCATCTGAAAACTTTGTAGTGGCTCCTGGTAGTTCCAGTAGTTCAGTAAACAATGAACCTATGGAATCTTCTAATAAAAATACAATTATGAATGAATATCAACATATTGATTTCTTTGTCAAAAATAATGAAAGTCCATTTATTGATGACAATGTAAAAGATGAAGTCACTGGAGTACAGGATTATCATATTGATTTTACGACTGAAAGTATGTATCAACAAGAACAGATAAATGAATCTTTAGATGTCCAAAGGTTAAAACTTATTAAACCACCACTTAAAGTTGCTAAAAAAAGGCAGGCCTAGAGGTTCTGGCCAAACAGCATTAGGGTTAACTAAAAAAACAGTAAAAAGGAAATGCTGCTTCTGCAAAAAGTGTCATCCTGATAAGAATTTAGGGAAAGGATTCAAAACAAAATGGTTGAAATGCACCAAATGTGTCAGATATTTTCATGATGTGTGCTTAGGAGATAAGCATGATTTACATTTATGTTTATTTTGCATTAGTTAAATAGAGAATAGTTGATAATAACAATGCTTTTTCTTCGTGTTTTTTTATAACATTTTTCAATAAAGTTTCATTAAAGTTTAGAAGTAAAACCCTTATATAAAATCCTCATTTTCATGTGAAGAGTTTATTTTCAAGATGTGGTACAAGTAAAAAGTAAGAAATAACTAATGATAACAAGTAACTTTAAATACAAACAACTTAAAATAAAATTTATTATTGTAAATTTGCTAAAAAATAATAAATTGCAAATTGCATAAAAATTATTTTGTAAAGTAAACAATATTTAAAGTGGTACATTAAAACAAAGTTGCTCATACCGCATTTTTAAAATAAACTGATTATGTAGTCAAGATTAGTTTGAACTTCAAAATCTTCCAATTGTAAATGTTTACTTTAAATTTCCCATTATTTAAGAAATTGTTTAATGTAGTATTATCTAAACCACACAATTGTGGAACTATAAACTTTAAATTTAAAGTTTTGCTTATTTTATTTTAGATATCGATAACAACATATGGTTGCCATATAATTTGAATATGATATTTAAGATTAGTACTGACAAACCATTATGGTATGCCAGCATTGATCTAAAATATTTATGAACAAGACTTTGGCATTTCAAACAGATTTTGCAATCTACATAAATGTAAGCAAATATCTTTCATTAATTTACTTAAAATAATTTTATCTTGTTTATGTTTAAAAAAATGATCAGATAGTTGTTTAATGTGACTCTAAAAGGTAAAAATATAAGAAGCTTTTAATAAGATTTTTTTTATATTAAAAAGTGATTAATAGTGATAAGCGTACCTGCTAGGATATGTTGTGAAAGACTTTAGTTTTTAAACTTTGGTTTTATTCACTAATGTGCAATTAAATACTTACAATACATCAAAGTGTTATAGGGACATTCAGCTATCTATTATCGATATTTTTAGTTTAATGTAAATGAATATATCAAGTTTATCACAAATAATTTACTCAAGGTTCTGTTCTTGGTCATCTATTGTTTTTAATTTACATTAATGATCTAAATAACTCTGTTTACTTCTTGTTGGTTCATCTATTTGCAGATGATACCAATCTCTTGCATGTCAACAATTTAGAAAATCCAATTTTATAGTCTGGGTACTTAATCTTATATGCCACATAGAACTTCTTTAGATTACACATAATCAATTTTTTTGACATGTATTTTTTTTCCCAACACTTACACAGTCTTTTTTACCTGGCATTTGCCTTGAATACTCCTCGTCACAGTAAAAAAGCTTTACAAGTTCTATGATATCTTTACTGATTCGATGCCATTCAACCACATTGGGGTATGCAATGATGCCTTTTTTGGTCACGTAAAAGCTTTGCATTTTGAATTTTGTGTTTGGAAACTGAAAACTCTTTCGCTGCTTTTCTGATAGACCAAGATTTCGGTGTCAATGTCAAAATTTGAAGTTGCTGCCTTCTGTTAGAAAGTTTTTCTTTCATGCATTCAACAAGGAAGTCTAGATTGATTTGGTTTCAATTTCCTTTAGAACTTCATAGTTGTTAGGTGCAGCAAAATCGGATTCGGTGACATCCAGAGCAGTTGCAAGTTTCTTAATAACTGCTTCTTCAATTTGCTTTATCTTTCTCTTTCCAAGTGAAGGCTTGTTAGAGGTTTTTGGTAAATGAACTTTTAGCGGAGACACTTCAAGTTCACACAAAGTACTGTTGAGCAGTGATCTTGTTGATTCCAGTATAATTTCTTTTTCCATATTATCTTCAGTTAATTTTATCTCCAACTCGTTCTCTTCTGATTCTTCACTTGATGCTAATTTATGTCTGCATTGTGGACAGTTTTACACCTGGCACTACGAATTAGCCTTTACTGCATAAGTACTTTGCTGAATCCAAGTTGATTTCACGAAGACTGCCTAAAAAAAGGGAAGAACTCTTTTAATATGTATAAAAATTGTAATAATACTATTTTAAATTTAAATTTGTATGGCATTTAATAGTGCACTTTTAGAAGTCAGCTAAAAGTAAGGCTAAATATAGCTAAAATAAATTGGTTGCAAAGAATTTCATTATTGTAACTCACAACATTTTCACAAAATAAAAGTTGTGATTACTATAAATACCTTTTATAACTTTGTTATAAGTATTAAATGGATAGCAGCAACATGTTAATTTAGTTGCATAACGCTTCAAATAAACATGTTTATGATGTAAACAAGTTGTTGGTTTTACATTGATTATTGAGAGCCCAGTCCTCCACATTAATATTTCTCTTTCATATTCAGGAATATCTTCAAAAGGTTCGATTCCAAGCAATGATGTATATGTTGCAAGATGACATTCACTTTCTAGTTTGATTCCAATGGAGCACTGTTGGCTGTTTGCCATGACTAAGAAACTGAATTATTAATTTCTCTAATAATTTAATCTAAAATTAAAATAATTTTAAGTTTATGGTTTCTGGTGTTTTAAAACTATATTTATACAACATATCTGACATCACAGCAGGCATTGCAAAACTATTTTTTTAAATGACAATTCACTTCACAAAACATTATTTATATATAAATCAATAAACTCTTATTACTCATCACAACTGAACCCATGAGAGTCTTGCGATCAGGAAACTCGTGAAAACCTTACCTCTTTTTATTGTAATGTGCTTTTTTACCATTTAAAAAAAAAAAAAAAAAAACATTTGTCTAACATTTTAAATTAGGTTTTTTTTTTTTTTTACTTTTGATTCAGCATCTTCAAAAATGGTCAGGTACCAATTTTCAGTCAGTTTTTTAAACTAAAACTTAAATTATTTACACCTAAACTATAGCTAAAAAATCTATGAAAGAGAATTTGAGTCCAAATAAAGAATTTTTTTGTATAAATTTTAAAATGGTATATCTTTATAATGCTTTAAGAAACCAAAACCATCTTTTTTATAAAGATAGCCTAGGATCACTTCATTTGAAAAAAAAATTGAATCCATGAGGTTTGGGCAACTCCGGGAGTTGATGAAAGCGCAACCCATGGTAACAGAACAAAAAGTTGGATTGACCATTTTAAAATCAAAAAATAACCATCATAAAATTTAAATTTTACTATTTGCTTTTTATTTTTGAATTCAGTACCCTCAAAAATGATCAGGTAACCATTTTTAGCCACATTCTTCCACTAGATTTTAAATTATACATTAAAAAGTACAACTACAAAATCCATAATGGCGGACTTAGCAAAAAAAGGAACGTTTTAGGCTGAATTTCAAAATGTCATAACTTTTGAACCGTTTGATTTTGGGAGCTCAAATTTTACAATTTTTCTTGTTACATTGATAGGTACCACTGGGTAAAATTTGAAAGAAATCTGAGAGGGTGACTGAAAAATTTAGATTTTTTGTCCCAGTTTTACATGGAATTACCCTGGTACTACTCTGAATATGTATAAACAGTTGCAAAAATGTATTTTAGGAGTTATAATTAGTATATTCAAACAGCTATTTGTTACATTATATAAGTAATGAACTAAAGTGTTCACAAGTTTTCTATTTTTACAGATTTAAATGTTTTATATTATTAATTTTTCATACAAATGTTGGTTTATATCTTAAAAAACTGTGTTTCTCTTTTATATTCATTAATATCCATTTATATGCATTAATATCCATTTATGTGTTGTTTGTTCAAAAATCAAAACAATCTGTAGTTTGTTTTTCAAAGTTGATAAACATCTGATACAAGGTATCAGATATACTTTGTATGAGGTTATAGTAATCTGATATAAGGTATCAGATTATTTAAAACCTTGATGTTTGAGTTAAGGTTATCTAAGTAAAGCCATGATCCAAGCAGGGATGTGGAGTATTAAAAGGACTCAGGATTTGTTGTCACAAAAAGACTCAAGTAAAAAATAGGTATCAGAGATGTATTAACTTGCAAGGTTGCTCAGTTTTATGGCTTTTTATTTAAAAAATTGTGCTGACAAACATCAAAAAGAATATAACGGGTGATTCATAAATAATGATACTATTTATTTTTCAGTTTTTTTATTAAGATATTAACTTACTAACATTCAAAATAGATTCAAAAGATAGAGAAAATTTTTTTCTATAAGATAATGTCTTTTTATTTTGAATAATAGTTTCCACCATTCTCACAAACATGATATAATCGAATTGAAAAAGAATTACAACTTTCTAAGACAATTTCAAATCTAATTCTCTTTACTGCACGTTTTAACTCACTGATTGACGTTTTTTTTGAGCTTACTCGACTCCAATCAATAGCATAGTTAAATTCCTCCCAGATAGAAAAGTCTAATGGGTTCAAATCTGGGCTATTTGGAGGCCAACGTTCTTTTGGAATAAAATCAGGAAAATTGTCCTGACACCTTTATTGTGTCAATCGGTGTGTATGTGCTCGTGCACCATCCTGCTGAAATATCCAGTTTTCACCAAATACTTTATTGCCATATTTTTTGGCAACTGATAAAACTTCTTTATTATACCTTTCATGGTTAACGGTACTCTTTTCAAAAATAACTAATGGTGATACACCTTTTGAACAAACTCCTAACCAAACCATAACACGTTCAGGAAATTTTCTTCGCTGCTTGATTCCTCCAATGCTATCAGCTTCAACACGATTTGAAGCCCGTATTCTGTCATTTTGAGAGTTATAAATACCATCAATATCAAAAAAATTTTCGTCAGAAAAAAGTATTCGCATCGTATCAGCTTTTCGATAATTGTTACGAATCCAATTTGCAAATTTAACTCTCTTTTCTTTGTGGTCATCGGATAATAGTGGTTGGACAACTTTTTTGTAGGATCGAAGCTGAATATCATCTTTAAGAACACGATAAACACTTGGTTGAGAAATATCGAGTTCGTTTGCCAATTTTCGTGTAGAAATTAGCTTTTTCTTCCGTTTCAGCCGTTTTTTTTTTTTTTTTTGGATAGTTGCTTTTATTCGAGCTGTGTGAGGACGACCAGGAGGTTTTGAAAGTTTGATTGTACCATCTTTGGCAATCATTTTGCACTATCTTTTGATTGTTGGTAAGCTAAGAGTGCCACTCAAATCACGAAAAATTTTAGTTGGACCATCACCATTTTTATACTTTGAAATTACAACATTTTGCAAGTCTTGACTTTTCATTGTTTACTGATTCACTTGCGTGCGCGCAGAAAATAGATTCTCTATCTAAGACCATGTGCAGTTCATACTTTGTACTACAGAGGCCAAAATTAATCAATACAAAACGGTATCATTGTTTATGAATCACCCGTTACAAGCAACAAATTTTTTGGTTTCATCTTATTTCTGAAAATCCTTTTGCATTTTGATTATATCTTAATTTCAGAAATTATATTTTTTTAGACTTGGATTTTATTTATATCATTTCAAGATATTTTCATAACCTTCATAAAAAAGATAAGAATATGAAAATAAAAAATTTGTTTCTATTAGTTTTTGTAAATATTACCTGTAAAAAAATATCAATAAGCACCTTTATCAATAGGCGTCTTTCCTAATATTATGCTTTTTCTTTTATTTTCATAAATTAAGGTGTAGTTGTATATAGTAGTTCTTTTGGTTAAGGTTAAGTTATTATATTGGTTTAATAAATTATTCTATTGGTTTAAGTTTAAGTTAAGGTTACCTATTTAATCCACAATACATCTAAAGCTTGGCTGTTCAAAAAGCTATGCAAATTACAGTGTGTGTAGATTTATAAAATAGAGTTTACAAATTGAATGAAAATAGAACATGTATGATAAATTGATAGGAAAGTAGTAATTTTTTATTTTTGTTTTTTAGGTATTGGCAGGCTGTACTTGACGACTTACTTTCTTGCAACAAAATCAAAAGAACCTTCATTTACAAACCAATTATATAATTTTTATAGCAGCATTTTCTTAGAAGAATTTTCCCTTAATTTTATTTACTAATCAGATTACTTGTATTTCATAATTTCTTTAAATTATTTTTGGAGATTTTTGGATTTAAATTTTGATGTTTTACAAAATTTTAAGTTTAATAAATTATTTTACATATAGATTTTTAGTTATTTAATAATTAATTTTTAGTCAGAAGTACAATTATAATTAGAGTGTCCAATTTTTGTAAATTTTTTTCTGCAAATATCAATTATGTTATTAATGTAAAAGTATAATCTCAAGATATAGTTTTAAAAATGGTAGGATGAGGTCAAGGCCGGCGCGAAGGGTGTGTGTGGGGAAGGGTGTTACTCCCCCCCCCTCTCATCAATGATTTTTAGTCGGCAAATTTGACCCTTAGTCGGCAAATTTGACCCTTTTCGACCAGTAAGTCGGCAAAATGTCGACCCTTTCGAAATAGGTTAGTCGGTAGTTTAGACAGTCGGCAAATTTTCGAAAACGAGGACTTTTTTTTTTTTTTAGTCGGCAAAAGTTATAATGGCACACACACACACACACACACACACACACACCCCACGTGACACCTACTCGCGCCGGCCCTGGATGAGGTACATAAACATACGCTTTGTTTTATTATAAATAAAATTCAAAATGTCTGTGCCAATAGAAACCACTCGCAAAAACTTTTGATCTTTTAAAATTTTACTGTTATTTTTACATGGTTTCTACTTACTATGACAGTAAGTGTGAAAACACTCGCTAACTGCCGATCGGGAGATTTTTGAACAGGGAACAGGGCCGACGACACCGGGGGTTCAGGGGGCACGAGTCCTACCCACTTTATTTATAAAGACCCTTTTTTTTGTGAAGAAAAATCTTGATATAGAGGACTTTTTTCACAAATTGATAATTGTACCCCCCTCCCCCCCCCTCCCACTTCAAAACCCGTGTCGCCGGCCCTGGGGAAGAAATATCTAAAACTGCGAAATTCAAATGTTGCGGCAAACTAAATGTTAGTAAACTAAATTTTACTTTTTTGCATTACTTTTGTACAAGATCCTGTCAAAGTTATTGTAAAATATAAGTAAATTTATTTACTTACTTTACATAATATACTTTTGTTTTACTTTGCAATTTATATAAAATGTAAGCTTATGTAATTTAAATTTTTTTTTATATAATTTAATTTTAATAAAAAATTTTTTATTACTTTTAAAATAAAAAATTCATACTTAAAAAATATTATTTTATTTGAATATTTAATTTACATTTGGTAGCGTATTTCTTTTATGTAATATGCTACCAAATGTAATTGATGTTTCTTTAACTCGTGTTAATGGCTCCAATCAGTTCATTGATCAATCAGTCACTGTTAAGAAACGGGGCAAATTCCTGAAATGGAGTGAAAAAAATATGATTAGTGCAATTAAGCATGTCAGATCAGAGCCATCATTTTCACTGCGTAAGACAGCTGTATTGTACAATGTGCCACGTACAACACTGAGAGACTTTCTGGAAAAGTTGTTATTGGAGCAAAGTCAGGAAGAATACCTATCCTACCTTTTGCTTTGAAAGAAAAATTTATCGGGTATGCCAGTAATAGAGCAAAGTTAGAGGTAGGTTTAAGAAAGTCACAATTCCTGAATTATGCTGGAAAATTTGCCGCAAAACATAAATTCAATTTCAAGAAAGGACTTCCAAGCAACCATTAGTGGACTAGGGTTAAATACCGGAATGGCAATAAATATTCTCTGCGATAACCTGAGGGTACAGCTTCAGTTCAACATCAGTTTATAGATAAAGATAAAGTGTCAAAGTGCTTTAGTGCTCTAAATGACGTCATGGTGAAAACTGGTTTTCACGTTAAACTAGAATCCATATGGAATATGGATGGAACTGGTCTACAACTTGATGTAAAACCAAGAAAAGCGGTTGCAAGTAAAGGCACAAAAAACCTCCATAGTCGAACGAGTGGACATCGAGAGTTAATCACTGTTATTGCATGTAAGAATGCACAGGGTAAGTTCATTCCACCCCAGTTTATAGTGAAGGGAAAAACATTCAGGTCTTTATGGGGTTTTAACACTGAGTTCGCGCCTCTGGAAACAAATTGGAGCTGGTCCGATAGTGGTTAGACTAAATAGGGCCTAACAAACTATGGTTTACCAAGGCATTTTTAGAAAACATTGGTCTACAACGTCCTCAGTTATTGATTCTGGATGGACACGATTCTCACAACTTTATTGAGCTAATTGATAATGCTATTTAGAACCAGATACATATAGTTGAAACGCCTTCACACACATCAAACTGGCTGCAACCATGCGACCGCACCTTATTCAAGCCACTGAAGGATAATTATTCCTCTACAACAAGATCTGATGGGTTAGTTTCCAGGAATTATTATTTGTTGTTTAAATTTTGCAGAGATATTTGCTTCAGCTTGAGAAAAAGCAATGATTTTTAGCAACATTACATTTGGGTTTAAGTCGGGTGGAATTTATCCGTTTAATCCCCAGACTATTCCTAGTGATGCATATTTACCAAGCTGTCTACACTTAGCTGATGATAAATCAGTTAATATAACTGAAAACAATTGTTCTTTGGTTTAATATTGTACTATCGTGTTTTTGCTAATACTATTATACAATAGAAACTATTATTCAAACTTTAGCTAGCAACTGTGACTGATATTTAATGCATAAATGGATAAAAATTCTGAATGAAGCATAAAGTTTACTAATTTGCATTTCAATAATATTGTTTATTATTTTCTTAGGCATTCCAACTATCAATTGTTCAAGAAACTAATTTTTTAAACATTGATGCTTCTATAAATGCTGAAAAAGTTGCTAATTATCTAGAGCTAATGCTAAATTACAAAATGGCACTGAAGAAGATAACGCAACTCACAGTTTGTTACAAAGCAACACTTCTTTTGGAAGCAGAGACTGTTGTTCATAATAATCAGCTATTAATCAATCCAGTTAAAAAAAAAAAATGTTGCATATTTAGTCAATCCAGTTAAAGAAAAAAATGTTGACTGCATTGTGAATAGTTTTACCAATCTTACTAAGCAAAAAAAAAAAAAAGAAATCTTGAAAAAAAAAAAAAAAGCGAAAAAAAAACAACTGCGATTTGTTAATGCTGCTATGCGACTCAAAGAAAAAGAAGAAAAAAGGTATTGACTTAGAAAAAAAAATTAGATAACCGTGCCAACAAGTCTATAGCAACAACAAAAAAGAAGTTTATTTCATTATCATCTGAATTTCAACCATTGGTTGATCCTGAGAACAATACTGACTAATATGTACTAAATTTTTTACAATTTTTTTTTATATAACTAAAAATGCATACAATTTCGTCTTATCTATATAAACTTTTTTATTATTTTTATTTAACAATTCTCTAATGGTCTTATTTGTGATAAAACCTAATGGTCTTATCAATAAACACCGCTTCAAGGGCTTCACCATTTAATGAGTTGGTACCCCATTTCAAGCTTTACCGATCACGTATAAGTGTTTCGAGCAGGATTCCAACTCGCAACCCTTACACATGTACCATGCTCTAATCACTACGCCATGGCTGCCCAATATAAAAATTAATCTCATGACTGGGGCAAAAATAAGACAATATTTGTCATATCACTACGGCTCGTAAGCATTGATGTGTTGAAAACTATACTTTATTTACACATTTTACAATTACAATTGAGATTGATCTCAGAATCCAGATTCAAGTCAGAATCTAGGGAGAAAGTTCGCATTCACAAAAACCCCATGGTTTTATACTTTTCTATTTAAAATGGTACAGTTGAGCATAAAAATTAACTAACGATATTTAATCTCACTCACCTGTATATAACGTCGCCCTACGCAAGTATAAGTTCTTTTTTATTTACACAGTGGGCGACTTTAAATCAACATGGCGAGATTGAGTTCAAATGGGCGAGACACACTGTACAATTTATAATGGTACGGCCAACTACTCTCATAAAATCTAAATAATTTTACATAGTTTTGTAGCTGAAGGAATAAGCTATCTAATGATGTATAGTTTAGCTGTGCAAGTCTAATAATAACCTGTCAACATCAATTTAAGTGCGGATGTGGGCGAGGTTCGATTAAGTTACCCTAATATAATTTTTTTTATTTTGTTATTTTTGTAGGTAAATGTAAATTTCAGTTTGAGGATCTTTTATATTATGTATTGTAATTTTCAAAAGTAATTAACTTTTAAAAGTAAAAAAAAAACAGCTTTTTCATGTGACTTACTTTTACATGTAAAAGTAAATTACTTTTTGATGTAATCTTTTTTTACATAACTTGCTTTTGAAAGTAAAAAAACTTACATTATAAAGTAAAAGTCGTTTCAAAAAAATTTATTTCTTATACAGAAATGTAAATTTACATAAAGCGTTTAAAATTAATTTACTTTTTGATAGAAATTAACTTACTCGTGTAGTAAGTAAAAGAACTATCCCTAATTTCAAAGTATATACACCAAAACAAAATAATTCTATTTATCTGCTTTTTAAACAATGATACTTTTTATCTCTCTTTTTTCTTAGTTTGTATTTTTACTTTGTAAATATATTTTACAAAGCTTGATTAATAAAATAGTAATAATAAAATCTTAACAAGCCCTTTATATTAAATCCAACGCGTCGGGTTATAATTAACGTCACGACGTCCGTGCCTCAGTAATGCTACAAAGATTAATAAGTAAGGCTAAAGCGACTGTTCTTTTTTAGTACAACCTAAGTACGGTAAGATGGACGTGAAACTAACTTTTATAAATCCAATGATATCCTTGGCATTTTTTTGTTTTTGCTTCGGTGATTTATTGATATGCTTTATGTGGCTATTTTTCTATCAATCTGTTTACTTATTGCAGTGAATTTTCTTTGAATTGTTGATTAGCATTAAGAATGATTTGTTTGATAATTGTTTCCATAATTGTCATAGATGGGCAAGTTTATGAAAGCTGGTAAGGTTGTTCTCGTCCTTGGTGGACGTTATGCTGGTAGAAAAGCTATTATTGTAAAGAATTACGATGATGGCACCCAAGATCGCCCATATGGCCACGCTTTGGTTGCTGGTATAGACAAGTATCCATTAAGGGTAACGAAACCCATGGGAAAGAAAAAGGTTACCAAAAGATCCAAAATAAAATCATTTATCAAAGTTATAAATTATAATCATCTTATGCCTACTAGGTAATTAAAATTTTATTTTTTAATTTTAAAGTTAAAACTTAAAATCAATTATTATTAGTAATTTCAAATCAAAAATTGCTTTGTGTATTTTCAAATTTTAAATTTCAGTTTTATCAGTTATGTTACTATCTTCTTAAATAATATCTTATTTAAAAAGTGCTTATATATTAGTGTATTTATATAAAGGGAATAAATTAGAATATATATATATATATATATATATATATATATATATATATATATATATATATATATATACATACATATACATATACATATACATATACATATATATATATATATATATATATATATATATATATATACATATACACATATACACATATACACATATACATAGATACACACATTTATACATAGTATCATTAATAGTATATTTAAGTTTAAATATTTAATTATACTGTGCAAGTTTTACTTTAAATTACACGTTTGTATATATATATATATATATATATATATATATATATATATATATATATATACACACACACACATACATACACACAAAGTTTGAAAATTAGGTTGAATGCTATATATTATTAGAAAGTTATAATTAATATTAAAACAATTCATTCTCATAAAATTTTGTGAAAGTTGATAGTTGAAGATTTATTTCTTGTTTGTATTGAATGTCAACACTTATGTGGCTTAAATAGGTTTTTGTCATATTTTCTTTATTAATATGTAGTTACAAATAGTTTAAAGATTAAAGCAAGTTTTGCAACTTTAATCAATTAGATATGATGCCTATAAATAATTCTGTTCTTTAAAGTTCCATTTTATAAAGTTATAATAATTACAGTTACTTCTTAATGTCATATATTATTTGCTTCTTATTTTTTTAAAAAGATTTATTTTAATTTTAAATTTTCATACTTCAAAATCTTTTTAAGTATTGTATTACTTATTGAGCCTATAACGCCACTTTTTATAACTTAGCTAAATATTAAATAAGTAAATTATTAGTGCTAAAAGACTATTTCTTGATGTTTTTTCGATATTACGTAGTATACTCGCATATAAGATATATTTTAAACTTATTTATCAGCTTGGCTAGGAAGGTGTGCAATTTCACATTTTAACATGACCATGCAAATACTATATAGTAAGATTATTTAAACTACATTTGCAATAAATAACTATATATAACTAATAACTAAATACAAATGCAATAAAAATATCATTTATCTTTACCAATGTGTTTATAAAATAATATTATGCTAAACTCCTAAATAAATTTAATAACTGTTTAATAAATGCACACATTTAAAAGTTAAAAAAGGTTCTTTACAATTCTTCTCAACAAAATCTTTTTGTATTTTGAGTGAATTAATTAAATGAACCTTATAAAGAGGTTAAAAGAGACCATTGTTATTTACAATATTATCACATGTAATATTTTACAATACTTTAATTGTTAAAAAATCTTATATTAAATACAAATAAAAATTTATACAATATTGATTTTTCGATTAAAAGTGTTTTGCAAATATAAAAATGTTAGTAAAAAAAAAAAACACAGCCAAGTTATTTATTTACAACGTAATTAAAAACCAATTTTTCAGTGTATATGTTAAAAACTATGGTTAAATCAAAATAAAATGTTGTTAGAGTGTCAAAAAAAAATCTTAAAATTGCACACCTTCTTGGTCAAAAGAAAAAAAATTTATATTAATGAAAAAAGTTATTTTGTAAAAAAAATTTATTACTTATTTTGTAAGACTGATAGAACTCAAAATTGGATAATCTGTAGTATATTTAGTACTTTTTGTCAAAAAAGTATCGAAAAAACATCAAGAGGGGATGATGTGCATCCCTCCTCTCCTACACACTTTTTCATAGAGAAATTCTAGATATAAGACTTGTTGACCTCCACTTTAAACACCCCCGTGTCGTCAATCATAAATAAGCCTTTTTTTAATATTAATTTGATTAAATTATGAGGAAGTTTTATTTTCAAATAAGTTTTATTCTAGTTAGTAAGATAATTAATAGTTAAGTATATCAAAGATGATATACTTAACTAAAAAAAACTTTTAAACTTGAAGAAATATAAATAAAAGGAAATTAAAAATATTTTGACATTTCTTTTTTAAACTATTTAATAAATAATAATAAAATATTAAGTATTTTGTTATTATATTAAGTTATTAAATACTTAAAATGATATATTTAAAATATCTAGTGTTTAATAATAAAATATCATATTGGTGTTGTTAAACGCACAGTAAAAAAAAATAAAAACTATTATAAACATAGTTCTATATATTCTATCAAAATTTTCTGCAAAACTTTGAAAAAGCAAGCAAACATCATTTTAACGATAATAAGAATTTTACAAAAAATCGTTGGTTTATCTTGGTTTCGCATAAAGTAATGTCATGCCTTCATTTTAACTAAAGTTTTTTGTGCTATTTTGAATACATGTTCAAATAATTACTTTTTTCAGTTGCGTACTTAATTATTATCCTTAAAAGTATTGCTATTGAAGAAAGTATTAGTATTATAATGGTTTCTTTTTAAGTCATTGAAAATGTGTTTTAAATTTTATTAACTTTTTTTTTATATAACAAATATGTTATTTAAAATTGCTCGAGATATACGTTTGCTTAAGTAAAAGTACAGAAGCATGATGTTCGTTTTTCTGTCTTTTTTAACAAACGTTCGCCTGTTTGTTGATTTGTTGTGGCTGAGCATATCTTTGCAACATTATTATTACAATAAGCTGACCATCTGCAAGGTTTTTGCCGAAATAGTCTCCGTATTAGTATAAATAAAAATGATTAAGATCTGACAGTAAACTTTTTATTAAAAAGTGATTTATTGTATTTTTTTAGTACAATTTCAAATGCCCCTGATTTTTATTTAAATGTCCCCGGATTTCATCAAAAACCTCTGGTCAGCTTATATTACAAGTATGTATACATAATTGTCATTGTGCAGTGAAAGTTTTTTCAGACGAGCGTTGTCTTTGGTTTTTCACATTAGCTATCCATTCACTTGTTAACAACATTAATTGTTTGATGAAAAATTTTACAAAGAGCTTGTTTTATTAAAATTCTTTCATATTAAGAATTATTACAGCAATTTAAAATTCCACAATAAAAGTGAACGTTATATTAAAGTAAATAATGTATAAAATATATAATTCATTACGTAAAATAAAAGTTGTTATAGTATATCAAGTGTAATAAATAATTTTATATTTTGTCAATATAATTTAGAGTGTAATAATTTTATTTTTATCAGTTAATGGAATCTAAATAAAAACATGTGTAATTGAATAAGTGCTCCCATAAAGTTGCTCCTGTAAACCATTTTAGGAGAGTGTAGGCAAGAGTTAAAACTCTTTCCTGTCGAGGCCTATATAGACACAGTTATATAGTAAAAGTAATATAGATACTACATCAAGTTAAACTGCAACAGGCATATGGTTATATATGCACTATGACAGCTTACACTACTCTTTATTTTATTTAAATTTTTTTTTTATTTAAATAATTTATTTAAACTTCATTTTATTTTGATAAAAGTTATATAAAAAAAATTAGAGTTTCAAATAAATAATAAATTATCTATATATAATATAGATACATAATATATAATATAGATTATTTATTATTTATTTAAAATTTCTATATATATATATATATATATATATATATATATATATATATATATATATATATATATCTGACAGGCAGACATCTTCGATTGTAATCAAAAAAATTTTTTATAGAGAAATGCAATTAATCTTTAAAAATAAATGCAATTAAAATAGCATTTTAATGATGCTTAAATGTACTGGTAGCCTATTAGATAAACACAAACTGTTAAAACTACTGTTTCGTTATATTTAAATGCAGTTTTGGTTATGCTTAAAAATCTTTTTTATTGATGGTATTAAAATAAAAATTTTCATTCTGCAAAACATTCTTTAAGGACATTTGATTGTAAGAAAATATTTGTATAAATGCTACATTAAAGCCACACTTGTAAAAAGTTATTTGTAGTCTCAAATTTTGCAGAGCAAAAGTTAGTGTTTCAATTTTTGTTGCTGAACCCTTACTGGTGTTTCAAGAATTTCTTAAGAAAGTGATTTTTATGTTCATATTGCATCTATTTTACCTATTTATATTTGTTCAAATTACATTCATTTTACCTATTTATTTTGTATTTTATATATATATATATATATATATTATTTATTATACATTATATTATTTATATATTATTATTATATATATTATTATTATATATATTATTTATATATTATTATTATTATTATATATATGTATATTGTTTTGTATTTTCTTAGATATTCTGTGGATGTTGCTCTAAATAAAAATAAAGTTAATAAGGACATATTAAAAGATGGCAGCAAACGACGACGTGCTAAAACAGAAATTAAAGCTAAACTAGAAGAACGGTAAGGATTGTTTTTTTTTTTTTTTTTTTTATCCAGAAATTATTTTGAGATTTTTTTTTTTTTTAAAGTTGCTAATAATAGTGTTATTCAGTGGCGGTGAAAGCTTTTGTGATTTCTTATAAATAAAAGGAAGCCCCAATTAAAATATTGAGTTGTCCTTTTCCTCCATTAATCGATCCGCCGCCGCTGGTGACCTTAAGCTTATCAACCACTCTTTATGTTTCTTTATATTTTTAGATACAAAAGCGGCAAAAACAAATGGTTTTTCCAAAAATTACGTTTTTAAATCAAGAAAAGATCTAAATGTGGTGTAATTTTTCTTTGATTATTAACATGGGCAATTCCACTGAATATAGATGCTAAGCGAAAAGTGTTGTATTAATCGTTAAGGATTTTGAAACAAGTTGCGAAATGCGTAACTATATTAGTGATTTTGTATTAAATTCAAAGCGTGAATTACTATTAATATTTTACCGCCTAATTTTCCTCGACTCGACCTGTCGTAAACTCGCAAAAGGAATATATAGATTTTCTAGTAACAACTTACTATAAAGTCCTTATTAAAATATGTATTTCCTTATTTTTAATAACATTTTTTCGTCCTTGAAGTTAACTACAAAATGGAAAAACCCATTTAGGAAAAAATTATTACTGGTTTTGTGTATAAGAGTCTTTCACCAATCATGGCAAATTGATGAAATAGCCTAAAAATCTAGAAATTACCTTACATTCGCTTGAAATTTCCAGTGAATAAATCTAGGTTTCTCGTTTTTTATAAAATCTAGACCTGTTAATAATTAATGCTTAAGTATCGAAATCATTTTAATGACTAATAAAATATTGCAGTAACAAATAAGTGTAAGTAATTTGAATTAATAAAATGTAGGTAGGCTCTCTTGTCAAACCCCTATTCCGACGTTGAGCGTCCATTGCGTCTGCGAGCTTGTATTTCTAGAAAATAGCTAAATGGGGTATATAGGGATTTGCGCTGCGGTGTGCACATACGCTGGCTGACTTTTAGGGAGAACATGCAGCGGAGTGTGGAAACAACGACTGAGGGTTTGGATTAGGCCGGTTCTCTTTAAAATTAAAAAGTCGTTTTTTTTACATTTTCGGACCTCAAGGTCCGAAAATGTAAAAAAAACGACTTTTTAATTTTAAATAATAACTTGAATATTTTTCATATTTAATATAAATTAATATATTTAATACTTAAAATAAATTAAATATAAATAAATAATTTTAATTTTAAATAATTTTTAATAATAACAAACCGTAATTCCGACGCTGTCCTCAAGGACAGCGTCGGAATTACGGTTTGACAAGAGAGCCTACCTAAAATGTAAGTATGGATACTTAAAACAACTTTTCAAGCAAAACAATTTAAAACAATCTTTTCAAACAAAACGTAATAAGTAATCAAAAGGACAGATTGCCTGAAAATATCTTAATTTTTTATTTATTTTTAATTGTTATTCAAGATTTCATTTTTTTTTTTCACTTTTCTTTAACGAAGTCAAGAATAAATCTTGTGCCAGTCAGTAGAAGTTCAGTTAAATTCTAAAGGTTTAACTCTCAAGATAATCAGGCTGAAGGATTACTGCTAACTTAAAGGCTTTTTTAATAACACACTGGGTTATCAAATTTTGAAAATTTCTGCTTTACTCTAAAACGCAGTGAATAGTTAGTTAATAAAATAAATTCTAGAAGCAGTTAATAAGTATACCTTAAAGAATGTTGAAGGTTGAGTATTATATTGTATTATTCTTGCTAGAGTATTTTTGCAAAAGTTAGCCCCAGGACTTCATAAAAGAGAAAGTATGTATTTGGTTTATAACGGAATATGATTAGTATTAACTTTCTTATTAAGTTGTTGCAGTTGGAAAGCTTTTAACTTTTTATTGATAAAAGTCATAGACAATGCAAAAAACTTAAAAGTATAACATGAGTGCACAAATGACTAAGATAGACGTCTTTTATACGTATTAAAAACAATTAATACGTTTAAAAGAC
Organism: Hydra vulgaris; assembly: GCF_022113875.1. Classification (NCBI taxonomy): domain Eukaryota; kingdom Metazoa; phylum Cnidaria; class Hydrozoa; order Anthoathecata; family Hydridae; genus Hydra; species Hydra vulgaris. Next base: position 32,484,213 of record NC_061166.1, on the reverse strand, counting down.
ATAAAAAACGTCTTTTTTAGATCAAATGTTTGCTGGGAAGACTACTATTTACTCAAAGGGTAGTAAATTATAAATATATACTTTGTTTTTTACGCTACGAAATTATTCAAAACATTAATATATTTTCGGATCATCATTTTACACGAAATTTAAACGTCCGAATAGGTTTTTGATTCTATCATCTACCGATTTTCTCACTGAAAATAATTACGAACTAAAAATTCAGATAAGGTGATTTTCCACTTCTCCGTTTTTCTACTGGATAGGGAAGGAAGAAATAATCACGTGAGCATGCCTAATCAAAGTTTTTATTTTTCTGAAAGAATACTGCGCATACTCACGTGATTATTTTTTCGTTTCATTTTCCGTAGAAAAACGGATGACCTTTAAATATAATAGTGATGCTAACAATGCTTATAACTTGTTTCTTGGTCAATTTTGCAAGCAGTATGAAATAGCGTTTCCAGAAAAAGAAATAATCATAAATACCAAATCACTTCAAAATCCCTGGATGTCAATAGGCTTACTAAAATCTTCAAAAAAGAAAGAAAAATTATATATAAAGTATCTTAAAAAAAAATCTTATAAAAATGAAATAACTTATAAAAATTGCAAAAATATATTCGAAAAAATAAAATGATACTCAAAAAAGCTTTATCATGCTCAGTTATTAAAAAAACACAACGGAAACACTAAAAAAGTATGGAATGTAATTAAGGATTTAATTGGAAAAAATAATTACAAAAAAAACACTCTGCCAAAAAATCTTTTAATTAATGGAAAATTAGTTTATGATAAATCTATTATAGCTGAAGAACTAAACAACTACTTTGTCAATATTGGTCCGAAATTGGCTGCTAAAATTCCATCTAACTCCACTCCTTTTGATTCATACTTAAAAACTTATGACAAACTTATGGATGAAACTAGTTTAAAACTTAGCGAGCTGAGTGCTGCATTTAGCAGTCTCAAAAGTAAAAAAAGTGAAGGTTTTGATAGAATTAGTATTGATATTGTCAAATCAATATTTGATATTATTGAACCTTCTTTATTTCATGTTTTTGATCTTTCATTTAAAACAGGTATTGTTCCTGACAAACTAAAAATTGCCCGTATAACACCAATTTTTAAATCTGGAGATAAGTCAAATATCTTAAACTACAGGCCTATATCCATACTACCTTGCTTTTCAAAATTGCTAGAGAGAATAATGTATAATAGGTTATATAATTATCTAACTGAGAACGACATGTTGTATTGCAAGCAATTTGGTTTTAAAAAAAAAATTCCACAGAACATGCAATAGTTGAACTTTCTAATCAAATATCTAACGCCTTTAATAATGACTGTTTTACTTTAGGAGTTTTCATTGATCTGTCAAAAGCTTTTGATAACGTAAATCACAATATTCTAATAAAAAAACTTGAAAACTATGGAGTGAAAAATAAAAACTTACTTTTGTTCAAAGGGTATCTAACAAACCGGAGGCAATTTTTATATTATGATCAAAATAACACAATTCCATATTCCATAACTTGCGGGGTTCCTCAGGGCTCAATTTTAGGACCACTCTTATTTCTATTGTACATAAATGACTTATACCTAGCAACAAATCTTTTAGACCTAATTTTGTTTGCTGATGATTCCAATCTTTTTTATTCTCACAGAGATATTAAAACACTTTTTAAAATAGTTAATGAACAGTTATGTAAAGTTAATGAATGGTTCGTAAGTAACAAACTTTCATTAAATGTGGATAAAACAAAATATATACTCTTCCATAAAGTAAATAAATCAGAAAACATACCTATAAAATTACCAAATCTTATAATTAATAATACTTATATTAAAAGGGAAACAAACGTAAATTTTTTAGGAGTAAAACTGGATGAAAATTTACTGTGGTATTCTCATATAAATAGTATTGAAACAACACTCTCAAAAAATATCGCAATGATTTATAAGGCTAAACCTTTTCTAAATGTAGCATCCCTGAAAAAATTGTATTTTGCCTTTATTCACAGCTATTTGTCTTACTGTAATATTGTGTGGGCTAGTACTGGCTATACAAAACTTAAGAAAATCTACAACAAACAAAAACATGCATGCAGAATAGTGTTTGGAGCCTGCAGAAATACTCCTTGCGAACCACTTTTACGTGCACTCGGTGCTTTAAATGTGTATAAACTCAATTTACACCAAGTTTTATTGTTTATGTTTAAAACAAAAATGGGATTGCCCCAATAATTTTTCAAACCTATTTTAATAAAATTAATCATAAATATTCAACAAAGTTTTCAAGTATAATTTAAAATTAACCTTCTATTCAATTAAATATCGCGGACCTTATCTGTGGAAAAAATCCCAGAGATTGTCAACAAAAACAATACTACATTAGAACAATTTAAAAATGAGTCAAAACAATTATTACTATTCAGGGATCTTAATTTATCTGACTTCAAATGTTTCTTTTAAAATTTAATCAAATAAAAACAAATTTATTTATATCAATCAAATTTAAGTAATGATGTTAAAAATTCATCTTGTGATAATGTTAATAATGAAATTTTATTCTTATTTAAAACTTTTTGTTTAAATGATTTTAAAACATTTTAGCGGTTGCTAGCATTTCGACAATTCTTAGTTATTTGCTACTTTGAATTTCTTAATTTTCTCAGTTATTTTCTGTTTTAATTCTGACCTATATTTTATATATTTATGTTATATACATTTGTATGTTACGGTTATGTAGAATTTTTTTTATGTAGAGTTTTTTTTTATATGTGGGGCTCGGCGATAAGGCAAAATGTGCCTTCTTTTTGCTCCTGCCATTAATTTTGATATATGTATATGCAATGTAAACATTCTTTAACGGCGAAATAAATTACACTTAAAAAAAAAAAAAAAAAAAAAAAATCAGATAAATTAGGGAAAAATGGCTCTTCCTCAAACTTCAGTAATATGGTATAAAATATGGGCTATAGTTTAATGAACATATATCAAGGTGTCTGACAGATCAGGGAATTCAGATATCTGCAAAAAAAATTAGGGGAATTTATCTAGTTTTTAGAAAAATAAGGAAGTAAAAAATTCCTAAGAATCTAATGATGGCGTATTTTTTAATTAAGATACAGTAATTTAAAAAAAAAATTTCTATTCAACTTTGACAAATGCTTTTTTTTTTTCAAATTGTATAATATACTATTTAAAGCTAAAAAAATTTATAAAAATTTAAAATTTTAAAAAAATTTATTATAGGTAAAAAAATGGGGTTAGATTTTTCAGCAACCATTCATAATTTATAATTGAAATTTTTGCTGGTGATATATGTGTCATTGTGTCGTGGGCTAAAAGTTCAAGTTATATTCAAAACTCGATAAAATATTAGCATTTTTGTAAATTCGGACAAAAATGGGGTAGTTTAAAGGCACAAAATCTTTAAAGAAATACTAAACGAGAGAAGTGGTTGAGATTATTCTAGTGCATATTGTAAATACTAATATAATACTAATATAACAATCAAGTGGCCAAATTTTAAATCAATTTGATAATTAGTTTTGAAAATATCTCCGTTGCCAGCCCTATAAGCATGATTTTGAAAAAAATGCAAATGAGAAGTAAAGAAAAAATGGAAACAAGCTAAATTCAAATATTTTTAATTTTTTACATTACACCATCTAATTTTTTTATTTTGATCACAAAACCATTTTGTATTTCTAATAACATTTTTTTTTCTCAATTTTGTTTTAAGGTTACACTGCTTTGCTGCATCCAAGACTTGTTTGGTATCCTTATATAAATTACAACTTAGCAAATTATTACTAAATGCCCAGGAAAAAAAAGTTCTATAAACTTTAAACATATAGCCTATAAAAAATCTATAGAATTTCTATAGAATGTCTATTAATTTCTATAGAAATTGCTATAAAACTTTTTTTTTATAAAAAAAATTTCTATAGGTATTTTTATAAAAGTTAACAGAAATTCTTTAGAATTCTATAGAATTTCTATAGGCCATATGTTTAAAAAGTTTATAGAAAGTTCTATAGAACTTTTTTTACTGGGTGTCATTCCAAACTCATTAAAAAAGCTATTTAAAAATTGTTGCCATAGAAATTGTTGCCATAGAATTTAAAACACTCGTCCTACTTTAATACTTTAATAAGTTCTTTCAACATGTAAACAGTTTATACATCTCGTATATTTTGATTTATCGATACATTGAAACTCTGTTTTTTTTCATGTAAACATTTTTTAGGAAAGTTATCAGAAGAAATGACTATAAGTATTGGTTTGATTGTGTACACAACAGCTAGAATAAAAAAATTAAAAAAATGTCATTTTTGCAGCTAATTTTTTAGATTAGAATCTGTAACATAAATCTTTTAATGCACATACTAAAGTGATAGCAATCTTTTACCCAATTTACAAAATGCTACAACATTAGGGTTTATGTCAAGTGATCAAACACAAATTTAACTAGATCATTTTGTTTTGCATTAAAGTTCTTTTTTGCAATTGTAGCAGATAAAAAAAATAAACAGTTTCTCATTAACACCCATTGCAGTTTATAGTCCAATACCTCATTAACACCCATTGCAGTTTATAGTCCAATACCTAGGCTTACTTTTTTAGAAGAATGAAATTGTAAATTTACAAAATCTTCACATTCTTTCAATCTAGACATTTAAGAAGCATAACCATGTTTTCAGGTATCTCATGATAAAGTTAAAATTTTCATTTATATTAAAAAAATCCTGTACAACTTCTTTGTTCGACACCTTATTGAAGGAGGATGAGCCTGGAACATTTTCAATTGAACTTTAGTCTGAAAGTATAGCATTAAAAATGTAAACCCTTTTATCACTGTTTTTATGAAACTTTGATTTTACATTTGGTAAATTATTTTGAAGAAATTTTTCTCTTTGATCCATCTATGCCATTTTTATTTATACAAGATTTTTTTTAAAAAACTAAGGATTAGAGTTACAAATAATCTTGATAAGAATATAAATAAGTACAAACAGCTATCTTGTGCGCAATGATCGCTCTTAAATTAAGTCAATAAACAAGAAGCAAAAAATGAATAACAGTACTTTGTTTTATACGGTAGTCTCTCCTTTCAAACCGCTATTCTGACGTTGAGCATCCTTTATGTCCAAAAACCGGGATTTTTAAGGAAAAGGCGTATCGGGATATATAGGGATAGGCACATCGCAGTGTACACACATTGACTAATTTATATAGCCATAGGCACAGTGAGTGTGCGTACATTGACTGAGTGTTTTGGTTTAGGCAGGTTGTCTTGAACTAAATGATTAATCTTTTTCATGTTGGTGGACTTAAAGGAGACCGTCGGAATAGAGGTTTGATAAGAGAACTTATTCTAGAAGTTTTTTATAATAGAGGTAAGAAAGATAAGAAATCCAGTGTGAAGGTGATTTTATTGCATTTTGTGGAGTAATTTCATCGCAAAAATGCGTAGCAACGGAAAAACCAAAGCGATACTGAATCATTTTAAACAAAGATTAGATGTAGATACAAAAGTTTTTTTTGCAATCCAAGAAAAAATTAGGAAAAAATTATCTTCTATGATTTTATTGATATAAAAATGAATTTTGAAAAAATGATTTTTTCAATTTTAATTACTGTACTACCCCCATAATCGTTTAAGATGAGGCAATTTGAGAAAGGTTTTTTTTTGCGTTTTTTAAGGAATAATATATAATTTGTTTTCTCTGAATTAACTCGATATTATCTAAGCCGTTTATTGTTATGATGTTTTCTCCTATCGAAATGACATTAACAAAAAAAAAATTTATCATCTGTTAATGATCATGATCAGTAGGCTCTTTCTTTGGTGGGAGTCCTTAAATTTTTAGTGAAAACTAATGGAAATGTAATTCAACAACTATATTCTAAAAACTGTTTAAACTGAAATCAGGTTAATTCTGACTAAAAATCAAATTTGATTTAAAGACTCAAAAATGTTTTTTTTAAGGTATTAAGGCTATTAAGGCTATTATATCACTATTAAGGCTATTATATCACTATTAAGGCTATTATATCACTATTAAGGCTAGTAAAAAAGTTTTGAAATTGTAAAAAAGAGAAAATTTTCTTTAAACATAAAACATGAAGAAGAAAAAATGATAACATCTAAAGCACTTGTTTGGACATAATACGCTGACAAAATCACGCTAACTTCAAACAAAAAATTCGAATAATTAAAAATTGCCTTAACTAGACCGAGTAGTAGTTTCTAATTTCAAATTTCCAAAAACCAAAATTATATATTAAACAAACATGCTTTCGTGTTTATTTAATATATAAAATATACAAAGTTATATATTAATTATACAATTATACAAAATATTATTATTTAAAATTATATATTACATATACAGTCATACAAAATATAATTATTTAAAACTATATTACTAATAATATTATTTATAATTATATTATATATATATTATAAATTATATTATAAATGTATATAAAATAATATCATTTAAAATTATTTACAGACATTCGCCTAACATGGCTTCCAAATTTTAATGTTCATCTTTTGAAAACTATGTTACAAATTAAGATTAAAGTTTAAATTTCAATGAACTAAAAAAAAAGTAAACAATGAAGTAGAAACTTCAAAAACAATGAAGAAGTAGAAGCTTCAAAAAACCCTCAATAAGTAAATAAGTTTCCAGACATTGACGAGATATGTAACAGTGTAGTTATAAATGTCTACCCGATTATAAAAAAAACTCTTCTTTGATTTATTTAAGTTTTTAATTATTAAAGGATTTGTCTCGGAAAAATTAAAAAATAGAAAAAGTTGAACCAATATTAAAAACCATGGATTCACTAACACTAAATAACTACAAACTTATCTCAGTTCTTCCTGTTTTTTTTTGAAACGTTTAGAACAAAATAGTTTACGAACTAAATGTTTGGAATATTTTATGTTTTATATTTAAATGTATAGAAAATAAATGACCTAGTGTATTTATAAATCTTTATAGTTTAAAATCTAAAAGCAAATACGATCTTCGTGTTGGTAAAAATATGCACGAGCCATTTTTGCTAAAAATGACCAACTCATTTATTTATTTTTTTTTCTGATTAACATCGTATAATATTATTACAATGTACGTGTACATATGGAATCTCATAAAATAAAATATAAAAGTATATACATTACAACAAAATTAAGTTAAATCAGATAGGGGCTCAAAGAAGATAAGAATAACATAACGTTATCGCAATCTTTTTATAAAACCCCTTGGTACAAGTTTAAATAAAACAACGTAAGAATAAATAGCTCGTATAAAAATATAATAATATCAATGTTATCATTAAAAAGTCAAGACAAGGTTAAATTAATCAAAAAAGTAAAAAGAAAAAACTTTATCTTAAGTTCAAATTTTAAAAATTTCTTTTTTTAATTGAAACTTAAATGAATTTAAAGACTTCACCATAAATTTAAATTCCTTTTGACAGTCATTCCATAATTTAGGTTCTCGATAAGATATACAAAAATCTGAGAGTTTATTACATTTCCGAGGCAATTTAAAGTTTTTATTTTTATTTGATCTTAGACCATACTTTTCATTTGAATTTATTTCAAACTTATCTTTGAAGTTTGCTGGCAAGAGGTTGTTATAGTATCTATACATAAAAATTAGATGCTGATAAATATTTATTTCAAATATATCCATCATTTTCATATCTCTCATAAGAGGTTTTGCATGTTCACGTTTATGTTTACAGTATATAATACGGCAAGCGTGTTTTTGGAGCCTATAAATTTTTTGAAGTTTTGAAGTTTGCGTACTTGCCCATGATATATTTGCATAATTAATAAAACAGTGTATCAGTCCAAAGTATATTAATTTGATACTTAACATATTGACGTATGGTCTAACCCTATACATTACGCCAATAGTTTTGGTAACTTTTGAATGTATGTAATTTATATGGAGAAGCCAGGATAAATTTTAATCGACAAGGATTCCGAGGAATTTCATACATGCTTGCTTTTTAATTATTGTATCATTTAAGTACAGTTCGCGCAATTTAAGAGGAATGTTTAATTCTTAATGGAATAGAGTATAGTTAATTTTCTCAACATTAAGTGTGAGTCTATTAGCTTTAAACCAACTATTTACTTTATTCAATTCTATGTTCATATCTGTATAAAGATGTTTAATATGATTATTGGTAAGAAATAAATTAGTATCGTCTGCAAACATTATTGAGTTCAGTTTTAATGATGCATTACAAAAGTCGTTAATATAGATTAAGAATAAGAGCGGACCAAGGATTGATCCTTGTGGAACTCCGCAAACGACATTTAATATTCCGGATTGCACATTGTGAACATATTGCTTTCTATCAGTAAGAAAACTTTTAATCCAGAAATAGGTTGTATTAATTATACCATAATGCTTAATTTTTTGTAAGAGAATGCAACGGTCGACTGTGTCGAATGCTTTAGATAGATCTATAAATACTCCTAAAGTAAATTTGTTATTGTCAAACCCATCAGTTATTTGGTTGACTATTTTAATAATTGCATGCTCAGTCGAGTGATTTTTTTGAAATCCGAATCATTTTGGGTAGAATAAGTTATTTTTAGTGAAATATTCGAATACTCTTTTATAAATTTTTTATCGTGGTCCTTTTCTTATGAATAAAATAGTTTTACCTAATTTTGATTTTTCTTTTAAATGGTCTTGTTCTTCTTTTAAAAGGAAAGTAAAAGAAATTATCTTTTCAACACAAAATATTTCTATTTTTAGTAATTTTGTTGTTTTGATTTAAACTTTATTTTGTTTATTGTAAAGAGTATTGTATTTTTTGATGTGACTTTTTTTTTAATTCATATAATCTTACTTAAAATATTAAAAAATATGGGATAAAAAGTGTCGCTATAAACTAATTCAAATGTTTCTTGCTGAACAGACGAAGAAGCGTTATTGCTTATGAAAAAGCAATTCAAACTTACTTAAAATAAAATGCAGTGTCTCTCAAGGTTCCATTCTTGCGCTCCTCTTCTTTTTAATATACATTAATGACCTTAAATAAACTGAATGTTCTCATGTCTAGAGATGATACTAATTTATATTATACGTCATCTATTGCCGAAATATTTAAAACCACAAACATTGAACTTGAAAAACTCAACAATCTGTACAAATCTATTAAATCATTATTAAACACAGAAAAAACCAATTTATTTAAACCAATTTATATAAACACAGAAAAAACCAATTCATTCTTTTTTCATTCTAACCAAAAAAAGTACCTCTAACATTACTTTAACTCAAAATAGAAAATAATGAAATTAATAAAACAAGATTTGTGGTCGTTATCTGTTCAACAAAGTAATACCCAAAGATATTAAATTTACAAAATCGAATAAACTGAAATAATATTTAAAAATTTCATCTTAAACATAGATAAATTTATGATTTTTTTTTTTAACTAAAAAGTAAAAACTAAAAAAAAACATTTATAAAAAAAAAAAAAAAAAAATGAGTAGGAACATATAGGAAAATTATCAAGTTTATTTTATACGTATAAGAACAATATTTTCAATATATACTGAAAATGTATGCAAACATTTACTGTATAACAAGTCATGTTTACTTACACAAGTAACAAATTATGTTTATAATATAGTAAAATATATTTTTTTGTATCGCAATAAAGTGTTTGTTTAAGATTAGGAAATTTTTTTTCGTTTTTTAAAATTTTTTTTTAGATAATTTTTGGTTTTTGTTTGTCTATTTAAACCGAGAACAAAGTGACCATATTATTTTGTTTTTAAATATGAATTTACAAACAAAATAATATGCTCATTTTGTAAATAAAAATGGAAAGATAGTTTACAAAAAATACATAATAATGCAAAGCGGTTTCTTGATGACCTTCTGCAAGCTTCTCGCTACTTTGTAAGGTTTACGCAAGCTATATTTTGTATAAGAAAACAAAACCTATTTAGTGAATACAATCGTATTCTCATTTGCTTAACCCAAATTGTTCTTGAATAATAGTGAAATATATTTAAAATGTGCACGTCATATACTTTAGAAATACTGTACTTAGATAGTTGTAGCCAGAAAGACAATATAAATTTATCTTGTTTCCCAGCTTTCTCCATATAAAATCTAATTTTTCAATAGACACCTGACGTTTTTTGATAGTCTTATGTTAGAATTTCCTTTTTTATCTTTGGCTAGTTCGGCTCAGAGTGTTCCAACCAGTATACGAACCCTGTTTGTGTACGAACATAGACTTAAACTTTTTAGAATCCGATAAATAAAAAATAAAATTAAAACTAAACTGCAAAACCCACATACCCCCATTTTTTCTTTTTACGAATAAATACTTTTTTAACAAAAATATTTAAAAATTTTAAAAAATGTTCCAAATATTTATATGATCTTTCTAATAGATTAGTTTCAGTATTTGTAACACCTGTTTCAGAAAATGTCTGTACATCAGCAAGTATATACCTTTTAAACAATATATTGTCTTTAGAAATATATTTATAAAAAATGATTAAAAAACAAAATTTAAAAGTATTAAAAAGTAACTAAACTAGACGTACGGTAATTACAAATATCTGTTATATAATAGTTATTTGGATTTATTTTTTGCTGATAAGCACACTACAAATTACAAATAAAAACACGCGTAAAAAGAACAACAAAAAAAAAAGTTTCATGTATGCTTTTTTGTTTCATGTATTCAAGTCATATTTTTTGTAACAGATTTCTACATGCATTTTAATTTGTTTAAATTTGCTTTTTTAACCCCCATAATCTTTTGTCATAATGTTTTGTTTTGTGGAACTGTCTACGCCTTTATAATTAAAAACACTAATATAAAAAAAGAAGAAAAGTTAACCCCAGAAATATATTGTTTTCATTTGTTTGTTAACTACATAATCAGTGTCACTAAGCGGAAAGCAAAATATTGTAGTGTGGTTTCACTCTTTGAAAATTACGTTGCAGCTCAATATATAATTTTGCGGTTTATTTGAGGGAAGTTTATAATGATAATTTACATAAGTTTACTTTGTTTCTATCGTTTCCATTTTTCTTAATTGTTTCCGATCATTTCCATTTCTTTTACTAGGTTGTTTATTAATTTATATTTCGAAAAACAATAAAAAGGTGACAGGAAATAATTTAAACTCTTAAATGAGCTAAAGCAATATAAAAAAAGTAAACTTCCTAAAAAATGTTAAGCTTTTGTATAAAATGCTGGGCTGCTACTAATTCAATGGCACACCTTTGTAGAGTCGTAAACTTGGTTGAGGTAAAAATGTTAACGTGAATTTACATTTTAATTTATGTTTTCAAAAATAATTAAATAAGAGTAATTAATAAGTTATCTATGTATAAAGAATATATACGTTCTTTAGTATTTGTAAAGATGCTCGTGTTATATCTTACCGTCGCTTTCATCGGAAGTCTAAGCTTTGCTCATCCAGTAAAACAAGATGGTAAGGTTATAGACTTATATATTTTGTACTACAACAGTAAATATAAAGTACTTTAAATTCAATTAAAATTTACTTTATCTGATTTTGCAGATTATTATCCAGTAAAAGAAAACTCCGTAACTGGATCAATTACAACAAAGGCTGGTATGTAGCAATTAGTTTGTTTGATTGTTTTCAACAACTCGCTCTTTGGTATTAAAACAAATGTTATGTAGCAAAAAGAGCATCACTTTTGCATTCCTCCTTTCCTCAGTCTTAAAGGTGTTCTATAAAGACCAAATAAACCGTGTTAAATACCTTCCATAAAGACCTAATAAACCTTCCTTGTTAAATGCTCTCCTGCACGGCAGAAGGGCATTTAACAAGGAAGCTCACAACCCCTTTCCAGTGTCGACAGCGCCTTTAGAAACATCCCAGTGTGTACAAGATGTGTGTCAGACGTTTAAAAAACGTTTTAATATGATTATAAACTTTTAAAGCAAGTCTTGTTCTAACCGGGATAAAGCCTCGTATGTCTTATACATTCCAATACCTGAGGAGATTCTACAAAAAAAAAAGAGAGGGGGGGGGGATGAATCCTTAAAAAGTACCAACTAGCTTCTATAAAAAAAAAAAAAAAATGTCCTCAAAACTAAAATTTACCCGACTGAATTGTGTCAAATAACCGACTAACCGACTAAATGCGGTAAAAAACCAAGTATAACTTTAAAAGTTGGGTAAAAAACCAACTATAATTTTGAAAGTGTGAGGGGCCTTTCTTTGTAGGAGGGATGCGATTTTACGGGGTGTTTTTACGATTTTACCAAGACGTGTTTCTTATTTGATTCTGCATCATGGTGCCATCAGGGCCTTCCCGAGGGGGTGCATAGGGGGTATCTAGCCCTACGAATTTTTTTGGTCTGCAAATTGGAACTGGAGTCAGCGAAATTGGATCTATAGTTGGCAGTCGGCAAATATCGGAGAACGAGGACCTTTTTTTTATTATTTTTTTTTAATTTTAGCGATCAAAAAAAATTTTTTTGGCTTTAGTCGGCAATAAATAGACACATCACCCCCTCCCTTTAAAATCTCTTCAGGACGGCCCTGGGTGCCTTACCTAACAGTTTGAAATTATGCTTCCAGATTCGTTTGTTTGAATTATTAGCAATAAAAACTTTTACCAAAAAGTTTTGTAAGGTTTTTGATTTTTGGAATTTATAATAATAAAAATTATTTTTAACAGCCACTGAAGGAAAGAAAACATCTCAACCCACTACACATTCACTTGTGGTAACAGAAAAAAAGAAAACTGCCCAGCCTTATTCACCAGGTTTTTATTTAAAAACAATAATATATTAAATGTTAAATCATTTAAAGCGTTTTTTTCTTTCTATTTTCTCATTAAAAAATTTTGAAACAAGTATGAAATTTAATATAAAATTAGTATTAAGCAGGGCCAACAACACCGAAGGGAAGGGGGCAGGGGGCACGTACCCACTCCCCGTTCATTTTTTTACGGAGGACCTTTTTTTTTAATTTTTTTTTTAAGAAGAGATTTTTTTAAGAAGTTTTTTTTTAAGATATAGAGGACTTTTTTCACAAATTTGATGATTATGCCCCCTTACCCATTTCAAAACCCGTGTCGTCGGCCCTGTTAAGGAATCAAATTAGAAAACTTTGGTAAGAAAAATCTATTTTTATTTTTTTTTAATTTTTATCTAATACTAATGTTATATTAAATTTCATTTTTGTTTCAACATTTTTTACTGTTTAAATGTTTGCTTGTAATTAAAAAACATTATGCATTGATGTTATATGTAGTAGATTATTCCCACCGCCTGAATTATTCTATCACCCTAGATTGCGCTTTCGGGTTATAACTGTTAGAAGTGTACTACCTTAGTAACCATAAACAAGGAGAAAAAAGCGCCAAGGGGACAAGAATCCTAGAAATAAAATTTACATAAAATTAATAAAAAAAAAGACGATATAAGAAAGAGTGGTAGTAATAGAAAATAATTAACTATAAACTAATTAGTTATTTATTTACATGAAAATATTTTACAAATACTTTTATTATATAACAAAATATGAAAAAATAAAGTTTAGTCAGATATAAATTATATCTGTCTGAATTAATACCTCCCCTTTGTAAATCCCTCAATGTAAGATGGTCTGATCTTTATTAAAGAATAATGATTAAAATTCTACAACTATAAAATAATTAATAATTAGTTGATAGTTGTATAATTTCTGTTTAAACTAACTGATTAAATTTAAATTAGTTGTATAATTATGTAAAAATAGTTTACAAATATCTGCCTGAATTATACCCTCCCCCCAAGTAAATTACTAAACTTGCATCTGAATTATCTTCTTCCTCCTAGAATTTCAAAGGGGGATGAAATAATTCAGGCGTTGAGAATAATCTACTACAAATCTCGTTTTGAATTTTTCAAAGGGGGATGGAATAATTCAGGCGGTGAGAATAATCTACTACATATAGCATAATAATAATAAGACTAATTATTATAAGTCGTATAGTAATAACAATAATAATAATAACAATAATAATAATAATAGCAATAATAATAATAATAGTAGCAATAATAATAATAGCAATAATAATAATAATAATAATAATAATAATAGTAAATTTAAGCATAAAACATCAGGTTGGCAAAGTAAGTATTAATTTATTCTGTTAAAAATAGTTTCAAATTATTATGCAGAGATTTCTCCAAACTCTAAATTGTTGGAGCCATTTATCAATATAAGACAAAAGAAATTGTTGCACAGCAATGATAATTTAATTTTTAGCTTGATTTTGAGTTTGCCTGCCTAACACAACAAACTCAGATCAAGGTCAAAATTAGTTTATCTTGGCAGTACAATGATTTTTAATGTCTCAGATTGAAAAATGGTTCTAACAATTAGAAGTTGAAATATCTCTGTATATTTATTTAAAACAATTTTTAATAGAATAAATTAATAAGTTCTGTGTCAATATAATATTTTGTTTATATTTATATATTATTAGAGATAACCTTTAAATATTAATTTTACATATTAGAGATAACCTTTAAAGAATAATAGTAATAAAAAAACAATAATAAAAGTAACAATAATAATTGTAATAATAATGAGATTACTAATAGGGAAAATTATTGCTTGATAAAATTTGCTACATTAACCACAACAAAAGTTTAGCTTAAAAAAATTATTTTAAATCCTAATATGGTACTTTAAATCCTAAATTATAACTGCAGTGTCACTGAACTCAAAGTTTAATGTCTTTTTATTTTACTTTTTTACAATATCAGGAAATAAAAATGCAGAACATCATGTTCCTTCTCATTTAACAGGTTGAGTGCATTATTTATTATGTTCACTTTTTCCAATAATATTTTTCTCTACTTTTTTATGTTCTCTTATCGAAGTAGCGCATAAAATAGATATTGATAATAAATAATGAAAGTTTCTGCAAACGACTTAAAATTTAATTAGTTATATAAACGAATCCTAGTTAATCTTAAGATTTACATTATATCTACTATACTATACAAGTTTTTGCAATTACTGAAAGAAATCTTATAATATTCATATGTTCACAGTTACTAAAAAGAAAAAGATCCAACATCATTCAAATCCCTATTCACTAGGTGAGTTATAGTAAAGATTTGTTTTACAGTTATCAAAACTATTTTAAACTTATGTGATTTTTATTTTTTTTTATTTTTTATCTGTACACACATACACACACACACACACACACACTCACACACACACACACACACACACACACACACACACACACACACACACACACACACACACACACACATATCATGGGGATAAAACTCTGAACTTTTCTTACGAGGTGAGTGCTCTACTACTAGACCACATTGACTATATTACTACACCACTACCGCTACACCAATTAATACTTTCATTACTATTTTAAATATAGGTTTTATTATATTATGAATTCATTTTCGTAATAAAATGTTTTTTTTTATAGAGGAAAGTTCTGTTTATTCTTTTATACTGCCATTTAGATCATTTTTAGATCAGTATATATATATATATATATATATATATATATATATATATATATATATATATATATATATATATATATATATATATATATATATATATATATATATATATATATATATATATATATATATATATATATATATATATATATATATATTTATCTAATATATATCTGCCTAATATTTATTGTGCAATAAAAATATATGCTTAACTTTGAATAGTTTACTTATTTTGAATTTACTTTTATAATAGTTTTATTTGTTATGTTAACACCTAAAATGTTTACATTATTGTTGTGAAAACTGATATTAAACAAATTCAATTATATTTGTTAATCATTTTTTATGCTGTTTTATAACACATGATTTTTTAAATTTAAATTTTTAATTGTTGCAGAATAGCTAACTAGCATAGGCTAACTAGCGCAGTGTTTAAATTTATATTTCAATAGGCATCAGCAGTATTAGAGATTTAAATTCATGTTTCATTATCTCAGGTTATAAATATTACTTGTGTACAAACAGAACTTGTTTTTGTTCGCTTTCCTTAGGTATTCAGTTACATATATATGTTAATATATATTTTATATATATATATATATATATATATATATATATATATATATATATATATATATATATATATATATATATATATATCTGTTATATATATGTTCAATAATTATGATATTTCTTGAACATGGATCTTATAATTTTGATTCATAATTGTTCTGGGAGATCCGAGAGATTTTGAGTTTGCTCAGTTGATTAGAGCACTGTTGAATTCAAGATCATCGAAAATTAGTATCAACTGACTTTTAATGATTACTTACAGCTCTTGGTAATCAATATCACGCTATTGAAGATTCATAACTAAGTACTACCAACTTAACTTATGATAACTATATTGATAATAGAAAAACTCATCTTAAATAACTTTAATATTATAAGTACAATGTAGTTGTACTTATAATATTAAAGTTTATTAGTCAACAAGATAAACTAGTTGAAATCATTCAACTTATTTTTTATATCATTTAACTTAACCACAAATAAACTATAGTAGTATGTAAACTCAGCAATATAACCCAACTTCAATTAGGAGATTATTAAATGAATTGGAAACTTCTTATCAAATAGGAAGCAAGGCATAGTATTGGGTAAAAATAGATTAATTAGCTCAAGGTGCTATATAGTAGCCCTTAAGGTACTGTATCATCACCTTTACTCTTCCCAACATTTATAAACAATATGTGTGAATTAGCTTTAACAGTCGGCAAATTAATTGCCGATAACAGTAACCTAATATCTACAATAAAAAATTGCAAAGACAGAGATTTGATTTAACAATATTAATCAAAAATCTCACTTGATGAAACATCTTGAACGATATCTCGGAAAAGTTTAAAGAAGACCTATCAAACTTGTTACTGAAATTAAACACCTACCATATAAAACTAGGCTGGAAATACTTGGTCTTGACATATTGGAAAGTATATAGAGACCAAGTAATAGAGGAGACTTAATTTAATATTTTAAAATTAAAAAATAGTTTAACAATGTCAAGAGGATCCAACCAAATAGAAAAACTGCATCAAGCTACCAACATGGCCCAGGTAATGGAACAAGAAAAGAAATTCATAAACTAACTGAACAACCAACAAAAATTATTCAATGTGAAAATTTCTTTACAAACTAAGTTATTACAAATTGAAACAAATTGCCAATCTATTTTCTTATAATCAATTTTATGCAATAAGTCAATATTTACTCTTATTATTACTATTTTTTATATATGTTAATATATATAAATATATACAGTATATATATATATATATATATATATATATATAATATTTTCTTGTTTTGGCAAAGTTTAAATCTTTATTTTGTTATATTTTCACTATTGCAGGACATAAGAATGCAGGACATGTTCCTTCTCATTCACCAGGTTAGTTGCAGGATGTAAATAATAACAAATTTTAATAACAAATTTCTAAATAGACCAAATATATATTATACAATTTTGTTAAACTTAAATTGTCAATATTTTGTCAATAGTGGTGACATTTTGTCAATAGACAAAAATTAATAAAGAGGAATAAAGAGTAACAAAGAGTAATAAAGAATACATATATTGGCTAATTTGTCAAGTGATATCTCTATTCATGTTTTTTTATAAATTAAATTGATAAATTTTATTTAATTTGCTGTCTATTCAATAAAATTATGTTTTTCTTCACAGTTACTGGAAAAAAAAACACATCACAAACTCATTCAACTGCTCATTTAGTAGTTACTAAACAAAAGAAAAAGCTTCAGACTTTATCCACTAAATCTGCACCAGTAGTTACTGAAAAAAAGGAAAAACTTCAATCTTTGTCCACTAATTCTGCACCAGTAGTTACTGAAAAAAAGGAAGCAGGCCAGTCTCAATCCACTACTCATTTGCCAGGTACGTTTTCACATGGTTTATGAATTTGTTTGTAAGTTTACATACTTACGGTGGATTAGAATATTGCAAATCAGAAGTTTAGTTTTTAACAAATTTGTATAAATATTTGTTAATGACCTGAAAAATTATCTGAGCTATTAATGTAAATTTTTTTATACTTAAATAGCTACTAAAGAAATCAAGCCAGAATCTCCAAAAGGTTTGTAACCGAGTTATTTTTTATATTTGGTAACTACTAATTATTTTAAAATAGGCACCAAAGAATTTGTCGCTATTAAGTTATTTTAGAATAACTTTATTTATTAATTTATAAACTTTTTTTAGCTCCAATTGTTGCATACAACTAGAACATATGATATATATTGTATCGATCTTTTTTTTCTTATGATATTACACGGATTATATATATATATAACTAATACTTTATATATAGTTATAATATTATTGTTGGTGGGAATTTGTAAAATTTTTTTACATAGATATAAAAGTTTATATTGGAATTTGCGTGTGTATTTTTGATTTATGTGTATTTATACTTGCTGTAAAATTTATGACATGATGATTAAATTCGAAAAGTAGTATTTTTTTTTATTTTTCTGTAAAATAACCATTTGGTCTTTTAACTAAAAGTTTATAAAAATCATTGTTCCATCGAATAAATTATTTTTCTGTTTAAAATTCTTTCAAAACTTATATCCTATCTATATCATATATTTTTATTATCATTATTATTTTTATTATATATATCATATATTTTTTATTTATCTTAATTATGATTATACCCATATATCCTTTAACAGCATTCTAATGAGAGCATATCTAAAAAGTATATCCCAATAAAGGCGATTTTCAAATTATAATTGGTTTTTGAAAAATATAGTCGGTTAGTCGGGAATTTGACACATTTCAGTCGGATGATTTTTATTTTTTATTTAGAAATCAGTTGAAACTTTTTAAAGAAGTAAAGTTCCCCCCCCCCCCCCGTCACTTTATTTATTTATTTTTATTCCTAGATTCGCCCCTGCTTCAGATATTACAAATCTTCAAAACATCGCGATTTTAAATGCCACAGTTGCTTGTTTTTAGTTTAAGAAGTCTCTTTGTTAACCTTTTTTTCCGTTGTATTTATTTCAAAACCAAGTTTTTTTCCAAAAGTTGGTTTTGAAATTTTATATTTATTTTATCTCTTGTGCAGCTGCTTGTAGTGATAAGCTCCTAAATTTAACAGCCATCACAGAGGCCATCACAGCAGCCATCAGCGCAGCAGCTTTTATTGTATGAGCATCAGGCTTTAACCAACACTCGTTTGTACTTTCTTGGCATCTGAAAGAATATTACAAATATGACTCACTCCAATAAGGGTACTCCAAAATTATGCTTTTTTTAATTGCCTTAACCAAAATCCAGATTAAGCTATATTTTTTCATTCATTTTAATGAAAATAAAATAGTACCGCAGTTAAAATTATAAAGAAATTTTCATTTAAAAAAGGTTATCGCGAAGCCCCTAAACAAAATAAATTAAACTGAAGTTAAAATATGCTAAAAAATGTTAAAAAATTTAAAAAAAATTTATAACTTATAATATAAGGTATTAATTAGTTGCACATTTTTAAATCAGTGCAATATTTTCTTTATGTTATCTTTTACCTCAAATTTTTGAGGCAAAAGTTTGAGACAAAGAAACTCTATATAACTAATTTTTTTACAAAAAATTAGTTATATAGAGTTATTAATTTTTAATTAAAGTTAATAATACAAAATTTTAACTTTAATTAAATATTAGATTTTAATTAAAGTTAATAATACAAAAAATTAGTTATATAGAGATATTAGTTATATAAAAATTAGTTATATATATTATTATATATCAATTTCAATTTCAATCAATCTCCTGAGCTCTTTCAATTTCAATCAATCTCCAGAACTCTTATAAAATCTGGAATTCGTTTTTGTCAACCAGTAACTATAGTGCATTTGTTCAAATCTCTCGCTATACCAAATCTATCATATGGATTAGAAACTTGTGATTATAACAATACTTTTCTTAATAAATTAGACGCTGTTGGAAGATCAGCATTAAAATTTTCTTTAGTATTTCAAAATACAGCATTCCTACTTTAAAATCGATGACGTATCTACCATCCTCGTTCAAAACAAATTGAATATGTTTATCAGATTACTGAGCGATCTGACTTGTCTTTCCTTGATCTAAACTCAAATATCTAATGTTAATAAGGAAAACTGCTTAATTAACGAAATAATGAAAATTTGCACCTGCCTGGAGCTAAGCTTCATGCAGTGTTTGATTAAGGAGGAAAAAATCATTATCAAACGTCATAACGATGACGTAGAAGATAATATAGCAGAAATTTTAAACCAGTCGACTGGTAAAAAATACAGAGGTCATAAAACTAATAGTTTATACTCGAAGTTAAAATTCTAATATAGATTCTTCTTGGAATGCTTTCTTCCATTAAATTTTTGAATATCGTTCTCTGCTCTCTGATGTTCCAGTATTCAATGGACTGAAGTCCTTTGAATACTGGAATGATACACCTTTATGCAAAAATTAGTGAAATAATAATGATACACCTTTATGCAAAAGTATTTAAAAACCAAGATAAAATGTTAAAAAAGCCAAGATAAAATGTTAAACCAAATAATATACAAAATAAAACAACAACAGCAACAAAAAAAGAAATTAAAAATAAATCAAGATATTTTCAATTGAAAATATAATTTTTTTAAGTTTCTGTTTGAATGAAGCAAAAGTCAGCTCGGTGGAAAAATCAAAATTCGGTAAGACGATTTTGTTTCAGAGATAAGGACCTCGATAAGAAAAAAAAAACTGGTCTTTGCTTTTACGGCAATAAGATTGTTATTAATTCGAAGATTATATTTGTTTTTAGGTTTCATACAATAAAGATTTTGTAATACATTTGGCGCACGGTCGTTTAGATATTAGTAAAAAGCGCTATGTTTAGGTACGCATGCGTAAAAAAAATACAGAAAACTTTTTAACTTTTAAATTGGCTACGGTTATTAACTACAGAGAATATTCTATATGGCAACAGTTTATTTGTTAATTAATTTCTGAAATGCCAATGATGTAGTCTTATTTTTAACGTAAAATCATAGATTTTTTTATTTATTTGAAATCAATTTTCTAAAAATCTGACAGTAGGATTTCAAATTTTTTTTTCAAACTTCAGATAAATATGTTCTTTATTTATTGTATTTTTCTGGTCATTGCTTTTTTTTCAATATAATATAAGTGCATATATATATACATATATATATATATATATATATATATATATATATATATATATATATATATATATATATATATATATATATATATATACATATATATATATATATATGTATATATATATGCACTTATATTATATATATATATATATATATATATATATATATATATATATATATATATATATATATATATATATATATATATATATATATATAATGTACTTATATATACATATATATAAGTATCTTATATATATGTATATATATGTATATATATATATATATATATATATATATATATATATATATATATATATATATATATATATATATATACAGTACTGGAAAAATTATTATGGATTTTTAAAATACATCGTTATTTCGGACTTAAGGCATTACTAAAACACAATTTGTTCATTAGTTCATAACCAAAAATGATTTATTTACACGTATTACACATTTTTATACATTTTAATACTTTGTTTGGCCACCTTTCGCAAGAATTAAAGCTTTTACACGATGTGGCATGCTCTCAATCAAACTTTTACACAAAAATTTAATTTTTGTAGAGTGAAACCACACGTGTATTAACCTTTCTATCAGTTGGCTTTTTGTTGTTATGGGTATTTGGTGGATTTCATTTTTTAGTATATCCCATAGATTCTCTATGGGATTCATGTCGGGCGAGTTTCCTGGCCAAGGAAGAACCTGGACAGCATTTTGTTGGAACCAAGTCATAACTTTTTTGGATTTGTGGCAAGGTGCAGAGTCTTGCTGGAAAATCCAGAAGTCTGACCCATACCATTCCCTAATTTGTGGCACTAGTCGAGATTCTAGCACCTTAATGTACTTGTCCTGGTTCATTGTGCCATCCACGATGTACAATCGACTGGTTCCATGGACCGAAAATGCCCCCCATACCATTATTTTTTGAGGAAATTTCACAGTCTTCTTCAAACATTCTGGCAAAAATTCTTCCCCGGGTCGTCAACGTACGGTTTGGACCCTATCATCCAAAATTGCGATAGTCGACTCATCAGAAAACACAACCTGAAACAAAATTAACTGCTAGAGAAAGTAGAGAGAGAGTGCCTTACCTCTAAGTTAAAATTTGAAAATTATTGTTTATTAAATACGTATTATTATAATGTTACAAGACCCCATCACAACTAAAATAATTAATAAAGACAAAAGTAATTTAACTGATTATCATTCCTAAATGTATTTAAGATTAAAAAAACCATTTTTACCTTTTGCCAATCATCATAAGTCCAAGATTCATGCTGCTTTGCCCAATCGTATCTTGCTTTTTTCATATTTTCTGTAAGGCGTGGCTTTTTTCTTGGACGATATGCTTTCAATCCGAACTCTAACAATCGATTGTTTACCGTTTTTCTGCTCACAGAGATTCCTTCTTCCCCTAACATACTGGAAATCTTCGAACATGTTGCTCTTCTATCCTTAAGTGCCATATTTTGGATTTTTCTATCGGTTCTTGGTGTGGTTATTTTTTTCCTCCCACAGTTTCCTTGTCGTTGAGAGCCCACATCAATCCCTCTCTCAATTTTTTTCTTAATCAGACTAACAATTTGTGTCGATATATTTAATTTCCTAGCGATTTCTTTTTGTTTAAGTTCAGAATCTTCTAGTAAAACTTTAATTTGTCCAATTTTACGAGGACTTAAATCACTATTTTTACCCATGACTTTATATACAAAACTAAATGAAATAAAAAAAAATTAAGTAACTTTTTTGGTTTAGATAATATTAAAAAAACTTAAAACTTCAATAAAATGTTATAAAAACTTTAATTCTCAGCGACGACAAGCCCTCGTGACGGAACGCAGCGAACTAACATAAATGTGCATAATATGCATAATTATGACACAACACATAAAAATCGTGTTGCCATCTATAAAATGATAAAAAATGTTGACATTTATGAAAAATATGGTACACAATGAATGTATAGTGAAAATAGAAAGAATTTATGTGAAATATAATACTTTAAATAATAAAATTAACTAAAATTGTTGCATAAATTGTGTTATTTTAAAAAATCCATAATAATTTTTCCAGTACTGTATATATATATGTATATATATATGTATATATATATATATATATATTAGCAAATAGTCATTACAGTATAAACTAATTTTTATATTGAAAAAAAGTTGAAGCAATGACCAGAAAAATAGAATAAATAAAGAACATATTTATCTAAAGTTTTAAAAAAAAATTATTGAAATCCTAGAGTCAGATTTTAAGAAAATTGATTTCAAATAAATAAACATATCTATGAGTTACATTATGAGTTTATAGATAGTTGCCATATAAATTTTTTTTTTTTTTTTTTTTAGTTGATTAAGGTGCCCCAAGAAGTCCTTACGGTTTTATCACAGAGCACCGCGGAAGAGCATTTAATAGGAAGTTCACGCCTCCTTCCCAACCGATGTCGCAAAACTTGCCCAGAGGTGGGGTTTGAACCACGGATCTTACGATTCTGAGGCAAGTGCCACGGCGGCTTAAATAATATTCTCTGTAGTTAAGAACCGTAGCCATTTTAAAAGTTCAAAAGTTTTTTGTATTTTTTCACGCATGCGTACCTAAACATAGCGCTTGTAAACGACCGTGGCGACAAATTTTCTCTACATTTAAACATGAAACATAACATATCAATATGATTTCTCCAAGATAGATTTTTATCAATATATACTCCGAGAAATTTAATAATTGTTTCTCTTTTTATTATTATATTATCAGTTAAAAGGTCTGGCATGATGTGGGGCAGTTTCTGGTATTTTCAAGGTGGATAAAAATGTGTTCATTTAGTTTTTTCTATATTTAGAGACAATCTATTTTGTTTAAACCAAACAGAAACTTTTTTTAATTCATTTGTCATATTAGTAAAAAGCATATTAATATTTTTATGAGACAAAAACAAATTTGCGTCATCTGCAAAATTTATTGTTGTTAAATTTGATGATTTATGAAGATCATTTATGTATATTAAAAAAAATAAGAGGACCAAGTATGGATCCTTGTGGAACACCACATGTTATATTCATTAATAGATGAGATATAGAATCTTTATTGTAAACAAACTGTTTACGGTTAGTAAGATAACATTCAAACCATAATAGGGTTTTATCTTTAATACCATATGATATTAGTTTTTTTAACAGGATTTGATGATTGACAGTATCAAATGCCTTGGACAAATCAATAAACACTCCTAGTGTAAAACAAGAGTCTTTAAATGAGTCAGTTATATTGCGTGTAAGTTGAAAAATGGCATGCTCTGTTGAATTTTTTTTTTTGAAACCAAATTGGTTTTCGTATAAAATTTTATTTTCAACAAGATAAAAGTAGATTCGGTTGTACATTATTTTTTTTTAAATTTTTGAAAAAACTGGAAAAACTGAAATAAGGCGATAGTTTGTTATATTTGTACAACCCCCTATCTTGAAGATTGGAGTTACTTTCGCTATTTTTAGTTTATCTGGAAAATACCATTGTGCAATGGGTGCTCTGAAGATTTTATAAAGAATATCTTTTATTACATCGTAGGAATCAATAACAATATTTGTGTTAATATCATCATACCCAGTAGCTTGTGATATCATCATACCCAGTAGCTTGTGATATCATCATACCCAGTAGCTTGTGATATCATCATACCCAGTTATTTCGTTTTAATGATTTAAAAGCAACCTCAAATTCATTAAAAGTTATATCTTTTCACAAATGTAATTTTGACGTTCCATCTCTTTTCACAAATGTAGTTTTGACGTTGTTAGAAAAAGAGGTTTGTAGTATCTATCTATCTCTCCAGGTACATAATACGGCCTCTCAATTGTGCTGAAAATGGCAGCCATACGTGCGTGCAAAATTTAAATCACTGTCAAACTTGTGTCTGGTGTTTGCCATGTCCTCTGACGTGCCGGAAATGGCAAGCAATATGCGCACGTGAAATTCGAATCACTGTCAAAATAATTTTAAATATTTAATTAACAAAATTGAAATGAAATAATCTAAAAAAATGTTTTAGAAATACAAATGAGTACAAAATTATACAAATGAGTACTTTCAGAGTACAGGATTTTAAAAAAGTACGGTTTTTTAAAAAAAGAGTACAAAACTCAATAAATGAGAATAGTTGGTCACCTTAATTGTCTACATAATTTTTTGGTAGATTTCAAAGTTCTTGCAAAAGATGGTTTTATCTATGAAAATATTGAGTTTAAAAGCAATCTTGCTGTTATCATATGTGATGCACCAACTAGAGCACTTGTAAAGTGTATTAAAAGATACAGTGGTTATAACTGATGTGAGTGTTGTGTTTGGAAAGGAGAGTTATGTGGTAAGATAATTCTCCTACATATTTCACTAACTTTAAGCACTGATTCAGATTTTTTGTCATCAAAAGCATTCTGAACATCTTAGTGGTGTGTTAAATTGAATTAAATTTTGACATGGTGACAAAGTTTCCTTTAGACTTAATGCATCTAGTATGCTTAGGGCTATGCGAAGATTTGTCAACTTATGGTTAAATTACCCAACTGTTGTAAATTGTCTTACAATTTTTTATATTTACAATAAGTCAATACTTTATCTGGCGGATTGTTCCAGATACGTCATTACATTCCAAGAAATTTTTCTAGAAAATCAAGATTTTAATTAGATATTAAAAAAATGGAAAGCAACTGAATTTAGACTATTTATAGTATACACTGGACCAGTTGTTTAAAGGGAATGGTTTAGTAAAAAATCTATTTAAGCTTTTTAGATTTTTCAGTTGTAGTTCTAATTTCATAATGTTTTATTTTGTTGAAAAAATATGTTAATTTTGCTTTTCAGCTACTTATTTTGCGCAGTTTTATATGTGAACATTATCGTAAGGATCAACTAGTGTACAATGTTCATTCATTAGCACATATAGGAAATAATACAATTAAATTTTAAGTACTTGATAGATGTCCTTCTTTCAAGTACAAAACTTTTTCAGGTCAATTAAAAAAGCTTGTTCAAAGACCAAAGGGTTGCTCAAAGAAACACTTACATGGTGATAAACAGAAGTTTAGTATTTCATATTTTGATGATAGTAATCATTGCATTGAGACGCTGTTTACAGTTCAAAAATTATCAAGGTTTTGTTTCAGCTAATGAAAGTGATAATTGTTTTAAAATTACAAAAAAATATGGTTAAGGTAAAAATGTTTTAAAAAGCAGAGAAATCTTATGACAAATAGGTTATGTTTGAGGAATTTGCAACTTTTTAGTCGTTTTATACATATATATATATTTATATGTGTGTTATATATATATATATATATATATGTGTGTGTGTGTGTGTGTGTGTGTGTGTGTGTGTGTGTGTGTGTGTGTGTGTGTCTCACACACACACATATATATGTATATGTATGGGAGGGGGGCTTGTATTAATATCAATCCTTTTTAAAAGAGATAAAATTAAATTTTACCGCTTTAAAATCTTGACGAAATATCAAAAACGAGAAAAAGCAATTTTCTTCATCTATTTCACATTTTATTGAAGAAACGAATAACCAAACCTGGACACTCTGTGCAAACAAAAGTCTTTTTAAATTGGTAACATACGTTATATAGAATGTGCGTCACAAAGTTAGGTTCCTACTGGGATAAGCATTTTTTTAGCCTAATATACAATTAGCTGTGGATGCAACCTTTTCAACTTGCGCTCTGATTCTTATCTCAAGCGAACTAAAGTTCGCTTGAGATAAGAATTCCAAGGTTGCATTCAATAGTTATAGTTGTAAGTAAGTGACGCATGCCATCAGCGGTTTTCATAGTGTACTCATGTGATAAACGTTTCTTAAGACAACCAGCATGCATCACTTTACATTTATCGATGTTAAAATGAATGAGTCAAATGTTTGACCATGTAACTGCTGTATCAATATCTGCCTGAAGCGTTGTGTAGTCGGATGCCGACTTTATGATGCCGATAATTTTCTTTTTTATCTTGTGAGCGATTCTATCAGGATGATTTTTTATAAACAAAATGAAAAGTAGTGGCCCTAGTGCAGATCCTTAAGGAACTTCACTTTTGATATTCTTCCACTCTGAAACATGTTTACCTAGAACAACACTTTTCTTAAGTTCTTAGAGCTACATTTTGATCCAAATTAGGAGCTTGTTTCTAATGCCATATGCTTTCAGCTTGTGCAAAAGACATTTATATGGAACCTTATCGAATACTTTTAGCTAAATTATATTTAATTTCATCAAGATTACTAAGATGATGTTTTTGTCTGATATAAGCAGATTTTTTGGGTAAGATTTTAAATCTATGACGAGCACCTCCTCATGGTCAGTTACCACTTTATTTATGGTCTTCTTTACTGCTTTTCAAGCAAATTTATGTTTTTCTCAATGTGCCTTACGTGTTTCACAACCAGCTGCAATATACTTAACCCAGAGCTTTTCTTTGATAGTTTTAAATACTTCTGACATAATCCACAACGGTTACTTTTTGGTTAATCCACAACAGTTGATAGTTTAATATAGCTTTATCAATTATTGTCTGATTAACATCAGACGAAGCTGCCGTTAATAAGAGAACAATAAAGTTACTTAATAAAAACTATCAATTATGTATCGTACATGGCCTACTATTGGCAATCATAAAAGTACTTTATAATATTAGTACAAATTGATCATTAACAGATATACAAGTTGTAAATGATTGTGATGCTAATGTAATACTTAATGTTGATTCTGATTCAAATTATTTGGAAATTGAACTTATTCTTTATTTTCAGAAAATTACCAACTAAAAATGTAAAGCCGCAATTGTTACAAGTATTGTTGACATAGAAAGACAAGTTAATACAGGGGAAAAATAAGCAGAAATCGCATCTTTAGACAAAAATTTGATTAAAAACCTCAGTTATTTTTGGTAATCTTTCCCATCGCAGACGGCTCACAATTGGTCAAGCAATCTTTTGGCTTTACATTTCAAGCAAGTCATCTACGGTTTTTAATTTTCATATAAAACTCTTTTATTGTTCAAAAGTTATGATCATGAAAAACTTGCTCTAATCTTAGAAAGAGTGAAAGTTTACATAGTCATAACTTTTGAACAGCAAAGCAGTACAAATAACATTTAAATTTATTGATGATTTTATATCAAGTATAAGGTAGTAAAACTTTTTGTTAGCTCGTTACCCTCTCACTTGAGGGCAAATGAGCTAACACGCATAAGCAAATATTTTTGGTACTTTTGTTTTCAGACTTTGATTGACGCGATTTTTTGCAAAACATCCTCATTTAACAAAAGGATGAACATACTTACGGTTGCAGTTGCAAATGGCTAAAGATGTCACGTGTGACGTAAAAAGATTGTTGGGGTGCCAATGGACAAATCTCATTCAAAACTTTAACTATTATTGAATTTTCTTGGTTTTTAGTACTGTAAAAACTATTTTATACTGTTTTTAAATTGTTAGTAACGCATAAACAATTAAAAAAAATTTATTTTATCTGGGGAAATAATTTAACAACCATGTGTAATAAAATTTATTTTTTATCTTTTAACTTTTTTAAAAATTTATCCAATGTTTTAATTTTAATATTATTGACTTAAATATTGCAATTTTTTAATTCATATTTAAAGATTAGACGTTTAAAATACGTCTTGTGCCCACTTATATACATTCATCTGATCAAGAGGTAAGCTGCAATTTATTTGCTGGTTTTTAAAAATTATTAAATATTTACTGTTAGTATCGTCCTCAATTGTTTGCCAGATGCTGATAGTAATATTGAAACTGTTAAAAATAATATTAGCCTAGCAGTAGTTGATGTACTTACGCGATTACGTCATGTTGATGTCGAGGATAAAGTCAAGCCAAAACGAAAAAAAAAAAAAAAAAAATTTATTAAAAAGTATTTCTTTAAAGAATTTTTAGGCACAATTCAAAGACTTTGCATCCTCTTTCTTTGATAAAATTGTATAAGGAGTTTTTTAGCAAGATGGAGCTCTAATTCTCGTCCTCATTAGAGTAAATCGTATGAAATGTCATGTCAATAAAAATCTGCCATGCAGATTGAGTTTTTGAATTATTTATAAGACTTACTTTCTTAAAAATGTTTTATTATAAATAACCATAATATGTATTTAGACATATAAAGTTAAGAAACAACTTTAAGATACTTATCGTCTTTAAATTTTGGGTAAGACACCAAATATGTATATCCTTTGTTTTCAGCCTCCAAACATTGTAAATTTTTGACAAACAGTTAAACATTTTAAAAAGTTACAACGTTTAATGTTTTTTAAACTAAAAAAAAAAAAAATATTAGAAAATTTATGAAGAGAAAATACAAGAGTTGTTTTTTATGCTTTCACACATTTTTTACATTTGCATTTTTTTTATATATAAAAGATAAAATAAATTATGAGGATTTCAAATTACGAAGTTTGTCTTATATAACAGAAATAACAATATCATATAAAAAAAGTTATAAAACGACTTATATAACAGAGAGTTATAAAATCAATATAATAAAAACCAGCTCATTTGTGAGATCAAAATAAAAAAAGACTAAACCACAACTCTTAACTATTCAAAACTGTCCGTAAACATTCGTACGGACAAATATCAAAATTCAACATAATTAAAACGCTTCAGTAGATCCAATTTAAACAGCTTCTGCTATTGTACTTCATGAACCATGTTAGACTTCTTATTGCTTCTATTAGATATTTTCAATATTTTTTTTAAATAAAATCAGAGAAAACTGAATTTCTGAGAATTTCACACGAGCAAGAATGTCCGAGAGATATAGTCACCTCTCTTGTTGAATTGAACATTACTGTTCTTGATACCATATTAGTAGCGCATCCTCCTTCGCCTGTAAAACATGTTTCGTAATAGTCGACATCTTGGCAAGTGACGTGATAGTGCTGTCTTGGGGAGTAACTAAATGGTAAAACATATATTATATATATATATATATATATATATATATATATATATATATATATATATATATATATATATATATATATATATATATATATATATATATATATATATATATATATATATATATATATATATATATATATATATATAAATTTTTGGGCTCCTAAAATTGCGGGGCCTGGGGCTATAGCCACCCTAGCCCCCCTCCTTGATTTAGCACTGATATATATATATATATATATACAGGGCCGGCGCGAGTAGGTGTCACGTGGGGGGGGGGGTGTGTGAATGCCATTACAACTTTTGCCGACTAAAAAAAAAAAAAAAAGGTCCTCGTTTTTCGAAATTTGCCGACTGTCATGACAACATTTGCCGACTGTCTAACCTATATCGAAAGGGTCAACATTTACCGACAAACTAGTCTAAAAGGGTCGAATTTGCCGACTAAGGGTCCAGTTTGCTGACTAAAAATTATTGATGTGGGGGGTGACACCCCCCACACCCCCTATCGCGCCGGCCTTGTGTATATATATATACATATATATATATATATATATATATATATATATATATATATATATATATATATATATATATATATATATATATATATATATATATATATAAATATATTAAAGTGTCCCAAAAAAGAGTTTAATTTTTTTTTAACGCATACCCTCTCAATTTTTTAGAATGATGTTAAAACAATTGTAAACAAAATTTGGGTTAGGTAAGATCACGATAACCCGTGCCGACTTGCATCGGAACTTGTCAAGACTTGCTAACTATGACAGACGCGCGCAAACAATCGATGTGCTTGTTATAACTTGCTTTTCTTTTACTGTAGAATTCAGTACCCACATTGATTTTGCTCTGTCAACATGTCTGTACAATTACGCAGTTTTAAAAATGATATATTTTTAATAGGTGACACGATACATCAAATAACGGGATCAAAGCTTCTTTCTAATGGACAAGTTTTAGCGGTGCTATTTTATAACATTTGTGAAATGAAATTAAATGTAAATAATAGTGCAAATCTCACTGTTAAGGAGTGTATTATTTATTGGGAAAAGGCGTGTATACCTACGAAATTGTTTCCTAATTGTGTAAAGAAACTTGTAAATTTATATCAAGTTTGGAGGGATTTGCAAAAAAATGCACACAAAACCCAAGACGTATTTAAACAAAGTCAACAAGAGTTGGTCAGAAACTTAGACAATTTGTTTGATATCGCCCACGTCGATGCCCTTCATTTAATTAAAATAGAAGAAGATAAGTTATTTTTGCAACGGCAAAGAGAGCCAGGTTGACCGGGTCACTTGAGTGGTGTAGAAAAAAAACTGGCCGATAAGGAGGAAAGGGCGCGCTTAATAATTGTTGAGGAAGAGAAACGAAGATCTAACTATTTCGCAGAGTCAATTCCTTCGTCATCATTTCAGGATACAATACAAAAAGATTCATCATCTGCTTCGGACAAATACTTACATTTGGAAGAAGATTTGTCAACTCAGATCGAGAGCGCGCAACTCGAAACAAGTATAATATCTATGCGGAAAAACCTCATCGCTCCAAAATTATTAGCAGCGCTAGACAGGTGTCAATTAAGTAGAGATTCTGTGTATATTCTTGAAGAGAGATTCTGTGTATATTCTTGAAGCTACTATTGAGGCACTTGGATACAATACTGATGAATTTCCAATAAGTAAGTCCTCAATTCAAAGAATTTGCATCAAAAAACGCAAAGAGCACGCTGAAGCTTTAAAAATAGATTTTCAAAATGAGATGCCACAGGTTGTGACCGTTCACTTTGATGGAAAACTGTTGCCTGCTTTAGATGTCCGAAAATCAAAAAAAGAACGTCCACCAATAGTTCTTTCATATGGAAATAAAGAACAATTGATTGTTGTGCCAAGATTAGAAAACTCATCAGGAAGAGAACAGGGAGAGGCGGTTTGGAAAGCACTTGTAGACTGGAATCTTGAGGATAAAGTTCAAATTATTTGTTGTGATACTACGGCATCTAACACAGGTTGTATTTATGGCACTTGTGTATTGCTTGAACAGAAACTAGACAGAGGTTTGTTCAATTTTGCTTGCCATCATCACATATTTGAGTTAATATTAAAAGCCGTATTTGAAGCAAAAATTAGCCAAGTAACAACAAGCCCTGGTATTCCGCTGTTTGAAAAGTTCCATGATAACTGGAAAAGTGTCGACTCTAGTAAAATACAGAGCTTCAAAGAAAAAATCGATTCGTATTTGACTATTTCAGAAATAGAAAACTTGATGAAATTTTACGAATCTGAGTTAACGAAATCTATAGTCCGAGATGACTATCGAGAAATAATTCAGCTATCAATCATATTTTTAGGCGGAGATAAAAATAGAACATTTAAAATTAGACCTCCAGGTGCCATGCACCAAGCCAGGTGGATGATGAAAACAATTTATGCCCTGAAGATGACACTTTTTAATGATCAATTAAAAATATCAAATAGGGATAAGGAGACACTATTGGATGTTTGCTTATTCATTACAACATTTTAAGTAAAGTCGTGGCTACAATGCATTTTAGCAATAAAAGAACCATATCAGGATTTATGCTTTTTAAAATCAATGAAAGCCTACGAAACAATCGACAAAAACAACTCGAAAGCAGCTGTGCAGAAATTAAGCTAGCATCTATGGTATTTAAGTAATGAAGTAGCTGCTTTATCATTATTTGACGACGATGTCGACCAAGGAGATAAAATAATAACGGTTGAAAACTTTAACAATGACATTATATCGAGCTATGGTAAACGCTATATACCATCCAAAGAAGAACTCTGTGGTTCCTTGTTTGGTAAGTTTTATTAATAAATATAGCAACTTTTATTTTTATTTACTTATTATTTTTTAAAGTAAATTGTATTTCTTTTTTTATTTTTTATTTCAGATAAAAACATCTACGACTTTGATTCAGTGGAAAGTAAGACTTTGTTCACCCGGCTGCAAATTGATCAAAGTTTTTTTAAACGACGAACCTTCTTTATGGTCAAATAACTCTTCGTTTCAGGATGCCAAAAATAAGGTTTTAATGCTGAGGGTCAGCAACAATAATGCTGAAAGAGCAGTCAAAATGATGCAAGAAATCCATGGCCTAATAATAGTCGAGGAGAAACAAAAACAATTTTTATTACGCTGCGTGCAAAAACACCGAAAGATTTATCCTGATTGCAAAAAAAAACTTTAAAAAGAAAATTTACAGAATAATGTTTTTTATCTATAAAATATTAATATTATTATATATTAATAATATAAGTTTCGAGTATATTAGTGTATTATTCAACCAACTTCTCGAAATTCTCTTTGCAAACCCTATACAAAAATTAATATTCTGTGTTTGGGATCAAGTCGGCACGGTTTACCTTTGTCTAATCGCTTTTATATTTTATATTCGAATATTTAGGGTCATTTAGGGTCATGTATATATATATATATATATATATATATATATATTATATATATATATATATATATATATATATATATATATATATATATATGTATATATATATATATATATATATATATATATATATATAAATATATATATATATATATATATATATATATATATATATATATATATATATATATATATATATATATATATATATATATATATGTATATATATATATATATATGTATATATATATATATATATATATATGTATATATATATATATATATATATATATATATATATATATATATATATATATATATATATATATATATACATATATATATATATATATATATATATATATATATATATATATATATATATATATACATATATATATATATATATATATATATATATATATATATATATATATATATATATATATATATATTTATATATATATATATATATATATATATATATATATATATATACATATATATATATATATATATATATATATATATATATATATATATATATATATATATATATATATATATATATATATATATATATATATACATGACCCTAAATGACCCTAAATATTCGAATATAAAATATAAAAGCGATTAGACAAAGGTAAACCGTGCCGACTTGATCCCAAACACAGAATATTAATTTTTGTATAGGGTTTGCAAAGAGAATTTCGAGAAGTTGGTTGAATATATGTATATATATATATATATATATATATATATATATATATTATATATATATATATATATATATATATATATATATATATATATATATATATATATATATATATATATATATATATATATATATAAATATATATATATATATATATATATATATATATATATATATATATATATATATATATATATGTATATATATATATATATATATATATATATGTATATATATATACATATATATATATATATATATATATATATATATATATATATATATATATATAAATCTATGTTCAAGGCTTTCAAGGCGGTTTTTGATAAACAAGAAAAGCAAATAATTGATCTAAGCGAAAGAATTAAAGCAATAGAAACAAAGAAGCCAGATAATGTTGTAATTCCGCTTTTCAGCAACATAGTTAAATCAAGGAAACTCAATGCACAAGAAACTAACTGTTTAATGGCAGTTTCAAAATTTCAATCAGAAAAAGATCATAAAGCAAATAACATAGTTTTATACGGATTAAAAGAATCAATTAAATCAGAAGAAGAACACAAAAAAAATGATGATTACGATCTCGTTTGCAATCTTTTAAGTGAACTGCAGCTACCGCCAAATAATAATGTATCCATATCAAGAACTTATCGAATAAGACCGAAACAACATTACCATCATGCACAAAAAAAGGAAAACTTAACAAACATGGACGAAGAAGATGAAACTATTGAAACATCTGTCAGTACCCTAAAACCTGCACCTTTAATTGTCGAAATTGTAAACGGAAATTTAATAAGAAAAGAAATTTTAAAACTCGTAAAGAACTTAGCTAAAAGCAAAGACTTTAACAATGTATTTATTCAACCTGATTTAACCAGTGCAGAGCGCAGTTTAAGGAAAGAGCTACTCACGAAAAGAAACAATCTAAACAAAGAAATACCGCGAGAGAACAACAGATTTACTGGTACTCACTACTTTGGTATCAGAGGTACTGAGGTTAAGAAAATTAAAATTGTCCAATAGCAATTCATCACCACCCGGTTTCTGTACACGCCAATAAATCCTACAATTAAAACTAATACAATAAAAAACAACTCAAGAATACATTCATCATGTTGGTCTTCTAAGGAGGTACCTGGTAATATTACGTTAACCCAAATCATACCATCCTCAATACCAAATCAACAAAAATTATTCTCCAATGAACTAAATTCTGACGAAAAAATTATGCCAGACAGAAAATTGTTAAAAACTAAAGCATTAAAACCTAAACGACCAAAACCTAATCGAACTTTGCGATCACAATACAGCCAACAACATAATAAAGCTTTGCTTAGAGATCCAACAACTATCGATTTTTCTGATATACTTTATTACTGGGCCAATAATCCATGCTCACTTAATAAAGATAAACATAATGAACTTGTTGCCAGGCTAGCTAATATCAGAGATCCATCACTGTTACCGCACGTCATATGGTTTACTGAAACCTGGTTCACAAACGATTCTGATACATCAATCGCCGGTTATCAATTACATCGTAAGGACAGAATCGGCAGAGGAGGCGGTGTTGCCATCTACATCAAAGATTATGTCGTTGCTGAAGAAACAAATGTTGTCCAACTTAACTCGCCTGAAATTGAACAAATATGGCGAATGATCAAAATCGGGGAAGATGTCATTCTCATCGGTTGTATTTATCGCCCTCACGACTTCAATGATGACTACTTTGTTTCTGTTTTAGCTACCATATTAGCAGCAAAAAATGTTCTTCAAAAACTAGGGTGTTCATCAATGCTTCTGTATGGAGATTTCAATCTTAAAGAAACGTCTTACAAATCCATTGAAGAAGGAAGTGCTGTAGCAACCATTGCTTATGTAGCCCACAAGCACCCAACCGATCTAAAATTCCAAGAATGTCTCAATGAGTGTCATCTTACCCAACTGGTTACATTTCCAACATATCGACAGTATAGGGATGCCCCTTTTAGTAGCACGCTTGACCTAATAATCTCTGAAAAACCAGACCGCTCCATAGAAATCACTAGAGCAGATCATCTAGGCGATACACCAGGAGGTCAAGCACATTGCATGATACACGGACTCTTTGCTTTAACCGGGCACAATACAACAACTACTCCGATGAAAAAACGATTCATCTGGAGCAAAGCCGACTACAATTCCATATCAACATGCATATCATCTATAGATTGGATAACAACTTTTAATGGAAGCTCTGTGCATGAAAATTACAAGATTCTAGTTAAAAACTACAACGACGCTGTCAATAAATTTATTCCAACAACAACCTCACCATTCTATAAAAATCAACCGTTGTGGATTACGCCAGAAGTACTTAAAACTATCAAAAAAAAAGAAAAGCTCTGGGGTAAGTATATTGCTGCTGGTCGCGAAACACACGAAGCACTTCGAGTAAAACATAAACTTGCTTGCAAAATAGTTAAAAAGACTATAAATAAGGCGGTAACCGATCATGAGGAGAAGCTTGTCAAAGATTCAAAATCTCACCCAAAAAATGTGCATGCGTATGTCAGAAGTAAACAAGAAGTCAAAGATCCTCTTCATTCAATCGAAACTGACAATGGCATTATTACAACAGATAAAAACATAATTTGCTCCACCCTCAATAACTATTTTCTGTCTGTCTTTGAAACTGAACCTGATGGCAGTATGCCAACATTTCCCGATCGTACTCAAGCAACATGTAAAATTAATTAAAATTGGTTCACAATTGAAGACATTCAAAGTCATCTAAATAATCTTGAAGAGACTAAATCAATTGGTGTAGATGGAATCCACCCACGTGTATTACGTAACTGTGCAGCAGCATTTGCAATACCATTCAACTCTATTTTTAGACAATCTTTATTGTCTGGCTCTGTACCTGAATATTGGAAAAAATCAAACATTACTCCCATCTTTAAGAAAGGGAGCAAGCTTAAGGCCTACAATTATCGACCGGTCTCCCTCACCTCAATACCGTGCAAAGTAATGGAAAAAATAATTCACAAACATATTATGGCGCACTGTGTGGAAAACAATCTAATCTCCAAGCATCAGCATGGTTTTATTCGTAAAAAGGGATGTCTGACTAACCTCCTCGAAGCTCGCGACATATTTACCGAGGCTATGCATCAAGGTTACAGTGCTGATATTATCTACACAGATTTTGCTAAGGCATTCGATAAAGTCCCGCACAAACGTCTTCTACATAAACTGAAAGCATACGGCATTCACAAAAAGCTGCTACTTTGGATTAAAATGTGGCTAAAAGATCGTAAGCAACGTGTTGTCTTGGGAGAACACGTTTCTGAGTGGAAGAACGTCACAAATGGAGTTCCGCAGGGTTCTGTCTTAGGGCCACTGCTTTTTATTTTGTTTATTAACGACCTTCCTGATAGTATCGTTCACAAGATAATGCTATACGCTGATGACAGCAAAATTATTGGGATCATAAAGTCGGCATCGGATAACACAACGCTTCAGGCAGATATTGATAACGCGGTTACATGGTCAAACACTTGGCTCATGCACTTTAACATTGATAAATGTAAAGTGATGCATGCAGGTCGTCCTAATAAACGTTTATCACATGACTACTCTATGGAAACCGCTGATGGCATGCGCCACACTATTGCAACTACAACTATTAAATGTGACCTTGGAGTTCTCATATCAAACGATCTGAAAGTCAGAGCACAAGTTGAAAAAGCAGCATCCGCAGCCAATCGCATGTTAGGAAAGCTAAAAAATGCTTTCCGCAGTAGAAACTTAAACTTGTGGCGCACACTCTATATATCTTATGTCCGGCCACATCTAGAATTCGCCATTCAAGCCTGGTCCCCGTATCTCGAAACAGACATTAAGTTACTTGAGGATGTTCAAGACCGCGTCACTAAGACAATATCATCCATCAGCCATTTTGATAAAATAAAGCGTCTGCAGGTACTCAAACTAACCACCCTCAAAGAACGTCGTTTGCGTGGTGATATAATCGAACAGTTCAAGATTTTCAACAACTATGACGAAGTTCAATTTATGGTCCCACAGCACCAACTAATTGGGCGTGAGGTGTACAACCTACGCGGCCATGACAAGCAGCTTGATCGTCAATTCGTAAAAGGATGTGAGGAAAGATCAAACTTTTTCACAAACCGAGTTGCGGTCCATTGGAACTCTCTCACACAGTACGCGGTAAACGCTCCATCTTTAAATGCATTTAAAGATCGGATTTCGATGCGATAAACTGTTAAATCAGCATAGAGACTCCTGGAAAAGTCTCTTCATCAAATAAATAATTTAACATTTAAATATATACATATGTATATGTATATATTTTTTAATTATTGTTACAGCATTATTGCAGTTTAAATGTATAAATTTGATTACTGAATATATCAAACTCAAACTCATATATATATATATATATATATATATATATATATATATATATATATATATATATATATATATATATATATATATATATATATATATATATATATATATATATATACATATATATATATATATATATATATATATATATATATATATATATATATATATATATATATATATATATATATATATATATATATATATAAATTTCAAAAAAACTTATATAGCAACACCCATAAAACAGACTTTTAAAAGAGGTAAGATATAAGGTAAAATATTTAATATAATGTGTTCACATATATACATGCACGTATAAAAAATTATAAGATGTACATATACACAATAAAAAGTTTCAGAGGTAAAGAGAATGAAGTAACATTTTAGGTAGCTTTTTAGGTAGAAATGATGGAGTGAGTAAAGAAAAAAATCTTGGACCTGAGGATGAAATTTGATGATTTTAGGGTGTTCCAAGAAAGGATACTTTTGTATGTGATAGAATTAATTTCATGTTTAGTCGTCTGTTTAATTGGATTGTTAAGTTGTTGTAAGTGACGGATCTTAGACTATGCCCACACGTTGTCCTAATATTAAATTAGTTATGAAACACGTAGGAAGGAGACCATGTTTTTGATCACAAACAAATGAACAACTGAAGAACTGAATTAAGTCATAGAAACAAAGAATTTTGGATGTAAGATACAAAATATCACATGAAAAATTTCTTGAGCAGAAATGAATTATTGGCATTGCTCAATTTTTAAGTGAAACGATTTTAGAAAGACAGACGATTTTAGATTGTCCCTAAACTTGAAATGCATATCGTAAATGCGAACCGCAAATTGAGTGATATATAGATAGTAACGTTTCAAAGTTAACGTAATTTCGATTGTCCCTAAACTTGAAATGCATATTATAAATGGAAACCGCAAATTGAGTGATATATAGATAGTAACGTTTCAAAGTTAACGTAATGTCGATTGTCCCTAAACTTGAAATGCATATCGTAAATGCAAACCGAAAATTGAGTGATATATAGATAGTAACGTTTCAAAGTTAACGTAATGTCGAATTTTAGCTAACATGCTGTTGGGACGGCTTAATTTAAGAGTAAGGTCAGTTATGTATGTTTTGAATGAAAATTCAGTGCCGTAGCAACCCAAAACGACGTCCGGTGCAAGACTAAAATTTGGCATCCCTTCCAAAAAATAAGGTCACACTTTCACATTTTCATTTTTATTAAACTTCAATAATAACAACGTTTCAATGTTTTTCAAATGTCAGTTTAAGTTTACTCTTCTGGGCTTTAGTGATGCATTTATAGCATCATCATAATTAGCTCAGTTTTTCAGTGTTGATTCAATTAAGGTGATAGACAAATTTGATAATCTGTCTTGGTCTAATGAAGACCTTAAGTAGCTTTTATTATCTTTAACTTATTAAAAATTTTTTCACAAGATGCAACTGTCACTGGTAGTGTCAAAAATATCCTTAGACAGAATTCAATGTTTGGGTAAGCAGTTTTAAAAGAATATTTATGAATAAATTGTTAAAGAGCAAGTGGATCGGCACTTTTTAGATTATCTGTTAAAGATAAATAAAGATAAAAAATATAAAAAATAATAAAAATATTGTTTAAAGTTAATTACATTTTATTTAACAATTTGATATATATTCGATAAGTACTTATTATAACTATATTATTTTCATAAAATATAATAAAAAAATACCTTTACCTTTTCTAAACGCAAACTTAAAGGGAAGTTTACTAAAATATATAAATAAAAAATATCTGAATCTAATTCACTAACATTAACATAACAAAAACGCTAAAACTATTTAGCTGGATGCATTGCAATGAATTCTGGATAAACGATAAAATTGCAAGTTAATTGATGCGATGTCATATACATTAATTCATACATTTATTCATTCATATTTTGTATTTACTTTCTACAATCTGTTTTTAAAATCATCTACCCATTTCTATTTGATGCAGATGCTAGAAATGTTCATAGTGGCGCCGAAGCAAAAGTTATATGTATGGGGCTATCCAATAATAACGTCAACAATTTTTTTGAAATTTTTTCCTCCCCCTCTCCCCCTTGTCAACAATTTGTCAAATTTCCAGAACCCCCTCTCCCTATAAAGTTACGTCAATTTTTGATTACCCCACCCCTCTATACAAAGAAGCTACGCTATAAACTCAGCCTAATTTTCCGTTATTTAAGCAATGAAACTCAAAAAAAAAAAAAATTGTTGACATCAACTTTAATTGACCTCCCTCCCTCCCCCTTTCCAACAATTGTCAAAAGCGTTCAGACCCCCCTTCCCCTATTTTGTTGACGTAATTAATGGACAACCCCTATACAATAGTTATTTATATTTAAGTAATGAAAAAAGATAATGATTTGTAAATAGTGATTACATTTTAATAATTTTATTATACATCAAAGTTCAAACTAATGCATACCATATATATAATTTATATTATATATGTATAGAATTCAATATTGTTTCCAAATTATGCAAAAATTTCCGCTCTGTGCGACCGCACCTCTCGCATAGCCATTGCTACAGCTCTGTGAAAGTTATCATATCTATCATAAAACAAAGATAAGTTATATTATTAGACGAAAATAGTTTTTGACCACTTATTATAATTTATTATTTTAAATTATTATAACTTCATGTAATGTGGACAAAAGCTACTTTTGTCTAATAATATAACTTATCTTTGTGTTTATAGTTTATAAAGTCCAAGTAATTTTGAATATTCTTGTTAGTTTTCTTAGAAAAATGTTGCGTCTCAAATATTATTATTTTTATTTTTTTAATATTCAAAATTTTAGTATTCGATTTTATTTTCTCGAAACCATTGAATAACACTGGCCATATCCTGATTAATATATTTATTTAGTTTTTTGAGAGAGTTTGTTCTTAATTGAAGATTAGTATTATCAGCAAATGATACGTATTTGAATGTTTGATAGAGAGATAAAGATCATTGGTATAGATAATAAATAGCAGTGGACCTAATATGAATTCCTGAGGGATACCAATGCAAACGCTTTTAACATCTGAATTGGTTCTATTAAAATTTACAAACTGTTGACTTCAATAATAAAATGTACATCCTTCTCCAAAAAATATCTTTTGAAAATAAATCTGTTTTTTTACTTGGTAATTGACATGGATCTAATATTTTTCGCGGTGGGCGATCAGAAATATAACTTATAATTCTGATTGCCTACCTCAACCTATTTATACCACGCAGTCATTTGATTTATACCGCTGGAACTTTAAAAATTATAATAAAGAACCATTTAAAACTAAATTATTAAAAGTTAACTGGAATGGCATTACCAATAAAAACGATGTTAACTCCAGTTTTGAAGCATTTCATTCTAAAACAACATTGTTGTAAGATTATCATGTGCCACTTAAAAAAAATAGTATTAAGAGCTACAAGCGTCAAATCAAGCCATGAATTACTAATGGAATATTAAAATCAATTCAAATTCGAAATCTTATTCGAGGCAAAATACAAAGGATAGAATATCCAACAAATATAATTTATCTAAAAACTTTCTTTAAGCGCTAAAAATATATCATAATTAATCTAATAAAACTGAGTAAAAAAATACATTTCAAAAAATTATTTTCAGA
Source organism: Hydra vulgaris (assembly GCF_022113875.1). Lineage (NCBI taxonomy): Eukaryota > Metazoa > Cnidaria > Hydrozoa > Anthoathecata > Hydridae > Hydra > Hydra vulgaris. The sequence continues at coordinate 32,441,681 of NC_061166.1, read as the reverse complement.
AAATGTAAAAAATCTTTGTGAAACCTGGTAAAACATAAAAAATCTAATAAATGTCAAAAATATCAATAATGTACCTCCAAATTGCAATTACAAGTCAACGAAACATACATAACTGAACCAACTTTAATCTGCAAAGGATTCAAAAACTTTTTCCCAAATGTAGCTCTAAACTTAATTCTAAAATTCACTCATCTTGCATTAGCTATAAAAAGATTTTAAACACCCAAATCTTCATAGTTTACTCATATCTCCAACAAACCATTCTGAAATCTCATCACTTATATCTAAATTGAAACCAAGAAAATCAATAAGTCCTAACAGCATCCTCGCAAACATTTTTATTGATTTTAATTCTGAATATTCTCATAATCTCACTCAGCCATTTAATATATCCTTCTTAAATGGAATTTTTCATGACATTTTGAAATTATCTTGTGTCTTTCCAGTATATAAAAATGGCTCAAAACTCTCATGTACTAACTATAGATCAATTTCAATTCTTCTTGAAAAACTAATGTGTTCTAGATTATATTCATTTTTGAGTTTCTTTAACTGTTTCAATGAATTTGAGTTTGGATTTCGATCAAAACACTCTATTTGTCACGCTTAAATAAGTATAACAGAAAAAATAGAAAAGCACTGGGTACTGGTCATTTTGTTGGTGGTATTTTTAAAGACTTACAAGAAGCTTTCGATAGCGTTAATCATACCATTTTAATTTCTAACCTTTAACATTACGTAATCCAAGGAGTTGCTTTTAATTGGTTTCAATCTAATCTCTCAAATCGGAAGCAGTTTGTTAGCATTGATTTTCGCGGATCATTTTTATGGAATAGAATAGTTTAAAAAAGTTTTTCTAATGATTTTATTCATCAATAATAACTACTTTTCTTAAAAATCCTAAAAAAACTTCCTTATAAAAACTTAAAAAGCTGAAATTTTCCTGATAATTTTATTCATCAACGCGAAACTGCTTTTAACAGCAATAATGATTCTAGTTACCTCTGATATCAAAAAACGTTCACAAAGTATCAACTTTTTATTCGAGTTCATAGACACGTTTTATTTCCACATGATTATAAATTAAAAAATTAAATGACTTCATTCTTTCAACTACTTTATTTAAATCGAATTTGTGTTGTTGTTGTTTGTTTAGTTCCAGTTAGCTCCCTCACTAAAAAAGTTAATTTTAGTTAGCTGCCTAACTAAAAAAGTTAGTTTCAGTTAACTGCCTAACTAAAAAAGTTAGTTTCAGTTAGCTCACTAAAAAAAACAATAGAAATTTATTAAATGTAAAGAACTATGTAAAATTGTTGAATGTAAAATCCTGCTAGAATAGTTTGGCAGGTCCCACATTTTTTTTGTAGTCATTTAAATGCTCCCACAAGTCCTAACGGTCTTATTACAGAGCTCCGTGGGAGAGCATTTAATTGGAAGTTTACGCCTCCTTCCGTACCAATGTCTCTGGTTGAGCTAGAACCGACGTCGAACCTCGGACCTCTGGGTTCTGAACCGGAACTCTAACCACCACGGATGCTCACATGAGGGATCAATGGTAACCTTATAAAGTGTCAAAAGACTTTATTAAAAGAATAAACATTTATTTATTGAAAGAAAAATAAAAAAATAAAAATTCTGTATTTTAATAATATACAAAACATAAAAGAAAAAGTGTTGGAAAAAAAGAATGATTTAAAATTGGAGGGTAGGCAGGACACATAGTTTAACCATGATTTTACCTCTTTTTTACCCGTGTGACATAAATATATTGTTCAAATAATTAGCATTGAAATGTTCGCAACACGTTTAAAAAAAAATCGTCTTTTAAAATTTTGTCTTTGATATATAAGGAATGGAATAAAAATTTCATCATTTAGAAATATAAACATTAGCTTTTTATTAATAAAAATAAACACTTTACAAAAACTTTTTTCAATTCTTTGGGTTTTTTATTAGAATTAAATAAATTACTATTATGGGTTTGTGTATTATTTAAATGTATAAACATTTATATTAAAAAGTTGCTCATTTTTAATGTGTAAATAGAGAAAGTTGTCGAGATCTACCCACCGAACATGTGTCTGATACCACCTGATCATACCTGATTCACAAATACTAGTTTTTAAATCAAAGAATTTAACGAATTTTTTGAAAATAAATATTGTAAACAAAATTGTATTTTTAATCAATAAAAAGTTATTAGTTTAAAATTAGTTAAAATTAGATGTATTAATGTAAATCAAATATGATGACACATTTCCCTTCTGGTGGTAGGAAACAAAATCTCATGCACTCCGAGCAATGCGCTTTGGCGTACTATGATACATATTTTGCATACGCCATATTTTCACTAAAATAATATTTTTATAGTATTTAACATAACACAACTTCTTTAGTTTAAGATGTACATCAAGTGTAAGGATTAAAGATCGAATATCGAAATAAATCGAATAAAAAGTTAAAGTTAAATCGAATAAAAAGTTAAATCGAATAAAAAGTTAAATCGAATAAAAAGATACAAAGATTTTTAGATTTTTATTTGACTAAACCCATTTTTAGTTGATTATTTTAGCAGGTAGCCCATAGTCGATTAAATCGACTCTTCGATTTTTCGAAGCCGACTAATTTCGACTTTCAACTAGTCAATTTTTAGTTTATTTAATCGAATTCAATAACAACACTTGATAAAACTGTAAAGTTCCATTACAAAATTACCACCAGCCAAACGTTTTTAATTTGTTTTTGTAAGCAATTCTTCTAATCAAATTTCATTATATAGATAAATGTGCATAACTTTTTTGTAGAATAGATTTTTAGGAATACATAAAACCTGTTTAATAATTGTTCCCGTCATAAATATATAAACAAATCAACAATATTCAAATATAAAAATATTGACTATTAAATTTTGAACTAAAATTTAATAGTCAATAATAAACTATTAATCAGTCAACATTATAAAGTTGTAAATTGTAAAGTAATTTTTCGAGTAAACAAAACAAAGTTAGTTTATAGTACCTTGCTGGAAGTATAACCAAATGAACGCATTCTCTGCATAAATTATAATGAGTACCAGCATCGTTTAAAGATTTTTTTGGATTGCAGCATTTCTGAAAATTAGAACAATACGCGATTTGAGATCCGGCGGGAAGATTTCGCGGGTTTTTCCAAGATTTAACTTCTCTTTTCTTTCGAGAAAGTGTTGGCAATTTTTTAGGCAACTGTGTCGATAACTCTCTGGGCGAAAGTGTAGTTAATTCTACGTCCAAAGGATCAGAAAAAGCAATCTTTGACGTTGCTAACATGTAAATAAAACTAGTATAGTTTTTGAAAATATTAAAAGGTAACGGTATAGTATTGTAACTTCTAACGTTAACGTTATATGTTTTAACATTGGTTAACCTTTAATAGATAATGGCAAAGGAAGTTATTTATATTAAGTTAAATCTAGTCACCTGAACAAACCAACGGATTCTTTTCTAGTTGAGTTTTTAGAGAAAAAGCAGATGCAAAATCTTCTACGGTATTTTTTCGGGTGCAAGTATTATCAGGGTAAACTTTTTCTACAAATGATGGGTCTAAAAATGCGTTTGGACACAAAAGAGGTAGCACAACTGAAGAATATAAAAGAATTATTGACAATATCTTGAATATTCTTTTCATCATTTTTCTTTGCTGCCTAAGATAAATATTGATTAACACATTTTTAATGTAATGTAATGTATGCATGTATGTATGTATGTATGTATGTATGTATGTATGTATGTATGTATGTATGTATGTATGTATGTATGTATGTATGTATGTATGTATGTATGTATGTATGTATGTATGTATGTATGTATGTATGTATGTATGTATGTATGTATGTATGTATGTATGTATGTATGTATGTATGTATGTATGTATGTATGTATGTATGTATGTATGTATGTATGTATGTATGTATATATGTATGTATATATGTATGTATGTATGTATATCTATCTATTTAGGGTTTTTCAATCGATTTTAACCCATAACCGCGGTTTTTTGTCAAAACCGATATAAATGAAAACCGTCGGTTTTTAAAAACGGTTTTAGTGGTTGTTTTTGTATAATGTCTTTTGATCTTCAAAATTATTCAAGTATTCCAAAAAAATGTTTGAATATCGAATAAAATACGCAATATATTCAAATATAAAGTGCTGAAATACTTTAATAGGGTGGCCTATTTTTTATATTGAAGATTTTTATTCCTTAAAAAAACACGGATATTATTTGTGTACATTTTGGTTCAACGAATTATTACGTATAGACATCTAATAAAAATAATTCACGATGATATTTTTATCTATTATTTAATTTTTGAAAAATATATTTATCTTTCAGATAAATCATGTCATCAGTTTGAAAATTTCTTTACCGGCTTTAAATTCCAAGTTCAAGAGATGTTGAGAGCATCTGCAACAGATGAGGTTCTGTTGTAATATGCTCCGGTAGATCCACAACTTTTTGCGAGATCATATTTTGCGTAATGGAATTACTATCGATAGTCTTTCGATTAGAGAATCAAACAGCATCTGAAACCCACTACCAGAAATAAAAATTAAAACCATGGGCAGTTATATACAAAAAACAACCCTTAAAGAAATTGTTGCTGATCTAGCTACAGATGGTATTTCGATGGTATTTCAATTACTATTACTACTACAGATGGTATTTCAATTACTAACAACAAATTTACTCACTCATCGATTCAACAAAGAAGAAATCCTCTTCCTAAAAGACCAACAAATGTGATGAATTTAACCCATTGAGATTTTTCTAATAAAAAAGAAGCAATGAAACAAGAAATTATCGAATAAATTCAAATGGGACATAAATTCAGCTTAAAACAAGATGAATAAACATCTTTGAAGCACAGAAGGTATATTGATATCAAACTGCATCAAAGTGAATGTAAAAAAACTTATAAAACTAGCCTCATTAGGATTTATGGCACCTATCTAGCTGAAAGTTTAGTACAGAATTTTAAGGATCATTTGAATTCATTTAGTGTCTGTATGGAAAAAGATGTAGTAGGTTCTGCTTAAGATGTTGCAACAATCAGCAAAAAGTTCATGCAATTATTGGACATTGTTGATCAGTTTTGCTTTAATCATGCAATTTATCTTGGTGTATGCGACACGTTATATAAGAATAATAAAGACACAAACGTAGCAAGGAGAGGATGAACATAGAATTTACAATGATAGTTTTAGTTTTGAATCAGTAAACAATGAAATTAATGTTGACTACCCTAAAATATTGATAAATGCCCAAAAAGTAGTGAAATCCATAAAAATGTCATTAGTTCGTAATCAAATTTTTCAGAAGAATTACTGAGGAATATGGTAAAGAAATTAAAACTGCATCTGGATGTTCATCATCGTTGAAATTCACTTTTTATAACGACTGCGTCTTTGTTAAAAACTAAGAAATGTTTATTCAAAACATTTACTAAATTAAATGCTCATGATGTAACAAGCTAGGTTTTGAGTCATTATCTTCAATACTTGCCGCTTTAGAGCCAGCAAAACTATCAGTGGAATTCTTTAGTAGAGAAGATGCAACGTTGTTGACAACAGATACTATTTTTGATTTCATGCTTGCAAAACTACTTGCTAAGAATACAGAAATTGCATTTTTATTGCATTCAAATTAAAAAAAGCGCGTCGATGAAACAATTAATGGAAATGTTATGCAGTTGTTAAGGTGCGTAAAAGATCCTTCAGTTGTTACCTTAAAAAATACTTTAAATTTTGCTGAAAAACTTGCGTCCAGGCTTTTCAGTTTTACTTCAAATGATGAGGAACTGATTCAACTAGCTGAAGCACCATGTAAAACATAGGAAAGTTCACCTGTTTTTTTTAAGTATGAATTAAACGGACTTCTCTATAAAGATAGCATCACACACTTGCCCAAATCTACTGATCAATTCAAACCATTCTTAATGATCAAATGGCAAGCGTTTGTTGCACCAAAATACGTGCAAAAGAACAGAAAATCTTGAAAACATTTACATTGTAATTCTCTCTATAAAGCCCACATCAACAGATTTCGAACGCATTTTTTGTGAAATAAATATTGACTGATAAAAATTTAATGGATGGTTGAATGAAAAGTTAAAATTATTTTTTTATCTGAAGAATAAAATTTTACGTTTTACAAAAATAAATGAAAATTGAAAATACATTTAAAGTTAACATGCTTTAAAGTTCACTGAAGAACAATACAGAAAAATAAGCATGTCAAAATTATAGCACATAATACTAATTTTAAATTTAAAAAAAAAACATTAGAACTTGATTTAATATGAAGAAATGTTGGATCTTTTAGCTTAAATTAATAAAACTTCAATTTATACCAAAAATTAAATTACAGGAAGTCACATGTCTTAACTACTGCAATTTTTCACACATTTGTGTAATTTGCTGACACAATTGTAAAAAGAATTCTTTAGAAATGATTACTTAAGCTTTTTTAAAAAATAATATATTTTTTTCAAAGGGGAGTTAATGTAACTATTATTTGAGCTCACTTATTTTTATAGTTTTTTAAGAGAAACTTATTTTCGTGCCTGCATTTAGAAATCAATTCCGATTTTTTGTTTAATAAACATTCTTGGTTTGTATGTGTAATTATTTTAAATTTTTCTTGTAGACATAGTATGCATTTTTTGGAAATATTGTTATATGCAGGCACTGTTTTAAGGATGGATCAATTCAGTGTAAAATCATCAATATTTTTATCTTTTAATTCCCATACATATTTTGACAGCATGGTGTCTTTTGAATACTTTTTATTTTTAAAAGATTGCTTATGATTGGCAAAACGTTTTTTCCATTCACCTTCTGTTATGCCAATATATTGTTTACAATTACAATTTTCTGTAGTTTTTTCATTTTGGATTTCTTTTTTGTTTAACAAAGCGTTGTTGTGACCTTTTATAATTCTTTCCATATTTTTTGTGCAACTGTAGCTAACTTTAATAGTATATCGATTAAAAATTTTATGTAATTTATTAGAGGGCGGGAAATGCTTATCGGTCAATTTTAAAAACACTTTTCCTATGTTTGTGGAAACATTTTTGCTATATGGGGGGTTGAACCAAATTACATCTCTAGTTCTATTTCGCTTTTTTGTATTCTTTTTTTCAGGGTCAAATTTTAATTCAAAGTTTTCAAAACCACTTTTTTTAAGGGCATTTTCAAATATCTGTTTGGAGGAATTGAATACATTTTCATTAGAGGAGTTTTGGTTAAGCCTGATATTAATTGAAATCGGGATTTGTTTTAGAATTTGGGGTGGATGATTTGAGTTAATATTAATATACAATAATTCATCGTTTGGTTTTTTGAAAGGCTTATATGTATTTTCCGAGAGGTTAAATGTGACATCAAGAAAGTTCAAAATTTTTACGTTTATGTTTATTTCAATATATATATATATATATATATATATATATATATATATATATATATATATATATATATATATATATATATATATATATATATATATATATATATATATATATATATATATATATATATATATATATATATATATATATATATATATATATAAAAGCAAGCACTAAGAATCAACGGATGCAAAAATAACTTCCTTAAATATTACATTAAACAAAAGCCATCTCAAAAATATTTTAAACGTAATATCAAATCAATTAATCTTTTACTTAACAAAAACGTTTTCCACTAATGTTGTTAAAGCATTTTTTAAACAACTGGTCAAAAACTTTCCTAATATCAACATATTACAAATTTTTTTAAAAAGAAACACTAAAGTAAGTGACAGCTTTAGAGTGTCTTTTAACAAATTTTTGCAAAAAATAAAAGTACATTAATACTATATTACTATATTATAATTGTTTTTTTATAACTATATATAATAGTTTATATGTAAAAAAAATCAAACTTCTAATGAAATTGCACTTGAAATTTTTTGCTAAAAAACAATACTAAATTCAAATACTATCTGTAAATTTGGCTGTACAAATCGTGGCAGAATCAATTTTTTGTATTTCAATTTGTATTTAATCACTGTGATCGGTGATATATATACGATTTTTAATTGAGTTTTCACAAAAACCACTCATTTAATTCTAATTTTTTTTTTCAAAAAAGGCATACATAAATAGTTTTTTGTGAATGAGTGTAGTTTTTTTACATCAGATTTGTTTTTGTAATGTTAAGCAAAAAGTCTGAAAATCGAAAAAGCAATTTAAAATTAAAATACGAAATTCTATTGCGCTCATATTAATTCTTTTAAAAGCATAAAAAGTTAAAAACCAACTGTTGGAATTGCCGTAAAACGTTAAAAGGAGAACAAATCAATAAGCAGAAAACAGGAAAGTGGTGGAAAACAAAAAAAAAGAAAGTTTTTAAAGTTTAATGGAAAAAATATAAAAGATCTGATAACTTTTCAAAAGAAAATAAAAAAACCAAAACGTTCACTTAATGGAGAAATGAATACAATCGGACAAACTAAAAAATAGACTAGTGACCAAAAAAAATAATTGTGCATTTCAGAAGAAGATGAAACTTACTGTATAGAGATGACTCGATGTGTTCCGGTAACGAATTCTATTATCAGTTAAAACATTATTAGGTGTCTGACTGATTTATTTAATTTATTTTTTTTATATTTAGGTGCCCTAAGAAGTCCTTTCTTGAGCATTTAATTGGAAGTTCATGCCTTCTTCCTAACTGATGTCGTAAAACTTGCCTAGAGGTGAGATTTGAGCCACGGATCCTTTGTTTCTGAGGCAAGTGCGTTACCACTGCGCCACGGCTGCTATTAAAATACATTCGAATCGAAAAAGTTGCAAATGTGCAAATAGTATCATTAAGTTCCAAGATTTACGAGTTAACACAACAAAAAAGTCAAATTGTTGATTTGATACTTCACAAAAAAATTTAATTACTTCTAATTTAATTAGCAGTAATTAAATTAGAAATAAGTGAACAATTAGTTATTGCTAATTTAAGAAAAAAGACAATAATTATAACTGTTTGAAATTATTTATTCTTCACCCTGGGTAAGGCTTTCAGTCAAGTTTTTAAAAAGAAAAAACAAAATTAATAAATGTTTTTATTAAATAATTTTTACTTTTTAAAAAAATAAAAATCGAACCATTATTTATAAAACACGATTAATAATAAAAACTCAATGCATAAAAAGTATCCTTACTTGGAATATGGGTACTCTAACCTTTTACCAGTTTTCTTGTGACATTTAATAGTAAAAAAATATATATAATAATAAAATTGATATTTATTTTATTGAGCTTTAACAATAGCAATTTAATTTAATAGATTTATTAGTTGACATTAAATAAAAGAATGGTATTGATTTCAATATTGACATAATGGATTTGTTCAAAAGTCAAAACATCAAAGTATGGCATGCATTAAAATGTTACGTAATATAATTTGTCTAAAATTATGATTTAATTATATAAAAATGTTGTCAGTTAAAAGTAACTATTTTTTAACGCTGTTGCTCGCGCAACGGTACTGTCGCTTTAAATTTTTTCTTAAAGTTACGGCAGTGATTTCTGATTGGTTGATTTTATTCTACTTTTATTTAGAGAATGCATGCCCAAACCAAAACCCTTGATCGATGTATGTGCGCTCCACTGCACCTATCCATAAATCAGTCGATGTATGTGTGCTCCACTGTGCCTATCCCTAAAACAGTGGATGTATGTAAATAATAAAAATCGATGTAACTTTCAATATACAACAATAACAATAACTTTCAATAAAAAATCGTTAAAAAAAATACAACAATCCTATAGGTACAAGGTAAATTGCAATTCTTCAAAAATTTGTACAAATAAAACTTTCAAAATTAACTAATAATGTTCGCAGCCGTGACTTAAAATAAACCAATCAAACTTTACTACCGTGACTTTAAGATAAAAAATTAAATCAAATTTTTTAATATACAATTTATGTTTGAAACTATTTATAAATTTTCTATTTTTGATGATGATATATATATAGATTATGAAATAATAACTTGACGTTGTAATCATATCTCTCCAATTAACATGGTTGTATTCACTTTTCTATGATAAAGGAGTGTGTAAAGTTCTTATATGAAAAATAATAATAATATGCAAGCTTGAATAAATTATAAAAAAATTTATAGTGATATAAATTTATTAATAAAACTAAACTTAAGGAGTAACTAAACAGATGATGCCCGATAGACAGATAATGCGCGATAAACAGATGATGCGCGATAAACAGATGATGCGCGATAAATTTATTTGAACGGCTGAAAAGAAATCAAATAAAGGCGGAATATAAAACAGCATTACGTGTTTTTCCGGTTATATTTAATTTGTTTGACAGGTTTGACAAGCAATATTACTGTATAACGTTATGATATTGCTTATTAAACACACCCTAGTGGAAATAGTTTACTAACTAAAAAAACATTCACTAAAAACTGTTTGCGTTTTTAAAAACACGATATGTTGTACCATTAATCTAATTTTTGAAAACATTTTGCTTTACAGGTGAACTTTAGTTACTTTTATAATAGCAGAGTTTTTTTATACGCTAAAATGCCCCCTTCGGTACCCTTCGTACAAGTATTCGGACGATGGGGCCCTAATTGTAGCCCTAGCGCAGTGGTTAGAGCGCTTGCTTTAGGTTCGAAATGATCCAGATTCGAAACGAGCTTTGGACATATTATCTTGTCACGGTAAGGAAGTAGGCGTGAATTTCCTGGTTAAATGCACTTCCGGGGTGCTCTGTGACAAGACCGTTAGGTCTTTGGGCACCTAAATAACAATAAAAAAGAAAATTCTATGTCAATATTAAATAAAACATTAATTACGGTAAACAACGTTTGCATGACGTATTTAAAATATAATAAAAATTTCTCTGCTTAGTTTACTTTGTTTTGACCGAAGGGTATAAAAGATTTTTTAAATTACAGCAGAAGTTGAAAAAAGAACCTTAATTTAGTACGACTACAGTAGTTAAAAAAAAAAGGTAAAAATGAAAGCCCAGTTTTAAATGCCAAACTATTAAAAGCCTAACAAAAATATCAAAGCCTTAGTCGGCTTAGTTTGTATTTCAAAATTATCAGGAAGTCAAAAAGTCTCAAAGTTTAAAGTTGGCATTCATACCAGAAACCAATCGCTTTGTTTGTACAAATAATACACCGAACCATACCGGACTACAGCGAACCAACACCAGACCATGCAAAAATAATAAAAACACTATTTATCATTATTTATATTGTTTCTGAAAAAATATCGAAAACTATTAAACATTATAACAGCGAAAACTCGCCTGTTTACTTATGTTATTTTTAATAAGCCTTTAGCAGTTGTAACTGGGATATGCTATTTGAAAACCTATTCTTTGATAAATTTTAGCACTGTGTTAACACAATAGCTTCATCATTCAACAGTAATAGTGCAATAATCTCATAATAAAAGTTGTAATTCAAGCTTTTTACTTAAATCAACTCTTTACCTATTACCTCTATAACAATTATATTCAAAATCCTCTTGAAACAATCAAAAATTAAGGTTTATTCAGCACATATATATATGGTAGTTTTACTGGCATTTTAGCATATGCCAATGATATTAAACCTTTGAGCTCTTGCACGCTCTGGTTGATAAAGTTTGTTGATAACTGCAATATTTACTGCAATTAAATTTATATCAAGCTAAATGCTGATAAAACCGAGTTTTTGCTTTCAGGTAAAATTAAAGTACAAAACAGTATGATAATCAATTTTGGTAATAAAAAAACCCACAACAAACTTAAATATCTAGGATTTAGATAGTATACTAAAGATTGCACCTTTGCATCACTTATTTTTTCAAATCTTTAGTAAAGAATCTAAAACATTAGAGCTGTTATGCAAAATGTTATGCTAATTTTTAGAGCTGTTGTGCAAAATGTTATGCTAATTTTTAGAGCTGTTGTGCAAAATGTTATGCTAATTTATTCTGGAGTTTGATTTTCCTACCTAAGCTCCATATTACATATAAATATTACCTATTAGTGCCTAAATAACAATAATCCATTAATGAAAAAACTGAATATAATAAAAAAATGCAAAACCTATAAAATTGTCAGACGTTAAATTCTAAAGTTTTAGTGCAAAATAAAACGAAGATAAAAACTGCATTTTCTGAAAATAAAATATCAGAAGAAATTGAGGAAATGTGCAAAGAGGTGCTGAAGTTCCAGAGAAAAAAAGAGACATCTTTAGGCGAATTCTTGAGTAAAAAATTGAAAAATAAAAAATTGAAAGTAACTTTTGTAAGTAATATTTTTTACTTGTAATTACTATTACACTGGGTGCTAAATAAATTTTAACTAATCAATTTAATTGTATACCCACAAGTAAAGCTATGCACTTTAACTGAGAATATATTTTAAAATAGTTATATTCATTCAAAACCTGTTTATCTTCATGTAACACAAACTCGTCACCCTCAGGTCCCTCTAGAAGTCCCACCCTAGAAGTCATTCAATTAAAATGATGAAAATTTAGTAAGATACTAGTAAATTGAAATAGTGCATTAAAAGGAAATAAGAAACGTTAAACAAAGCTTGGTTTGAAAAACAAGTTTTATATAGTACGAGACCTTTATAAAATATTACTTCAAACTCAAGGTTGCCGAGTAGATGCAGAGCTAACAAAAGTAGAATTAGTAGCAATTGTGATAGAATCAGCAAAAAATGCAAAAATGCAAAAAAGTGCAAAACTAATGAAGTTGAAGTAGTATCCAATAAAAACTAATGAAGTATTCAATAAAAAACTTCAAAATCAAGTTTACAGAAGAAAATGAAGGATAATAAAGAAACTTATCAGAATAGCTTACATTTTGACAAAAAAAAATTAGTATCGCTGATTATATATTTTCATTTCAAGGTCCAATTATATGGAATGTCTATCAAAAAGGCTTTAAATGTATGCATTTTCTTTCGCATATAGGAAAAGAATGACATCACAGACATTTTTGTTTTCATAAAATGTATTAAATAATTAAACTTTTCTTGTTTTTTTGAATTAATAAATAAATAAATTTTTTTTTGCGACTTTTCTATTAATTGCAAGATAAACGATAAGTATAAGATTTATTTGCTAAATTTTCTAGAATTTATGGAAATATCAGTCGATAACAGCAATTTTTACAACAATTTTTTTGATAAAATTGTAGTATATTACGATTGTAACAATAAAAGCACAGTTTAATCGTAATCGCAGCAATTTTTAGTTTTCGCAAATCTGAAAAAAGTTTTAGTTATCGATAAGTTAGTGGCTAATCGTTATCGATAAAAATTGCTTTGCAAAATTTTGCAAAGCCATTTTTTCAAAAAAATTGCGCAATTGCAACTAATTTATTTAAAAAGCAATTGAAATCAACAATATATTTATGTAAACTAGATGTCTAACTTATGAGATTTTATTGGACGGAAAAATAAAGCCGCTTTTTTTTTGTTTATAAATATAGTCCCCTATTTGTAAAACCGGCAAAAGGTAATGCTGATATATGGTATAAAAAATAAAAATATATAAGTTGAGAGCATCAACGTTTCCAATAAATTAAAGATAAAACACGTTATAACAGTTATAAAAGTTTTTTAATGAGCCTATGTTCATTAAAAAGTATTTTAACTTATAAAAATGCTTTAAAAGCGACTGACGTTTCACTCTTCCATACAAAACCTTTAACCCTTTCTAATCAGAAATGAATTTAGGAAACATAAATTAACAAAAATTATTTTTTTACAATTTTCGAATTGAAGTTAGACATCTAGTATATATAATATATCGCTGATCGAAATTTACCGCACAATCTCATTTCATTAACGCAAGTGCTTAGTACTTACTAATGATACGATTATGAATATTATTAAAAAAGTTAGTAAGTTAATCAAAAAAAAGTTTTACTGATCATATTTCAATTCATTTACAGGTAATTTTTCTTAAGAATTTTGTTATTTAAAAATCAATACATAAAGGTAAAGTACCTGATCAGAGGCGTAGCAATGGGGAGAGGGCAGGTGGGGCATTCACTCCAGGTGCCTCTCTAAGGGGGGCGCCAAAAAGGGGAAAAAATAATAAAAATAAATGAATTCACAACTCAGATCCAGAGCCAACAACTACTCAGTGACTAACAGTCAAACGACTACAAGATCCCACAATGAACTTTAAAGATGCAGCATCTAATATGGAAATGTTGGAAAATTATCTCAAAGAATTTCGTGTTCATTTGTGCCAAAATGCAATTGAGTATAGCAAGGGCAGATGTATGGAATGGGGAATTTAAGTTGAAAGGAGAGGCAGGTAACGGAAAATATTGCCAGATGAATGGGATAGAGATAATGGCCTCTCTGCTGAAGATGAAGTTAGCAGAGTTTTGAAAATGATATTGGAGTTTTGAATTTGTTATTGAAGGATAAAACGTTTTAACTTTTTTTTAACTTTTTTTAAAGTTATTTTAATTGATTGAAAGCAAAGGGCTGTTTGAGGATAAGGAGTATCATCAAGGCCAAATATAGTATATGCTACAAGGATCTGTGCTTTGTCCAGTTTTATTTTTATTATAAGGATTAAGAGATACTTTAATACAAGTTGACTAGGATCTTCCTAGTCAACTTGTAAATTAAATAATGTTATATGAAAATGATAGAAAAGTAATAGCTGAAGTTAACAGTTAAACTGATGCCATAGTTTTTCTCTGAAAGTCTTGAACACAAAAAATCAAAGTATATCTTGTAGGCTTTACGCATTTTTAATTAATTATCATTTAATTCACCAATAACACAAATTGAAATGTTTATTTATTTGTGATTTTAAATTTTTATGAGTACTCAGAATACTTTAAATGAATCCTCAGTATTTAACATAAATATAAAAACACACATATATAAAATTATTGCTGTTTTGGTCATAGAAGCAAGTTTTTGTGGAATAACTGCTACTCTCAACTTGTTTTTAGCAAAGCGGTTTTTACAACGGAAAGATATTCTTTGTGTTTTAATTTTAGATAAAATGCGCTAACATAACTATGATAGTTTTATTTGTAAGAGATACGTTGATTTGAATTAAAATGGTCATCTATTCTTGTTTTCACGATTTTAAATTTGAAAAAATTCATCCCCTATGTCAAAAGTATTTAAACTTGATATTTGAATGGATGTTATTGAATTAAGAAAACTTTATAAGTTATAAATCTGTGAAATATAATTCGTTCTTTAGCAGCATATAATTCGTTCTTTAGCAGCAAGTTTTTTATATTCAAAAAAATACATGAGTAGCATCTTTTACAAAACAACTTCAGCTTCAATCAAAAATTATTTTCTACATGATTGACTATCAACTTTATATTTATACGATTATAAATTTTTAGAATAAAAAACAACATAGACAATGGTAAAAGGTCAGGACGAGGAGAATGTGTGTTAATTTAATAAAAATAAATTTTGTACTACATTTAGATAAAACGTTTCCAAAGTGACCCTCTGAAATGTTTCCAAAGTGACCCTCTGAAACGTTTCCAAAGTGACCCTCTGAAACGTCAATTTTCAAAAAATATTTGCTGTTGTTTAATGCTTCATTTTAAAAAAAAAATCATCGCTTTTAAGAAATAATTTTATGTTTTTATAATAAAAATTGTTTTTAATATTCTAAATAACAACTTAGCAAGTATTTTTTACACCACGGACCACAGACCTCCAGTTCTGATGCGAGAACTCAACACACATCACCACAACTGGTCTTTTCCTCAAGAAAAAACAAGCAAACTGGTCTTCTAATCTTTTAGTCGTAAAAAAATTTCTAAACCCAGTAAGTACAGTCATGATATTTTTAAAAATTTATCTAAAGACTTTAAAAAAAATAAAAATAAAGTTTTACCAGAATAAAAAAAAAAATATAATCTCCGTAATAACTACAATCATTATTTAATTTAAACAACTCAGTACAACTGCGTTGTTTCAATTAAAGCAATACTCCTCTTTTGTTCTTAAAAACAAACACAATATACACAATATAATTATAAAAAAACATAAAAATTGAACATAAAAACATAAAAATGTTTGAACGCATAAATGATTTCTTCCTTGTTTTTTGTTTTTTTCGGTTGATGAATGCTTTTAAATGTAATCAGAGAAAATAGAACTTTGAAGAATTTCACATGAACAAGAATGTCCAAGGATTATAGTTACCTCCTTTGAATTAAAGTTTATTGTTCTTGGTACCAAATTTGTTGCGCACCCTCCTTCACCTGTAAAACATGTTTCAGAATAGTCTTCATCTTGACAGGTAACATGAAAGTGCTGTCGCGGAGTATAACTAAAAAAATTACAACTTTAAACTCGAACTTTTGAATAAAGTTTAAAATCAAAGGTTTTTATAAAAAGTTTAAAATATTACAATACATTACAAATAAAAATATCATCCGCAATAGTATATTATATAAATCTCCCTCATTTATTAATTATTACTCCTGAAAAATTCTTTTCAAACTTAAAGTCATTATTCATATGCTAATATTGTATGGGCTAGAACACGCAAGATAAAATTTATCGAACTATAAAGCTTGCAAAACCTTATATGCAGAGCAGGGTTGCCAGGTTTTTTTTTGGGAACAAGCCAAAAATGAAACAAAAATAAACCAGAAATAAACCAGACCAAAAAAAAAAAGAAATATTCATAAATTTTTGTTTTAAAGCCTTGTTTATAATTTATATTTTGAAAAAAATGCTTTTTTATCCAAAAATTCAACCTTGAATTATAAAATTTAATTTGTAAGAGAGTGAGAAAGGTGAAGAAGAACAACTTAGTAAACTTTTAATGGGGCGCCAGTCCAACCTCCAAAGTGGCATGGGGAAAGTAGTTCACTCCCAAACACCTATACAAAATCCGACACTATCAACCTGTAAAATATACTCATTTTTTTTGCTTGCATATGGATATAGATTTCTTTTCCAACCTTTGCGATAATTGACTCAATTATTCCAAAGTCCTGGTAAAAAATCTTTTGCCTTATTAAATATGATTTGATACAAATAACTACATGTAAGGCTTGATTTGATATTTTCTTAGTCTGATTTTTATGCAGATGAACTGTGAGAAGACTCAACAAAACAGTTAGAAACAGAACACATAAACAGCCATGGCAGTAAGCATCTATATTGCAGAGATCTAAAACCTCTAAATGGTCTCACAAAGCAGTTTAAAATTCAGCGGTGTCTTTAGAAACTCATTTTTCTCAAAAGTTTTTAGACTCGCACTAATTATGCAATGTCAATTAATTTATGATTAATGACGATTTCTGTAATGATTTTCACTTTCTTCACTTTTTGCATCCATAAGATAAAACTGTAGATTTGAAATAACCTTTTTAACTTGGGAAACAACATTCATTACAGGCAGATTTTTCTCAAAAAATGTCATTTTGAATGTAAGAATTTTTTAATATTTTTGGCAATTTAGGGTTAAAAACAACACTTTAACTACAATAAAAATAAAAGTTTTTTAACGTTTTAAGATTTTAATGTAAGCATTTCTTCCATTTATTTTAAACTTGATTGTTCTTCTATAAAATAAAAAAATAGAAAACTTTCTTTCCCTCATTTTAACTTTTTTCATGAAACAAAAACTTAATTAAATTGATTTATTATTAAATAAACCAATTTTTTAAGTTAATTTTTTAAGAGTTAAACCATATTTTAAAAATCATACCAGAGAAAACAAAAAAGACTAAAGGCTTTAAAATAAACCAGATTTAAACCAGATTTTCTAAAATAAACCAAAACAAAAGTTCCAAGCCAAACGATAAAAAAACAAACCAGATTTGAGAAATTTGGCTTTAAAAAACACCAGATGGCAACCCTGATGCAGAGTAATGCATTGTTAAAGAACAAAGCTTAAAGTTATACGTACTAAATGCGTAATTAAGCAAAATACTAAGTAAGTAAGACCTTATTTAGTATTTTGCTTAATTACGCATCTTACGTACCTCAGCGTACCTCATCGTTAAATACCCTTCTTACGTACCTACATCTTACGTAAAGTACGTTTATATAGATATAGAAGAAGTACTAAAGTATCTCTTAATCCATAAATATACGTTTTAATACGTATTTAAACTTACAAACTATATGCAAAAATTAAAATACGTATTTTTACGTATTTTAAATTATTTATACAAAATTTATTCGTAGTTAAAATTGGTAGCAAAACGTTTTGACTGTCTTTTCTTACAAAATAAGAAAAAAAGATTCGAGGCTTGTGCAGGAAAAATACTATATCAGTGAGATTTAATATCTTTTTGAAAGCAATATAAGGGTATTAATATGCATAATAAATAGTAGACAATAAAGAGTATTCAATACCTTTTTGGAGCAATAAAAAAACAAACAATGTCATTGGAAGTTAATAAAAAACTCAACTAAATTTACGAAAAATTATAACTTAAATTTTCATCATTGTAATGATAACAGTATCTAATATAATATAAAAGTTATATAATATATAGGGTAAAGCAGGGTAATAATATTAGGGTAACAAGATCAGGGTTAATATTAGGGTAACAAGATCAGCGGGGGAAAAAAATCTTATAAACAAAATTAACTTGTAGCAAAAGATATTTATCACGTTAAATTCGTTTATACATGTTCTTTTTTATGAACATAATGCTTATGATATAGGTGTTATGTGTTTTTATGTTTGTTTTTAATGTTCAAAGTATCTTTGAAGCTATATCGCAGCATGCATTTGTATTAACATATTCAAAATTTTATTGTTTATAAGTAATTGTTAAATAAATTTTATGGTGAAACTCTTATATTTATCTTCTATTTGTTACTTTATTTAAAGCAAAAGTTTTTTTTGAAAATTTGTTTATTATTTGAAATTTTAATTTGTTACAGATATCGCATGCATTAGCTGTTTTTAATAGTAATAATCAAGTGGCAACAATGTCTAATAAATGATTTAAACAAATGTTTTATGGCCTGATTGTTAAGTAGGAAAGAAATTGCAAACTTAGTTAATAAACCATAAGAGCTGCGTGGTAACTAGATTTCCATTGATGTATGATTTTTTTCCAGTAACATCAGTAGATTTCCTATTATTTTATTTTTTATTTTTTATTATTTTTTTTTATATTTATATATTTATCATTATTATTATTTTTTTTATATATTTATATATATATATATATATATATATATATATATATATATATATATATATATATATATATATATATATATATATATATATATATATATATATATATGTATACACACACACACACACACACACACATACATATATATATTTATATATAAATAATACTAAAAAATACTTACGTATCAAATACGTATAATATTGCCAACGAAGATATGTATATACAAAAAAAAATCAGCAAAAAATACGTATTAATGTATTTTCTGCTGACTTTTTATTGTATTTAATACGTTCTAAAGATAGGTATTAAATGCATCCTACCAGCGACCAAAAGTACCGTAAATAATACGAATTAAAAAAATAAGAATAAATACGTAATATATACGTTTTATTTTGTTTGGAACCTGTGTAATAAAAATTAAGTGCGTTTAAAATTTGGAAAGACTAAACCTGTGTAAGACATTTTCATTAAGAGATTAAATATAAAAATAACATGCTACCAAATCTTTACAAAACATTTTTGTCATCCTTTTCTCAAAGCTTTAACTAGCGTTCAAACAGTTTCAATATCTATCATCCTGATAAAACTAAAACTTTTCTATTATGTCACAAGTTCATAGGAAATTAAAAAACTTAAAAAATCTAAGTTCAGATGACTTATTCGTTTAAACTTGCCATTTAAACGATCATGTCTTTCAATGGCATATTTAAAGACTTTGTAATCTTTAAAATCAAAGACAGTAGTGGTTTAAACTTGCCATTTGAATGACTACTGCCGTTTAAATATGACTTTCAAACATTTAAATACCAAACGTTCTTTGTTAAAATAAGAAGAGAAAAAACTTAAAAAGAAAGCATAAAAAATTTGAATTTAAGCTTAAAGTCATATTCCGTTAATTGGGGAATCGTGACCAATTAGCAACAATAGAACTATACGACTAACTGGGGAACTATAATAATTAGTGCAATTTAACTGTTACGCAAAAAACTATTTTACAAATTCCTGATTAAAAAAGTAATTTATTTATTTACTTATATATATATATAAGCCAGATTATTTACTTATATATATATATATAAGCCAGATTTGAAATAAGCAATATTTTTTATGTATACCGGTATTTTCCTCTATTGTAAACTTTATATTACACTTTACATATCGTCAGCCGAGAAGCAAGAGGCCTTATGTTAATTTTTTTGTGTTTCCGAGAAAATCAAGTTTTAAAATTTAATTTGTAAAAACTTTCTGCCAGAATGTGAAATAATTTTTTAAATATTTTCAAAAGTTTTATTATTTTTGATACTAAATTTATTGGACACAAACCCCATTAATTGTAAATTAAAAGGTTTTCTTTAAGTAAACCTGAAGAAATAAGTAAGAAATAAGTTTCAAAAAAAAATTTAAAATAATGTTAAAAGCAGACAAATGATATTTGAAAATATTAAACGAGCTTGATATGCATTATGTTGTTTCTTACCTGCGGAAACTTTTTTTATAACCGTTGTAATATTTTTTAATAATAAGAAAATTTTTCTTTACATTTTTTTTTTTTTTTTGTATTTTATATGACACAAATCAGTTTACACAAATAGTAATATAACACAAACAATTTATAATAATTTTAATAGCTGTTAACCAATTTGATTAATTATTATTTTTTCAAATACCAATATATATACAAGCTTATTATTACATTGCAATATATTTTTACGGCTTATACTTTTTAGTTCATGGACTTTTGTTTTATCTGCTTTTTGCAATAATAACTTCAGTTTTTGCTTAATAAATATTTGTATTTTGCACGTGACTATTTAAACGTATCATAAAAATACTTAATTACTCGTAACGAAATGAATGAGCGAACACTTCGACTAAATTTAAAAGGAGGGAGTGTACATACATCATGGAAAGAGTTAAGGCTAATCTTTACATAATGATTGTTTTCCCTAATCCAAACACTATGTTGATGAATTTGAACTCCTCCTATGTTCTTCGTATTTATGTGAACCAATGTGTATACACTCTCTGTATGTTTTCCCAAAGAAATAAATAATATTTAAATATTATAAATAAACATCTATTAAATGAATACCTTGCTGGAAGCGTGACTAGATGAATGCATTCTCTGCATAGACTGTAGTGAGTACCAGCTCCATTCAAAGATTTTTTTGGTTTACAACATTTTGTTAAATCAGAGCAGTATGTAATTTGTGATCCATCAGGAAGATTTTGCGGGGTTTTCCACGATTTTACCGCTCTTTTTTTTCTTGATAATTTTGGCAGGGTAAGCGTCAACGCTGGTGAAACAAATTTTTGTGTTACTAACATAACAGAGGAGATAATTGAATACTAACAGAGGAGATAATTGGAGGTATATACATAACAGAGGAGATAATTGAATACTAACAGAGGAGATAATTGGAGGTATATACATAACAGAGGAGATAATTAAACTTTTAAAGTCTTAAAATTTTAACTCCCAAAATAAATTTAAAATTTTTTTAAATTTTTTAATTTTTTATCTCTGTTTAACATAAAATCAAATTAACTTATTTATTTTCACAATGTTTCGTTTGAATGTATAAAGAATATTTTAAATAATATATTTCAAAAAGAAACCGTCATCACAACACGTCATCACAACACGTCACCTTAATATTTTTATAGAGCTCTCGTTATAGAATAATATATCGAATGATATAAAAATTATATTAGTAGATAAATAAAAAATTAATAATAATACCTAAAAGTTTACCGTTAAAACCCAGTCAAATAAAACTAAAGAGATATAAAAGAAAAAAGAAAAATTTTCTAAATATTTCATTAATTATCAGGGTTTTTTTGTAACATTGGTTTGTTTTTTTGTTAGAAACTAAGTTTTTACAAAAATATTGTAAACTTGTTAGGCATTAATTCTTGAAACAACAAACTGCGTGTTAATAGATCACAAACAACTATTTTTCTTACTATTTACATACCGAGTTTTTGTCACTTTTATTTACAGACTAAAATACTTTTTGATGCACAAAACTATTTTATATAAGCTACATACAGTCTTTACACTTTGTTAAATAGATTTATTTCAAAATAAAAAATTACCTAAACAAACTAATGGATTTTTTTCTAGACGAGCTTTTAGAGTAAGGGCAGATGCAAAATCTTCCAAACTATTTTTACGGCTACAGATAGTCTCCGGGTAAGTTTTCTCAACAAATTGCGGGTTTGATAACAAGTCTAGACACAAAGGAGATAAAACAACTAAAGATATTAAGTGAAGGGCCACCATTTGTTTGAATATTCTTTCCATTTTTTCCTTTTTTTTTTCTATTTTAAAAATTTATTTAGTTAAAGCAAATTATTTGTATTGTATATATATATATATATATATATATATATATATATATATATATATATATATATATATATATATATATATATATATATATATATATATATATATATACATATACACACACACATTCATTTATAACGTAACAAATACAATCTTTTAGAAAATATATACTATATATAATCTTTATAATAAATTTATTTGTATTTATAATGTATTTTACATATGAGTAAAATGTTTTTACAAAAGTTAAAACGTTAAAATTTTCTCGACTAAAAATTTCTTTTTGACCTTTAGAACAATTAAAGTAAAAAACGTTTATACTATATTGTTTTTATTTTTAAGGGTTTTTATATAATAAAGCGGCTAGCAACAATATGATATTGGTTACGTTGTTTTTTGAAAGTTGATATATCTAGTTAAATATCGTATGATTAGTATCTTAAGTAAAAATTTGATCACCTTAATTTTTTTATATATAAAACATACTTTTATGTATATTTGGTGAAACAGAGACTTCCTTATACCCGTGGGTGTTTTTTGATTCGTTTAACCCCCTCATTTATCCAACATATAGCTTATTGTATTCAATACATTGCACGACTTAAATATTTACACTTAATCAACAGAAAATAAAATTCTGGATTTGCTATTAAGTCTTCGGATACTAAACATTAAATGAATTTACGAGATTTACGAATACCATAATCAATACGAGCTTTTCTAGTATAAACGCCACCACATGTAATTTGTTTACGACGTATATTCAACAAAATCTCTTCTGATCATATACATTATTATTAATTGATTATATAACGCATTAAAGTTGTTCACAAAAAGAGATTTTAAAATTCCTCACAAAACCCCAATTTTTATTTATTTTCTTATTAAGAAATGTCTCTTTTGTTTTATTTTGTTTCACAAAATGTTCACAAACACTTATGAGCGCGTAGATATAGTTTTAAGTTATATAAGTATTAAATGACTTTGTAACAAATAAAGCACCTGTATTTTTATCAAGCTCTTTAAATATAATCTAAAAGTTACTGCTTTCCTTATAATTTTTATCACTTGATAATAAGTTATGAATATAAAATGATTCTTCTTGCAATACGTTATGAACGGGAAATGTTTTTTTTTTTTAAATAATTCTTTAACTAGTTAAAAAACTGCGCACTGCCTAGAGAACAAAAAACAGCCAAAACTAGTTATCTATAAACGATATAAGTTTTCAATGTTTTTTTATAGTCAGAGAATTTATAAGAAATATATTTATAAGAACAGCAATACCTGTTCTAAAGAACACATGTTCTAAAGGACACATGTTCTAAAGAACAGAGCAGCCGTGGCGCAGTGGTTAGAGTTCTGGCTCAGAACCCAGAGGTCGGAGGTTTGAAGCCAGCTCTATTCCAACAAGCAACATTGGTACAGAAGGAGACGTGAACTTCTTGTTAAATGCTCTCCCGCGGTGCTCTGTGATAAGACCGTAAGGACTTCTGGGAGCACCTAAATAACTCCAAAAATAAAAAAAAATAAAAAAAAGGACGCGTGTTCTAAAGGACACTAAAAAAAAATATTTATATATTCCGAATCTTCAAAAAAAATTCGATCTAAATTGTCTTGCTTTTATAATTCGCCTTTTTTTAAAGAAAAGTTGATCAAAATACGACTAACATGGAGGAACAATTATAATTAAAAATTTTTTATTTGATTACATTTTTTATAACTTATATTTAGTATCCTAAATTTTACTTATATGCGTTTTATATTTTGACATCCGCCTCAAAAAATCTAGCTTTTTCGTGTTTTTTCAAATATGCAAAAGACATGATGGAAAATGTTATCAAAACGATGCACAGATAATTTAAAGTTTTTTGTTTAAAGATGAAAACATCACTTGCAGGCGTGGATACAGTATTTTTTGATGTTTGAGAAACCTAACTTCCCGACATGGAGCAAACTCAAAAAAATCATATGTTTATACATATATCAAATAAAGAAGTTTTACAAAAAACTGTGATGTTTGGAACCTAAGAAAAAAAAAGCCTTAAAATTTTAGTTACACCTGCCCCAAACGTGAGAGCAACAAGTAGATAAAATATTTTTTTTACTAATCTTACCAAGTTTATACTCATCGATAAATTTTAAAACTCACGCGATAATCTCTTAGCGTTAAACAATTATGGCCTGATGAAATTTGCACCCCCTCAAATTGAGGGGGTTGCAAATTTCATAAAGCCATAGTTGTTTGCTCCATGTATGGAAGTTAGGTATCTCAAACATAAAAAAATGCTGCATCCGCGTCTTGGAATTATCAAATCGACTACATAAGCACTAAATTTTCATAAAACATAGGAGTTTTACATAAAGCACGAATAATAACCTTTACCTTCTACCTCTATAAGAAAAATATAATAACTACTACCTCTATAAGAAAATTTTAATGGTACTTTATCATTCGCTTATACACAGTTATCTAAAATATGCTAATATTGCCTGCGGTAATACAGAAAAAATTAATTTGCAACGTTTTTGTCGTCGTCAGAAACATGCTATCTGTTTAAACTGCTTTGCAAATCGCTTTTCTCACGCAAAACATTATTTTATTGAAATGAGAATTTTAAATATATACAAGCTAAATTATATATACAATTTTAAATTATATCATATAATGTTTTATGCTTTGTATACATGTGGAAAAATGACTTGCTCCTGTCTGTCTTCAAAGATATTTTTACTCCAAAATCTGCCAACAAAACCAATTTAAGAAATACTGATTTTTTAAATGAACCTTTTTTGTAAAACAAACTTTAATCAATTTTGTATTGCCTATCGGGCATTACCAATTGGGAATAAAATTGTTTTGCCAAAATTTTGATTTTAAACTATCTATTACTTAACGCTTTTTTAAAAGTTAATTAAAAGTCCCAATTTTTTCATTAGATGACATCTTATGTGATTATTAATAATATGAGTTAATAACTTTGCCTTTATTTATTTACATTTATAAAAAGTTTATTCTTGTTTTTTTTTTTAATCTTTTTACTTTTTACTTAACATTTTATTATAATTTGGTACGTATAAGTTAATATAAAATATTGGTGAGTAAATCTGCGTGATCTCTCTTTTGATTATATAATATACACTTTGGAAATTTGTAGAAGTTTAATACCTTTGTTAAACGCTTGTTTGAACTTATTTAAGATTCTGACCAAAAGATCCTTTGATCTTCTTTCAGATTTTTATATTTGTTAGATCGTTTGTAAAAAAATTGTGAAAGTTTATTATTTTTATTTTTGGCAATATCTAATTGCAATACGACCAACAAATGTAAAAAAAAAAAAAAAAGTTAAAATTAGACAAGAATGATATTATTAAAAAAAAGTATGATTTTCAAAGAAAACAAACCTGTTAAAGATAGGCAGTTTTCACACCAAGAACTCAATCTACTAATATAAATGCTAAGAAATAAAAATAAGTTACCAACATAGATCATTTATAGATCCTCCGTTTGATTTTATGATGTTGCGTCAAACTATGTATGTATTTGTAACTCCCTCAAATTGAGGGGTGTTCAAAGTTTATATGATCCTAATATTTGAAATATGTGCAATTTTATTCAAGACTAAAATATTCGTTAATTTATTTAGTTGCTGTGAATAATTTTTTCATTTTTTTTACAATTATATTTTTTAATTTTTTTAATTTACACCACAAGAGTCAAGTTTAACATACTTTAATAATTATATTTGTTTTCTTTTCAAATGTTTGCTAAAATATAATTTTAGTAATGGAGGTGAATTTTTCACAATTGACAATTTTACTTCTTAGTTGCAAAAGCATTGGTTTAAAATCGTTATTGTAAAAAAAATTGCATGGCCCTGATTGGGTTGCTCCCAATAAGGGCCGTGCCTACTAATAGGCAAGCCAAGAAGCTGTCTGGAGCCCCCAACATCCAAGGGGCCCAAAGGGGCTTCAACTTTTTTCGAAATTAAAAAAAAAAAAACATTAAAATTTCAAACTAAATTTACGAAATACTCGCCCAATTTTACAGTAAACGTCTTTGAAGCGGAGATTATTACAACATTACTCAATGTAGTACTATGCTCGTGCTCTTCTTTGTGCATCAATAATGCTCAATCTTTATTGGCGTTTATTGCCCTCAGTATGTCCGTGATACAGTCAATGATACAGAGCATGTTGAAAATTGTGTAATGTAATAACTTGTGCTAAAAACTGTAGACTTTCAGAACGAGTCGAAATGAATGCAAACAAAAGAAAAAGCAAGGGGATGAGAAAAAGATTGAACTTTTGCCAAAAATTAGTTCATTTTTCATCCTACCACAACACAAAAATTAAGTTTTTCCCATTCAAAAATCTCTAACATGGGCAGTTGATGATGCAGCAGCAATTAATGAAAATGGTGAGGACAATAGTTTTGTGCAGAACCCTTCGGCAGAACCTGCATCAATTAAAACATCAAGAGAACTGACACCAACAAAAATTTCTGATGTTGAGATTCACGAGATTTTTTCAGATCCTGCAGACTGTCTAAATGATATGTTTCATCTCCAAAAACAATTAGCTCTATCAGGACCAATACAGGTAAAATATTATGGTTTCTTAAAGAGTTGCTTTTCCAATTCCAAAGCAAAACAAAGATTTTTGCTTTAAACTACAATAGATTCCTGACAAATGATTAAACCATAACAAAATCATGGCTTGTATACTCAAAAAAAGCAGACGCCTTATACTTTTTCTGCTGCAAGTTGTTTAGTGTCGATAAACAAAAACTTAGTACCAGTGGCTTTCATGATTGGAAAAAAATTATTCCATGTAAGTAAGTGTGACCGTTCACAAGAGCGCAATAATTCCTGGATAAAATGGAGTACAGTACAATTGATCAACAGAATCAGAATATCTTTCAGCAAGAACATCAATACTGGTAATCACTAATTGAGAGAATTGTAGGAATTATTTAATATTAGGTAAAAACAATATGGCTTTTTGTGGCAGTGAGGAAAAACCTTTTGCCTATGAGAATGGAAACTTTCTTGGCCTAAGTATTTGGCAAAGTTTGATAGTGTCATGCAGGAGCATGTTCGTCAAGTAACCAACAATCAGTTGCCAAATCATTATTCAAGCATCAGGATTCAAAATGAGCTAATCATACTAAAGTCAAGAAAAGTGCAAACTTAAATTATTTATTGTCTAAAAGTAACTAAATACTTTGCCTTCATATTGGATTGCATTCCAACCTTGGCCCATAAAGAATAAATGGCTGTAGTGGTATGTTTCATCAAAACTTTTAAAAGTTCAGCAACAATTAAAGAAAATTTTTTTGCGTTTCCTGGTAGCTGAAGATCAAACAGGTAAAGGAGTTACAAAGTTAATTATTAGCTTTCTGACTAAAAACAACATATATATTGTTGACTCCACAGGACAAGAATATGACAATGGAAGCAACATGAAAGGTTGAATCAAAGGAGTGCAAGCACGATTTCTGTAACAGAACCCTTTGACATTATTCTCTCCGTATGGTGTCCATTCATTAAATCTCACTGTTTCTGATGCAAATGTAATGCATCATCAAAGTTGTTTTTTGGATATCTTCAACACTTGTATGCATTTCTTCTCAGCGTCACCACATAGATGGACAATCATGGAACAATGTGTTGGAGTTGCAATAAAGAAATGGAGTGAGACACGCTGGGATCTTGAATAAAAAGTGTAAAAGTTGTTAAGAACAATCTACCTGAAATTTCGAAGACACTAGAAGAATTAAAAGACTCAACAAGTGATTCCTTTGCTTTTGCTAAATTGAGAACTTCGACAAACGAATTATTATCATATGCTTTCGTCATAAAAACTGTGATACTGTATAAACTCCTGCTGTAGATTAACATTGCAAACAAGCACTTGCAGTCTGAAAAAATGGACCTTCAATTAGCTAGGCAATATACCAATAATTGTAAAGTAGTTCTCAGTGCTATTAGAAATAATTTTGACAGTTTGTTACTTGAAGCTCAGAAAATTGCAGTTAGCTTTGAAAATAATACTGAGTTGCCTTAACCACGAACGAGATAAAAAGAAAATCAATCTCTCTACGAATCAGCTGAACAAACACAGTTTACACCAAAAACTTTTCACGAAAATTTCGAATATTATCAACTTACTACCAATTGATGTGACATCACCAGTTAAAGTGCTTCAATATATAACCAAGAAAAATATGACAGAACTATACCCTTACCTTTGTATAGCACTTCGAATTCTACTGACAATTCCAGTCACTGCTGCTACAGTGGAGAGATCTTTCTCTAAGTTGAAATTGGTTGAGACATATTTGAGGACCACCATAATACAAGAGCGACTCAATGGGCTAGCATTACTGAGCATTGAGCATGAGATAAGCACTTGTCTAAAGTACAAGGAAATAATAAGAGAGTTTGCAATGATTAAGGCCAAAAAGTTTACATTGTAAAATGAGAAGAATATATCAAGTTGTAAAAGTTTTTCTTCAAATACAGTTAACTGAAAGTGTGTTTAAATAATTTCATACATTGTAATAATATACATTAAAAACGGTAAAAATAATTGTGGTTAGAGGCCCCATAAGAAAGTCTGCCTCGGGCCCCAAAATAGGTCTGCACGGCACTGTATATATATTTTGTTCTTTGTGATTTAATAAATATTCGCTAACAATGTATATATATATATATATATATATATATATATATATATATATATATATATATATATATATATATATATATATATATATATATATATATATATATATATATATATATATATATGTATACATGATCGTTATTAGGAAATAAAAAAAACGCGGAAACTCGTAGTAGACCGTAAGGTCTTTTTCGTCTAGAACCACTAAAAAGTTTACGTGTTAACATTTTGTATTAATAAAATATTCTCAAAATAAATAAATAAACTTTCTTTAGGAATACATACTTAATATTCTTGAAGATAACAAATAATTAAGAATTAAGAATTGAAAATATAAACAAATTTAAAGAAAAAAAGAAAAAAGGTTTCGCTATAAATATATAGATGCGTTAAACAGTTTTAAGATACCTTTAAGAAAAAAGTTAAACTTTTTGTTAAAGGTTTTGTTATACAGTTTTAAGATACCTTTAACAAAAGTGTTAAACAACTATTTACAAATTGTTAAATTATAAACTTTATTAATGCAGTGTTTAATATGAAGTTAAAAAAAGAAACAAAAAACTAAAAGAATGTAGTTATACCATCTAATAAAAAAAATGACTTTTTAAGTTTTTGCTTGAAAGAGTGATAGCTAACTTCTTGAGAAAAGTCCAAATCCTTTAAAACTATTTTATTTCAAAGTAATGCTACTCGAAATGAATTACAGTATTTTCTAGAATTAGTTTGATAAACTGATTGAAAAATGTCGTTATCATTTCGTAAAATGTATTTAGTTTTTTCTTTTTTGTTATACAAATAATGATAAAGTACAAGAGAAGCATTGTTTTTACATTTAAACATAAAGCATATAACGTTGAAAATATTGAGCTCATATATATTTAAAACTTTCATTTCAATTAATAGAAGATTGGCATGAGTAAATCAATCCTTAAAATTAAAAAGCGTGCAACATGTTTCTGTTGACGATAAAGAGGTTCCAGTTTACTTTTATTTGTACTACCCCACGCAATGTTCGCATAGTTTATGTGAAAATGAATGAGCAAATAATATAGTTTAGGTAATGCATGTTTAACTACTCAAATTTTAATGTGACTTTTCCATGACAAATTTTCATAAATATACATACCAAGAAAGTTGGTGACTGTTACTTTTTTTAGAAGTATGTTATCAATAAAAAGCGGTGGCATGTCATTTGGTAATAGATTTTTTGTGTGATTTTGATGGAAAAAAAACCATTTTGTTTTATCAATATTAAGAGACAGTTTATTTGTCTTAGACCAATCAGAAACTCTTACTAGTTCATTATTGATATTCTGAAATAACAATGTAATATCATTTTGAGATAAAAATAAGTTCGTGTCATCTGCAAACATAATCGTCATTAAATTTGAGGCATTTTTGGAGATCGTTGATGTAAATAAGAAAGAGAAGAAGCCCTAATATTGATCCCTGAGGAACTCCACAGGTTATATCAAGCAAGTTTACTGGTGAAACTACATCAACGTATACAAATTGCTATCGATTATTTAAATAGCTTTTTAACCAATTTAAAACATTTTCGTTTATACCGTAAATATTTAGTTTATTTAAATGAATATTGTGGTCTATTGTATCAAAAGCTTTAGCTAAGTCGATAAAAACCCTAGCTGTATATTCGGAGTTTTCAAAAGAGTTAATAACTACGTGTTCTGTCGAGTTATTTTTTTTTTGAATCCATAATGATTGCTATATATTAAATTGTTTACAGATAAATGATTATAAATCCTGTTATATATATATATATATATATATATATATATATATATATATATATATATATATATATATATATATATATATATATATATATATATATATATATATATATATATATATATATATATATATATATATATATATATATATATATATAGTGATATTTTATCTCTATATAGTGATATTTTATTAGCAAGAAAGAATGCTATCCTGACTGCATAATATTTAGTGAGAAAATAGCTGAAATTAAACTTCAAAGTCTTCTTAATCACACACTAGTTCGTCTTTTTCAAATAGATTCAGTCTTAAATAAAATTATTCAACTAGAGAATGATGATAAAACAAAAGGAATACTAAGCTGCAAATGGGGGTTTGATGGCGCATCTGGGCAAAGTGAATACAAGCAAAAATTTAGCAATGGTAGTTCAAAAGATTCTAATTTATTTAGTACCACTTTTGTTCTTTTAGATCTTTCATTTGGAAAAATATCTGTTTGGGCCAATCCTAAGCTATCGTCTATTAGATTTTGTCGACCAATACGAATTCAATATGTAAACGAATCAGAAGCTGTTTTGAAATTTGAATAAGAATATATTCAAAATCAAATACATTTACTAGAAGATTCAGAGTTTCAGTTGATATATGACATAGAGGTAGTTGAAATAAGAATTAACTTCAATTTAAAATTAACAATGATTGATGGTAAAGCTGCTAATGCAATATGCTCAATTTCTTCACAGCAAGTTTGCAGCATATGTTTAGCTTCTCCTAAACAAATGAATTCTATTGCATGTGGCTCAATACCAACTCCTATTTCTAATATAGATAACATTGAATTTGGTCTTTCTCTGTTGCATGCTCAGATAAGGTGCTTTGAATGTTTGTTACACATTTCTTATAGAATTGATATAAAAAAATGGCAAATTCGTGGTAAGGATGACAAAGAAAATTGTGACAAAAAAAAAGCGAATTGTTCAAAATAAATTTATTGAGGAATTAGGTTTGAGAGTAGATTTTCCAAGGCAAGGGGGTTCTGGAACTTCAAATGATGGTAACACTGCCAGACGAGCATTTAATAATTTTGAATTGTTTTCTTCTATTACAGGTATAGATAAAGAATTAATAGAGCGTTTAGCAAACATTTTGAACATAATAAATTCAAGTTATGAGATTGATACAATAAAATTCAGTGAATATTGCACTAAAACAGCAAAGCTTTATTGTGAAAAATATAATTGGCTTTATATGCCTGTATCTATGCATAAGTTATTGCTTCATAGTTCTGAAATAATTTCAAAGTTCTTGTTGCCAATCGGATTATATTCAGAAGAAGCTCAAGAATCAAGAAATAAAGATAATAAACAATTCAGACTTCACCATTCAAGAAAAGATACAAGACTTCATACAATTGAGGATCAACTTCACTATCTTCTTATTACAAGTGATCCAATAATATCAACCTTAATAATTTATCAAGATAGACGTAAAGTTAAAGTATTGCAATTATCAAAGGATGCTCTAGAACTTGTTAAAAGTTCTCATAAAAATAGCATTGATGAAATCCAAAGTGACGATGAAACTAATGAGTACGATGACAATGTAGATGAGGAAGAAGATAATTATGAATTATTTACTGATGAAATGTATGTATGTGAAAATAATGAATAACACAATAAAACTGATATATAAATTTTTTTATGGCTCATTTTATTTTAACTTTCTTTAATTTATATTTTTAATGAGTTTAATTAAAGATATTAAACTTATAGATGTTAAATAATTTTTATAATTTTGATATTTATGTTTAGTATTGAAATAATAATTTGTTTATAACATAATTTTTCTAATTTGGTAAGGGAGGGGGACAAAAAATTCCCCCTCTGACCATATTTAACCCTATTTAAAAAAAAAAGAAAAGTTTTTTTTCCTTGTCTTGCTTTCTTAAATCATATAGCAAATTTTCAGAAATTTTGAATAATTTTTTGTCAACAAAATTAATTTCGGCCTAATTTAAGTTATTTCAGATCACTGTGCATTTGTTTAAAATACTGTAAGAAACAAACTTGCTTGTTTGGATATAATAGCTTTTTTAAAACAAACATTTTTTTAAGTTTCAACCAATGGAAAATTTTTTAACAGAAATAATGTTTAATAATAAATACAAATAAATAATGTGACCATAATAAAATTGTTCCCGTGTTTAAGTGTCTTAGTATTACTTATATAGTGTGATGTAGTTGTATTGAGAGAGAGAGAGAGAGAGAGAGAGAGAGAGAGAGAGAGAAATATAAGTGGCTATATTCAGATTACATTTTAACATATTACTAACTTGTTTCAATTATTATTTCGTCGTTAACTTTTTTCTCAAGTAAAGTTCCACCGTTCCCTTTTTTCTCAATTACTCGAATAAAACATTAAAATCATAAGATATATTAGGTTTGACAGATCAACTGGTCAGAGCGTCAAGCAAAATATTAGAAACCTGAACTGGTGTGCGATACAAATCGAGTAGTACATTAGTGCGCAAAAATGTTGGTTAAAACGGACTTTGGATTAGTCTTTATGACTATTATTTATTTATTTTTTTATTTTTATTTTTTTTTGTCAAGAAACCATTTACAGTTAAAGGTAATTTGCGATAAAATATTTAAAAATATTAAATACAAGTACATTTCGTTATTTATAATAGTTACGAGACCAGAGAACCTGAAGAAGATAAAATCTTATCATCAGTAACCTTTGGTAATAAAAATTGGAAATAAAAGTGTATTGTTAGAAAAAATTATGTAAAAAATCTTCCGGAAGATCGAGTATTGTATCGGTTTAATGTTTTAGAGAAAATATTTTCGAAAACCTTAGGTGTTTTTTTGACTGATGTTGAAACATAAATTGTGTAATTTTGAAAATATTTAGTTCATATATATCAAGTGCCCTCATGCTTTTTAGAAGAGGTTTAGCATTTGTGAAAATGAATGCGTTTTGAAAATGAATAATGCGTGCTGCATGATTATGTTATTTAAGGAGACAGTCGAGTTAAGATTTATTTGTACTACTCCAAACAATATTGCCATAAGATAAATAACTATTTATGAATGCAAAATATAGTTGAGTTAGTGTAGATTTGTCTAAGATTTGTCTGGTTTTTTATAAAATGTCAATACTTCTTGAGATTTTATTGCTAATATGTTTAATATGATCTCTCCGGGATAAGTTTTCGTTTATTAAAATACCAAATAATTCATTTGTAAATGAGCGCTCAATTGTTGATGTTATTTATATACAGCATTTTAAAGATTTTGGAATACATTGAAACTTTCGTTTCAAAGGAATAAGGAAAACTTAATTTTATCAGTGTTAAAAAAAAGGCTGTAAGCGATAAGCCAGTTTGATATTTTTTATAGTTGATTATTTACTACTTGAAATAGAGATAATATTACTGTGAGAATTGAATTAAGTGGTGTCATCTGCAAACATAATAGTAGACATAGTATTTGATGCTTTATATAGATCGTTGATATAAATTAAGAACAGCAGCGCACCTAAAATGGAGCCTTGTGGAACCCCACATGATATTTTAAGTTTGTTTGTCTAAAAGCGATCATTTAGAGAAATAAACTGCTTTCGATCAGCTAATTAACTAGTAAACCATTTATGGTATTCGTGGCTTATCCCATAATAATTTACTTTTTCTAATAAAATCTGATGTTTAACGGTGTCAAATGCTTTTGACAAGTCTAGGAATATACCTAAGGTGAATTTGTTATAAGAAAATGCTTCACTGATAACACCAACAAGTTGCATAAGTGCATGTTCCGTAGAGTATTTTGATAAAAACCATATTGGTTATAACAAAGAAGATTGTTATCATATAAAAAAGATACGTTCGAGGATTTTTGAAATAACAGGTAATACCGATATAGTTTGATAATTTGTAACCAGACTTCCATGATTTAAAAATGGGTGTAATAATTGCAACTTTCATTTTATCTGGAAAAACATCTGTTTTTAGCGATTTGTAAAAAAATCTAATAAAACATTTTTAATAAGTTTATAGCAGTCTTAGATTATGCTTGCTAAAATAGAATCATAGCCTGTTGCTTTATTTATGTTTAATTTTTTTATTGAATCACCAAGTTCTTTACGAGTGAGTTTTTTAAATGCTAAGCTTATTAAGTCATATGTTCCTTACTAGGTCAATTTTATATTTGAAAGGTGAGAGCATTGTATAACAAAGTTAAGTATGAAATTTAAGTTTAAAAAAAAATCATTTTTTTTTTTTTAATCTAAATCTTTTTTTGAGCGCAACTATTTATTACTTAGGGGTCGTCCATAAAGTGCGTACCTTTTTTTTCGCCAACCCCTACCCCCGCAGTTCGCTAAACGTTTTTTTGAGTACCCTCTACCTCCCTAAAAGTACCTATGCTTTTAACCTACCAACCCAACATTTTATGATTTTTTAATTAAGTGTCTTGATACTTTTATAATTAAACTACTGCCCCCTTATCTCAGAAACGCAATTTGGAGACCTCCTCTTCTTCTCCCAGCGTACGGACAATCCCTTATTTTAAATCATTTAATGTGTCCACGTGAATAGTTTATCTCACAGCTATAAAACAGTTAAACTATTACATTAGTTTTTTTTTTATTCCTAAAAATAGTTGTAAAACTTTAACAGCTAATACACTTAATTAAACAATAATAACATAAAATCAGTTTAAATGAAAAAAAAAGAGATATTAGAAAGTATATATTTAATCTTAGAACCATTATTATTTTTATTGTATATAAATGATTTATACTTAACATTAAATATTTTAAATCTTGTATTGTTTGCAGACGACTCTAATCTTTTTTATTCCAACAAAGATATAAAAGCTCTCTTTAATATATTTAATGAAGAACTATTCAAAATAAACGAGTGGTTTACAAGTAATAGGCTTTCGTTAAAAGTAGAAAAAGCTAAATTTATTTTATTTTTAAAACCTAATAAAGGTGATGGTGTTCCTCTAAAATTACCTAATCTCCTAGGCAATAAAACATTTATTAAAAGGAAACCAATTGATAATTTTCTAGGAGTAATAATAGATGAAAATTTGCCATGAAAACCACATACAAAAAATATAGAAAATAAAATATCAAGAAACATTTATATATTATATAAAACTAAACTATGCGTTAACACTTCTTCCTTAAAAAAATATACTTTTCATTTATTCATAGTTTTACATACAATAGTGCAATATGTCATCTCTTATTGCAATATTGTATGGGGTAGTACTAACTATGGCAAATTAAAAAAACTTCATAGTAAGCAAAAGCATGTATGCAGGATTATATTTGGTGCACAAAGAACTTCTTTTAAGGAAGCTCGGTGCCCTAAGTGTCTATAAACTTAATATACACCAAGTTTACAATTCATGTTTAAAGCTAAACATGGGCTCTTTTCAAATCTATTTCAGGCTTACTTTAGTGAAATATTGCACAAGTATCCTACTAAGTTTTCAATTAATAACTTTATTGTTCCAAAAAAATTAATTCAAAACTAAATTTTTACAAAATCCAATACCGTGGACCGTCGCTACGGAAGTATTTTTCAAAATTTAACTAATAATGTTCAAAACATCTCTTTGGAAAAATTTAGAAAAGAATCTAAGAATCTCTTATTACAAAAAGAATTTGGTCTACAATATCTCTTTTAAAATAAATGCAGTAAATAATATAAACTATCTAAAAAAAAATTATTGACACTACTTCTCTTTTGTTGCAATTTTAATCTAATTTAATTTTTTGTTGAAAAACTTTAATAGTTTTAAAATATTGCTAAGCTTTGATATGATGCGTTATATTTCAACACTAATATTTATATTATATTAATAGTTATATTCTAACTAACGTGCTTAAAATTTTTATTATGTACTTAGCTACTCTTCATTTTTGTATATTAATTGACGATTTTTAATGTAAATTTTATGATGGGACTTGATGATAAGACTATTTATGTCTTCTGCTTGCTCCAGCTCTCTTATTTATTAACACGATTTATTTCATTGTAAATTTTAATATATGACAAAAAACTTAATGATTAAAAAATATATATATATAGAATAAGATAACGGTCGTCTTGAAAATCATGAAGCGACAGTATTTTTTTAGTATGTTGTTTATATTCTAAAGATTCATTAGGTAAACTCAACGAATATAAGTTTTCAGTTTACAAGAATAGTTTGAATATAGTTTTGTCAACCGATCACGTGATCGGAGCAAAATAGATTACTCAGCGTTTTTTTTTGTCCGTTACTGAACTATATTTTAGAAACTATCATTAACTTTAGCTAATATATTTTATAATTGATATGCGTTGCAAAATGTTTTGTGTAGTCCTTATAGTTCCGTCCCTAAAGTTGGAACTAATATTTTTTTGCAAAGTTTCTGTTAAAACTTTCACGCATTATTCTACTGCTTTGATATACTGCATAAAGTTATCAAAGATTGACTCAGTCACTGTTTCACTAGACTGGATTTTAGACCAAATATCTTTATCGGGAACTCGATGCAAAGTCGGTAGCAAAAGTGTAATAAAGTTCAAGTCTATTACCTTGGTGTAGTCAACAGCATGGAAACTAATTTGGGGTGCTTGATTACTCCAAATAAACTTTCTTTAAAAATTATGCTTCTTACCTTTTTAATTCATCAAAAACCTGATTTCCTGTTATGAACACGTATGTTATTACTGTAAAAAGCAAGTTTTCTAGATTTGCAAGAAAAGAGTTTTTCTAAATTGCTAGGTTTCTTACTTTTAACATAGTAATTATTAGGCCTCTTACTTTTAACAAAGTTATTACAAGATCTTTTACTTTTAACAAAGTAATTACTAGGTTTTACTTTCCATAAAGTAAATACTAGCCTAGTATTTATTTTGTTAAAAGTAAGAAACCTAGTAATTACTTTGTTAAAAGTAAGAGACCTCGTAATGACTTTGTTAAAACTAAGAAACTTAGTAGGTCTCTAAGTTTTAACAAAGAAAACTTTCTTAACTTTTTTAGCAATGATTTCCTCAATGAGTATAGAGACACCACAACTAATCTTTTTTTCACTTAGTATCTAAAAGATTTGAGCATAGTTGATGTTATAATATACTAATAGCTGGCAGAGTTCTTTATGTTTACTAAACTGATGTGATAAAATGTTTGCTAAAGGTCCTAAATAATTATACAGTACAAATATTTTAGTTCAATGATGGTTAGTTTCATTTTTTTTTTTCTTACTTAGATTTGATTGAAACTGAACAATTGCATTCACAAATATTAGTAACCAATATTCTTTTAAATGTTAAATTTTCTTTTTGAACTTTTTTCTTTTTCTTTATTGCACTTGAAGGATTTCATATGATTATGATATCTGTCGTTTATTAACCGAACAACTTTATAAATTGTTCATCGGGTAATGGTAGTTTTTTTAAATACTTTTTACCACCATAAAAAGTTTTGGTGAGTTTTTTGGTTCGAGTATTTGATTTTGAATATGTCCTGCATTTAATTAATTAATATTAGGGTTTATATTAGGGTTTATATAGGGTTTAACCTATATAAAAAAAACGGTTGCTTTCAACAGATAATTTTATATAAGCAGTGCTTATATAAAAAGTTCAAGTAAAATTTATGAATGTGTAGAAATTGCATTATTCAACAGAGAGCTATTCTTTCCAGCCCACTACTATCTAAAACTACTGATAAGAAAAAAAAAAGCTAAACAACAAAAATTTAAATGAGCTTGGTTATACTCGAGCTTTAAAAAGACGTTAAAAATAAAAAAATACCATTTAAAAAATACAGTTCCGACTCTGACGACAATTAAATAGAAAAATTTATAAAAGCTTTTACCTTGTTTTTTTCAAAATTTTTTGCAGTTGGAAAGTTTTAGTTGATATGCCCTATGAATTTAAAAATATCTAAAAGTTTTGGAATGTGCAGACGAGCAGAAGTGTTTATGTGGATGCTTATGTTTAAAAACCAGATTTAAGGCAAAAATAAATCAAAAATAAAGGCATCAGAAAATTATAAAGAAAAGTTTTATAAAGTTTTTGAGATTTACTTTTTGATGAACACATTCTTATTAAAATTTTTATTGAAGCCAATATTTTGTGCTGAATGCAAATAAAATAATTATCATAAAAACTTGTATTAACCCGTTCACTTATTTTCGTAAAAATCCAATTATGCAAGTGCGTTCTAAAAAAATAATTGAACTTTATGTCTTGATGATATAACAATTAGGTTTGATAAATCAAAGTTGAACAATCAATATTGAACTATCAAGGTTGAACAATCAAGGTGGAAAATCAAGGTTGAACAATCAAATTTGAACAACAAAGGTTGAACAGTAAAGCTTCATTAATCAAGGTTGAACAATCAAGGTCGAACAATTTCATGCAAAAAAAAAATAATTTGGGGTTGTAACAAAAGTCGGTTAAATGTTGAAACGCGATTGGATTTTGAAACAAACTGATATCAACTAAAACATGAAAATTCTATACTCGATTGCACAAACTTATTAAAGTTAAAAAAGTTTATAAAAAGTTTATACTTTCTTGTGTTAAATAATTTAAATTAAATTCTACAAAACGTAAACATTATTAACACAAACATTAAATAAAATCAAAGCTAAAAATGTGTCAAACAAATTTGTATGCCTTCATAAAGTTTTATTTAAACGCGTTTTCCCCAAAAAAGAAAACGTTATTAAATTAGATACAAAAAAACTGCAAAAATGTAAATACAATAATTAGTGTGCTATTTTAGTGCTATCAAGTGTCATTTTTTATTTTCAAATATAATCAGAAAATATAGAGTCACGGAGAATTTCACACGAACAAGAATGTCCCAAGGATATACTTACATCCCTTGAATTACAGACTACCGTTCTTGACATCATGTTAGTAGCACACCCTCCTTCACCTGAAAAACAAGTTTCGTAGTAGTCGGGATCTTGACAGGTGACGTGAAAATGTTGTCGTGGAGTGCAGCTAAAAGTTAATTTTTTATAAAACTTTTAAATACTATAAAAGTTGAAAAATTAGTTTAAGTAAGGAATCAGACTTAAAAAATTTATTAAGTTACGAAATAAACTATTTAAATATATTTATACATTGATAAGAAATAAAAATAAAATGTTGTTTGAACATCATTATTTTTTTAATGTTTTACTTACGTATAACAATTGTAGGAGATTTTAGTGGGATATGTTTTTTTAAGATATTTTTGATGTTTTGTATGAGTAATTTTACTGATTGATTGGAATTGTCATACATAAGACATTAGCTAAACATCAACTCCATATAGACTTAATTTTAAATAATGTTTGTACGCTGTTGCAGCCTATACACATAGCGCATCTATTTAATTTTTTTGCCTAAAAAGTTGCAGAGACATTTTCTACTGAGGTAAACAATAAATGAAATACTTTTCACTCGAATAATGTGTCAAACAGCATTATTTGAGAAAGTAAACCACAAAATTTTTCGCTATTTCATTTGATCCTGCTTTAAATACTATCTCTTCTATTTTACTTAAGATTGCAGTGTAGCTCTCGCGGATAGCTTTTATTGACAAAGTACAGGCTGTCCGATGTCGCTGTATAAGGCAATGTTTTTTGCGAGAAAAGCGAATCAAATGTTTTTTAGAAACGTCAAAGTGTTTGGAGATGCATGAATTAATTTATGGATTTAGCATATTAATTTTAATTTATTTTTAACTATAAAAGAGTTGCTTGTTCCTGAAATATAAGATTAAAACGTTAGTTAATGCAGTGAGTAGATAAGGT
Organism: Hydra vulgaris; assembly: GCF_022113875.1. Classification (NCBI taxonomy): domain Eukaryota; kingdom Metazoa; phylum Cnidaria; class Hydrozoa; order Anthoathecata; family Hydridae; genus Hydra; species Hydra vulgaris. Next base: position 32,400,828 of record NC_061166.1, on the reverse strand, counting down.
TTATAAGATTTATAGTCTTTTAATTATAAGTTTGTGTCCTGAAATAACTCAATGGAAACTACATTTAATGAAAATATCTATAAAACTTCAGTTATAAAAACAATTGTCATCAACCTTATCACATTCGTAAATATTTCATATACTTCTTATTGAACTGACACTCATCCTCAGTGAAAAAAAGGGTGTATATATATATATATATATATATATATATATATATATATATATATATATATATATATATATATATATATATATATATATATATATATATATATATATATATATATTAGAAAAACTTTTTTCTCTAACAAGGTTTTAAACCTAGTTAAAACTTTAAAAAACTTTTTATGCAAAAAACGTAAAAGATCAAATCTGAAAGTTACCTAGCCGGAAGTGTAACAAGATGAATGCACTCCCTGCATAAGCTGTAATGGGTGTCAGCGCTATTTAAAGTTTTTTTTGATTTGCAGCATTTATTTAAATCAGAACAGTAAGTGACTTGTGATCCATCAGGGAGATTTTGCGGGGCTTTCCATGATTGTGTAGCTTTTCTTTTTCGTGACTTAGTTAATTGTTTGAACAGAACATACTTTGATGATGCTAATTTAAATGGAAAGTAAAATACGTAAAAAAAATTTAAAAACTAAAAATTATTTTATAATTAGACTTATAGACTAAAAATGATTTTGTAATTAGGTTTATAGACTTAGAGACTACCAATTCTAAACATATGATGTGTTGGAAAACTAAATCTTTACACATAATGTGTTAAGAAACTGTAAATCTTAACGCATATAATTTGAAATTTGGTATATTTGAAAGCTTTTAAATTAAAGTTAGGGTAAGTTAAAATACATTTATTTTAAATTAAAGATATAACAAGATGTAAAAAAGTGATATGATTCAATTTAATCAATGATTTTAATTAATTAAGTTGGTTTGCAAACAAAAAAATTTTAGTCAGAAAAGTGAAAAGAGCGTTTTTACCAACCCTGGTTTCACTTAAACAACAAAAATGGTGTACATCATTTATAGAATGGTGTATACCATTTATAGAATGGTGTATACCATTTATAGAATGGTGTACACCATTTATAGAATGGTGTACACCATTTATAGAATGGTGTACACCATTTATAGAATGGTGTACACCATTTATAGAATGGTGTACACCATTTATAGAATGGTGTACACCATTTATAGAATGGTGTACACCATTTATAGAATGGTGTACACCATTTATAGAATGGTGTACACCATTTATAGAATGGTGTACACCATTTATAGAATGGTGTACACCATTTATAGAATGGTGTACACCATTTATAGAATGGTGTACACCATTTATAGAATGGTGTACACCATTTATAGAATGGTGTACACCATTTATAGAATGGTGTACACCATTTATAGAATGGTGTACACCATTTATAGAATGGTGTACACCATTTATAGAATGGTGTACAAATCAAAAAACTGAGTTAGATCAACATTTCTCCACAAATCAAAAAAACTGAGTTAGATCAATTTAATTTTTTTTCTTTGATTAGCTGAAAAACTTATTTTTTACAAATAAATCACTAAAGAAAAAAAATTAACTTACTATACTAGACATTACATTTTGTACTATACCAGACATTGCATCTCCTTAATATAATATATCCGACATATCTGTGTACGTACTTTATGGATATATATATATATATATATATATATATATATATATATATATATATATATATATATATATATATATATATATATATTTATATATATATATTTGTATGCTTATGGGGGGTTTCCCAAAAGCATACGAAAGCATACAAGGGGGTGTTAAAAACAGTGAGTACGTACGCGGTTTGACTATCTTTCCTAAACTTGATTTTATTTTTTTTAAAACATTGAATTTTACATGTGTAACAAATAAGATTTGAATTTTTTTTCAGTACAACGTTTTTTTTTCAATTTTTTTATAAATAGAGGAGAGAAAAAAGAAATTGAATTAATTTAAAAAAAAAAAATAATGCGTACATACGCGGGGGGAGGGGGTTCGAACCTGTACCTTGTACGAACCTGTACGCTTTGAAAGCGTACAGGTTCGTACAAGGAGGAAGGAGGGTCCTAAATTAGTGGTTTTACAGCGTAAGTACTTTATGGATGCCCCCTATATATATATATATATATATATATATATATATATATATATATATATATATATATATATATATATCTGATCTGACTGTTCTTGTCATAATAATGCACCTAAAATAGCACCAGCACGTTGTCTGCCCCTACGTTGCGAAAAAATTAGGAAACTAGAGTCAGCGTTGTCTTACGTCGGTTTTTGATGTGTTAGCCAATTATCAAAATAACTTAACAAAAATTTTAAACCTTGGACAACACTCACTCCTGTTGAAATATTTAGTCCCCTTGGTTTAATTAGAGCAATTCCTACTCTTCTAAAAATAATTATGTTTTTCTGTTTACCAAATGAAGAAATTGGATTTTTCATTTTTCAGCTATTGCAGGCTATTTAATTTTAACCTTGTTTCCTATGTCCAGATAAAGCATCTAGCATTCAGATCATATATTACAGAAATTTTTTTTTCCAGATGTTTATTTAAAAGCATGAATTATACCTCTAACAATCTTTTTTAAAGTATGTTCAAGTATATGCCTGCTTTAAACACTGCATTTTATAAGAGTATTTCAAAATTTATTTTATTGTATTTTATTGTCAAAATATTTATGTTTTATATGTTATGTTGATAATTGGGTTTCTTACTGAAATGTTATATTTTTAATGGATTAACCATTAAAAACATAACATTTTAGGTTTTGGTTAACTAATTTTTTTTAAAGATATCTTTTTATTGTGCAATGTATTTTAGATGTTATGCTTTTAGAATTTATACATAAAGTTTTATTTCGTTATGAAGATCTTGGTACATACTTTAGATAATATATTACTTATCTTCTCTGTTGAATCAACTTAATTTCTCCGCACAGCGGTCTTGCTTGTCAAGGTTCGTGTTTCGGAGTTAAAGGGTTGAGAGAGGGTTGTACCACGATTTACAACAAAAAAAAAAAAAAAAAAAAATGAGTAGCTTCCTCGACTGTAGTGGCCCCCTCGGGCCTTGGGGAGATAAATAATTAAAAAAAAAAAAAATTTAGTTAGACAAATTAACGTGTTAACGTAATTTTTCACGTAAAATAAGATTTTTTCATAATAAAACAGATACGTAACTTATAGTACTTTACTTGCCAAAACATACATTCATTTTGCCACAATATATATATATATATATATATATATATATATATATATATATATATATATATATATATATATATATATATAAAATACTAGTTTGTATTATATTTCTGAAACACCAAATAAAGAATAATACAATATTTTATTTTATAAAAAAAAAGTGTATATTACATTGTTCTATCTCCAAATCAGGTTGTAGTAATTCAGACACCTGCACTTTAAATCTTTTAAAACAATTCTTTAAACTGTGGAACCTTGTTTAGGAAATTAATTCAAATTGGTTTTGTATGCATTTTTTATGTTATTCGGTTTGCAGGTCCATTCAAAACTTTGAACTTGATTTTCTAAGTTCCGAAAAACATCGAGACAAAATAATTCTAACCTCGCGATTTATAGAATAGTATACACCATTTATATATATATATTGATGTACACCATTTACGCTTTATGATGATAAAGTTTGATGCTGCAAACCAATTTTTTTTTTCCAGGATAATGATGTCTTACTTACTTTAAACGTGTAGCACACATAATTTGGTAACTTTTTTGGTAACTTTTGGTAATTAAATGAAAAACTTATTGTTTTCAACAATAAGTTCTTTCATTTAGAAGTTTTCCTTTTGTAGTTTAATAAATATTATTTTAAACTATGAATTTCTAACGATAAACGAATAAAAATTTATTTATATTGAACTTTTAATTGAGTAAAGGATTTTCATTAAATATTTTTGATATAGGCACATATTTGATAAAATTTAATTTGATAAACATATTAGCGATTGATTTCCGCTGACCTAATTAAAACTATTTGCAATGTCATGTTAAACAGTGTTATTACAATATTAGACGATATTTGATAACTTTTTTTAGAACTTTTCGCTATGCATTGTGGATCGCGTGGGGAATAACAAAGTATAAAAATCAAATTTCGCGTTACAACTTTAGGTAGCATATGTTTAATGTAGATCTTATTAATTTAACCTTTTAAAATTTATTAATGGATTTAAAGACAGAGTGTCTTGAAGATTACTGCGGAAATTTAGTATAGGTTATAATGAATGAGTTTTCTGCAAAAGATCTATAACTTGATAACAAAGTAAATTTTTCTAATTGTAAGCTCAGTGAACTTCAATATTTTTAAAAATTATCTAAGAGCTATCATTGTTTTAGTAATTTGAATAAAGAAAAAGTATTAGAAAAAGTTATTTACGTTTGGAATATTTTAAATGTCCCAGGCAATACCGGAACCCATTGCGGGGTTAGCAATTTTAAAGTTATCAAATATCGTCTATTCATGAAATATATATAAAAATAGGATAGTTTTAATATGTATTTAAAAATAGGATAGTTTTAATGTGTATGAGACATAATTGGTTAAAATCATTAACACTTAAACTGTTGTTCTTCTATTCCCTCTACCAAAAAAAGTATTTATATTGAAATAATAATAAAAAAAATAACATAAAAATTTAAATATTAAATATTAAAAATAAAAATAACTAAAATCTTAACAAATTCTGCTAAAATTAATGAGAAACAACTAAAGCCTAAAATAGGAATTTAAGTATTCAAAAGAACTCTACGGCAAGCAACTTGCATAAAACTTTAAAATATGATAAGTTATTTTGGTATTGTTCCCATAAAAACCCAGACAATAAAAATAATAAATAATTGTTTTATTAAAAAACATGAATTTAAAAATCTTTCTGCAAAAATATAAAATATCAGTTTTAATCAAATTTTTACTTTTTTAATTTTATTTTCACAGTAACAAAATTTTAACTGGGTTTTTCCTTGAAAAACATTCGTTTTACCTATAATATATTCTAAAAAAATTTCAATCTGTTCTATAAAGAATAACTGAAGATATCATTTTTTGAAGTAAAGAAATTGTAGCCCGTAAATTTGGAGAATTTAAAAAAAAAACAGCAAATTTTTCAAAAATTTTGTTATACGCCCACTTTAATGTAATATCCGTAGTTGAAGATTTTAGCGGTAATTAATCAGTCTTATATATTTGACGTACTTGATCCAAAAAAAAAAAGAATTAAAATGAAATATATATATATATATATATATATATATATATATATATATATATATATATATATATATATATATATCATATATATATATATATATATATATATATATATATATATATATATATATATATATATATATATATATATATATATATATATATATATATATATATATATATATAGATATACATATATATATATATATATATATAGATATACATATATATATATATATATATATATATATATATATATATATATATATATATATATATATATATATATATATACATATATATATATATATATATATATATAGATATACATATATATATATATATATATATATATATATATATATATATATATATATATATATATATATATATATATATATATATATATATATATTCGCAAACATTAATATAAACTGAAAATTAAGTAAAATTAAAAATATAATTAAAAGATAAACTTAGTTTAATATTTTAGCAAAAGTGTTTTAATAATAGTTATTTTATTAAACATACACACAAACACTGTTTTACAAACAAACACTGTTTTACAATACTTTTTTTAAGGGAGTACCATTTTACAAATAACAAAAAAAAAAACATTTTTCTTAATTTTTCTCTAAAATGCATTAATAATTTAATCATTTTATTTGCGTTTTGTATTATATATCATGTCAATATTGTGTCAATCGTAAGTTCTTATGAAATTTTTCATAACAAGTCGTTTTACAAAACGTATAATATGTCAAAGATTTTTCTATTAATGCTTACGAAATACTACACCAAACAATCAACAGTAAATATGTTAGACTTTTCAAATTACTATGTTTAAGCTTTTCAAATTACTTTTGCGTTTAAATAAAATACATTACCTAAGCAAACTAAAGGGTTCTTTAATAAACGATCTTTTAGAGCAAGTGCAAGTGCTAAATCTTCTGCGGTGTGTTGACGGGTGCAGATGTTTTCTGAGTAGAGTTTTTCTACAAACTGTAGCTTCGGAATCAACTGTGTGCATAAAATTGAGACTACAACAAAAGGAAAAACTGATGCTTGTTTGAATATTCGTTGCATAATTTTTTTCTTATTTTGTCTAATATATATATATATATATATATATATATATATATATATATATATATATATATATATATATATATATATATATATATATATATATATATATATATATATACTCAAACAAAAGTGTTTATGCATATATATTGTTAAATAAAAAATAGGTGTGTAATATATGTATAACGTAGGTTTAGCGCTTCTTCTATTTCACCAATGTTAAATAGAGCTCTTTATACTTTTCTTTGTTCGATAATAATTATTAACGGATCAGTTTGGATTATACAAATAATTATGTCAAGAGAGTAACTAATATATAGTTAATAATGATGTTATGCGCGTTCAATCAACTTATCCATGGATAATTTGGTTATGAATATATTTGCTGTGCATAAAATGTTAGTGTGTATACCAACATTTTATGCACAGCAAAAGTACATGCATTTGTTTATAAAAGAGATAGACACAAAAAGTGTGTTTTGGTATAATTTAGGTATGGTCTAATAGCCTTTCATATCTTAATTTTTTGTTTGCTTGTTTCTTTTATTTTTTCTAAAAATACAATATATTATAAAGCTGTTTTAGCTGGTCTAAAAATTAAATTAGGCTTAGGAATGCAAAGTATAGACTCATAAAATAATAGACATTTATTATTTTGCATTTCAAAATTTTATTTAAATTTTGTAAAAAACTTTTACAAAAAAAAATAATTGAAAATTTAAATAAAAAAAAATTAATGAACTTCAAGCCGTAGTTTAGCTAATCAAAAAGTTAATTAATATTACTAAAGATTTTTTTAATAAATAACATGACATCCTTGTTTTTATATTAAACATTTTTAATTTATTTTGCTTGATTAATTTTTATTTTATAAAATATTTTATACAATTTTATTTTATTTGAAAAAAAAATATTTAAACTGACACATTTTACTTTACAATTCTACTTTCAAGTGAGTCTTTTATTTCTTTTTTAATTTATTTTTGATGAATTATGGCTCGAGAGCTGGTATGACAAAAAAAGGATAAAAAAAGCATTTTTTTAGCTTTTTACCTTTTATTGGATGCCATGGATGTTATTTTTTGGTGCAATAAAACTTATTTTCTTGACTTAAAGTCTTGGAGTCTAGCTTGGAGTCATTTTTTTGTGTCAACGTGTTAAATGAGAAACATTTATTGCAAAGCTGTAAGCGATTGAATCAATTGCAATTGATTTTTAACTTCTTTTTAAATTTTATTTTGAATAATCCGGAGTTGCTACAATGTTAAAGGTTGGCTACAGGCAAGTAGATTTTGGAGCTACGTTTAAAGCTGATATTATACAACGTTTCCTGATGCTATCGGGCCGTCTACACGGATTTTGAAGAGGGGGTGAGGGGGGCCCAATCATCAAAGAAGATTGAGATGAAGATTGAGATGAAGAAGACTAAGATTGAGATGGTGTTTTAAACCTATTAATAGTTTGAAATTTTGACTTATCTACCACAGTTGATTCAAATTGTTGCACCCGCCTGACAATTAGCAATCTATGTTTAACTATGCATTGAACATATCTGTATGTTTGAGCAGATTTGTTGAGGCAAAAATTGCTTTTTGAGCGTTACTTAGTGTATTTCAGTCAAGCCAATAGGTCACCTTCTTCTTTATTATTTCGTATCTTTTAACAAAAAGCAGAAAATTTAATTTTGGAAAAAAAATCGGGCGTAAAAGTTATTAAAGAATATGTTTTAATTTTGACGGGCGTAAAAGTTATTAAAGAATATGTTTTAATTTCACTGATAGCAAAATCCACTTCTCAGAACATTGTTTTCATTTTATAAAAAAAGAAAATTTATAAAAAAGGAAAATTTTATTTATCAAAAAAAGATGCTCCGTAACATGGTTGGACATACTTATACTTTTATAACATTTAGTTAAATGCAAAAGAATAACTCTCTGTTTTATTCTATTCACATTAATGTGAGTAATCGAGTTCTTTTTCGTACACATGACACTTTGCATAAATAGTATCAGTCATTTCAAAGAAATTTAAACTACAAAATTTTTTGGGCATTTTATGAAGAAAGGCAGCTTTCATCTGAAAAAAAAAATTTAAATGTTTAATCTAAATTAGTTTTTAATTGAAAAAAAATTCCTTTAGAATAATATTAGTATAATTATACTAATTTGTTTATATAATTAGTTTATATAATATGTTAATATAAACAAATAAAATTAGTTTCGATAGAAATACCTGTGCCCAAAATTAGCACGGGTAATAGCTAATATTTAACAAACTTTATCAAATTGTTCAAACTTTATCATATTGTTATTTTATATTCGTTTAACAAATAATATTCTATAAACAAATAATGTTCGCTGAACAAATATTAATTCGTTTAACAAATAAAAGTAAACCAATATATATTCGTTCCAGTTTATTTGTTTAACGAATATATATTTGTTAAACGGTTATTATTTATTGAACCAATATAGGTTTACGAATATATTCGTATCCTAAGAATAATTTAAACGATTAGTTTTTTCGAATATTCTTTAACGAAAAATTTAACCGAGTATTATTTAATGATTATTCGTACATCGATATTTGAAAAACGAATAATTGTCGCGCTCTAGTTCACATCATGCATCATATCATCTGAAACAATACAAAAAGATTTGTGATAAGGAAAACCTTTTTTTTTGAAATAAATAATCTCATGATGTAGTGTACATTGTAAATTTGTCCAATGAAAGCTTTGCACTTCATCCTAAACTACAAATTTATAGTTTTCTGAAAAAAATTACCCAGAAATAATGCTGTTAACTTATTCATATCTTCCTTTCTTGATCTCAGGTATGATGCTTGACTCTTAGCTAAATACAAGTGTGCACACGTGTGGTGCAAGTTTTTTCAGTTTTTTACATACTAGTTTAATGTATTCAGATTCTGAAATTTTTATTATGTGTTACGTTTGACCTATCTGTTGTTGTCCACTGATCAAATTCTACTTCATCGTCATCTTCCAACTCTCCAATTAAGTTATAAAATTTTTAACCAATGCATACATAAATGCTGGGCGTCTTTAAAATTTACGCATCATACAGTCTTTATTAGTCATATGACTAATAAAGACCTTATGTTGTATGTAACATATGTCACATACAATATAAGGTTCTTTGTATGTCACACCAAAAGGATGTAAAAGCAGTTTTAAATTCTGATGAATAGCATTGACGCATACTGAATGCGTTCCTGAAGCACCAGTAATATACCATTTTGGTCGCAATGAGCGAAACCTTGAAAACCCAATTTTTAATTTTTGGGTTCATGGTTTTGAAAGCAACAAACAATTTCTTAAATTACATAAGAGAAAATGTTTTTTTATATAAAAATTTTTCTTTATGCTTACATAGTCCTTTTTACAAAGCATTATACCGCTATATTCATCATCTTCATAAAAAGACTTGACCAGTTAAGCTGTTACATTAAGAAGAACTTTTTCTTATTTAGGATTAGGCATAGATAAAACACCTTTTTCTAATGGTACGTACAGTTCGAGCTACATAGTTTATTACATGTAATGTTTCAGAAACTTTTTTCATTGACCTGTCAGTTGAAGCAAGCGTTGTCAGTTGTACTTTTTTAGATGTTGCTGTAGACTTTGCAGTATTATTACTAAAAAATACCATCATGTTATCAAACAAATTTTCTTTTTCCATATACTCATGACTGAAACTTGACTGTTCTTCAAAACTTTCTTCTGGTATATTAAGGGAAGATAATACTTTTTTCTTAATGGAGGTTGTTAGTGCTCTCAATTTTTGTTTACTTTCTTAAACTTTTCCTAACTTATGCAATCCTTTGACCTTAATAGGAGATGCTCTAGCAGCTGTAAATTGTGTATTTACACCCTATTTTTTATTTTGAATGGATGTTTCTCTAACAATATACAAATTATCACCATTATTTTCACTCATACTTTTTGATAAATGTTTCATAACTTTACTTAGACAGGTTGGACACAACTTTTTTCTAGGTATAAGATTTAAACCTACGGTTTCTGCTTCTAATACAGTATTTATTGTAATCACACGTAAAAATCCTGAAAAAAAAATGTAACTATATCACTCAAATACTTTAACATTAATAATATATATACTATTATTATAAAACAATAAACAAATCCTATTACAAAAAACTAATAAACAACTTATTAGGAATGGTATTACCCATTAAAACTTAAATATATAAACTTTTACCTCTATACACTTTTTTGTGAGTCAAAAATGGATTACAGAAACTTTTCTGATTACTTTCACATCTCACTATTAACATACCACGATGATGCGTGCATATATTAGTAATTTGTTCTTCTTTCAAGTTTGTTCGTTTTAAAAGTAATTTATGATCATTCCTGTCAATATCTTCAATCAGATTTCTTACTTGTATATGATTGTTTTTTTAACAAGCTCCATAATTATTTACAAGCGAACAATTTATTTTATTATCCATATAAAACTATACTAAGGAATTATAATCTAAACACTTAAGTAGAAGAAATCTTAAATACAATATTCCTAATGAGCAAAGTACACTTTAACACAAACAATATGTTTAAAATAAAAATCAAGTTATATTTATAAAGAGCATATTTGAACAAATAGCTATTAGACATACTTTGAATGCCTAATTATCTTCTAATTGTTGTATATTCTCCCCTAATTATCTACCAAAAATTAGGATAAAAGTAGATTATAACTAAATATAGTTGTATTTAGTTATATAATTTAACAAGGTAATTCATTTTGGATATTATTATGTATATTTGTCAATTTATTACTTATTTTATTGATAATTATCAATAAAATAAGTAATAAAATGACAAGTATACATAATAATATCCAAAACGAATTTTTTCTTAAAATATAATAGTGATTATCTTAAGATAATCACTATTTTATTACAATAAAACAATCAATAAATACAAGATTACATAATATGTAATCTTTTATAATATGTATATATCTTTTACAATATGTATATATCTTTTACAATATGAAAATATCTTTTATAATATGTATATATCTTTTATGATATGTATATAAAAAAAAGGTTACATAATACGTAATCATATTAAGTCACTCCAAAAACAAAAAAAAAAAAAAAAATACAAAGTAAAAAAATATTTATAACTGCAAAAGAAATGAAGATAAACATTTTCTTTTTAATCATTATTCGTTTTTATTTTGCTTTATTTTGTTTTAGTTATTCGTTTTTATTATATTTTTTTTGTCTTTAAAAAGAAAAACTGACCAAAATCTGACCACTTCTTACTATAAACAAAACAATTTTAATATTATTAGGATATTCAAAGATGAATATAATTACAAACCAAATAAAGCAAAATAAAAACGAATAATGATTAAAAAGAAAATGTTTATCTTCATTTCTTTTGCAGTTATAAATATTTTTTTACTTTGTATTTTTTTTTTTTTTTTTTGTTCTTGGAGTAATTTTTCTTCATACTTTTTCTTTTTTTAAATAATACTTTCTTTTTTCTTTTCTTCTTGGAGTAACTTATTTTTAACTTCTGCATGTTTGTACTCCATAGCTTCTTTCGATGCAAAAAATATTTTAATGCCGTTTTATTTTTTTTAATGATTTGTGTTGGATAAGGTAAAAGATCAGAATCTGGATCTCCTGAAAACAATTGATTTTGAAATGGAAAATTTTGATAGATATCTCTTTTTTTTTCGTGACATTATCTTGATTATTAATATTACCAGAAACTAAATTAGTTGCTGGTGTATTAGAAATGACACTATCTTTATCATTAATATTAACAGAAACTAAATTAGTTACTAATGAATTAGAAATGGCACATGTATGATCAAAGTTTAAAAGCGGAGATTTGTTAATTGCTAACGCTGATATAGAAAAGTCAACTTTTTTTTCATTTGTTGGATTTGATGAATATTCCATAAAATCTTCTATTTCACAATGATCATTATATAGTGATGGTAATTTGTCCATGTTATTCAATATGTTCTCACTTTTTTGATGGCTTTCTGATGGCATGTATAGAGAATTAGGGATGTAAGCTTCAGTTGGAACTATGCTTGGATCATATGGATAGATTCCACAAGCCCGAAAACCAGATTTAATATTATTTACAGTAATAGATTCGCTCAAAGCCTGCTTCATCAAGCCACAAAAACTTACTTTCGAAACTAGTGTCCCAGGAAAATTACTAATCAAATTCTGACATGCTTTTCTGTAAGCTTTTTTGAGTGGGCCAAATACTGTCCTATCATGGTTGTAGCCAGTTGGAAGTGTGCGCAGGCAATTCAACAATGTGTATTTTGTTTGCCACAGCCACATCAAATAACTCAACAAAGTTGTGTGAGTCATGTCCATCTAGAATGAGTAACTGAGGTCTGTCAGAACCAATATTTGGAAGAAATGACTTTGTAAATGCCCTGCTTTGTCCAACCACTGTCTGAAACACTTCATGTGCTTCCGTTAGGGGCATTTTCCATTTGAAATTGCACAGAGATCTTATAGTTTTTCCTTTTACTATAAAATGTGGAGGAATAGAGTTACCGGTTGCATTTAAGCATGCTAAAACAGTAATTGTTTCCCGATTACCTGAAGTACGACTATGTAGATACTTTACTCTTTTTTTAGCAATTATTTTTCCAGGGCGATAATCAAACTGCATACCCGTCTCATGCATATTCCGAATGTTTTGTGGTTTGTTATTTAAGTTATTTTCCATTAACACCTTTTTGAAAACAGAAAAATATTTTGAAACTTTAAAAGCATTCATACATTAATGTCTAATAGCAGCTGTACCTTCTGGTTGATGTAAAGTAAAGCGCTTGTGTCTTTTGCACATTCCACGCCACCATTTTTCAGAAGGTGTTCTATTCTTAAATGATTTTTTATGTTTTAAAGCAAAGTTTTCTGCATATTTAAAAAATTGAGATCAACCTAATCCTATTCGTAAAGATGCATGATTGCATGCAAAATTTACTATTTTATTTTCTTCTTCTGCAGTTAGAGTATTTAGATGTCCAGGTTTGGCTCCAATTTATGTTACTCCAGATAGTTGAACTTGCAACGAACTTCTTAAAACGCCAACAATTTTACAAGCAGCTATCTGTGAAACTCCATTTTTTACAGCTTTAACTGCTGATATCATAGATGCATTATTCCATAAACAGTGTTTTCCACGTTTACTTCTAAGCACTTTGATTTTCTTTGAATTATTTTTACCTATTTTATTTTTCTTTATTTTTTCCATTCTAAAGGAAATTGAAAAAAATAAAACTATTATGATTTTACATTTATCTTACTGTAATCTTACATTTATCTTACTGTAATCTTACATTTATCTTAATGTAAGATTATATTATTAACAGCAATAATATAATATTTATAATACTATCTATTATAGTATATGTTCATGTTTACATGTAACATATATATATATATATATATATATATATATATATATATATATATATATATATATATATATATATATATATATATATATATATATATATATATATGTATGTATATATATATATTGTTGTTTATTATTGTATCTGGTTGAGTTGTATCTGGTTTTTACAGGTGTTTACTTTATATTAGTACAAATTACTATTTGTAAATATCCTTGATGTAACAACTTTATTCAGAATATTCAGAATATATTTGATTTGATTTGATTTGAGATACAAATCCTCTTGTTTACTTGAGAGTGATTAATATAATGTAAAAATAATTTTTACAAAATAAATCAATATAAATATGTATATAAATAAAGTATAATTAAATAGAAAAATACAACTTTATAATGGAACTAAAAGTTTCTTGCCTATCGGCAATCTTCAGCCATATATATTATACAAATCAAGAAAAAACCGTTAAAAAATACAAAATACAAAAACAGCAGTAGAATGAGTTCCGACGTCAAAAAAAAAAAAACGAATTAAAAAGAAGCATAGTTGTAAAACTGCTAATCGCAAGTGTCAAATTGGGCAAGAAGAAATTTGTTTTTATGCCGGCACTTAGATAATATTTCACTCTTTTTATTTAACAAATTTGGGTGTTTGAAAAATAAAATTTCGTACTTTTTGTTTTAAGCATAAGTTACATCGTTTTGTTACAGGGTTATAGGCCTCGCACTGTTTAATTTTTTTCCACCTAACAACCGGGTTTAAGTTTTCATTTTTTAATCTCCAAACCTCCTTTGACAATTCAGTGTCATTTCTGTACTTGGGAATTCTAAAAGATTTTATGTGATTAGCATATCTAATTTTAAAAGATGTTTCGCTTATGCCAATGTAAAATTTATTGATGAGAGTTTTAACAAGATCGTTTGAGCATACATTAGCTTGATATACTATATTTTTTGTTAAGCATTGGTTTGATAAAAGGCAGGTGTTTTTATCTATGCAATTGCAATTATTTTCAGCTGATTCTTTCTTGTTGTTTATAACATGGCGATTGTGGGCGTTTAAAACGGATTTCATATTAGGCATACAGCTATAACTTACTTTTAATGTGTTTCTGTTAAAAATTTTGTGCAACTTGTGATTTTTAGGGAAGTGCTTATCAATTAATGTTAAAAATATTTTTCCTATATTCGTGCTGACGTTTTTGCTAAAAGGCGGGTTGAACCAAATGATGTTACGTTTACGGTTCTTGGTGTGAGATAATATTAAGTTAGGTTGGTAAGAAAGATTGTAATTAAAACCGGACTTTTTTAATGCTTTATTATACATTGGAGTGGATTTTTGAAAGATTTCCTCGCTTGACGAGTTTGCTGATAATCTTAATTCAATAGAATATAGGAGTTGCTTTAAAATACTGGATGGGTGGTTTGATTCAGCATGAATGTAATTTAAAGAGTTTCCGGGTTTAGAGTAAGGTTGGTAGGTGTGGTTGTTGAGGTTTAATGTAATGTCCAGATAATTTATGATTTTTATGTTGCACTGTGTTGATATCAGAAGATCGTTCGATTTAAATATTTTAACAACATGTTTTTTAATTTTTTCCATATGGGGACCACTGATGTTTTTGAAAATCGCCAAACCGTCATCACGGTATAACCTGAAATCATTCTTATTATAAAACTGTGTAATCTGAAATAAAAGAAAAATCCCCAAAAGTTCACACACCTCGGCGCCATCAAAAGCTCCCATCGAAACATCGAATAATCCGCTTGACTTCTTAATCCAAACTTGATTGCTATCAAATAACAGTGACTTTCTGGCGTGGTAAATAATCGATTTTTGCTCAAGATCTATAACCAGACGCTGCTCAGCAAAACTAATAGCATTTTTAAGTAGTTTTTCACTTATTGAGGGATAAAAATCAACGATATCGAAAATGAGAAACCTATAAAGATTTGGATCACTGATCGACTTGAACCAGCATATAACATCTTGTATTTTTTTCCCACTGATTGAGATAGAGTCTTTTTTACAAAAAATATAGTATATCAAGCTAATGTATGCTCAAACGATAACTCTATAAATCAAATATATTCTGAATATTCTGAATAAAGTTGTTACATAAAGGATATTTACAAATAGTAATTTCTTCTTGCCCAATTTGACACTTGCGATTAGCAGTTTTACAACTATGCTTCTTTTTAATTCGTTTTGTTTTGACGTCGGAACTCATTCTACTGCTGTTTTTGTATTTTATAACGGTTTTTCCTTGATTTGTATAATATATATGGCTGAAGATTGCCGATAGGCAAGAAACTTTTAGTTTCATTATAAAG
This sequence comes from Hydra vulgaris, assembly GCF_022113875.1. Taxonomy (NCBI): domain Eukaryota; kingdom Metazoa; phylum Cnidaria; class Hydrozoa; order Anthoathecata; family Hydridae; genus Hydra; species Hydra vulgaris. The sequence goes on along the minus strand of NC_061166.1, from coordinate 32,384,640 downwards.
TTGTATTTTTCTATTTAATTATACTTTATATATATATATATATATATATATATATATATATATATATATATATATATATATATATATATATATATATATATATATATATATATATATATATATATATATATATATATATATATATATATATATATATATGTATATGTATATGCGAAAAGCATATAAACATATATATATATATATATATATATATATATATATATAAATATATATATATATATATATATATATATATATATATATATATATATATATTGATTTTAATATTATTTTATAATACATGATTCGACTATTTCATAGCCATCATTAGTTAAAATATATTAAAATGCTTAAATCAAATTATTAAAATTAAGTTAAACAAATGGAGACCTTATAATAAAAAATACAATAAAAATGCAACTAAAAAATGTAACAAATGTTTTAAAAAAGATAAAAGATAAAAGAACCGGTAATGTTAAAAGGAACTAGATTGAAATTATCATTTTTACATGATTCATTTGTTTATTAATAGTGGGTTTTTCCCACTCTATGTGCATGCTTTCTTTGACTTTTAATATAAATCTGTTGAAGGCCGAATCCAAGATTGAAAAACTAGCATGATTAAAATTATTAAAACAGCTTTCATTTGAATGAAAATGTTTAATAATGTGTGAGTTTTTATCCCTTTTTTGGTGCTCGATTATTCGCATTTTTAAACATATTCGCTCAAATGAAAGCTGTTTTAATAATTGTAATCATGCTAGTTTTTCAATCTTGAATTCGGCCTCTAACAAATTTATATTGAAAATTCAAAAAAGGCATGTACATAGAGTGGAAAAAATCCATTATTTATAAACAAATGAACCATGTAAAAATGACAATTTCAATTTAGTTTCTTTTAACATTACCGGTTTTTTTTTTTTTTTTTTAAACATTTGGTACATTTTTTAATTGCATTGTTATTGTATTTTTTATTTTAAGTTCAACTTAATTTTAATAATACAAGTACTGAAAAGAACACGAAAGCGGTTTCCAGGATATCTTGGAATGATACCAAGTGGTAACTTGTTATTGTCTAAAAATTTTACAAAACCTTGTAGATCACCTTTTTCGACTTTGTATCTCATTTTGCATATAGCCAGAATAATCAATACCATGCAGTCATTTCCATATAATTTGCTACTCTCATCGATTGCAACTTCAAGATGCAAATCAAAAAAAATTATGTAGTTATACATATTTATTTCATATATCTAACATGAAATTAAAAAAATATATAAGTTTTGTATAAAAAATTTATACATACTTATTTTTCATTTGATTATACTACAAAATGGTATTTAATGATGATCTTAAAGTTTACTACACCTTTTCAAGATGTAAATGAGAACATGAAAGTTGTAATTAAGAAGTCGTAATATGTAATTAAGAAACACAACATGTAATTGAGAAAACGTTATATGTAATTGAGAAACACAACATGTAAATAAGAAGTCGTAACATGTAATTAAGAAACACAACATGTAATTGAGAAAACGTAAGATATAATTGAGAAATCATAATATGTAATTGAGAAATCGTAACTTGTAATTGAGAACACATAAATTAAAATAGCAAATTCTCAGTCTAAGTTTGTAGGTTGTTACAAAAGGTCTTTTTGGACATGAATTTAAGTTATAATCTTAAAATTTGCTTTTGTATGCACAAGTATTATTAATGGAATTGAAAGATCGTTGTGTTATATGCCAATACACTATGACCCGAAAGTCTGTGATTAAGCTAAATCCGTGTCAACATTTATGTCACCAAATTTGTTTACGTCCAGTTCTGGAACAACCAGATTCAAGTTGTCCGATTTGTCGGCATGAAATACACACAACTGAACAAGTTGAAAGGAAACGTTACGTTTTATCTTCTCCAAATGACAGGAGAAGAGTTGTTGAATGTGCGGAGCAATTTGAAGATTGGGTGAATCTCGCGCAAACGCTAGGTACCAAATATAAGACAGCATACAATTGGGTTCGCAGCGGAAATTCAAATTTCATCGGAAAAGGAGGTTTTAAACTGAAAAAGTTGACCGAAGATCAAATCGAAGAAACATTAACATGGATTGAAAATGATTGTCAATTAACATTGGTGGCCATCAAAAGAAAGATATTAAGACAATTTAACATAAACGTTAGCACAACAACAATAGCAAATTACCTCGAAGGCAGATTGTTCTCATTAAAAAAAGTGCACAAGGAGCCTTCTACAATGAACAGTTATGAAAACAAACAAAAAAGAGCTGAATATGTTAGAAACATCAACGAACATATCACAAATGGTCGTCAGATAGTTTGGTTGGATGAAACAAGTTTTAACCTTTTTTGTAGAAAAACGCAAGGACGCGCGAGACAAGGAAAAAGAGCAATTATGAAAGTACCTGCTTCAAAAGGTTTAAACATACACTTGATCGCAGCTATTTCAACTACAAATGTCGTCATGATAGAAACTTGCAGGGGATCATTTAAAGCAGATTCCTGTAACGAGTGGATGTTGGCTATGTTTCACCAGTGGGTTACATCCGGGAATCGTTTGGAGGATTTGGTCGTCGTAACAGATAATGCTCCTTGTCACGCTCGTTTGCAAAGGGTGTTTGATAATTCACCAGCTCAGTTGTTACGTTTGGAACCTTACAGCCCAATGTTGAACCCGGTGGAAACGATCTGGTCCAAAATTAAAAGTAACGTTAAAAATGCAATTCGCATTCCACCTGTATTAGGTGACGGGATTGCGGAACAGCGCATGCAGTACTTAGAAGGAATTGTAATTGAGGCGAAAAATACTATAATTGGAGGAGATTGTGCACGTGCGGTACAACACACAACCACGCACTATGCAACTATTTTAAATATGGAAGACGTACAAGTTGGTGCTTAAATGATCAATGAAGTGATTTTTAATTATATAATTTTTAATTATAATTTTTATTTGAATTATAAATTTTTCCCTAAAATGTTTTTAGTGTTTATTATGTTAAATTCATTTGCACAAAAATTATAAATTTTTTCCTAAATTTTTTCCTAAAAAATTAAATTTACGCTACAAATCTTGCGTCATTTTTAAGTGCGTCATTTTATACGCTCCATTTTTTTACGCGCTATTTTTTTTAAGCGCCATTTTACACTTACTCCTTTAAAGCGATATCTAAATTAAAATTTTCGTGTTCTCAATTACATCTTTCTATTTCTTAATTACAACTTACATTTTCTCAATTACATGTTACGATTCTTAATTACAATTTTCGTTTTCTAAATTACATCTTATGTTTCTTAATTACAACTTATGTTTTCTCAATTACATCTTACGTTTCTTAATTACAACTTTTGTTTTCTCAATTACATCTTACGATTCTTAATTACAATTTTTGTTTTCTCAATTACATCTTGAAAAGGTGTAGTTGTAACATTTACTCAAAGCAACAACTAGGAAACTTTAGGATCATTTTTAGCTAAGTTAAAGTTTACATTTATTAACGTTTATTAACTTAAACTAAAATTTAAAATAATGCAAGAAAACATTAAAAATAGTTAATAAGCAATAATTATAAAGTCTTTATAATAAAATAAGTTTTAAAATTTTCATATTTCAAATTAGATATGAACTAAATAACACGTTAAAATTTCATTTATTTGACTTTCCTTTTTTTTATTTAATCTAAATCAAATATAATTTATATTATAATATGACTTATATTATAAATCAAAACAAAGCAATTGATTGGCCCTCTTTTTCCTAAAAAATACATCAGGTAAAATAAAAATTAGTTACCAACAGTGCGATATATATATATATATATATATATATATATATATATATACAGGGCCGGTGCAAAGGGGTTATGACACCCTAGGAAAAACTTCAAAGGTCGCACCCCTTTTACGTAAAAAAATAAAAACAAAATGCAAAATAAAGTGAAAACACCAGGTAAATATTTATTTAAAAATATCAAAACTGTACCTTGCGTGCCTTTTTCTGGGCAAAATCGATCACAAGGTCCTTCAGGTCCAGCTTGTCTGCAAGTTCGTGCTCAATGGAAAGAGTTGCCAACCCAACCAATCTGTCTTGGCACATGGATGATCGAATGTATGTCTTTATCAGTTTTAGTTTGGAAAAACTACGCTCTCCACTAGCGACAGAAACAGATAATGTCAGCAAAATACGAAGAGCAATACAAAGGTTGGGTAGACTGTCTTCCAAGTTTTGGCAAAGAATAAATCGAAAAACATCTTGAGGAGACTTTGTTTTTTCAGAAAGTCGTCGTGCAATAGACTGTAGTTCGCCACACAAATCTGATGCAACTAAATCTCTGTTATCACCATGTTGTAAAGCAGATTCTAGTTTCATGCAACATTCCAATATTTCTTGTGAAGTTTTACTCTGTAGACCATGAATATGATATAAGAAACCAAATACAGATTCAATTGTTCTCATTTGTTCAAACCTTTCTTCAACCGACCTTATTGCTGTGTCAAGTATAGCAAAGAAAAAATTCACTTTGAAATTTTGTTTTGGATCTTGCACAGGCTCATCTTCAGCTTCATATGCAAATTGCTTTTTTCTCCGCCGTAATCGTGGTTCTGCCTCAAAGGTTGGTGGTATCTCCAAATCCTTAGCAATTTCAGCAGCATCCACTAGCATTCTTGCAAAACCTATGTCACTCCTACAGTCAACCAAATAGGCTTGTGTGTGTTGTAACTGTTGTACAGCAGCATGAATATCCAAATCTTTAGCTTGGAGCTGCTTACTTGTTATATTGATTTCAAAAAGTATGTTGTACCATACAACAATTGAAACCACGAACTTAAACTTTGCAACACTATTCGCAAGTGCTTTAGCATCACTGCGTGCAGTGCTTCCTGAGGATCCAGTTAGAGAAGTATCCTCAGCTATTTCTAGCAGTGCATCATATATTTTACCAAGTTCATATCGCAAAGACTTTATAGCATCTATTCTGCTTTCCCATCTTGTTTCACTTAGAGGTTTAACAGTTAACGTAGGTTGATGACTAGTGAAAACTACCCACCGATGTGTTGAAGACGAAAAATATACATACACACGTTGGACAATATCAAAAAAACTTGTAGCCATTAGACAACAATTTGCAGCATCATTGACAACCAAATTAAGAGTATGCGCGCTGCAAGGAACAAACAATGCTCGAGGATTAATGTTTAATATTTTCTTTTGAACACCATCATTTTTGCCTATCATATTTGCGCCATTATCGTAGCCTTGGCCACGTAATTATTAATAGGTAACTCCATTTCTTCTAGTTGTTGTATTATCGTTTCTGCCATATAGGCTCCAGTTGTTTTTTTTAAAGGTACAAAGCCTAAAAAATGTTCTTTGATACTAAACTCCTTTTTCAATGAATCAACGTTAACAAAACGAATAATTATTGTCATTTGCTCAACACGGCTACAGTCAGGAGTACCATCGAGAACTATTGAAAAATATTTCATTGCATTTGCTGTTTGTATGATTTCTTTCTTAATAGCATTTCCTAACAGTTGAATAAGTTCATTTTGTATATCTTTGCCAAGATAGTGTGTATGAAGCTCTTTATTTGTTATCTTTCGTAGATGTTCGTTCATTAATGGATCAAAAATGGCTAAGTATTGCACAAATTTTAAAAAATTCCCGTTATTGGCACTGTACAATGTTTCATTTGTACCGCGAAAAGCTAGATTCTGTTCACCCAAAACTCTCACTAATGCTATTAAACGCTTTAGTATTTGCTGCCAATACTTTTCTTCATTCTTCATCTTGCGCAAAATTTCTGCATCTATTGTACTATCTCTCTGTAATCGCTGATGTAGTTCTTTCCACTTTTGATAGTTCTGCAAATGTTCAGGACTTTTCTCGTGGGAAGAAAGAATTGCCGCCATGTTTTTCCAGTCACTTGAACCTGTATGAGTTAGTGATGATATGCCAATTGCTTTCATACTGAACAGTTTGCAACAGAAACAAAATACTGAGTCTTTTAATACTGAATACAAGAGCCAGCTGCAACATAATTCTTCTCCATTAGGAAGTTTTCTTAAGTAGTGAAATACTGAAAACTTTCGATTGTTCTTATCATTTGGGAAACTGATATCTTTTATTTGCTGAGGTCCACGTTCTACAATGATTGCACGTGTATTATGATTAATTAGTAGAGGCCAAAGTGCTGGATCCTGTGGAATAACATTATCCGTTTTTTCTTCACTTGCTTGCTGTACATGTTCCTCGAGAGAATTATTCAATTGGCCATTATCTGCATGGGAAACGGGCACTGTTGAGTAAGAAAGTGTTTCACTCATCATCACATTATCATTATCAACAACATTAGATATTTCTTCAGCTTCCATATCAGTGGGAATCTGTCCACCATTACTATCCTCTTTAGTAGAGTCTTGTCGGCATATAAACTTTAGCAATGAACCCTTCTGTTTTTCTTGTTCCCTCTGCTGTTCAACTTTTCGTTTACGATATTGAGCTCCTGAAGGCTTCTTTCTCTCAGCCATATCTGAAATGTAACAAGAAAATAATAAAATAAATGAATGTTGCGATGTTTAACTAATACATTAATAGGTCTTCTGTGATTGGCTTCAAGAATAAATTATATATAGCTAGCTATAGTTTCCAACAGGTCTGAACAGCTCTGTAAGGTTTTAACAGGTTATCATTTAACTGTATTATACAAAAAACAACTTGGCAAAGTTATACGTCCTGCTAGTATTTTTTGTATTTTTTTAAACGGAAATGGAAGTTAGCTATATGAATGAGATTTCAATGTGTAATTAGCTGGTGCAGATCAAGACATGTTGTAGAAGCGACTCAACAAAAAATTTAACCTGCTAGATGCATTGTGTTTAAATAATTCAAATTTTATTTTGTATAGCAAAGTTATACGTATGGTGAAGTATAATAATAATATAATACGTAATATATAATAGCCCTAGATTTAAGCTAGTTATTATATATTCATATAAAAAAAATATTTTACTTTTCTTAATAAGTGTCTAAAACTTAATATAAATGTATAATAGTATATAGAATGTCACTATTCATCTATATGTATATATATATATATATATATATATATATATATATATATATATATATATATATTGTCAGTATAAATTATATAAAGAATATAGTCGACTAACTATTGAAAGTTGTTATGAAAATCACTTTGATTGTAAAGACGCCGCCATATTTGTTATGATTTAGATTGCGTTCGGTAAAATGTACGTACATATTGCTCAATGAGCAAAAGCGTTGTTTTTTGTTAGCATATAAAAAAACTTATCAATTTTTAGGCGCCCCTAAACTTTGGCGCCCTAGGCGATTGCCTAGTTCGCCTATAGGGTGCACCGGCCCTGTATATATATATATATATATATATATATATATATATATATATATATATATATATATATATATATATATATATATATATATATATATATATGTATATATATATATATATATATATATATATATATATATATATATATATATATATATATATATATATATATATATATATATATATATATATATATATATATATATATATATATATATATTAGGAAGCGTATATACTTAGGATAATTTTTAAGTATATTAAGTAAAAAATGACGCGAACTCACGTGTAAATTCACGTGTAAACTCATGTGCGAACTCACGTGTGTCACAAACAAAAACAATCATTCTTTTTCGAACTATTTCTTTTAAAAAAATTAGGAAGGATTAAAAAACAAATTCGTGCCATGCTTTTGCTTAAGCTAAGAATAATTTTTTATTCTAAACTGCTACTTATATCTTTTACTTTAAAAATCAAAAAAAAAAAGAATTAAAAAAAAGTAAACCTTAAATTACGACATCACCTAAAATTACGACAACCTAAAATTACGACATCACTTTCAAAGACATTTTTAATTGAAGAAAAAAAAGTGTTAGAAAAACTTTCTGAAACACAGTTTGCCACAAATGAGGAAATTATTCTTCATTTTCACTACAGGTATGATTAAAACATCAAATTGATTAAAAATTATCATTCAATATATTAACCAAGTAGTTAAATTTCAGTTTGAAAAACGAAACATATAAAATCTAAATTTATTCTTTATAACTCAGGCGTCTCACAGTGGGCCATGGTGTGCCAAAAGTCAAAATTACTTTTATTCAATTTTTGTATAAAAAACTTCTATTCAATGAACGTAACATATTGATTTACATAAAAACATAAGGGTTGTTGATCAAAAACTGCGCCTTCACCAAATTTTTTTAATTTTAAGTTGTCACCCTGAACAATATTTTTGAAGGTCAAGCGCTTTTCTAAAAAAGTTTTAAAAAATATTTTTTTAATATGTTTTGCCATTTAATGTTAGGCAATTTATATTACTACGAGTTTGAATTGTAGTTTTAATACATATATTGGCTATCAATTGGCATTTCTGTTTATCGTCTTGAACGTATTTGACTCTTTTTATGATCTATCAAAGATAGTGTGTTTAATGGTTGAAATAATTGCGTTTATTTTTTGCTAATACTATGCTTATAATTTTTTGGCCTTGTTTGGCCAGGGTTTTTATAGCTGATAATTACTGAAAAAAATATATTTAATGAGTTAAAAACAGTTTTGGTTGCAAATACTTGCAGATGTAGAATATGTAACTAAAACATTACACGTGATTTTATACCGTGACAACTGTCAATAAAACATTTTTTTTATGTTACTCTATATCATTGATTATACAAAAACCCTATATAACTATATTTAACATATATTATATTATATAATATAATATAAACTTTATATATATATATATATATATATATATATATATATATATATATATATATATATATATATATATATATATATATATATATATATATATATATATATATATACATATAAATATATATATATATATATATATATATATATATATATATATATATATATATATATATATATATATATATATATGTATATATGTATATAAATATATATACATATATATGTATGTTTGTTTATATATAAATATATATATATATATATATATATATATATATATATATACATATATGTATATAAATATATATACATATATATGTATGTTTGTTTATATATAAATATATATATATATATATATATATATATATATATATATATATATATATATATATATATATATATATATATATATATATATATATATATATATATAAGTTGACTTTTCTATTTTTAGAATAAGTAATAATATAACAATGAAGTACTATTATATATACAGTTGCATTAGATCCAATAATATGTCTATACAAGATCCCACAATTTATGATCAATTAGTTGTCAAGTTAGACTTGGATGATTCTGAAATTATAAGAAACAAATTAATTGCATTCTTAAAGAACTTGAAGACTCGTTGGAATGATGTTAGTCGCAAAGCTGCAGCTTTTGAGAAAAAGTATGCAAATTGGTTGGATACTGACTTTATATCTTCTGCATATGTTCCACCTGCTACTCCAACAATTGTTACCACTCCTTTTGGAAGGCCTACTTTGAATTTTGATGAGTCCTCTTTGAGATCTAAGTATAGAAAAGTTGCTGAAATGGATCAATACTCTGCCAGCCAACTATTATTTGCAACTAAAGTGAAATTTGGAAAAGATAATCAGCCTAAAAAAGCTAAATTAGCAGAAAAATTGTTAGTGGATACTATATCCCCATCTTATATGTCTAGTGATGAAGCTTTGGCCCATATTTTAGATTGTAATTTAACAAAAGCATCTTATCAACTGATGAAAAACAAAGCTGATGAAAAGGAATGCAATCTCTACCCAGCATATAATAATGTTAGAATGGCAAAAGATCGATGCTATCCTAAAAATATATGTGTAACTGATTATACTGCTAGTGTTCCACTTCAAGATCTACTGGATCACACTACAACAAGACTTTTGGAGACACAGACTGGAGTTTGTAAATGCAAATGAGTATAATAGAGTAACTCTAATATACAAAGCTGGTTTTGATGGCTCAAGTGGGCATAGTATTTATAAACAAACATGTAATGATAATGAGTGTACTAAGAATCTAAAGAGTGAAGAATCTCTGTTTATTACATGCTTTGTACCTTTAGAACTCTCATCTATTGTTAATGATAAAAAGATTATTCTTTGGAGAAACTCTAAACCATCATCTACTTTGTACTGTCGACCTTTGCGATTTAAATTTGTAGAGTAAACTGCAGACCTTCTTTGTAATGAGGAATTGACATTAAAAAATGAGATCAAACAGCTAACTAAAACAAGCTATATCCTACTTAATGGTAAGCCTATTGATGTTGACAATAAAATTGAAATTACTATGATTGATGGAAAAGCCCATACTGCATTATCTGATGTAACTGACTCATTACAGTGTTGCTCTCTTTGTGGTGTTAGTCCTAGAGAAATGAATGATATTGACAAGGTATATAGAAAATATTGTATATATAAACTAGTAGAAAATCACTCAACAAAATTTTTTTATTTAACAGTTTTATCAATAAAGACTCATCAGAAATGCATCATTTCTGATGAGTCTTTATTAATAAAACACAGTGTTAAATATCATTGCTCTGTTCTTTTAAGAACATTATTACATTTTAAAATTTGTTTATATATATATATATATATATATATATATATATATATATATATATATATATATATATATATATATATATATATATATATATATATATATATATATATATATATATATATATATATATATATATATATATACATATATATATATTTGTATACCTTTTTATATTTGATTAGTTTAAAATGCAGTTTTTATTTATTACAGGTGTTACTGAAGTTGCACACTCAAAATGGATTACAATATGGGATTTCAATTCTACATGCATAGATACGAACATTTGAATGCTTAATCCATATTGCTTACAAATTGCCAGTTAAAAAATGGTCAGCAAGATTGCCAGCTGACAAGCAACAAATCGAAATGCAAAAGAAAAAAATTCTACTTGCTTTTCAAGAGAAGATGGGATTGATTGTCGATAGGCCTAAGGCTGGCGGCTCAGGAACATCTAATGATGGCAACACCTCCAGAAGAGCCTTTCAGAATGAACAACTGTTTTCTGAAATCACAGGACTCAATTTTAAACTTATAAAAATGTTCCATGTTGTTCTGACTTGTATTTCATGTGGTTTTGAGCTTGATGCAGTTTTATTCAGGGAATACTGTACACATACAGCTAGGTTTTACGTGGAGTGCTATCCATGGTATTATATGCCGCAGAGTATTCACAAAATGCTAATTCATGCTCCCAGTGTTGTTGATTACATGACATTACCAATTGGGGTCTTAAGTGAAGAAGCTATAGAGGCTCGGAATAAAGATTTTAAAAAGTATCGTGAGCATTTTACACGCAAGTGTGACCGTATCAAATGTAATGAAGATTTATTTAAGCGGTTATTTTGTTCTAGTGATCCAGTCATTTCTTCACTAAAAACAATAGTTAGTACTAAGAAGAAGGTTTTGCCAGAAGGTGTTCTGCAACTGTTAAAAAACAGTGTTTAGTTGTTCCTTTTATGGAATTTTACAGGCTAATTTTTGGTTTCTTTAGTTATTATTAAAATTTAAGTTTATGCATTGTAAATTAAAATTGTTAATATTCTATAATTAACATAAATTAAAAAAATTTCCCACATACATTTATTTGGAACACAAGAGCATTAAAAATCCTATTTTTTTAATAATTTGCAGTAAATAAGTCAAGAATTTGTATAAAATTGACTGTCACTATAAAAATATATAAGATGTTGCTATGCATAATAAGGTATCCATAGCAACCAAACTAAATAACATAATAGAAAACGCATACCTCGTATTGGTACTTTTACCAAATTTAGTGTGTATGACACACAAAAACAACTACAAGTAGGTTTATGCTACGCCAAAATAAGTATCCATAGCAACCAAATAAAAAAACAACACCTTTATAAGAGGCGCAGACTTTACACTGGTGCTCATGCCAAATTTAGTGTATATAGCACACATAACAATCCTGCAACTACAAAAAGTAGGTCGTTGCTATGCAAAATTTCGGTATCCATAGCAACTAAATAAAAAACAACACCTTCATAAGAAGCTCTGACCTTATATTGGTACTCATGCCAAATATAGTGAATGTAGCACTAATATTGAATTAGTTATTAATTTTGTCTCAAAATTGACCATTCTGGCCCACTGTGCGTCTGTTAGACAAAAATTCTCCCACCAAAACTTTGATTGGTTGTGCTTCCCAAAGTAAAAAGATTTCAGCATGATCTGAACTAGCAATATGTCCTCAGAAGTCCATCCTTTTTGATATAAAGAAACTGTGGATCAATGTAGGATATGATGGCAGAATATTTCATGACAAACACATCAGGTTTGCTAAATAATCTATAACTAGTTTTTTTATTCTTACCGAATTTTACTTTTGCTTATATTAATTTGTTAACATGACTCTTTACACTCTGCCTCTGATATGATTGAAATTTTAAAGCGATAAGAAAAAAGTTAAATAAATATTGTATGTTTTAGGAGACTAGGAAATAATCTAGTTTAAAAATGGGCAACGTTGAAAAAAAAAAAAAAATGCAGCGCAGCAGAATCAGCTAGAAACATCTTGAAAAAAAATGCTAAGAAAGTTTTTTGGATTGGAAAACCTGATGTTTTCTCCATTTTGAAGATTAAATATGGAAACAACCTAGATTTATACAATTCAGATAAGCAAAATGACGCTTTGTTTAAAGGATTTAGCATATTACCGAAAACTAAAAAAGATAGAAGAAAGAAGATTGCAATATTTAACATTTATTGAGCAACAAAAAGATCAAACTGAGAAAATTAAGTTTTTATCATCAAAACAAAGTAAGGTCTTCTCTTGTCAAGATTTCGACTATTCAGGAGACAAAATTAAATCAGGTACTAGTGCTTCAACAGTATTACATAATAAAATTTTCAAAAAAATTTGCAACTATAGGTGTTTCTAAAACTATTTCGCCTAGAAATATGATGCACTTGCTCTCTACATAGTAGTTACTTCTAGGGGCAGTTTGAAAGATTTCTCGCTTTCTGAATATACCATCAGACGCGCCTAAAAAAAGCAATAAGTACAAGTGCAGCTAAATATTGAGAAGATATAATAAAAGCTGCAAGTCAAAGTAAATTTCCGAAAATCGCATACTTTGATGGAAAAAACTTGCAAAATATTACTAACGGTTTAAAACAAAAAAGAAATCGTTTTGCTGTTCTTGTAAATATTGATGGTGATTTAAGATTTCTTGGCTTTCCGCCAATGGAAAACGGTACTGGAAAATCTCATCACGATACTTTAATAAACATTTTGGATGAATATTAGCTAAGAACTTATATAAAGGGTCTGTGCTATGACACAACTAATACAGGAAAATATTCGGGCACGATCATTAGGTTTTTTCTTAAACACAGGGTTCTATTATTAAGCTTGCATTTCGTAGACATGTTTACAACCTTTACTGTAAACATTTTTGGGAAAAAGTTCATATTGGTAAAACCTATGTTGCTGAAAATCTGATGTTCAAAGTTTTCCAAGTTAACTGAAACGCAGCAAAGAAAACTATGGATGAATCAAAGTTCAAAAAGTTTGACAAAGCTGCAGTTAAAGGAACGTATTTAGAAAAACATATCGAAAAAACTGTTCAATTTTGCAAATATGCACTTGCCAATTTAGTATTTCCAAGAGTTGATTATAAAGAACTAGTAGAACTTACACTCACCTACTTATGTCCAGATAAGACCTTTAATGTTTATGCTTCCGGATCTGTTTTCCATGCTCGTTTTATGGCAAAGTGTATTTATCATCTTAAAGTTAAAGTTTTAAGTAACCAGTTGCCTTACCATTTGGCAGTTTGTTTACAAAAAGAAATCAGCAAAATGGCAGAATTTATTTCTATACTTTATATTGTGTGGTTTGTGCATTCATTTCTACTTTCCTCTGCTCCTTATCAGGATTTAAATGCGTACTGGCAGATGATCTAGTATAAACTTTGGGTAGAATCTTATGATCCAGGAATTAATGATGTACTAGAGGGAATTGAAGAAGTATTAAAATCAATGGAGAGACATTCATGGTATTTGATCACACCTTGATTCTATTATGTCTCGCATATAAAGAACCATGGCCAACTTAAATTACACGGCCTGATTTGTTGCATTTTCCGTAAAAAATTAGGAGGCCAGTTTTTTTACGGCATAAGTATAAAAACTTATTTTTCGCTATGGTTATGAGTCTTGTTTGCACTATAATTGGTTTATTCTTATTTTATTAATAATAATGGTTTAATGATAGTTAGATTTTATTTGAGTACTTACACTATTTTGTGCTAGATTTTTTGTTAACTGATCGCCTGTTTCAGTTTATTCTAATAACACAGAATACTGAAATAGGTTTTCAGATAGCTATATCAACACATACCAACATGCTACTAAAAATAACCTTACATGTTGCTAAGATTGCCTAAAACTCTTCATTGAAAAAAAAAATCAAAGGTTTGTAGTTTTTTATTTTTTATAATTGAAATTAAAAGAAGAAATACCTTTTTACTAGGAATATTTATTTTATCTTTGCCTTTTTTGTAATTTTTTTACTTGATCTTTACTCAATGAATATGTAACTTTATTTTGCAAATTGTTATAAAAATATTATTAACAATACAAGATCTATTTTTGATTCCCACTTTTCATTAGTAAAATTGTATTTAAAATTTTACCAATGAAAAATTTTACTAATTGTATTAATTATTGTAATTAAAACAACAAATCTATAAAATTTGTTTGGCAAATTTTTAATTGAAAAGGAATGACTGCAATTTTTTATTTGAATAAGAGAAATAAAAAAAAATACTAAATAGAAGACAAATAAAGTTAGACAGTTTGAATTGGATATACAGGTTCTTCTCTATATAAAGTAACATTTATTAATCATAAATTTAACATCAAAATCTTTTTGTTAATTTTTACCATTATTCCCTGCTTTAGTTTATAAATCTGTCTTTTTTTTAAAAGCTGACACTAGTAATTATGTAGACAACTAAGCTAAATCTTGCATAATATTTTTTAATGATTATCAAAATTCTGATAAAATATTTTTTGGGAAAATCCGCGAAAATCTTTTTACTAATGCATGTTTTTAATTATACTTCATAAAACCTAGCTCCAAAAGATTACTTTAAAAATTAGAACTAAGAACAACTGCAAAGCCTTCTTCAAAAAAATCATTCATAAGAGATACAGTTGCTTGTAAGGTTGTTATAAGAGCACAAGAAGTTTTTTTGGTTAATGTAAAGTATTTATCAAATTTTATTTTGATTAAATTTCAGTACTATTTGCAATTTCTCTATAAAGTGAAGATTTGTTATCACCTTTTAAAGCAGCGTTGCTGAGTTTGATCGGATAAATTAAGTTTCTGCTTAGAATTAAGTATGATAAATAACTTATAAAATAATGATTAAAAGTGTGTTGCATTATTTCTTTCAGGAAAATAGCTCTAAATTAGAACTGCAGTTGTTTCGTCAAATATTATCAATGTTGACAACTTGTTTGTTGTTTCCTAAATATGTGACTTGATAATTCATTTTACTTACTTAATAATTAATCTTTTGATAAACTTTAAGAAATAAATTCCCTGCAATGTAAAGTTTTTTTTGCGTTTAATAAGTTTTTTTTACATTTTTTATAAAACAAAGTATATGAAATAATAAGTATGTTTTATACACTCCTTTTTTAAACTGAATGATAATTTAATAGTTTACCATCACCAATATATGCTTTATGAAACTATAAAAATGCATTAAGATTGGTAGAATGGTTATCTGTCACAACAGCTTAAATTCAGATTGGTACATTGAGGTAATACACTCATCAATTTCTTTTTTCAAACATAAACTTGTTATGTAATCGTTTGGTGAGGATTTTAAAATAAAAACAAAAACAACTTTATAAAGATTATTTTCTCAATCTTCATCAAATTTTTTACAACTTTGATATTGAGCTGCTTTTTGGAAGTACATCTTAACCACAAGAAGCAGATAATCACTTAACAACAAATTTTTGTCAATAATATTTCTAATATAATATAGTTTTTTAATTTGTAATTTTCACCACTGCGAAACCGTTTTAATAAAGAAATATGAAAATATGAAATTTGATAAGCATTTATTAGGCAATGAAAAATTTAGAATTTTATTAACAGATATCGACTCCAAAACAGTTGGTATGCCTGATATTTCTAGGCCTGTTTTGTTGCATTTTAATTGCTGTATGTATGAAACATCCAGCATAGTAGAGTATTTACATTTCAAAACATTGTTTTGCAGTGTAAATATTTCAAAGAAAAATCGATTTTTTATATCTAATAACTGCAATTATAATAAATACAAAAGTACAAACCTTTAAAATTATTTTCATCGGAGAGTTGTGGGTAGTTTTAGCAACATGTAAGGTTATTTTAAGTAGCATGTTGGTATGTGTTGATATCAGCTACCTGAAAGCCTATTTCAGTATTCTGTGTAATTGGAATAAACTGAAGCAGGCAATCAGTTAACAAAAAATCCAGCTCAAAATAATGTAAGTACTCAAACAAAATCTAACTATTATTAAACCATTTTAATAAAATAAGAATAAACCAATTTTAGTGCAAACAATACTCATAGCCATAGCGAAAATTAAGGTCTGGCCTCCTAATTTTTTACGGAAAATGCAACAAATCAGGTCGTGTAATTTAAGTAGGCCATGAAAGAACTTGAAGATGATGAGAAAGAAAAAGTTGCAAAAGTTCTTTTCTCGCAATCTGTTCCTATTCACAATGAGAAGTCTGAAAATCCAATTCTTCGGAAAGATCTAGACTTCACCTAGGAGAAACCACTTAGCTTTTCACAGTTGGTTGGTAGGAACTCGTATTTTATTTTCAATCATGTTGAATTTGAGTAAAGACGATGATAAACCTTTCTAAACTGTCCTTTATCTTTTACGGCTTTATCGACCAATTTAAAAATTTCTTTGAATTTGTTCGCTTAATATATGTCGTTAACGACTGGTATGAACGAGCAATTAAGAAGGGGGTGTTAAAGTTACGAACTCTCCGCCGCCCACCGCAACTCTTCTATAGGAGGTCCCTATATTAGAATTTAATTTTAAAATTGAATTTTGGATCAAATTAATCTTTGTAAACAAGAATTTGATAAATTTTTTCACGGAAAGTTTGAGAGATAAAAAAACTAGGCAATAGATATACCCATAAAATTACCTAAAATTTGAACGTTTCGCCCATTTTTCCAGGGTCAAGCCAATACACTTTTTAAAAACTTGTAAGTCAAAGTATGACACGAGTTCGGTTTTTAATCTTTTCTAATTTTTTTAGAATAAATTGTTCGAAAAAGAATGAGTGTTTTTGTTTGTGACACACGTGAGTTAGTTTCGATCGCAAGCTTCATTCTATTTAAATATACTCAAAAATTATACTAAGTTAGTGCGTTTTAACCTATTTTTCTTGACCTAAATTAGTATATATATCTTTTAATTGTAAATTTCTCAACCAATTCCAAATTTATATTTAGGTCATAGTAAAAAATTGGTGCTTTATGTCAATGTTTAAAGTCCCCGCATTTTGGTTAAAAAAGTTGGGGCACAAATTGTAAAAGCGGGAACTTTAAAAATGGGTTTCAAAAAACTTTTTTTTAGCGTAAAATCATTTTTATCCAAGCGGTCAAGTAATCCAGGTGGTTAAGACTTAGTTTGAAAAAATTGTTGAAAAATTACGCACCCTAATATATATACATATATCTACTATAACATATTTATATAAGCACTTGCTCACTTTTTTCGCTCATCTAAATCATACGGCTTTTTTATAAGAAGTAAACAAAGAATAATGAAAAATGAATAATAAAAAGATTGCTGACCCATACCAAACCCTAAGTCGATGTAGCAGCACTCCACTGCGAGTCAGGCTATTTATCAGTCAATGTATGTACTGAAGCCGGCAGCAGGCTATTTCAGAATTTAAAAAATTAATTCGTGCTAAATAATAGAATTTCAAAACTAAATTCATTAAAAAAGAAACTATTGTAAACATACAATGTAAAAAAGTAATTAACATATAAGCCTTTTTTTTTTAATTCATTTTGTTAATTAATAAAGTTATATTAATCAATATAATTATCAATTAACATATCCTAGAGTATAAATTATAATGTATGTGATGTTTCTTATGCACACAGTATCAGGGTTAGGGTTAGGGTGCAGTACTTCTCTGGTCACACTGGGTAACACAAAAGTTAACAGTTAAAACAAAACATTATCGTAAAAAATTGCCACCAGATATTAAATACGTATTTATTAGTCTACACTCTAAGGTTCTTTTTATATTTTATTGGAAGATTTTTAAATATCAATTTCAATGCCGAATGAAGCCAGCTAAGTTTATTGCGCAAGGTTTATGGTAAATAATTTTGATAAGATTTAGAAAAAAACTGCGTTTATAGTGGAATTTTTTAAAACTTTGACGTCGAATTAGAGCACTTTCCGTTGATTTTCATTAACGGACAATGTTCGAATTTTAATCTTTATGATTGATCATAATCAATCATATAAAATAAAAAAGGGGAGGGGTGAAGAAACTGCAGTAGCGCCCTAAAATCGTACTAAATTAAAATGTTTTATTTTAACTATAGCGTTAGCAGACCAATATTGAAAAAAGGTGGAAAAGGGAAGTATTACTGCATATCATTGTGTGGAAATTAATTTTATAATAAAAATATGGAAAAGCCTAATATTGGCCTATTTTCTTTTCCTAACTAAGAGAAGGAACACGACGTTCAAAAAACTTAGTGTAACAAAATATTTTAATATAGACGTAAAGGAGGTGCTGATAATTTTGAAATAATGAAACACACTAAAATATGGGAGTTTTACCTTTGGCCTTAGAAGGAAAAAAAATTAGTTCAGGTTTATGTTATTAACATGAAGACTTTTTTTTATTAAAATTTTACTTCCTAGATATTTAAAACACCAAAATCCACTGAGTCAAAATCTTATTATATGGTCAAATTTGATGTACCTTAAACTCAGTGCAATACTATTTTGGTCTAATTTAAATCACTTAAAACTTAACATGTTGTAATGTTTCAAATAGACTCATCCTAAAACAAAAGTTATAATTGTCTGTTTTGAATTGGTTTGTCAAAAAAGTTCAAGCCTTACAGTTTAAAGTAGTTTGTTTTCCTACTATAAGCACCAATTTATCTTTTAAGTATTAGTTTGAATTACTTTTTTTGGTGCTATAACATTTTGTTAGTGAACTACTTGTTGGTTCTATTTCTGATATTGAAATAGTTAAGCAATAAGGACTTTTGAATAGAGAGCTATAGAAGAGTAGAGATTATGCATTGACTAGTATAGATTTTTAAATATCTAATTTGCTTTCGTCTTTTAGTATATCACTTAATATTCCAGCCTTTTTAAATGGTAGAAATTAACTATTACACAAAGTAATAGAAAGTCAAGCAATTGCAGCTTTACGAGTTCATATAGAATGTGCCGTATTTGCTGTATAGATCCTTCTATAAAACTGTAAAAATACATAAAATGTACTATTTATTATTGATGTTTTTTTGTTTTTTTTGTTTATATATTTGCCGTACATACAACATTTACAAGTTTCGTAAACTAAAGGTGTAATATTTACAAGTCTCGTGAGTCAAAATATATAGTGAAGTTTATAATTAAATTGTACAGGCCGGACTTCAAGATGATCGTAATGATCTTATCACGAAGCCCTTACAATGTGTTTGATATATGTTATGATTATGATTATTAAATATAATTATATATTAAGTACAACTATATTTTTATAATCTTTAAATTAAGCTCATAATAAAAAATAAACTCAAAATAATTTAATAATAAATATTTTTTTTGTGTGTAATAAACAATTTTTGATATATTGTTTGAGAAACATAAGAGTCATTTAGATAGTACACATAAACGAGTGAGTTCACCTTGTAGGTGATATATATGTAATTTAATTTATAGACTTAGAAGAATTCAGAGTGTCTGTCTAGATTTAGTATCAGATTTTTTAACTTTGTTTTCAAAGTTAAATAGATTTGTAAATTTGTCTTTATGGTAGATTAGTCTTACAGCATGTTTCTGACGTCGATATAAAGTTTTCAATTTGGTTATATGCGTAGTAGTACTCGCCCAATTGGGCGAGTACTACTACGTACTACTACTACTACTACTACTACTACTACTACTACTACTACTACTACTACTACTACTACTACTACTACTACTACTACTACTACTATTACTACTACTACTACTACTACTACTACTACTACTACTACTACTACTACTACTGCTACTACTACTACTACTACTACTACTACTACTACTACTACTACTACTACTACTACTACTACTACTACTACTACTACTACTACTACTACTATTACTACTACTACTACTACTACTACTACTACTACTACTACTACTACTACTACTACTACTACTACTACTACTACTACTACTACTACATACTACTTCTTCGTACTACTACTACGTACGCAGTAGTGATGTTTAGGCAGAAGCGTTGTGATCTGTGCTGGCAAGTACTTTTACAGACATCTGCTTACATACGGCATAATTATAGGCATCTGTCATTGTCTGGCTTGTTGCATAGATTTTCCTGCCTCCTTTCTTATCATTTTTATATGCCCCAACTATTCTTCTAAATAAAGGGGTTATCTAAACTATATTTAAAGAAAAAATTAAACTATTTCTACAAATAAATAACTTTTCTTTTCAATTTAAACTATATCCGTGTAATGGTTATAAAATACAAACATGAAATTTAATTATCTTATCAATGTTTTTATCACCTTTTATCATCTTTTAATCATCAAAACGCTGTCGCTCCAACGTTGGGTTTCCGCCAACGGACCACTGTTGAACATTTAACGTTTTGCCGCCATCGGTCCACCGTTGAACCCCCTGAAACTTGCTGCTAACGGTCCGATGTTAATTTCCTGTGTAAGCCAACGCGGAAACACAGCGGGCATATATATATATATATATATATATATATATATATATATATATATATATATATATATATATATATATATATATATATATATATATATATATATATATATATATATATATATATATATATATATATATATATATATATATATATATATATATATATATATAATAGGCATAATAAGCGCAATTATTTATTACTTATTTAATGTGCTGACGTGCATAATTTATCTCACAACATTAAAACAGTGAAACTGACCATTAGTCTCTTTATTTTTTTATTCCTAAAAATAGTTGTAAAACTTTAACAGCAAATGCACTAGGTTAAGGTGGTCCTATACTAATAAAATCAAAATTTTAAAAATGCACTTATATTTTATCATATTCATATAAGAAATAGTATTTATATTTAAAGCACAGTAAAATAAAAAAAAAAATTTTTTTTTTGCTCAAAATTTTGGGTCCATGGACCCTAAATATGGACTACGCGCTGCAATAAACAGCCTATAAACTAATAATAGTATGATCATGAAATTTTACAACTTTTTAATATCAGATGATTACACTCACAAACTATTAACAAACTATTGAAGCTTTTGTAAGAAAATTAAGGCTTAAAAAAAGCCCCGAAAAGGCTCAGAACATAGACCTTATTTTTAGAACCAATTAACTAACATGAATTCTTTTGGTAAGGTGAATGTGCATATATAAAATAAACAACTCCTAAAAATATCAATACAATCCAAAAAACCTTTCTCAAGATATTTATCGCAGCGTGCAAAAAACTCATATATTGAGAAAAACAATAATAAAGATTTTTAATGGAAAAAAAAAAAAATTTAATATATAAAAAAATCAAAAAATTATTGAAAAACAAAATGACTTGAGCATAATTAAAAACACAGAAAAAAAGAAAAATGTGAAAACTTTTTGAAAAACATTTAAACAAAATAGATTTATTCAATCAATGAAAAAAAGCTTGAATATAAAAATATAATATACAATAACTACATTAAAAAAATACAATAACTGCCTTAACATAAATTTAATTTGAAAAGTAGCAAAAAAATAATATCTAAAAAACTCCTGCTTCATAAGATTTACCTTCACTTTCATTTACTATATCTGTAAAACCTTTTCGTTCTGCACGAAGCAGCTTTCTTCTTTGTCTTATTGAGTCAAGCGACTTTTTTTCCATCATCTTTATTCTTTCTTGGTCTATTTTGGTACAGTACTGAGTAGCAAATGTACCTGGTGTAACATATTATAATATAATATTTAAATATGTTTAATATACCAGAAATACCATATTTAAATGAAATTACTGATGATGCAATACTTATTTCGAATATTGTACGGCAAACAAAAGTCTCTTTAGGACAACGCTTCCAAACGATAGCATTGATGGAGTCTCTTGAGTTTTGCCACGTTAACATCTACTAAGAAGCTTATCATCACTAAGGTCAATAAAAATGGGTTCAATTTTATCCCTAATAATAACTGGTATTCCAGGTTTTTACTTGTAAGTTTTTGTGTTATTTTTTTTATTTTTTTTTTTATATTATTTTTTTTAAGTGCCCCAAGAAGACCTAACGGTCTTGTTACAGAGCACCACGGAAGTGCATTTAACCAGGAAGTTCACGCCTCCTTCCTTACCGTGACTCGAAAATATGTCCAGACCTTGTTTCAAACCTGGATCTCCTGCTTATAAAGCAGGCGCTCTAATCACTGCGGCACGGCCGCACATATTAATTATTAATAATAAAAATATTATTAATTTTATCACACTTTTTTTTAAATCTAGAGTCATTAGTTTGAGGACACATATAGTGTCGTAATTCTAAACTAAAGGCATCTGAGCAGTGGAACAAAACAGCACCAATTGCTTTTTTCATTTAGTAAACTGTTGAAACAGTATTTTTCTGTACTGCAATACCATAATAATTTTGAAGTTTATTAATTAACTTATCAGTTAATCGACCTTTACCTCCTAATGATTTGCCATCTGCTAACTTGGTTTTGTCAGTGGATTTGAGTTTACGTAGTCTATTACCAACTCGTTTTTGCGCATGTCCTACACATTCTAATTTTTCAACAATCAAACCTTGGTGATCACTTTTTAAAACCTCAGCATGTGTTTTGGAATTTCTGTCTCCAATGTAATGAGTATATCAAAGTCCCCTTTTTGTCTATAGACTTCATAAAACAATCTACAATTTCAGAAACTTCCATAGATCCAGCAGAATCTTTTATGATTATTTAAACAATCATGGGTTTACAAAAAATTTTCATAAAGCTCTGGATCGCTATCTTTTTTTGATTCCCATGATGTACAGGCATTGCATGTTTTTAAAAGAACTCGATAATTAACACATTTCCCTGAGTCACTAGCAATAACAGTAACAACACCATTAAGTCAGGAATGACCCCTTTATTGCCAAGTTCCATCACAGGAAACAACAACATCAGCTGTTACATTAATATTAAAATCATTTGGTTGGACATCGTTGTTAAGATATCAAAATTCATTTGCCGCATTTTTCATTTTCACATCAATTACACTTTGGTATATGATATGAATTTTATTTTGAATATCATTAAATGCTTTTATGTTCATTAGAGGAGGGAAGTTCATTAAACCACAAAATTTCTCCAAACCAGAATTATTATGGCATTGAGGACAATGTCCAATCAAAGTAACAATTGATTTTAAAATGTCTGTTTCAATAAGTATAAAGCATGAATGCAATTTATTTGAACCATTAATATTTGCATTACTATTTTTACTGCTATGTGATAACTTTTTTGTTCTTTTTGAGAATTCTGATTGAGAAGTTAAACTATTGCTGATTGTTGATGCTGAGGACAATTGATTTTCTCAAAAGTATTTCTTTTTGAAAATCTTGTTACCACCTGCATTCCTTCTTAAATTTGAATCACTTTTAATTTTTCCCATTACAAAAACATGCACGAGGCAAATAAAGTACAACACAAGGCTGATAGTTTTTCTATAAGTAATATATGTGAACCTATATTACTGGCACCAATGTCAAAAACTTATAGTAAATGGCGCAAGACCTATTTTCTAATAGAAGTAACCCGTTGCTAAGGCCGTTGCTAAGAAAATTATTTAACTTCACTATGAATTTTGCTATTTTAGAGCATTTTTAAATTCACTCCTGTTGAGAGTTGGTAACAAAATACATAACATTATGATTGGAAAGAGTGCGTTCAAGTGGAACGCATTAGAACTCAGGCGTTAGTTAAAAAGATATTGTAGTGAGTTATGATTGTTCATATAATACTAGTTGTAAATATGTATGTTATTATAATATTTTAATAAAATTAATATATTATAATAACATACATATTATAATATATTAATTTTATTAAAGATTTATAATAGTATTATAAATCTTTAATAAAAATAAAATAAGAGTTAGTAGATGTATATCTAAAATAGTGAACACAACAGCTGGCGACGAAGATCAAACTATGGCGAAAATAACTAATAATTTACCTGGATTAGAACAGTTTATTATAAATCAAAACGACAAAACTAATTTAGACAAACGGTGGGAAACATGGAAAGAAGATTTTGAGTTATATCTAGTTGCAACTGGGGTCACGAAAGACGCGCAAAAAAAGGCGTTACTTCTGTATCTAGCAGGTAACTATGTAAAAGAAATCTATAAAAACCCTGAAAGGAACTGACACCGATCTATACAAGGCAATGTGTGATAAACTGGATCAATATTTCAGTCCAAAAAATAATATAACGTACGAACGTTACGTCTTTACGAGGATCAAACAAAATGAAGGGGAAAGTACAGTGAGTTTTATTACGCGATTAAAAAAACAAGCGGAGTATTGTGCTTTTCCAAATGTTACAGAGACAGTGAAAGATCAGTTCATATCATCGTGTTATTCTTTAAAATTAAAACAAAAACTCCTTAAAGATAGAAAAATAAATCTCGAGAAATGTATTGAGATTGGTCGAAACATGAAAGTATCAGAACAACAGGCAAAAGAAATGTCTTATAAAAAAGCAAATATATGCTCAGAGGAAATCGTCTTAGTAGATCATTTAGAAAAACAAACCGTTTTCAGAAGAAGAAAACAAACGACAAACTTTAAATCGAGACCTAGTCGAAATGATAATATAGACAAAAAAGAAAATAACTTGTTATGTTTTCGATGTGGGGAGAAGTACTTTGTTAGACACCAAAAAAGATTGCAAAGCCATTGGAAAAATGTGTTTCAAATGTCAAAAAAAAAATCATTTAGCTATTTGTTGCCGAAATACTCTACAACCGCTGCATAGGAGAAACCGACAAGTTAATGAAATAAATAATAAAGCTAAAAGTGAACACAGCTCAGAAAATGAATAAGAAGAAACGCTTGTCCTGACATGTAGTTCAACACGAAAAAAACAATCTAATAAAACAAAAACAATAAATGTAATAGTGGAAAATGTCACGATTAAAATGATTATTGACTCAGGTTCCAGTGTGAACTTAATTGATAAAAATACCTTTGATATAATTAGATCATAATTTAATCTAGAAATCATCAAAAACCATCTTTTCATATGCTTCCAAGCCTTTAAAATGAATAGGTTGTTTCAAAGCTGAAATTGAAGCTAAAAACAAAATAACTACAAACAATATATATATATATCGTAGATAAAAATAATGTTGGAAATATTATGGGAATTGAAACTGCTAAGGAGTTGAACATTTTAAAAATTGCAGAAAGTGTAAAGTTTGTGAATAATAAAAACAATTATATGAATTCAGTGGATAATAAGTCAGATGACGCTGTACAGCATACTAACGTGTGTAAAAACATTGATGATAAAATCAAACTTCCAACGAATCAAAATGATAATAGTTTTGATCATAATGATTCAAATTGTTAAGTCATTTTAAAATTTAAAAATAATTTGATAAAGTTAATTGCAAAATACGAAGATATATTCGAAGGACATGGTAAATTAAAAAATTTTCAATGCAAACTTTATGTAGACAAACCAAGTTACGCAAGTTACAACCAGTTACGCAAAATTTGCGTCGTTATCCTTATCACCTTTAAAAAGACATTCGAGCAGACTTAAAGCGACTTCAACAAGCAGACATTATTGAAAAAGTTGAAGGACCACAAGAATGGATAAGTAATTTTGTAATTGTACCAAAAGCAAATAAGACAGTAAGGTTATGTCTTGATGCTAGAACCATAAACAAAGAAATTAAACGTGAAAGATACCCAATACCTACATTAGATTCGGTAATAGATTAAATGCATGGCTCAAAAATATTTGCCAAACTAGACATGAAGGAAGCCTATACTCAGCTAGAGTTGGACATCGAATCAAGAAAAATTACAAATTTTCAAACGGATGAGGGAGTCTACCGACACAGAAGATTAGTGTATGGGATCAACAATTCGTTCGAAGTTTTTCAAAAAACTATGGAGCAAAGCTATGGTAGAATAGAGGGAGTAAAATTTATCAGTGACGATATTATAATATACGCATCAGACGAACAAGACTTATTAGGAAAATTAGAACTTTTGTTCATCAAAACAAGGACATTAGGTCTGAAGTTAAATAAAAAAAGTGTGTTTTTGCTCACGAGAAAATAAAATTTTTTGGTATTGAAATATCTAAAAATGGTATTAATCCTGATCTAAACAAACTAGAAGCTATCAAGAATGCAAGATCGCCAAGAACGGTCAGTCAGTTGATGAACGGTCAGGTTGGAAGTTTTCTTGGTTTATGCGCATATGTATCAAGATTTATTAAAGACTTTAGTGAAAAAACAACTGTACAACGGGAACTATTAAAAAAAAAATTCAAAATTTAAGTGGGAAAAAAAACATTATGATGCTTTCAACATGCTTAAACGTGGTTTATCAAGTGAATCCGTTTTGGCTTTTTATGATCCGCGCAAAGAAGTGCAGTTAATTACTGATGCAAGTAATCATGCCATAGGTGGAATACTCTTACAAAAAAGAAGGAAAATGGATTAAACCAATCTGCTATATAAGTAGATCATTAACCGCAGCTGAGTTAAAATATAGTATTACAGAAAAGGAAGCTCTTGCTTTGGTATGGGCTATTGAAAAGTTACATTTGTATTTATATGGAAAAAATTTTAAGGTCATAGTGGACCACAAACCTCTCAAATTCATTTTTTCTTCTGGTTCTAAATTAAATGCACGTATTGCAAGATGGCAAATCAAGTTACAGGCATACGATTTTGATGTAATATATCAGAAAGGAGAAGAGAACATTGCAGATTTTATCTCTAGAAATTGTACTCTAAATGAAATACATAGTGAGTCAGATGAAAATGAAGTTGCAGCATATGTAAATTTCTTAGTGACAAAAATGGCACCCAAATCAATATCACTCGAAGATATAAAAACAGAGACAGCAACAGACATCAGTTTAATTACAGTAAAAACTGCGTTGTTGTCGGGTAAATGGCATGACAATCCAATACTTGAACCATATCGTAAATTTTAAAATGAGTTAGCTGATCACGAAGCAATCATATTACGAGGAGAAAAAATTATTTTACCAAAGACGCTTCAAAAAAGAGCTTTACAAATTGTACATGAAGGACATTTAATTGTTGAAAAATGCAAAGGCTTATTGCGACAAAATGTTTACTCGTTTCAAAGCGAAGAATTAAAACTAAACTTTAAAAATGTTGACATAAAGTACATTAAAATAACGCCTCAATATCGGCAAGCGAACGGTATCGTATAAAAATTTATGCAAGATATAGGAAAAATAATTAAAATAACTCATTTTATGGGGAAAAGTTGGAGAGCGGGGCTTCAAAGCATGTTTCGAAATTATAGATGTGCACCTCATGCTATAACTGGTAAACCACCATCTACGTTATTATTCAATAGAAATATCAAAAATAAGTTTCCTTCAATAATAATTGAAAAATCACCCTATGACAAATAAGTGAGAGAACGTCAAGATAAAAAGTATAAGAAAGTACAAAAATATTTTGATATGAAACATCATGCAAAGAAAAGAGAAGACATTAAAGTAGGAGATCAGGTTCTTGTTAAACGCAATAAACCGGGAGGAAAATTAGACTCAAAATATTTAAACAAAAAATATATAGTTAAAGAAAGAAAGCAAAATTTAATCATTGTAGTCGATTAAGAAGGAAACGAGTTGACGCATAATATACAATTTATAAAAAAACTTTTAAAACCTGAACCTAAAAAGTATACAACGTGAAACACCAGTAAATGATATTGAAAAAAAAATAGTTAAAAGAAAATCATATTTAAAGCGAATTAATAGACCTATAAAGTTTTACTATTAAAAATTTACAGACATGATTTATTTATTTGTGTAATAATAGAAACTTTCCCAAACAGGGGGAACTGTTGAGAGTTGGCAATGAAATACATAACATTATGTTTGGTAAGAATGCGTTCACGTGAAACGCATTAGAACTCGTGCGTTAGTTAGAAAGATATTGCAGTGAGTTATGTTTGTTCATATAATACTAGTTGTAAATATGTATGTTATTATAATAAATATTTAATATATAATAAAATATAATATATAAAATATAATTATAAAATAAGATTTAGTAAATATATATTTAAAATAGTGAACACAACAATTCCCTATAGTGATCTATATATATTTGGAACGTAGAATGTTTGGGGTTCAAGAATATGTAACATAATAATAAGAAACTCTTACAGTTCCGTCTCTAAAGTTGATACTAATATTTTTTTTCGATGATTCTGTTACAAACTTCACGCATTATTATACTGCTTAAATGTTCTACATAAAATGTTATCAAAGATTGACTCAGCCACTGTTTCCCTTGATTGGATTTTAGACTAAATATCTTTATCAGGAACTTAATGCAAACTCGGTGGCAAAAGCGTAGTAAAGTTTTAGTGAATATCCTTTAATTAACAGCAAGGAAACTAATATAGGGTGCTTGATTACTCTAATAAAATAAAATAAACTTTCTTTGAGAAATTATTCGTAACTTTTTAATTATTCTAAAACCTGATTTTCTCATATGAACCCGTATTTTATTAAAGGTATAACACACTTAGGCGTGGAAGTTGAGGGAGGCCACGTGCCAAAACAGTGTGTTTTCTTGTGTGTCTAGACCCGATAAAAGTTGCAGTGATAAAAATTAAGGCAACCGTGGCGCAGTGGTAACGCACTTGCCTCAGAAACAAAGAGTCAGTGGTTCAAACTACACCTCTAGGCAAGTTTTGTGACATCTGCTAGGAAGGAGGCGTGAACTTAAAATTAAATGCTCATCCGCGGTGCTCTGTGATAAGACCGTAAAGACTTCTTGGAGCGCCTAAATGAAAATAAATTAAAAAAATAAAAAATTACTGTAAAAAGCAAGTTTCCTAGATTTGCGAAAAAAGAATTTTTCTCAATTACTATTTCTCTTACTTTTAACAAAGTAATAACTAGGTCTCTTACTTTTAAAAAAGTAATGGGCAGGAATCTTGACAATTTTATTACTTCTAAAACATATTTGTAAATATCTCCTTTATTCCATCTGACTTTATTTTAAAATAAAATAAATTCTACTGACCATATTTTCAGCACACAAAAAAGTGGCAAAACATGACATGTGAACAAAACCAAGTTTTTGTAAAATTGAGTAACGATCCTTATTTAACGGCTTTTTAAAACCCTTTTGATTTAAGTTTCTCAACCACTAGAATTTTTTCCGTTCTCCCATTAAAGTATATGGTAGGCTCTTTGAATTTTACAATATCTAAAAATTTTTGAATGTGCAAGCGATAAAATGAATTGAACTTACTTTATGTCTTGATGATATAACAATTAAGTAAAGAATCTAGGTTGAACAATCAAGGTTAAACAACCAAAGTTGAATAATCAAGGTTGAACTATCAAGGTTGAACCAACACGGTTGAACAAATGTTTTCAATCAAAAAAAAGTATTTATAAAAGTAATTATAAATATTTATATTAATAAAAGTCGGTTAAATATTCAAACGCCATTGGATTTTGAAACAAACTGATAATAACTAAAACATGAAAATTCTATACTAGATTGCACAAACTTATTAAAGTTAAAAAAGTTTATAAAAAGTTTATACTTTCTTGTATTAAATAATTTAAATTAAAGTCTACAAAATGAAAACATTATTAACACAAACATTAAATAAAATCAAAGTTAAAAATGCTTTAAACAAAATCGCATACCATTATAAAGTTTTATTTAAATACATTTTCCCAAAAAAATGAAGTATTGTTAAATCACGTAAAACAAAACTGCAAAAATGTAAATACAATATTCAGTGTGCTATTTTAGTGCTATCAAGTGTCATTTTTTATTTTCAAATATAATCAGAAAATATAGAGTCACGGAGAATTTCACACGAACAAGAATGTCCCAAGGATATACTTACATCCTTTGAATTACAGACTACCGTTCTTGACATCAAGTTAGTAGCACAGCCTCCTTCACCTGAAAAACAAGTTTCGTAGTAGTCGGGATCTTGACAGGTGACGTGAAAATGTTGTCGTGGAGTGCAACTAAAAGTTAATTTTTTACAAAATTTTTAAATAATATGAAATTTTGAAAAACTAGTTCCAGTCAGGAATGAGATTTAAAAAAAAATTATTAAGTTGCGAAATAAATCATTTAAATATATTTATTCATAGCTAAGAATTAAAATATTGCTTAAACATCATTATTCTTTTAATGTTTTACTTACGTACACCAATTTGAATAACTAATTAAAAAATTAGTTTAGCTCACGGACCAATTCGTACAACTGGTCTGAGAGTATGTTTGATTTAAATGATATGAGTTGTAGAAAATATTTTATAATAACAAAGATTCATCTGTCTAATCGTCTCTAATTATTAAAAATCTGGTTTGTTTATCTTAGATTAACTCTTAATATTATCATGTCTATTATTATTTTGCCTTGTAATGTGGGGTAAATGAGCCAGTGTAGGTGTTGTCAAGAAAAGGTCTTTAATAACCTATTCATTGCAGTTCTGCTCCTCGTATTTTTAGAGCTATATTAGGATGTTTGAAAATTTCAAAAAATTTAGTTCTTTTTTTAAAACTAGTTACGAGAATTATATTAAATAAACTAGTGTTTCAGTGTCTCATTTAGAAAAAACTTTTTTTAACAATTTTTTTCATTATGTGAATGTTAAAGAAAAATTTAATTGCTAAATAAGTTGTTAACAATTATACTGATTGGTCTAAATAAAATTTTTGTTGGTAGTTTTAAAACTTTTTCGGGAATACTATTAAAACCGTTGCAATGAATACTAAAAAAGCCAAGCTTTCTTAGTATTCATTGTAAAGACAATCGTTTCGAATTCTTCAATTGATACTGGTATAACAAAAAATCATTAAGTTTATCTTAAGAAGGTTTTTTTTTTTTTTTTGAAAAATTTAAATATTTCATATTCAAAAAGTAAAAATTTGAGCAGTCCGCAGTTAGTTTATCTTAATTAAACATAATTAGTAATTAAATTCTTATTGACTATGAATATAATTCAATAAGAATTTAATTACTAATTATGTTTAATTAAGATTTTTTTATTTAAGTAAGAATTAAGTTGATAAAAATCTAGTTATTTGATTTTTTTGAAATGCAGTTGTTAATAGTTAATATTTAGTAACTTTTTTTTCTGATTTTATTAATGATTTTTTTAAACAAATTAACATCTTTTTTTTTACTTTAGATTAGCAAAATATACTTTGTTTTTAGTTGAATACGTCTAAAGATTCCTTTGAAAGATTAAAATGTTTCTTTGAAAGTTTAATTATTCCTTTTAAGTATTTAGAATTTTAGAACTTTTTTACATTGCGATTGCTTTTTTTTCTTGTATGAGATTTTAGTGGGACTTGTTTGTTTAAGATATTTTTGAAGTTTTGTATGAGTAATTTTACTGATTGATTAGGATTATCATATATAAAACATTAGCTAAACATCAATTCCATATAGACTTTTTTTACTTAATGTTTGTATGCTGTTGCAAGCATATAGCCCACCTATATTATTTGCTTAGAGCGCTGAAGCGACACTTTCTACTAAAGCAAACAATAGATGTAATACTTTAAACTCGAGAAATGTGTCGAACAGCTTCATTTAAGAAAGTAAACCAGAAGCTTTTTTTTGCAACCTCATTTGATCCTGCTTCAAATGCTATCTCTTCTATTGTATCAAAGGTTGCTGTGTAGTTCTCGCGGACAGTTTTTATTGACAGTACGCGCTGTCCGACGAAACAGTTGCTACTTCCTGAAATATTAGATTAAGACAGTGGATTAAGCAGTGAGTAGATAATGCTAATGAGGGTTCTTGTAGTATTTTAGTAGCAATAACCATACATTTTACCTTTTATAGCAGAATTATAAGTTTGTGTCCTAATATAACTCAATGAAAACTACATTTAATTAAAATATCTTTTGAAACGTTAGTTACTAAAACTTTAATTATCAACCTTTTCACATTCGTGCATACCTATGAAATATTCATGTACTTCATATTGATCTGACACTTACCCTCAGTGAAAAAAAAAACGTTTTCCCACATGGTTTCCATAATCTGATCAGACCCCCATCTAACTATTAAAGTTAAATGTTCTAATTAACTTTAACAGTTTTACCCAGAAACGTCCCTACAAGCATTTGTTTTTAAAAGTTACGTTCTACATTTCTTCTAAGAAAATGTATGTATATATATATATATATATATATATATATATATATATATATATATATATATATATATATATATATATATATATATATATGTATATATATATATATATACATATATATATATGTATATATATATATATATATATACATATATATATATATATATATATATATATATATATATATATATATATATATATATATATATATATATATATATATATACAAAGTTTTAAACCTTGTTAAATATTTTATGTAAAAACGCAAAAGATCAATTTGTAAGTTACCTAGCTGGAAGTGTAACAAGATGAATGCATTCCCTGCATAAGTTGTAATGGGTGCCAGCGCTATTCAAAGTTTTTTTTAATTTGCAGCATTTCTTTAAATCAGAACAGTAAGTGACTTGTGACCCATCAGGAAGATTTTGTGGAGCTTTCCATGATTGTGCAGCTTTTCTTTTTCGTGACTTAGTTGATTGTGTGGACAGAACATACTTTGATGATGCTAATATAAATGGAAAGTAAAATACGTAAAAAAAAAATTTAAAAACTAAAAATGAATTTGTAATTAGGTTTATAGACTGAGAGACTACAAATTCTAAACAGATTATGTGTTGAGAGACAACTAAGTTTTTACACATGATGTGCTAAGAAATTGTAAATTTTAACGCGTATGCTTTGAAATTTGGTATATTTCTAATTTTTTTAAATTAAAAATATTACAAAATGTAAAAAACTGAAATGGTTCGATTGCTTTTTGCATCCTATACTTTAGTTCCCACTATAATTAAGTTCTGAAAAAACTGTTTTTATTTTATTATAATCTTTTTATATATTTATTTTGACTCCTATGCATCGATATCTAACATTTAAAATTTTTTACACGTTTCATTCTTGGTAAAAATTGGTAAACTTGGGCTAGAGCAGGTCTCGAACCAAGAACATTTCCGTTCTTAGCCAGAGCTCTAACGACTCTGCCACGGCTGCTAAAGTCCTTAGGTTTTTTTATTATTTGTTACTCACTAATATATATTTGTAGTTGATACATATTCTGAAACTTACCAATATATATTATAAACTTTACTATAATACTATAGAATGGTGCACATCATTCAATAAATGGTGTACACCATTCAATAAATAGTATACACCATTCAATAAATGGTGTACACCATTCAATAAATGGTGTACACCATTCAATAAATGGTGTACACCATTCAATAAATGGTGTACACCATTCAATAAATGGTGTACACCATTCAATAAATGGTGTACACCATTCAATAAATGGTGTACACCATTCAATAAATGGTGTACACCATTCAATAAATGGTGTACACCATTCAATAAATAGTGTAAACCATTCAATAAATAGTGTACACCATTCAATAAATGGTGTACACCATTTAAATTTTGGTAACTAAATGAACTTATAGTTTTCCTTTTGTATTTCAAAAAATATTATTTTAAACAATGAATTGGTAATGATAAACGGATAAAAATTTATTTATATTGAACTTTTAATTGAGTAAAGGATTTTCATTAAATATTTTTGATATTGGTACATATTTGATAAAATTTAATTTGATAAACATATTACCGATTAATTTCCGCTGACCTAATTAAAACCATTTGCCATGTCATGTTAAACAGTTTTATTTCGATAATTCATGAAACAATATATATGTATTTAAAAATAGGATAGCTTTAATGTGTATAAGACATAACCCTATACATAAATATAAATGAATCTGATTTAGTTAAAATTAATAACACCTAAACTGTTGTTCTTTTATTACGTGTGCTAAAAAAAGTAAACAAATTGAAATAATAATAATAAAAAACAACTTGATAAAAGTTTCAAAATATTCAAAATAAAATTAACTAAAGTCTAAACAATTTTTGCTAAAATTAATGACAAACAACTAAAGCCTAAAATAGGAATTTAACTATTTATCAAGTATTCAAAATTCTGCGGCAAACAATTTGTATAAAATTTTAAAATCAATAAAAAAAAATTATTTTATTAAAAAAACATAAATTTAAATTTCTTTCTGAAAAAATATGACAAGGACTTTTAATTATTTTTTTACTTTTTATTTTATTTTCACAATAACAAAATTTGTCTGAATTTTTCCTTGAAAAAAAATTCTTTTCACCTTTAAATTATTCTAATAAAATTTCAATATGTTCTTAAATAGAACAACTGAAGCATCATTTTTTTAAGCAAAGAAATTATAGCCCGTAAATTTGGAGTACTTTTTAAAAATCAGCATATTTTTCAAAATTTTGAAAAATTTGATAGCATTTTCCGTAGTTGAATATTTAAGCCGTATTTAATCAGTCTAATATTATTTGACGTACTTAATAAATTAAAAAAAAAATGATTTAAAATAACAAAAAAAAAATAATAATAATAATAATAATAATAATATTAATAAAAAAAAACTCAATGTAATAAAAATATTTTTGATATAGTAGATATTTTTTGTACTTTAGTAAAAAACTTGTCCAAGAATTTATATAAAAAATAAATATATTATTTTTTGGTCAGAGTATAATAATAAAAAGATAGTTATTGAAATATAAAAATATTTTGATTTGTGAGAGATAAAAATTTTGAAATTTTTGAGAAATAAAATAAAAATTTTGAAATTGAATGAGAAATAAAATATTTTTTTACATTTTAAATCGTTTCCTATGATTTTTAGAGTTTTTATGTTTTTTGAATCCTCATTTCAATTTGTTGTTGAATAGTATTTAATTAACACTCACGGTTAAAACACTACGAAAACACTTCGAAAACGTTTTTAGTATATCTGTTATCTTTTAAAATATGACATCCGATAATTTATTCAAACGTTTGCATTTACTTGTAGTAGTGCTTGATAATACACAAAATCTTATTTAACTATCCTAAGATTGGACTGAGAATTGACTTTTTTGTAATTGTATTGAAAACAAAATTAGTTCCCAAGTATTGATTAAAATCATTTAAAAATGATCTAACAGTAAAGTTTTTAATATTTTATTTACAAATATATAATTTTATTTATTATTTCTAAATTATTTCTAGTTATTTAGCAAACATAAATATAAACTGATAATTAAGTAAAATTAAAAAAGTAATTAAAAGATAACCTAAGTTTAATATTTTAGCTATTAGTTAATTTATTAAACATACACACAAACACTTTTTTAAACACAAACATTGTTTTGCAAATGCTTCTTTAAGGGTGTACCATTTTACAAATTAAAAGAACAAAAAACATTTTGCTTAAGTTTTCTCTATAACATATAAATCATTTAATAATTTTGTTTGTGTTTTATTTTGTATTATGTCAATATTCTGTCAAGTGTAAGTATTTTTTATAACAAGTTATTTTACAAAACGTATAATATATTAAAGTTTTGTCTGTTAACGTTGACTATATAATACTATAATAATGACTATAAAATACTTTACCAGATTTCTAAACAATCAACAATAATCATTTTGTTTAGACTTTTCAAATTACTTTTGCGTTCAAATAAAATACATTACCTAAGCAAACTAAAGGGTTCTTTAATAACCGATCTTTTAGAGCAAGTGCAAGTGCTAAATCTTCTGCGGTGTGTTGACGGGTGCAGATGTTTTCTGAGTAGAGTTTTTCTACAAACTGTAGCTTTGGAATCAACTGTGTGCATAAAATAGAGACCACAACAAAAGGAAAAACTGATGCTTGTTTGAATATTCGTTGCATAATTTTTTTCTTATTTTGTCTAATATATATATATATATATATATATATATATATATATATATATATATATATATATATATATATATATATATATATATATATATATATATATATATATACTCAAACAAAAGTGTTTATGCATATATGTTGTTAAATAAAAAATAGGTGTGTAATATATGTATAACGTAGGTTTAGCGCTTCTTCTATTTCAGCAATGTTAAATAGAGCTCCGTTTTTGTACTTTTCTTCGTTTGATAATAATTATTAACGGATCAGTTTGGATTATAAAAATAATTATGTGAAGAGAGTAACTAATATATAGTAAAAATGATGTTATGCGTGTTTAATCAATTTACCCGCATATTTATTCACTGCAAAAGTACATACATTAATTTAAAAAAGAGATAGACACTATAATTGTGGTTTGATATGATTTAGGTATAGCCTAGTAGCCTTTCATACTTTAATGTTTTTACTTTTGTTTGTTTCTTTTATTTCTTTTAAAAATACGTTGTGTTATAAACTTGTTTTAGCTGGTCTACAAATTAAATCAGGCGTAGTAGTGCAAAGTACGGATTCTTCGAAAAGTTATGCATTTATTGTTGCGCTTTTACGATAAAAAATTTGAAAAAAACTTTTGAAAAAAAAAAAATTGAAAGTTTGAATAAAAAAGAATAAGCAATTCAAGCCATTAAACGCAATAATTTAGCTCATCGAAAAGTTATTTAACAATGCTATAGTTTATTTTATAGATAACGTCATATTCTTGTTTCAATATTAAATATTTTTATTTTCATGGCTTGATTAACTTTTTTAATAATTTATTTGATAAAAAAATATTTAAACTGCTACATTTTACTTTACAATTTTATTGTCGAGTGAGTCTTTTATTTCTTTTTCAAATTATTGTTTTTGTATTTTCTTGAGAGCTGGTATAACAAAAAACATCAATGAAGCAGTATTTTGGCTCTGCAGCTTCCAATGGGTGTCATAGGTGTCATTTTTTGGTGTAATGAGACTTTGTGTCTTTTAGATATTACTTTCGTAGGGATAAACAGGCAAAATGACAAATGGATTATAATGATAATTTATATTACTCAACGAAAAAAAAATTAAAAAGGGTGGAAAAAAACTGTTTGTATATCTTGTATTATAAAATATCATTTGGTTTTTTGTAAATATTGTTAACGTGATTTTGTACGCATGTTTTATACTTGCCATTTACATTTTTGGTGTCTTCATTGACGTTTCATTTATTTTCACCAAAGTTAACGTTTGACAGTCCATTAATAAGTGGTGTTGAGTTTCGTTCTTCGGCTTATGAACAACACGTTTTCTTGATAAATCCGAGCGTTTGCAAACGCTCGGATTTATGATATTAAGATAGATAATAAGAAAACTCAATTGAGTTTTCTTGAAATAGCAGGCTGAAACATGTTGAAGGCTGCTGCAGAAAGATTTTTTTTTATTGCTTCTTGCGTGCAAAGATTGTTTTCTTATGCGCATAATTCGATAATATTTTTTATTTGAGAGTTTATAGGTCTTTTACCTCGTTTTTTATCAGAAAACGACTTGAATGCAGTCAAGTTGTCGAATTATCCTCTGTTTAACTTAACGACAAGATTTTGAACTGTGCGCTTCGATAAATTAAGAGAAGTGGAAATGGTTGTTGTATATTGATTTCTTTCAATTAACTGCTTAAGCATTTCAATGTGCTCTTTTGTAACATTTTTCTTTGTTTTACGATTGGTACTGCTATTTTCTATTCCATCCATAAGGATGTATAATTTTATATTAATAATAAATATATATTATTAAATTTAAATCTAGAAAAATGAATAATTAGATAAATAATAACTTAATCAATCAAAAAATTTAATAATAAAATTACCAAGTATTAATACTAAATTAAATAAACTATCATCCAAAACAAAGAACTAATACTAAATTAAATAAACCATCGTCGAATGTAAAAAGTCTTCGTTTTAAGTATTTTTAACCTCGTTTACCTGGAAATAAGAAAATTTGTTTTATTTTTTTAAAATTTGTTTTAAAAAAATAAACTGCTTTTCGCATATAAGAATGAATAAAAGCGCATATAAAATGAATAAATGCGCATATAAGAATGAATAAATGCGCATGAATGAATAACCCTGTAAATAAGCCGGAGTTGCTTCAATGTTGAAAGTTGGCTACTGACAAAAAAAATTTGGAGCTACGTTTAAAGCTGATGTTATACAATGTATACTGATGCTTGATGTTGTTATTGTAGATTCAGAGGATACTGCATAAGATGGTGTAGTTTCCGGTGTCGGTGGTGTTGATAATGGCATAGACTTGCTGTTTGAGATGAAGAAGACTAAGATTGAGGTAATGGTGCTTTAAACCTATAAAAATTTGAGATTTTGACTTAATTACCAGAGTTTATTCTAATATGCGCGTCTTAAATGTCATTCTTATATGCGCGTCTATTCATTTTTATATGCGCCTTTATTCATTCTTATATGCGTATTTATTTATTTTTATATGCGCCTTTATTCATTCTTATATGCGCATTTATTCATTTTTATATGCATTTATGTAGCATTTGAACCATTCTCTATTGTTTTAGTTATGCATTTCAAATATCTGTATGATTGAGCAGGTTTGTTGAGTAAAAAGTTACTACTTTGGAGTTACTGTTTTTTAGTCAACCTTGTAGACCGTCTCCGTTATTATTTCGTATCTTTTTGCTAGAAGCAAAAAGATACGAAATAATAACGGAGACGGTCTTTTTTTTTTAAACTTTTGGATACGTTTTAATTTTTTTTTTAAAAAAAAAAAAAAAAAATTAAAACGTATCCAAAATTTAAAAAAAAAAAAAAATTAAAACGTATCCAAAAGTCAAAAAAAAAATATATATATTCTTTTCTATTAAAACTTTATAAATAAGATTTTCTACAATACGATCGAAAAAAATTCTTAACAACATGATCAAAAAAGATTTTCTACAACATGACCGCAAATGATGCTCTATAATATGATTGGAAGACACTAACAAACAAATATGATTGGAAGACACAAACAAATTGCTATAATATGATTGGAAAACACTAACAAATTGCTATAATATGATTGGAAGGCACTAACAAATTGCTTTTTTAATGCTTAGATAAAAGCAAAAGAATTATCCTCGATTTTATCTTACCAACATATACTTGATTTAAGATAGTATTTTAACACAACCGAAAAGAGAACAATATTAGATAATGGCTATTATGTTTACTGACGACATCAATTTTTTGTTATCTTATAATAAACGAGATATTTCATATTAACATAATGAGACTATTTCGTATTATGAACACAGAATTAATTAAAATTTCTGAACGGTTTAAATTAAATAAATATTCTTTTAATATTGAAAAAACAAAATGGTCCCTTTTTTATCCATACTGCAAATAACATCTTCTACCAACTGAATTGCTTGCTCTTTTTATAGATAACATGCAAGTTAAATAAGTAACAAATACAAATTTTTAGGCATGTTTATTGATAAAAATCTGACATAGAAAAAGACACATTGAAAACATGTCCTCTGAAAGCATAGATTTACTATTTAAAACAAGAAGCATGCAAAATACTTTATTTATTTATTATTATTCTTTTTATTCACTCTTTTATTGTAAAACTTATTTTGAATAAATTCAATTAAAAAAAAAAGAATGATAAATAGAATTCTACTTATTTTTTTTTTGAGCTTTTTTTTGAGCTTAAGCTCAAAGTTAATAAATATGTTATGAAAAGGTATATGATTTATAAAGAATATTTTTCTGAACAACAGTTAAACAGATCAGTTTTAAACTTTAGGCGTGTTTTTAATTGAGAAAGATTTTTCCATTTTTTATCTTTTAGCAATGTATAAAGTCGTAGCCGTAATGAGCAATACAATATTTATGAAAAAATAATTTAAAGTTCGAAGAAATTGTGGAATGTAGTTACAATTTTCTCTATTTATATTTGTGAACGTGTGCGGAAGATAATTTGTTAAAAAAAAAATCATCATACTATAGTATGATTGTTCCTAACAAATTTGAAAGTTGAATATGGTTACATATTTCAAGAACTTTGGATAAAAAATGAGGATGATTTAGTTTAAAATAGTTTTGCAAGAAGTAATTTTTTTTTTTTTTTCGGAGGTGAGTTAACCTTATTAACCTAGTTAACGACTGAGATTGTTTCCAAGCATGTCTAGCATATCTGAGATGAGATTGAAAAGCACAAATTAGGATGAGTTTTATTATTAAAATATGACATGATATGATGTCATATTTTTGGAAATTTTTGGAAAGATTGGAATGCATTTCAATCCTAAGTTTTCAAAATATTATA
The DNA here is from genome assembly GCF_022113875.1 of Hydra vulgaris. Taxonomy (NCBI): domain Eukaryota; kingdom Metazoa; phylum Cnidaria; class Hydrozoa; order Anthoathecata; family Hydridae; genus Hydra; species Hydra vulgaris. Next base: position 32,343,605 of record NC_061166.1, on the reverse strand, counting down.
CAAGTAATAAATTAGAACCTATTTTGATTTCAAGATATTCAAAGAATTTGTTTTCTGGCCACCTATATTAAAAACTTAGTTGTTTGTTTATTTTTGTTTGCTTAGATTTAATTATAATATTATTAGCTTTTTTAGAACAAAGTGATAGTTTAGCTAAGCGAAGTCACTAAACAATGTTGACTAAATCATTAATCAAATTTTTGCGAAATTTTTCAAGCGACCAATTAATAAAAATCAAGCTAGTGTTATTGTGTCACAAAGTGGTAGATAAATGAAAATTTTGTTGAATCATTAATAATAAAAAAACAAAAATGTACAGGCTTCTAGATCAGATACAGAGCCTTGTAGAACACCTTAATAAGATTTACATAGCGCCAAGTCAATACCATTTATCAAGACATATTTGGTCACGTACTATTATCTGAAAAATTTACAATAAATTTTATCTTATATTTGCATCGCTTTGTCAAAATAAAATCAGTCGCGGTCGTGACAGCTACAAAAAAAGAAACAGAACTTGTTTAAGTAATTTTTTTTGTTTCTTTTTTTTAGATTTTTTGTAGAAATTTTGTTTTTTTGTAGAAAACTTTCAACAAATTAAAAATTTAATCTTTTTAATTAGGATGTTATATTAACTATAATACAATTTTTTTATTTATTTTTGGTAATGTTTTACATAAATGGTAGCTATCAAAAAGTTACAGTCGTGACATCGTGGTCATGATAAAATATTGTACTATCGGATAACATTACATTTTAGCTATTTTTAAGGTATATTTTAGCATTGTCAAAGTTTTTATAAATATATAAACAATTTAAACAATGTTTATAGTTAACATCCTTAGAAAAATAAAAGAAACATCAACAAGTTTTGAATAAAAAAACGCAACAAATCACTTTATTAAATTTCAATATTAAGGTATTGTGGTTTATCCTCCTCTGGCTAGTTGCCATACAGAGGCCACATTGCCTAGGCCCGCAAAGACAATTTCGGCTTCCTAAGGAGTGTCATAATCCGCTCTACGAACCAAGAGTAAGGTGAGTTTGCGAAGAACGAAGATATTTTAGAGTAAAAGTTGGAAGAAGTTGTGTTAGAGAGATAGCATAAGGAAAGCGGACAGAAATTGCACACGATGTTAGGAGGTTCAGACGTTATAAGCAATTTGATGAATTAACATTGCTTATGACTTATGTTTATATGTTAATTTTAACATTAAATACATATTTAAATAAACTAAACAAATCAATATACTAAATAACGATTTTTTGTTTGCTGTGTTATTTGTCTGAGAGTAGTGAAATTTTTTTTAACTTTTCAGTATTGGTAATGTCGTATATCTTCAACCTTTTCTGCCAGCAGTATAGTATTGCTTAGCTGACAATAATGTTGATTCATTTCATCTTCAGTTAAATATATTAAATTTACCATTCAATCTTTGCATATAGCTTCATAAAACTGCCACGCATTTTGAATAATAATTTGTCTAGCTTTAACCTTTTGCCATGCTATTCTAAAGTTCCTCCAACTCTATCAATGGCTCCTTTTCCGTGGGCTATAGCAAAAAAATTACACTCGAAAGTTGGAATATTAAATGTCACTTGACTATACTTTGAGAATTTCACCATGAAGCGGTTTTTAAATTAAGGTGATAGACCATCACTGCACAACTAAATTTTTAAAATAGTTAAATGGTGAATCCGAAATTGAGGTAGCATTTTCAAAAACTCTGTATATGTTACACACAAAAACTGTTTGATTATTCTCTGCTGTACACGATTTGTAACCTTTTCTTTGTACCAATTTATGTTACTGACTTCAATGCATTCTTCGATTTTCTCTTTGAATAGTGGTAGCATTCAGTTGTTAGGACAGTCAGCACAAAAAATACATGACTGTAAGAGACAATCTGGAGTAAGAGGGATGCAAAGAATCCATTTGTTTACCCAGTTTGTGTTATAACGTTCAAAATTAAAGTTTGATGATAAAGCGTTGGATATATTATTAAAATTTTAATGAATTAGACAACAGCAGGTTTCAAGAGGCTTCTCTGTGAATATATGTGAGTATATAAGCTGGACGACGTGCACAAAATTTGGAAAGTTTTATCTTGCAATCAAATTCTTCTGCGTACAGGGCATAACATTCTTTTAATTTAAGTTAAAGTAATTTTTAACCATCAAGTCATACCTGGAGTCCATCGAGATATTTCTTTGCAGTTGTAAAACTCTAGTAAATAATTGAATACACTAGAAGATAAGCGGATGCGCTTTTTTATCTTTGATATATCTAGTAAAAAGATGTTCATTTCTATTGCTAACTGTTTAATGATATAATCTGCTTTTCGTGGCGACTTTGGTAAAGCCAATTTAACTTGGTTCACAGCAGGCGCTTCTGATGAACTTGAATGATGTCTTTGACGTCACATTTGACTGAAAGAAGAACAAGGAATATCAATGATTGACCTTGAGTTTTTTAAAGATCTCTGTATTTTCGCTGTCGTAGTTTAGCAAACTCCTTATTTTCTTACTCTGGCGTTGATTGTTGGCGACAAGTATTACCCAGCAAGCACAATCAACGTTGAAAAACCGTTGAAATTTATGGTTGAAAAATGGTTGATTTTTGGTTGAAATGGAAACGCATATCAAAGATGTAAAAAAAGCGTTAAATTAACGTTGAAAACAAACCAAAAATCAACGTTAGGTTAAGGTTGATTTAACCAACTTATATACAAGTTTATAAACCTCAAAAATATAGCTTTTTGCGCCGTGTCTCTTTTAATCCGAAAAAACATTTAGAAAATTGAAGTTTTTTTAACATTGATTTATCAACGTTAAATCAACGTTAGATTCAAACGTTATATCAAAGTTGATTTGACGCAAAAAAACGTTGCAATAACGTTGAATTTACGTTGAAACAACGTTTAGAATGACAGTTTTTTTTTAACGTTGATTTATTAACGTTAAACCGACTGTAAAAAACGTTTTGTAATCACAGAAACCGCTGATAAAAATATATGATCACCATCAAAACGTACTATGCATGTCCAATAGTCTTGTTGTACATTATCAAGGTATAATATGGATATTAAATCTACTCATAGTCTATACTTAGACTATTTAGATCTTTTTCAGTTAAGTTTAGTTAAAATAGCTAGGTATAATTTTAAAAAAATTTTCAATAAAACTTATTTTATTGAAAAATATATTTAAATATTACACATATTTTCTTATAAATGAATAAAATCTACACAAATTTCATCTATTTTTAACCACCCTTTTGAAATTCAGAAAGTCAAACAATATTCCATTAATCAAGGTTTCTTTTGCTCCATTGAATAAAATAGAAAAATATGTAAATAAAAATTATATATTAAGAAAAATCAAAAAGGGAAGATTTGAAAAAAAAAAAAAAAAAATGAATGGAAAAGTGTTACAACTTATTAAGGTATACCTTTTACAACACCATATAGATTAGTGTTCTTAAAACATGTTTTTCCACTTTTGCCCTTTATATCAACGGAGGCCAAAAAAATTTTTCGAAAACATTTTGAATTTTTAAAAGATAATATAACTGTAAGATAGTTATTAAATTTTCTTTTAAATATTTAATTTAAATGAAACAAACTTTTTTCAAAATAAATTAATAATCAAAATATTAAACTTCTCTAACATTGAAAAGTAATTTTCGGGGTGGCCACATCAAATTTTCATTAGAAAAATAGGATTTTAGAGAAGATATTGTATCTAATTTTGAGAATTTTCTACACTTATGAGGCTTGGACAGGACCAAGACCAAGGCCAAGGCCAAAACCAACGCCAAGGCCAAAACCAACGCCAAGACCTCAATTTTTGTCCTTAAGGCAAGGCCAAGAACAAACAACTCTGATAGTTATGTATTTTGTATCAACAAAATAACACTTTGAAAATATTTTATGAACTAATAATAAATAGAAGAACCATGATATAACATTTTTTTTTGTTGTTGTTCTTTATTACAGTATTTAATACAATATTTAAAAATATATCAATAACACAAATTACATGCAAAGAAACCGTTAAAAAAAAAAGAAAGAGTAAAGAAAAAGAACGCGGATACTCAAAGAAGACCATACAGGTCTTGTCACCGAGAACCGCTGTTGAAGAACTTTGAACTTAATTTAGATTTTAGAAAAATTAAAAATAAATAAATAAATACAAATTTTAAACTTTTCTTTAGTTATGGTGTTTATGGCTTGAATTGAAATACTAATTCTTCTGAACCGCATGACTCAAGCGAAAACCATAATATCATAATATTCTTAATAAACAAATGTATCTTACAATTACACTAATTTTAATTGTTAATTAATTAATAAATAAATAAAAATAAGAAGAATATGATTGCACTAGGTACATCCAAATGCACTTCAAGGCTGTCCAAAAAATTGTGTAGAAAAATTTAAAAAACCATATGATGGTGTCACTGTGTGTGAAGCCAAAATTATCAAATGTTGGTGCGTTTACGTTTACGCTTCCACCGACAAAAATGCAAAACCACTGTCAAAGGGTGGTTAACTTCCAGAAGTATCATACATACAATATTTGTAGATACATCCAATCACATACATCAATTTTTTTTTTAATAACAATAATAATAATAATAATAATAATAACAATAATAACAATAATAATAATAATAATATATATATATATATATATATATATATATATATATATATATATATATATATATATATATATATATATATATATATATATATATATATATATGTATATATATATATATATATATATATATATATATATATATATATATATATATATATATATATATATATATATATATATATATATATATATATATATATATATATATATATATATATATATATATATATATATATATATATATATACGAAAAGAAACTTACCAAAGTTTGTATCTAACTGTGCTAAAAGGTCTAGTTAAACTAGCTAAATCTGGACTTTTTATAACCTTGCCGAATAATATTATTAATAGACATTATTAGCAAAAATAAGATTTTCTTTATTTTATAAATTTATTATATTTTAAATTCATTTTTATTAATATATTAATTATTCTATTACTCTGCAGAGTTCTGAATAATTAAAAAAGAAAATATTTCAATAAATAATAAATTTTCATTCAAACAATTTTAAAGAACGAAAAATAACTTGTAACCTATTTTTTACTCATCTTCATTTAATAAACATTAATATTAATACCAATTTTTAACATTATATTTTTGTTTTCATTAAAAATGAAAATAATATATCAGGTACTTTTTCGGCTTTCCTTATTTTACTTAAAACATTAACTCAATCCAATGTTTTTTTTTTAATTTTGAATTAACACTGAAAACAAAATATTAGTAGACAACAAGAAAATATTTCTTTATTGAAATATATGTAAATGTTTTAAAAATGAAATTTTAGATTAATTGTTATAAATATAAATTTATAACAATCTTTTCAAAATGTAGCGTATTTTAAGTCAGACAAAATGCCTTCAATTAAAATTTTAGTCGCTCCATCGTATTTTATAGAAGAAGCTGTAAATAAAAAAAAAAATTTAAAAAAAGACACATAGAAATTTTGGAGTATATAACAAATGAGAGTAAAAAAGTTTTACATATCTTATAAAGGTATACCTTTCACAACACCATATAAATTAGTGTTCTTAAATCATATTTTTCTACCTTTTCCCTTCAAATTCACAAAGGCCATAAAATTGTTGAAAAATTTTCTAAATTTAATAGATAAGAGAACTAATATTAATTATGTGAGAACTAATATAAAAATTTTTCAAATATTTAAATTAGATTCATTATTTCACTTCCTTTGTTCTGCTAAAATTTAATAAAAACTTTAATCCTGCTCTACCCTACATCATCGCTTTAAATTAATATAAAAAAATAGAAAAACAGAATAAAAGCATTTTATAGTAAGTAAATACACCAATTTACCCACTATAAAAATTAATTGACAATAATTTGAATATAAAACTTTTAATTTCATTGTAGGAGGAGGATGTAAACCTTGTATGGTAATCTTCTAGCAATATAACAAGAAAAAAACAATCAGTCTGAATCTGATCTGAATAACAAGTTAACACCAGGAATGACATGTGGTTGTAAAAAATTGCCAAACCTTGCTCAAAATCATATTAATGAAAATGAAGCTGTGAACATTAAACATTAATTGCCCTTAAAACCATTGAAATTATACTACCAAATAAGAAGTCATTGCTCTATTATATACAGCTATAGGTTTTTATAAGTTTTGACATAAAGCTGTAAACATAAAATTAAAGAAAGTTCTGAAACTAAAGGGTATCTAATTTTGGTACTAGGCTTTCTTTTTCTTATCCTCATTGTATACTAAATTTTTGAAACTTTTTTTAATGAATTAAATTAAAAGCTCAAAATTATAAAAAAAAACCACAGCTCCCACTCACAACTATCATTAAAAAAAAATTTTAATTAAAAAATTTCCAAAATAAATTTTGTTAATGATTTTTCCAATAATACACGTTGAATATCAACATATTTTTTTCTCAATAAAATACTGCTTTAGTAAATAAATTTATGAAAAAATGAACTATATCTTCAGAAGACAAATGATCTCTTATATCTTCAGAAGGCAAATGATCTCTTAGACAAACTTTTGACTGGGTAAACTTGTCTTCATATCATACACATCAACTTTACAGAAAATTTGTCAAGAGAACAATCAAAACATCTTCATGAAGATGCAGCAAACCATGCACATTATAAACAAAAAAAGTGTTGCCATAAAACTCAGATGCTTTTTCAACAAAGTAAATAATGAGTTTTTGTGCATAATCAAGATTAGATATTCTCCTTTCTTTATTTTAGTCTAAAATAAGTCTCATTGCTATTGATAATGTAAGAAAATGTTTAAATTGAGAACTGCTTAACACACCTTTAAGGACAATTGCACAAGAGTATATAAGAAATTCACGAAACTCAGTGGCTTTCGAAAAGTCAAAATTACTTAAAGAGTGTGGTTGCCTCACAAATTCACTAGGAAATTTTCCATTTAACAATTACAAACTATTTGAAATAGTAATTTATTGCACCTGTGACAATGGATACTCACTTGGGCCATTTTTAAGGAAATTTAGAATATGCCTTACAACTCCAAGACGCATGTAATCGTCATCACTTTGAAAATGTAATCGTCATCACTTTGAGAAATTCTTCACTTTCATAATCACTTTCCGAATTTTTTTTTTCTTCTACTTGATTGATGTTTAGTGTAAATTTTGATTTGTCATTATTTCTCTCGAGTTTCTCTACTTCAATACTAGAAGATGATTCTGCCAGAGCTAGAACATTAGAGTGGCATTTTTGCCAGTTTCTTAAATAATCCATTTATTTTTTTTATCGTAAGAACAAGTAGAAATTTGAATACTAAGTTAAACATTTTTAAAAATTAAAAATTAAAAATTTCACACATATACTAAAATATTATTTAAATTACGTTTTTCGCTTTAACTGATATACACAACAGCCTGGTTTTTTTATTATTGAGTTTTTTTGTCAACATTGATTTAACGTTGAAATAGCGTTACTTTAAGCACCAACACAACAGCACTGTTTTTTTATAATTAAGTTTTTTTTTCAACGTTGATTTAACGTTGAAATAACGTTAAATAAACAACGTTTAAACCGTAACGTTGTTAACGTTGTGACTTAGTTGAACAACATTGAAACAACGTAGTGATGCCGGTTGAGTATGCTATTGAACTGCACATCTTGTTCTCAATATTTACAGTTTTTACTTATTATTATTGGTAGTATTATTAATTTATTTTGTATTACTAACTACTGTTAGAGTATTACAAATAATCTGCCCTGTACCATTTTTTTAACGCAGGTTTATTGAAAGCAAATAAAAAAAATAAATAATTTATACATTTTTAGAACAAAAACTTATACAAAATTAAAACTATTTTCAAAACGATCCCGATAAAATCATGATATCGTTATCTTGAACACTAATATCAAATTCATATGTAATTTTATCGCCTTCTATCATCAGATTTGATGCACATTTTCCACGATCCAATCAATATGGTGCAAATTTCACACAGTCTAAATTCTATCTTTGTGCATTGTGTCTTTTTATTTAAGAACATCAGGTAACTGCATCTAAATATAAATACCTTTAAAGTAAGGTAAATTTGTATATTTTACAAATATTATTATACTTTACACAAGCAAGTTCACAAGCGAATGTGAAAATTAGGTGTTCAATAGTGGGAAAAAAAAAACCATTACTGATCCGTGCCTAATTTACTTCATTATTGACCAAGATATCAACCTATTTAAATAAAGATACATTACACATTAACATCATACATTAACGCATATATACACGCACATAACGCAAACCTTTCAGGCAGTTATACATCGCTTACGTCAAACATTCGTTTAGTAGAACCGTTTTCCTGTTCCACAATCCTTTAAAATAGCTGAAAGTAAATTATCAACAACACTTGACTTTTATTCTTTAAAGTTTTTTAATCATAATGAATGTTTCAATTGTTCTTAAATCAAAACAGTCAAAAGACCATTGTCTTGTTTCACAAATACAGTTTTGAAAATTTTTGTTTTAGATATTAGCAATATTATTTGACTTTCGAGTAGTTTCCCCTTTTGCTTCATTTATTTCTTTTAATGAAATCTTTTACTGCTTGTTAAATGCTTATGTTTTTGTATTACTTGAATACAATTTAGTCTAGGTTATATTTCAATAATAACTTGCGTATTAAATGTTCTACTTTTAACATAATAAAACACAACTGCTAATATAATATACACGTTTTATAACAAACTCATATGAAGTGATACAAAGTAAAATAGAAGACAAAAGAACAACAAAATATGCAAGAGCGACAAGGCAAGAGAGCATATATGCTTTGCATAGTTATATATAACATAATAAAGAAGCATTTCACCTTTATATACGTGCGTGATATAGAGCAACATTTCCCGGCCACTATTTTTATTAACTAAAGGCTTTATGTCATTTTTAGAAAGTTTTAGAAAATATTGTTTATTAATAGGCCTTTTGGTTAGAATCTTATTTAGCTTTCTGCTATTCTAATCTGTTTGTTCATTAATTTGTGTAGTTTATGGACTATTCCGATATTCCATAATTCTATAACATAAAAAGTTTACCCAGTCATACAACATTTTTAGTTAAATCTGGTTTGCACCATATCTTATAAAAGTTTTAATGATATTTCCGTGATTTCGTTACATATTCTTCTTGCCATCGTCTCCAATAGTAATTTAAGACACCTTCGATGTGTGTTACGTGTATTTAAATTTCATTCTAATGTTTCATTTCTGATTGCAATAAAATTCATGGTTCGTCCAAATAACAAATGATTTGGTGTTAAGGGTGTGTCCCCTGGTTTTTCATTGGTAAATGTGGTGAGACGGTTATTGGTGAGGTCTTCAACTTTTTTTTTTTTAATTTTGTTGTTTAGGTGCCTCAAGAACATATAACGGTCTTGTCAAAGAGCATTGCGGAAGTGCCTTTAAAAAGGAAGTTCACACCTCCTTCCTTACCGTGACGCAAAAATATGTCCATTGTTCGTTTCAAACCTGGATCTCCATCTTATAAAGCAAGCGCTCTAACCACTGCGACACGGCCGCTTTCAGTTAATATAGTTAATTCTTCTTTGGTAAGCCATGCGTCTTTATTGCATTTTGGAGGCATTGTTTTGTTGATGCAATTAATTGTTCGTAGAATCTTTTGCATCAGAGTGCAGCTGCGGGGTTATATTGTCACATTATATCCAAGATGATGTAAAATTTTGAGTGGTTTTTGATATGAATTTTGTACCACTGTCAGAGGTTATTTCTTTTGGAGTGCCTTTTTTTGAGGTTATTTCTTTTTGGAGATTAATGTTATTAGAGCATTTTTTTAAAGCCTACAACAATGTATAATACTGTTATTGTTTCATAATTTTAAATTGTGTTGGAATTGTTTATAATTTTTTGTATTTGTGGTAGTTGGGTATATTGAATCCAAATTTTTAATGCAACATCCTTTTCTGTCAAATCTATAGGAGATACTTTTAAATTTTCTTTTGATTTATTTAATTAAGTTTTTTAATAAATTGTAATACTAAAAGCTGTAATACGTAATAGATACGTAAAACTATTAGGCTTTTTAATGTCAATTATGTTTAAATTATTAGATGCGTTGTTCATAATATTATTGGTTATAATTTCAAGTAAAATAATAAAAGGTTGATTTGCTATATCAAATTTTAGCCAATTATTTGGATAGTTTCACAAAAATGAAGGTCCATTAAACCGAAGCTTACAGTTGTGTAAATTCGCCAGGATTGTACCTTTTAAAACGATTCTTATTGGATTATTTTCAGAGTCGACATATTTTCTGTTATTAATATTAAATAAATATTAGTTGTATTATTTATCCAATTTAAAACATTAGTAGAACCAGTCCAGCATATAGTGTCATTAAACTTAAAAATTGGAAAAAGGTCTTTTAAAACAATAGACATTTTAAAACAATAGTTATAGTTTCAGTTAATAATAATGCTGCTCTTCACTCTTAACAGGAAATGGTCTTTATTTGGAATTTTGTGTATTGCTGTAATAAGTATACAGTAATTTTGTTTTTTAACAAAAAAGTATATTAAATAGATACAACAACCGTAGATATTGTAGCTGACATCACTAAACCCATGTTTAAAGACATTTAAAAGTGGACAGTCATTATGATTAACCATCTTGAAATAATGATGTTATGAGAGAAATGAAAATTATCAACAATGGTTTTCCACATAATTAACAATTAACCCTCTAGTTTAGTGTCCCATCCAATTTATTTATACATATTTCTTGAAGGAAGACTTTACATTTTAGTATTCTCCCGACGGGCATTTGTTTTTAAAAGTTACGTTCTAAATGTATTTTAAATGTCTTTTAAACGTCTTCTAAACATTCTTAAGCAAAAAACGTTTAAAAGACATTTAAAAAACATTTTGAACGTAACTTTTAAAAACAAATGCCCGTCGGGCTGGGTTTATTATACCAAGCGAATCAAAAATGCTGACTATGAATCAAAGTATATCTCGTTTTGTTGGGGTAGTTACACTTTCAATTGAGACATTTTTCTAATTAATTATTATAGTTTCTTTTTCTTGGTCCCAACTCAAATCAAAAATAGTGCTGTCATAATAAAATCATATGTAGTCCTGAATGTTTCAAAGTTTTGTTCATTTATGAAAGTTTCTAATTTTTTATGTATGATTCAATTTTTTGTAAGTTAAAACATGTATTTTGAAACCAACATTTACATTTTTGACAAAATTCGATCGACGAGTTTATACAATTCTGTGTTAAGATCGTCTAAGTATCTAGGTATCATTCAGCGTATGTTATTATTGTTGCTGAAAGAAGACGATGTGACTCCAAATAACACTCTGCAAAGTCTGTATGTAACTATTTATATTGAATAAATATATTTTTTGAACTGATACCATTATTTATTTTTGAACTGATACCATTATATATTTTTAAACCATAGAAATTGAACGTAATCACGATCTAGATGTGATAATACTATCTGCAGAAAAGCTTTTCCTATATCTGTGATGAACCCAATTTTTTAAGCAGAAAAACGTAATACTGTATCGTATAGGAAGGTTGTCAATAATGGTCCTGCATACAGAAATTTAGACCATCTGATGAACTACCAGCATCAAAAACGATATTTACCTTTATTTTTTCTTTGTCTCAAACTTATAACTTTAATAGTGCTGAATGTCCTAAAGTTTAGTTCATTTATTAAAGTTTCTAATATTTTACAGCTTGGTTCAAGTTTTCGTGAGTTAAGACCTGCTTCTTAAAGTCGCTTAAATAATTTGTTTTTTAATAAGTTTAAAAATTCAGGATTTATCTTAATATTCATAGTTGTAGGGCTAACTCAGTGAAACTATGAGCAGAGTTTCTACCTTTTGTAATACGAGTTCGTTATTTGGGTACATTAATTAAAAAAACCAGTTTACTTATAAAATTGTCCTGTATTTTCTTTTTTGTCTTTTCATTCTTTTTTCCCTTTCTTTGTCAGATTTTAATTTCTGATCGGCATTTAATATGAAGAATACATTCAAAAATTCTAATTCAGACATGAACATGTAATAATCCGAAGGTAAAATGTTATTTGTTGGTTTCTTTTCATGGTAATGTGTTTATATTATTCATTTCAGTAGATTTTGTTTTACCTGATGACTTTTTTGATGACAATAGTGCTGATTATTTTAGAAATGACTCTCGTGTCTTGTTCAAAATAATGCAACATTTTGGAGATAAAATTGAAAAGTTATTTAACAATGAAACCTGATTTCCCTTATTGCTATGGTTGAACTTAGCTCTTGGCTACTTAATTTAAAAATATGTTGCCCTTTATTTTTTTGAGCTTTAAGACCACAAGCGCTGAGAATTTTTGTTGGTCGGCCAAGTTTCATTTTTGTGATATTCTGTTGGATCAGTAAACTCAAAGTTTTTACTTATTTAAATAAAACAGATGCTCATAAAACCATCAGGTTCACTAACAAATACACCTTGAAAATATTTGTTTAAAATATTAACGATTTTAACTTAATCTTGTGAAACATATCTATCGTCTTTTTGCAAATTTTTTATTAAACTCTTTACCAATAACTGATTGTTAGTATATTTATATATCAATTTTACTTTGATTTTTTAACTAAGTCTTGTTCATAATTCATTCGAGACATAGTATTTTATAATCTTTACTCAAATTAGCATTTTTCCATGTTCGAGCGAAGTTTCTGCATCTCAAATTTTTGTTTTTTCTAATCAGGGATTTAAGTCCGTTATTTATCCAAAGAGTTTCTATACTTCTAATTTGTGAAACATCATTAGTGGGAAAAAATAAATCGCAAACAATGCTGGAGTAATAAATTAATTCATTAAACATGTCCTGAACTGGCACATTTTTGTACAGTTGTACCGATTCAACAATTGAAATGAATTGAGAAACTTTTCCATAACTAGCTTTTTTGTAAACAAGTTTATTATAGTTCATTAGTAGAAGTTTTATTTTATTTTTAAGAAAGTAAGTGAAAAATATTATCAAATGTCCTTGAGTGGTATTACCAAGCGCAAACTGTGTATCTATTGCACATACATTTCCGGATTCAGTCGTAAAAATCAAATCCAATATATTATCTGCCACTTTGTTTGAGACTTGGAAAGTTGTAGTGTTTATACGCTGATAAAGAAATATGTAATTTTATGTGTTACTGATGATATGTTCAATCACTTAATTTTTATTATTTGAAGATTTCCATTAGACCAATTAATTGAGGGAGAATTAAAGTCTCACATAATTAAAACATTTTTCAGCCTGTTTTATCAACATAATTTATAGCTTCTTAAAAACTAAATCAAAACCAGCTATATTAATAAAATCACTTGGCCTATAGAGGCAACAAACTAAATATTTATCTTTACCAAAGAGCAATACAACCCTTCTTCAATTTCGCTCTGTTCAATTTTGTTTAATTTTGCTCTGACTAAACTGAATATTGTTGAACTCTGAGGTAGTTTATTCCATCCGCTTGATTTATTTCTTCCCACTAAAATTTGTAAACAACATTTATATGACCATTATCTTTATAACATGAACATGGAAACAAAACAAACAATAGATGTAAAATTAGTTTCACTTTGATGTTTTACACATTGGGATGAAATACTATAGTAGATTATTCCATCCGCCTGATTTATTCCGTCCCAGAGCGTATTAACCACATTTATTTGATTCATGTGAATGAAAAATTTGTAAACGGTTTTATTTTCTAACTATTTTCGGTCATTTCTCACGACTATAGCTTAAACGGTACATTAAATGCAACATTATCATTAATGAAGTTGAGAAACCATGTTACTTTTTTGAAAAATCTTCTAACAGAACAAAAAGAAATAACTTAACAATATTTTTAGTGTTTTATTTTTGCCATTTATTACTTTATGCAACAAAATTGAAACTAAGAAGTGATTTTGAGTACAAAACTGGCACAAAAAAATTTGTTATTCAGTTCCACGATTTTAAGAAGTATAGGATTTGAAATTAAAAAGTTATAAATCCGCTTTTTTAAAGTTTTATAAAGTTTGTTAATTATTTTTTATAATTAGCAACTATTAACTAAAATTCAGAATAAAAGTAAATATATCTAAACACAAAGTAATTCTTTGGATATATAAAGGTTAAAAATAATTTTGTCCACCATATATCTAATAGCCGGCCCACTTTGGGCTGTGGAATTGCTATAGTTAGACCCTAACGTAATATTTGGTGACACTTTCCAACACTCTTCTTTCTCACGCATTATTTGAACAGTCCCTGTTGATTACTGATCATCTTTATATATATTAATGTATTTTTAATATTATAATCTATTGGCCGCGCATTCTCGATCAATTAAAATTACAACGTTTTTATTATTTCAATTTTTTTATTATTAAAATGTTTTTTTTATTACTATCTGCGTAAGATTTATTTAGAAACATATCTACTAGACTATTAAATTTAAACTAAAAAGTTTATTCCGCTTTTTAAAACAAAAAAAATAATATTTTTTAGCAAATGTTTTTGCTATATTTTATTTTCTACATTTTAGTCTTTACAATGAGTTACGATATTTGGCAATACGTTTGTCGAGGCTTTTGTTATTAAATTAAAAGAACTTCTTAGTCTTGTTAAGTAAACGGAGTTTTTCCTAATTAATCCAAAAAAAGAAATATGTCATGTCAACTTGATATATACTTGAATTACATATTCTAACATCTAGTGCAATATCTACCCGCTTTCTCGATGCTATCGTTCTGTCTCGACTTCTTATGACTTTTACTCTACTATCTTTCGCTCTTCTTAAAATCATTTAATCGTGGTCTGCAAAGCGGGTTATGATGCTCATTAGTGAGCTGAACTCGTCTTCGCGGGCCTTGGTATGTGGCCACTATATGGGAATTAGCTGGAGGAGGATAAACCGCAATACCAGCTCATGTCAGAAAAGAGAAAATTATATTTATAAAATAGTATAATTGTAAATTGTTGATATGTTTTGATATATGGTTTTTAATATAATTATTTTTTTTTGTATCAGATTTTGTACACCACCTGGGCCACTGCGCATTGCTATTAACTTTATGAAAATTAAAAATATTACATATTTCTACCTTAGGGTAGGTTATGTGAGTAAGGTATATACCCCTAGTAAGGTTTAATTTTCTACTTTTTAAGAAAACTATATGCTATTTTCAACCTAATAGCCTACCCTAAGGTAGAAATTTTTATTTTTTTTATTAGTGTGTAGCAATAACACAAGCAATAAAATGTGTATATTTTAATGGTTCACATGCATATGAATGGATTTTTGCATCACCTCCTTAACGGTTTAAGCTAAGTTCAAATAGAGGAAGAAGCAAATACAGTATCTTCTTTATTTAAATGTAAAATTCTATTGGCTCGAAAGATTAATTGCTTCCATTTCTGCTTTAATACAAGAATCAGTTGAGTCTGATGCACTGGATTTGACCAAAGAACCTTAAATGGTACTTAATTCCGTAAGTAATCTTTTAGGTACTTGATCGTGTTATTAAAGAAACACAATCACTGACGCAACCAATTAGATATGAAATTTTGTCATCATAAATTTTAAAACACATAAAGCATAACTTATTTTTTTATTCTTAAATAATTTTCCTGACGTAAACTAACATTTTAAATTAATATGCATTCCTTTCAGCAAATTAAATTGGTTTTATTGAAAAAAGATATTTTGTTGAAAATGTATTTTTGTTTTATTCTAGATAAAATTTTTAGATACTATATTATATCTGTTTAGAATTCCAGGGTAATTCCCGGAAGATATCAATCCCGAGTTTAGAAAAAAAAATTTAAAAATAATCTTGAAGGAAGGGATTGTTATCCTGAAAATTTGCATTCCAGAATGCAAAGTTTGCATTTCGGAAACCATTTTGTGTGTGTGTGTGTGTGTGTGTGTGTGTGTGTGTGTGTGTGTGTGTGTGTGTGTGTGTGTGTGTGTGTGTGTGTGTGTGTGGCTTTTGATCAACTACTGTTGGATTGTATTCATTTTGTTCAATTCGTTAAACAATATCCTTTAAAGTAGAATTCTTTTCAGTGTTTCTAAATAAACTATGATAACTTGCTGTAAGAAATCGGCGAAAAATATATCAATTTAGTATTAACATGTACCTTACCTTTTTTTTATTTCAAGAATTAACGCAACCCTTATTTCTACACTTAATTGTCAACTTTTTCTTCGATAACTTTCCCTTTAATTGGTCCAACATAAAGTTTAACGTGACATCGCGAGTTGTTAAACACTGCAAGTTATGTGATGTGTAGATGCTATCTGCACAACACAATCTATTAATGTTGATTCTTATACTAATGGCGTTACGTTTTCCATTAACTTTTTTTTTGTTAAACTAAATCATTTTTGGTCGGAAATTTTTTTAAAGTTTTAAAGACTTTTCTAACTTTTTGTTACCGAAAAAATAAATGTCAGTGTTTTTAATATAACTTTCCCTTGATAAATCAATTGACACGTTTATTCCTGTATTAAATTCAGTTTCCTCAGTTTTCGAATTTGTAGAACCATAAACAACACAGATCAACAACAACAACAAAAAATTTGTTTTTTGTATAGCATTTTTCATTTTGAGTTCAAATATGCAACTCATTTTTCACCATCACGTCAAGTTGTAAAGATATTTGGGTTCAATCCTTTAGTATTTAAAACAAAATCCCTAATATTGCCAAAAAATAAAAAAATTATTCAAAAGCATGTCAACCTGGGTCTCAAAAGAAGCGTATTTTCAAGGAGATTTTAGAAAACTTAAATATTAGTGCTTAAAATTTATTGAAAAAAAAAACTTATGTGAAAAAAAGACTGGTAAAAAAAATTTTAACACAATTTTTCTAAGCAATAATACAAAAAGTATTAATTTTTATTAAAAAAGAATATTATTTTTAAAATCTCTATGAAAATACGCTTCTTTTGAGACCCAGGTTGACATACTTTTAAATAACTTTTAAACAAATTTCTTTTGACAATATTAGTGACTTTACTCATAATGCATAAAGATTTGAACCCAAATATCTTTAATACTTGATGTGATGGTGAGAAAATGAGTTGGGTATTTGAAATCAAAATGAGAAATTCAATACAATAAAAAAATTGTTTGCTCGGCACCAGAAAATTTTTTTGTTGTTGACCTTTGTAAGTTTATATTTTTATGCTATTAGATTGTTTTTACTTTCTTGCTCCATAGCAGAACCGTTTTTTGGAGAAAACTTTAACTATGGCTAGTTGTATCCAATGTGCTATACATAATTGATGTTGAATCTGCAAAAGTTGCCCAAATCAATACTTTAAATTCATTATTTTTAAACACAAAATAATCATCAAAAATGTAAATTAAAAATACCGGTTTTTAGAGAAAAAATACCGGTAATACCAATTTTCATTATACTCCCAAATACCGGTACTACATTACGACAGTATCGTAATGATTTTGCATGCTTTGATCAAAATTAAAGGTATTGTATAACATTTTTGCATTACCTTTTTTCTTTAAAACATTTTTCTTAAAAAAATAAAACGGTGTTAAATCACACATAATAAAATCACGTATTATAAAAATCTGCAAAATATCTAAAAATATGTAAATACAATATTGGATGTGCCATTTTATTGTTATTAGATGCTATATCTTATTTTCAAATATAGTCAGAAAATATAGAATCTCGGAGAATTTCACACGAACAAGAATGCCCTAGGGATATTCTTACATCTTTTGAATTACAGGTTACTGTTTTTGATAATAAATTAGTAGCACACCCTCCTTCACCTGTTAAGCAAGTTTCGTAATAGTCTTCATCTTGACACGTGACGTGATAATGCTGTCGTGGAGTGCAACTAAAAGATAATTTTTTACAAAATTTTTAAATTATATCTAACAATTTAAAAAGTTAATCTAACTCAGAAATCTTCATCTTAAGTATTTGCCACTAACAGAACTAAAATCAATTTTTTCTGTCAAATTAGCTGCAAAATAGCTTATTAATATATATATTTTTTAAACTGATGCTATAAAATATATTTTTGCTTTTGCTTTTGACTAATAAAAAAAAAATTAAATTAATAAAATTATGATTTTCGGATATAAATTTTTTTTTAGAAATAAAAAATACAATACAATTACGTTTTATTTTTGTTTAAAGAGCTCTTTTTTTTCAATGCTTATTTTTTTCTTTTCAAAGCTTGGCGGAACGTTAACGACTGATTTATTATCCCGGTGGGAAATGAGCGACTAGCTAGCGAATAGGTAGCTTTATAGCAATTTTTTTTTTTTTTTTAATTTTTGTTTCGTTTTGTCTTTAATGTCATAAAAAATTCGATTTGTTATATTGGATCTATTATATTTATGAGAACGATTGAAATTACAATCTTGCAACTTTATTACGACATACGACATGTCGTAATAAAATTGCAGATAACGCAGCTTTATAGCCATTGATATTTCTTTGATCAATTGTTAGCTAATTATCATAACTAACAGCAACAATGCTAAATCTGTAGCTAGTTGATGGCTACGTTTCGCAACTTTGTAGCTAGCGATATCATTACGGAATACCGATAGCTACAGACCATATGTAGTTAACTGCGAAATAATGATAAATCATAAGCTAGTTGATGGCTGCATAGCTAGCTTTTTAGCAAGCGATGTCATTACAATATATAGATAGCTACGTGAATAAGTAATAAATTGATAAATGTGACTTTGTTGTATGCATTAATCAGTCGCAAAGTTTTGCTAGTTATTCGTTAGCAAAACTCAGCTATTTTTAATTATTTTTTTAACGAAGTTTTGCTAGCAATTAAGTAAAAAATTCTCAACTTTTCTTGCCAGTGATCCTTGTGATTAAACCGCTGTCTTTATCGTTACGAGTTGGTGTCTTTGTAACAAATATCGCTGGCTAGTTGCTAACCAATTTCCTACCGAGTAATAAATTTAAAAATATGCTATTTCATTAAAACAGCGTTATTTTCTAAAGAGATAACTTTCAAGTTAAAGATCTTAGCCCTATCGATTCTTTGAACTTATAGTTTGAACAATAAATATTCTGAAATGACAAAGTTTTTAGTTTTAAATTTTGAAACTTTGAATATTTTTAATATTAAATTATTTTTATAAAAATTTATGACCTAAGATTGAACAAAATCTTTTATTATTGTCTGAACTAAATGAAAAAATCCCTGAACATTAAAACCCTATAAATATATATATATATATATATATATGACCAGTTTGAGAACCTTTTTATTTTCCTTTTGTTTGTGTCTCTAATTTTTAATTTAATTAAAAAACTTTATTTCATGTTGATTCTTAAAAGATTACTAATTTAAATCAACACATTTAACTTCATAGAGAGTACACACACATATAAATGTCATTTAAAAAATTACAATAACTTCATTAAAAAAAAAAAAGAGCGAAGAGGCTCTATATAATGTATAGCATATTGAGCCTTTAGGAGGTAGACTGAGTTTCTTCTACAACGGAGTTTATGCGTAAGTCAAAAGATTTTTCATAAATATCGGATTTAGACAATTAATAGATTTAAAAACTTCTTTAATAATAAATCTCAAATTTCTTAGATGGATTCTTGGACTATTATCAAAATTTAATTTATAACCTCCTCAACACTATAATCACAAGCATAAATAGTATTATTATTAGCAAAATTACAAAGTTCCGTATCTTTAATAAATAAAAATAAATCATTTTTAAAGATATTGAGTAAAATAGGTCCAAGGATTGACCCTTGAGGCACTTCAGATAATATATTTACCCAATTTGAGGCAGAAGATCCTAATTTTACCCTTTGTTTACGGCCACAAATATAGGATAGCAAGAGATTAGAACTTTCTTTCGAAAAATCATAGGCATTTGAGCAATTATTAAGTCATGCGGTATATAGTCGTACGCTTTTGAGAGGTCTATTAAACTTGATCCAATAACACCTCCATTGTTAATACAATCACGCCACGTATAACGAAAAAAGGCATGCTGAGTACTATAACCTTTTCGAAAACTACACAAAAGTTTATCAAGTTTAAGCTCAAAAAATATTATATATTAAATATAAAGTATTTTCAAACTGTAGAAAGGGCTTGTAAAATACTAATTGGACAGTAATTCGACTTCTCAGTTGGGTCATTCTTCTTAAAACATGGTATAACATCAGCCATTTTTAGAAATGACAGGAATTTACCATCATGGATACAATTACTTATGCAATCCGTAAGACTCTCCCTTAAGTGAACAATATAAGATTTTAAAATGAAAGTTAATATATCACCACTAGTCTTTTTCTTATTATCCATAGACCCTATAATTTTTGTAATATCATCAGGTGTGATTTGATGGAACGGGAAACTATGCGTATTCAAACTAAATTTTTTCTTTATCTTTATTATACTGGTATGATCAATATACTTTTTGATAGCTGTATCAACTGGGTCTATAGAGCAACAAAATAAAGGCGAATGTATGAAGTCTGTACTACCAGATGGCACTGCAACGTTTATAAAATAGTTATTAAAAATATTAGTCAATAAAGAGTTGTCAGTGATGATGTTACCGTTTTCAACTAAAGTGATACGTTCGTTAGAGTTACCTGATTTATCTGAAAGGAACGGTTTAGTTAACTTACAAAGAGATGTAACTGAAATAGAGAGATTGTTAATTTACCCAAAATAAATTTTCTTTACTTTACATTTTTAATTTTACTACCTTATTTCTTTGTTTTTTGTACATAAGCGCCGAAATATCAGATTTATCACTAAGGAATTTTTTATATAATGTAAAGCGCGCTCTACATATCATAATAAACTTTTTAAGTCGAAAAGGTTTATTGTGACAAGGTGCTCTACATATCATAATAAACCTCTTAAATCTAAAATACTTAAAGGTAATAATAAACCTTTTATATCATAAAAGGTTTATTATTACCTCTAAAATATTTTAGACTTAAGAGGAACATACAAATTTAGAATTTTGCAAAATATTTCATTAAAAGTATCTAAATCATAACAAGAATTTAATTTTTTATGTGGTTGCAAATTTTTCGCTTAAAAAATTTTTAAACAATCTATATATTAGTTTTTTAGGTGGTAACTTACAAAATGTAGATCTAAGCATTGTGTATATTAGTTGATGATGATCACTCACACCTGTACAGAAGGTATTCGAATTTTGAAAGCACAATTTTCTATTAGTGAGTATAAGATATTTACATGAAGATTTATTAACCGATTCAAAGCATATTGGTCGTTTAATTAAATTAATGCAGTGATAAAGTTAAAGAAATCGGCAAAAAATTGGCAAAAAACATATACGACACCCACCCCACTCCATGAGAGGCCTTTTCGGGACGGCCCTATATATATATATATACATATACATATATATATATACATATATATATATATATATATATATATATATATATATATATATATATATATATATATATATATATATATATATATATATATATATATATATATATGTATATATATATATATATATATATATATATATATATATATATATATATATATATATATATATATATATATATATATATATATATATATATATATATATATACATATATAAATTCGCAGAAAAACGCTTAATAAAAAATTTTCATTTAATGCTGTCAATAAAGACTCGTCAGAAACATATTTCTGATGAGTCTATAGATGAAACACAGTGTTAAATGAAATTTTTTTGTTAAGTGATTTGCTACTACTTACGTGTTCATGTATATATACAGGTGCAACTGTATGATAAATCTTATGTTGAGTATATTAACCTTCTCCTGATTGGATTCTTTCCAAATTATTGACAAAATCTTTTTGAAACAATTTTTGAAAACTTTTTAAAGTTTTGAAATTTTTATGCAAAAAAAAAATGAAAATTACCTTGCTGGAAGTGTAACTAGATGAATGCATTCCCTACATAAGCTGTAATGAGTACCAGCGTTATTTAAAGATTTTTTTGGTTTGCAGCATTTTTTTAAATCAGTGCAGTAAACAACTTGTGATCCCTCGGGAAGATATTGCGGGGCTTTCCACGATTGTGCCGCTTTTTTTTCTCGTGACTTTTTTGACTGTGAAGGTGATCGCGTGGGCAGAGCATACTTTGATGATGCTAATATAAATAAAAATTATAATACACTGAAAAATTTAGAACCTTATAATAAATTCCTAATTTGTCTTAGAGAGAGAATAAGATTACAAAGTAATCTCTCTGAAATATAAAATCCAATATATGTATTTTGAGATTTAGTTTATTAACATATGTTTTAACTAGTTTTCTTGGTTTAGGTTTCAATTACCACGTTTCAATTATGGCTAAGTTGAAACGTGGAATTATGCGTAGTACAATATATACAGTATAATGTAGATATTGAATTATGCTGAATATATTGAATAGATTTGGTTGACTCCCTAGTGTACTAAGCTGATTAATCGGATTACTTTTGGATTTGTTACATGGCGAGAAAAAGTATATTGGCCGTGTACAACTTTTAAATTGTATCATGAAAAAGGATAAATTTTTCTAGGATTTGTTCTCTTGAATGCTTTTATTTTATTTTTTTTTTTAAATGCAATTATTCTCTTGAATGCTTATTTTTTTTATTTTATTTGCAATCACTTAAATGTTAATATTTTATCAATTTATTGGCCTTTCAATTAAAATTAGCAGTTTTTTCCTAAGTCTTACTGTTCTCTTTATAAGCTAACTGTGTCACCTTGTTTAGTAGGGGTAAGTTGAGCAGCTTTGAAAGAAATAAAAATGAGCTATCAAACACTAAGAAACAACTTTGATATAAATACTATAAAATACTATAGCGGTACTCATATATATATATATATATATATATATATATATATATATATATATATATATATATATATATATATATATATATATATATATATATATATATATATATATATATATATATATATATATATATATATATATATATATATATATATATATATATATATATATATATATATATATATATATATATATATATATATATATATATATATATATATATATATATATATATATATATATATATATATATATATATATATGTATTTATATTTATATTTTTATTATCGATAAAAAACAAATTTGAAAAAAGCTTTCGAAAATTTTTGAATAGCCAATTTAATTTCAAAAACTAAATTTAGTTTTGAAAAGTGAAATTGATTTCGAAAAAAAAAGTACTTTTAATAAGCTAAATTATTTTTGAAAATTGAATTTTGAAAAGTTATATTATTATAGTTATATTAATTTCGAAAAAAAAGATCTTTAATAAACTATATTAGTTTCGGGAAAAAACAAACTTTTCAAAAAAATTGAACTTTTAAAGTTAAATTCGTTTCGAAAAAAATGATTTTGAGAACCAAATTATTGTTTAAATTATCTTCGAAAAAAAAAACGAGTTTCAAAATGTTGAACTATTTGAGGTGGACATTCAGAAAAATGTACATGAGTTGGCTAGAGGTAAAGGTTGGTCAGTTTGTTGTCCCAAAAAAAAAAGTTTTTATGCGCCATCAAAAACTTGGCTTTTATATGTAAAAAGATGAAATATATAAAATATATTGATCTGGGACAAGTGTAAGAGCTTGGTGTAAAACTTGAAATTTTCGAAAAATGTTAATTTTTGCCATATTTTTTAAGTTTTTATTATTTTAAATGTACCTGTGATGAAAAAAAGGGTGAAATTTATTTAAAGCATTTTTTTAACTGTTATTTTTTAAAGAAGTCATCTTTTACTTACATTTAATAGTATATATCAAATTTTTTCTTGATTATTGGTATTTTGTTGATCACCGTTATTTTTTACTCATTAACACCTAGTAACCAAGTTCTAGATAGCGCACACCTCATTATTCCAAAAAAATGCATTCAGCGTATATATATATATATATATATATATATATATATATATATATATATATATATATATATATATATATATATATATATATATAATATATATATATATATATATATATATATATATATATATATATATATATATATATATATATACGCTAAATGCAATTTTTTTTATTTTTTATTTTTGATACAAACTTAAAATGCAAAAAACATTAAACTTTTATACTAAAATTCATAAAAATTTGTTTCTTGATGAAACAAAAATAGAATTTTTTTTTTAATCAAAAGATATCAGCTTTTGCTTTGGTGATCAATCTAATTTTTTTACGTGAATCAGTAAAATTCCTGAAACTGAAAAAGTAACCCCCAACAAAATGCTTCAACATTTTACATATTGATCAAAACATAGAGAACACTTGTTCAGAAAAAAAATTCTGTTCGAAATTATATAACTTTCGAAAAAATATAAAGAAATTTCTTTTGCCATCTTTAAATCCAATATTGGCAAGGTAAGAAGTTGCACATAAATTTTGAATTTAATATCAAACGTGACCCAAAAGTTTTCTCTAAATAATTTAAAAAACTTGTGTGACACTATGCGATTGATTAATTATCACTACAATAATTTATATTATAATTCTAATTATCATAGCTATTGTATAAATAAAGATATAAAAACATTCAGTTTTTTCAATTTTTAATGAGAGTTATTTCTAACTGTGAAGAGTTGCACACGATTTTTCTTCTAGGACTTGTAAGTATTTAAGGTATTGAGTTTAAATATCCAAAGAAAGTTATGGAATACCCAAGGCCTGTTCTTATATTAGGACTAGAAATTGAAAAATATTTTATAGTATTCTTACAAAATGGCCCGGTACGGAAGAGTCGCTAAGTTATGTAAAAATATAAGCAATCAACGTTAATACAACATGGTCCTAACATAATAATTAAAAAAACTCGTGTGGTTTTGACACACAAATGACATAACATGAATTAAAAATTGAATAAAAATGAACTGCAAGAAAAATTGCAAATTAAATGAAGCATAAATCAAACATTTATATGTGTTTCTATTTGAAAATTTGATATTTATTCAAAAATCGTCTCATGACGTCCAGACTTCCGTTTGACGTCCGACGGAGTTCCTCGGGTAGTTTTCTTCGGTTAATGAATAATTGCCACAACCATTGGTAAGGAAAGGAGCATTTAAGAGAAGTTCCTAAAATTTTTTCTATTGCTCAAATTCAAGATGCTAGACTTGTCTAAAAATGGTGAAACTAATATGATAACATTTCTATACTAATTAGCTCGTATTAATATATGTACAATTATTTTAAGACATTTTAGTTTATATTTGTTTGTTCGTTTTTATAATACAATGAGAATTGATAATATTGTATTATGTTGCATGTGATGTTCTCATCAAGGAAAATATCTAAAAATTCTTTACGCACATATGTCCCTAAGCAAACTATATAAATATAATAAGCAAACTATGTGGCCCTAAGTACAAGACTCGATAGCCTCGTGAAAAATGCCATTTTATACCAAGCACGGATTGAGAGGAAACTTATTTAACATTGCATTTAGTACTTAGGTAATAAACAATATAGTATAAAAAAATTTATAAAAAAAATTTCCTCAAGAATTATAAAACAATCTGAGATACCACAGCAAAAATTTTTTTTAAACAATCAAAAAGCGTTCTCCAATCATAACTTGCTGTAGCAACGCTCTGTGAAAATCAAAATAGAATGAAAATTAAAAATGTTTATAACTAATCACCTGACTGAGAAGCATAAGTTTAGAACTTTAAATAAAGCGGGGTCACCCCAAGTACACAAAATTCTCCTAATAAACAGATAATTTTTTCAGTTTAGTAGTTTATCTGTAATAATTGGTCAGCAACTACTGACTGTAGTAATTGGTTATCAAAAAGTGTTTTTTTTTTTACTTTTATTTTTGTTATTTACAAAAGTATGCTTACACATAGCTTAAAATGATTTGTTTAACCTTAAAAAATATTTAAAACTTTTGAAAATGTTTTTCTTTAAATGTTTTTTACATTTTATTCATATTGCTTGTACATCTTTTTATTTTAGAGCGCTGTTTTGTAAAAAAAAAAAAAAAAAAAAAAAAAAAACTTGAAAACTAATATATGCTTTGGATAATAGTACCTCCACAGTATATCCAATATTCTATTATTTTTTATATTAAAGAGCAACCCAACCAAACCCACCATTTTTTTTTTCATTGTTTATATTCTGTATTTTTATTTTGTTTTTTTTTTGTTTTCAAAATGATTAAACTTGCTATTGAAGATATTCTTATCTTCAGAATTGATTATCTCTTCTGTTAAAATATTTCATTTATTAATGATTCTGTTTGTGAAGAAGTTAAACCTTATGATAGTATGTGTGAATTGTTTTTGTATTTTCTGTGTATGACCTCTTGTTATTGTTTAGCAAAGTGAGTTTAATACATTTGGTAAAGTTGTATTCTATACCTAATATTGAAAGTATGTAACATCTATCGTTACTTGTAACATAAAATTTTCTGTTCTATTATACAAGTATTTAATTATTCTCGGAGGATTCCATTCTAGGAGGATTCCATTAAACTTTATCCATATTTTTACTCATTTTATAATAATTGAATCATTTCATCTCTTGCTCTTCTTGTTTTTAAAGGCCTCAAATTAAATCTTTTCAGTCAATTTTCATAGCAAGCACTCTTTAATCTAGTTATTTGTGTAGCCCTACGTTGTATTTTTTAAAGTTTATCAATGTCCTTTTGGTAATAAGAGTTCTGTACATACGCCGCAAAAGTGTGGACAAACTAACGACGTGTTCAATTTCATTGTAATTTCATTTAACCGACAAAAAGATTTCTTTATCTAAACAAGCTTTCTATTAGCTCTTGCTGCAACTGTGTTAGTATACCTTTCCCATTTGATGTTGTTCTATATCATAACACCAAAATCTCTTTCTAACATTAACTGAAACATTTTGATCAATCATATCGAGTTTGCTGAACATAAAATACTTGCAGTTCAAGCTTTGTGTTTGTTTTAAACCAACGTACTATATGTTCTTGAATTTCATATGATTGTAGTTTTAATAATAATTATTTTTGTGCAACTGAGTTAAAAGCTTTAGCAAAGTCTAGAAAAACTATATCTATTGCTAAATTGTCATCAAGTGCTTGGGTTATTATGCCTAATGTTTTGAGTAAATTAGTGCAAAATATTTTAGATGATACAAAGCCATGTTGAGAGTCTAAGAGTAAACTGTTCCGAGTCAAGTCATTCATTAGTGTGTCTCTGTTTATGCTTTCTAAATTATTTATATATTGGTAAACTATTTTGAAATTCTTCTTAGCATTTGTCGCTATTTCGTGCTCATATTTAACAATTGTATTTTAATTGCCTTTTTCGTTGTGTTTTTGATAAATTTTTACTTCGCCTCAAGTTCATGATCGATCTTGATTTATACTTTGCCTCAAGTTCTTGATCGATCTTGATTTATACTTCGTCTCAAGTTCTTGATCGATTTTGATTTATACTTTGCCTCAAGTTCTTGATCGATCTTGATTTATACTTCGCCTCAAGTTCTTGATCTCTGAATTTTATCATTTCTACATTTTATTCTTTACATTTTTTTTGCCTTCATCAATGCAGATGTGTTTTTATTAAATCAAGGTTTAATAAAAGCCTATCTGCATTTTTTATTATGCAATTGAAATTTTGGCTCATTTATATTTTGAAATAAATAATATTTGTCTTAGCAGTCCATGAATATACTAGCTATTTCATTTTGTTCTTCCAGATGGGCAATACATTCGTCGCTCCGAGCAATTTTTTTTAAATTAAAATGCCCTTTTAAAAAAATGCCACTATATATTTTATTTGAAACCATTTTATGTGCTACTTTGATTAAATTTGTAATTTTCATACGATTTTGATTGCCATTTATTACATGACGGTTTATGCAACCACATAGTATTGACTTATTTCAAACTACTATGGTACACCATGTTTGTTCGATCTGTTGGCTTTGTAGCACACCATTTGAAATTTTGAAACATTTTATTGAGTCTTTGACGTATATGCAAATAATTCGGCGATGCAATAAATTTGGTCTCGTTCAAACAGTGAACATCCTTGAATGCTTTTTAGAGAGAAATTTTTCCACCATGTTATACAGACAAACATAATATCTGAAATATTTAGTTCTAATTCAACTATTAGAATAAATACAGAAATTATCCATGTTGAATAGATAAGTATAGGAACGGTCAGTGTGGTGAAAACCCGTATATTACGAATCCGGACAGCTAGGATATATATAAGAAACAAATATAAAAAAAGTTTTTGTGGAATTTTTATATATTTATACTGTCATCAGTAATTATTATTTACAAATTTATTGATATTATGCACAGTAAAAACAGTTCGTGGTAAGAAAATGAATATTCTAATTATTGACGGAGAGAGACAATGATCCTTTTTTCTGACAACATTTGCAATTATAGTTGCGCCAGCCAAATCAAAAAACGTGAATAAACTGCAATATTAAAGTCTACATTTAAAACAGTTGAGTGATGGTGCGTTAACTGTTGTAGTTAATAAGGAATTCCAGTTTTTAACTACTCGCTTAGTAAAAAAATTACGTCTTTCATGATGTTTCAAATTTTTTTCGACGGCTAGTTCAAAGGGATTGCTTCTTATTCTTAAACTATACTTAAATCTTCGATACGCTGGTATGGTTTGTGGCGCCACAAAATTGATTGAATCAATTCCATTAATTATTTTGTAATGCTGTAATATTTTGTAATGGTCCATACGCGTGCGGCGGTTTTCAAGGGTAGTCAAATTAAGCCGTGTTAAATGTTAGGGATGTCCCAGATAAGCTATCTGGGAGGAGACTTGATCAGAATTCAAAATATTTTGATTTTCCTTGTGCCGCGGAAGAAGATTCAATAATAATTTTTTTCTTCCTCTTCATACAACTTATAATGAAACTTTTTTGCGTGATTGACAAGATTATATGACCCGATTTATTACATCCCCTGCTTATCTGCTTTCCACACGAAATGCATATTACTGTGAAATCACAGCTCTCATTAATTTTAAAAAGCTTCCAAACAAAATTTGTCATCTTGAAGGTTTATCGCGGCGGTATTTTGTCATAATAAACTATATATTTTAGGAATTTAAAGTACATTATCTAACCGGATATCCGGGTATTTGATATCCGGTCGGATAATAAAAAAATTATATCCGGGACACCCCTATTTAACGTTCCTCGTATTTTAGGTGACTTATTGACTAAATTAATAAATAAATTGAAAGACTTACAAAGATCCGCTATTAAAAGCCACCTATTGAGACAGGAGTTAATGAAAACAGTGGCTGAAATATGAATGCGAAGAAAAAATTCGTTAATGGGTATCCTAGTGCAATCTGGATTAAAAAATGAAAGGGAATACTATCATATTAAAGGGAAACAACAACGTAGCGTTAAGAAAACTAAAACAATTGAATGAGCAGCAGCCAATTTCTCAACAGGCCAAATTGCCTCAGAAACAAATGATCTATGGTTCAAAACCCACCTCAGCTATTTTCTTAACTGGCCAAGATGAAGATTTTTTTCAAGAAAATCTATGACTTTTTGTAGAATTTTTTAAGAACTTTATTTAGATCATCTCAACAGGCCAAAATCCTTTTATTAATTTCATGAAAGTGTATATCTTAACTGTTGTAGTATATATCTTAATTGTTGTAGTATAAATCTTAACTGTTGTCAGGGCCGGTACGAGTAGGTGTCACGTGGGGGATGCCATTAAATCTTTTGCGGACTAAATAAAAAAAAAATTTGCCGACTGCCATAACGACATTTGCCGACTGTCTAACCTATATCGAAAGGGTCGACATTTGCCAACTAACTAGTCTAAAAGGGTCCAATTTGCCGACTAAGGGTCCAGTTTGCCCACTAAAAATCATTGATGGGGGAGGGGGGAAGTCACACCCCCACACACCCCTATCGCGCCGGCCTTGACTGTTGTAGTGTATATCTTAACTATTGTAGTATATATCTTAACTGTTGTTGTATATATCTCAACTGTTGTACTGTAAATCTTAAATGTTGTAATATATGTCTTAACTGTTGTAGTATATATCTTAACTGTTGTAGTATATATCTTTACCTAAAAATAAAATCTAATTAGCTTTAAATTATAAAAAAAATAGTTTTTTTAGTCGAACAGTACATAAAAGTAAAAATAAAAAACCTCCTTAATGCTCCTAATCAATTGCATTCCGCATTACTCCATAATTGGGAGATATTGCTTCGAATTTTAGCATTAAATTTGATTAAAATGTATATAAAATAATTAATTATACTCTTTTCTATTGACTGTTAAATTATCAAGTAGTTAAGATGTTTTGAAAACTTTTTTGGTTGAAAAAGCGACTACTGCCATTTAATCGATCGTTTACCCTATATATATATATATATATATATATATATATATATATATATATATATATATATATTATATATATATATATATATATATATATATATATATATATATATATATATATATATATATATATATATATATATACATATATATATATATATATATACATATATATATATATATATACATATATATATATATATATATATATATATATATATATATATATATATATATATATATATATATATATATCTTTTTAAATTACTTTTCAATAAAGTACGTTACCTGAGCAAACTAAAGGGTTCCTTTCTAAACGATCTTTTAAACCACGTGAAAATCCAAAGTCTTCTGACGTGTGTTGACGGTAGCAGACATTTTTTGAGTAGATTTTTTCAACAAACTGTACCTTTTGAGCATACTGCATACAAAATATTGAGAGTAAAAAGAAAGGAAAAATTGATACTTGCTTGATTATTCGCTGCATAATTTAATTTTTAATTTTTCTAACACATATATATATATATATATATATATATATATATATATATATATATATATATATATATATATATGTATATATATATATATATATATATATATATATATATATATATATACACACACACACACACACACACACACACACACACACACACACACACACAAATACTTGCAATATCACAATGTTTATTTTAATGTATATATAACGTAGACTATCGCTTTTTTTTTCAGCAATGTTAAGTTGAGTTTCTTTTTAACTATACTTTCTGCTATTATAAATACCTTAGCATACTTAGCCTTGCAAAAAACGTCATTGATGATGTCATACTAAAATACTTAGCTGCGGGGGCTTCAGTACATGTATCTGAGAGATTGGGTTTGTTCAAGTATTATCTGCATATGAAGAATTGATGTGCGGCATAAAAATAACTTTGCTTTTTTTATTAATTTTTGTTTTTTCAATTTTTTTCTGTTTCGATTTTAGTCGGCATTTTTAAACTGTGAGTAAAACGAATTCGGACAATGCAAATCTAAATACGTGATGATAAAAAAAATAATAAAGGATTAGTTTAGATTAGTTTTACACAAATGATTACGTCAGTTGAGTAACAAATGCATAGCTTATAATAATGTTATTCATTCAATCCATTTAGGCGCATGTTCAAGTTATGCGCAATTTACGCGTTCTAATAATGATTGATTTAA
Source organism: Hydra vulgaris (assembly GCF_022113875.1). NCBI lineage: Eukaryota > Metazoa > Cnidaria > Hydrozoa > Anthoathecata > Hydridae > Hydra > Hydra vulgaris. Next base: position 32,311,762 of record NC_061166.1, on the reverse strand, counting down.
GTATGGAGAGGTGCAATGAGTGTGTATGATGATGAGCTTTTGATCCACTAGCCACGGCACTGGTTAACAGTTTATAATATTCTTATTATGTTAATTTATAAAAACTGACAATAAACCGCAAAAAAGGGTGAATAAAAACAGAAGGTGAATTTTTGGATATCCGCATAATTACAGGTTCGGCTAATAAACCAGTAAAACCTTTTTTTTTCTATTAGGCATGACCCAGGCCATTTAGTTTGTAACATTTTGATTTTGCTGTGACATTACCTAATGCAAAATCATGTTATAAAAAGGTCCAAAAATGTAAAAAAAATTAAGTATTAAATTTTTTTTTTGGCACACACAAAAAGTATATTTGTAAAATATTTCCAAGTTGTTGCATTAGCAATTTGAGGAAAAATCAATTTTCCGCCATTACCAAAAAATAAGATAAAAAAAAACCAACCGACAAAATCTTATTTAAAAAGACGCTAGGAAATGATGACAATTACCATTTTTGTTAAGGGGTCGTCTATAAAGTACGTACGCCAAAAATTTTGAAATTTGACTTCTCTTCCTCCTCCCTGTTGATATGCGTACTTTTAAGTCCTTCCCCTCCTTAAAAAGTACGTGCGTTTTTGAAAAACCCTTCCCCCCGAAAAAAAATTTTACCATGAAAAACTATATGGAAAAAAAAAAGATTGAAGAGAAAAAAAATTTTGTACTCTTTTGCTAATTTAAGGAGCTTTTTATTTAAGCAAAAGCTAGTGGTAAAATTTGGGACACTTGAGACCCAAATGAAGTTTTTTTTTTAAGGTTGGGGGGGCTCCGACCCATTAGCCACGGCACTGCTAAAACCTGTTTTTCGTCAACTCAAAAAATAGGTTGCCTTATACGCTTCACTCAGGGCCAGAATATAAGGGGTAGCATGTGTGAATAGACGCCCGCAGGATTTTTTGATGTTTTAGATAGGATACTTGCACACATTTTTTTTTTTTTTTTAGCTTTAAATTTTCACAACTACATATTAATTAAAAAATTTTTTTACACTGCGATAACATAAGCGAAATATACTTCCAATACAAAAAAAATTAATATTTTACAAAATACCGTTAAGATAAACATAGGAAGCAATAATTAAACATGCTATGACTTGATAAGGGTTTTGACTGTTGTAGGGAACTCGTAGAAGACTGAGTTTAGTCTTATCATCGAGAACCTTGGGGTATTGCGTAAAGTACACATATAAACATTATGATTCTCATAAAACAAATATTTTAAATGTTATTAAGGTAGACTTTTTTTTTTCTTTTTATTATACTATGTATGGTGTTAGTGTTGTGGTTTATAATAATAATATTATCTTTATTTTTTATTTAAAATAAAAATACATTTTTTATTTTTGATTGATTGCTGATTGTTTGAATGTGCACGTAAATATTAATTTATCATTGGAACTTTTCTAAGTAATTATCTGTATTGAGAACATGATTCTTTAGTTTTGACTTTAAAGAAGTTATATTGTCAGGAAGAGAAATTGAGGTATAATTCGGAATTAATTTGTTATAAAAATTAGGGCCGCGATAAGAAATAGAAAATTGAGAACTTTTTTATCTTTCCCGGGGTACAATAAAGTTTTGTCTTGTGTGTGCTTCCCCAAACAATGTTGGCATATGTGAAATAACTATGTATAAAGGAAAAGTATAAAGGTTTTTTGCAATAAAAATGGTCTAGCTTTAAAAATTATACCAATACTTTTAGATATTTAGTGTTGATGGTATTTATATGGCTTGTCCATGAAATATTTTTGTCAACAATCACACCAAGAAATTTAATTGTTTGGGTTCTTTCAATTTTTTTGTGTTCGATACTTACTGAGGGTAGAACTGATGGTTGTTTATTTTTCTGTTTCTTCGAGTGAAATAAAATATATTTAGTTTTTTGGGCGTTTAATGATAACATGTTAGCACTGAACCATGTTTTAAGTTTTTGAAGCTCAATGTTGACTTTATCAAAAAGGTCATTGATAGAGGTAGATGAGTAAAACAGATTGGTATCATCTGCAAACATTATACAATCGAGATTTGTAGAGACATAAGGAAGATCGTTAATGTATATAAGAAATAATAAAGGTGCAAGAATAGATCCATGGGGGACACCACATTTTTTTTTTAATAACTTTGCATTAGTGATACCGTCTATTATAACACATTGTTGTCTGTTTTTAAATAATTAGTGAAACATTTGATAGTTTGGTTTTTTATACCGTACTTTCTCATTTTGTCGAGCAGAATTTTATGGTTGACAGTATCGAAAGCTTTTGTAAGATCAATAAAAACTCCCAATACAAATTTTTCTTTATCAAAATATGATCTAATGTTGTCCATTAAGTCTAAGGTTGCATGCTCCGTAAAATGAGTTGTTTGAAAGCCGTATTGACATTCACTTTATTTTATTGGCTTCAAACATTTATAAAGTCGGTTGTACATTATTCTTTCCAAGAGTTTGGAAAACAAACTCTTGGAAAGAATAATGTACAACCGACTCTGGAAGACTCCCAATTATAGACCTACCTCAAACTCTGGAAGAATTGAGGTAGGTCTATAATTGGTTAGCAAGGTCGTGTCTCCAGTTTTAAATATAAGTAAAATCTTTGCAATTTTTAATTTGTCTGGTAAAAATCCAGTTTTAATTGATGACTTGAAAACCTCTAAAAGAGGATCTTTTAAAATGTATAAAACATCATATACTACATTGCTAGAAATGTCGTCGATGCCCAAAGGTTTGTTTTTTCTAATTGATTTTGTTGCTTCTTTAAATTCCTCAGATTTTAAGTCACTCTCAGTAAATGAACTGGTATGGTCAGTAAGATATTTATTAAATGAATTGTTCGAGTTGTTTATTTTGGATGCCAGTTTAGGACCGATGTTTACAAAACATTTATTAAATTTATCGGAGATACATTTAAACATTTGACCAATTTGTTTTTGATTAGGTTTCTTTAAATTCGCGAATAGAAGATTTGTTAATTTTTCTTTTATATGTTTTGATTTTTGAATTATTTAATGACGCTGAGTTTTGTGTAAGTGAGAAGAATATTGGAAAGTGGTCTGATATATCAATTTTAAATATTCCTGTTTTTAAAGATATGTCTAAAAATGAGTTGGTCAGTATATTATCTAAGGCTGTAATTGAGGTTGAGGTGACTCGGGTGGGTTTGTTAATTAGTGAGAATATACCGAGCTGAAATAAATTGTCAAAGAAGATTTTAATGTTTGTGTTTTCGTTGTATTTAAAACAATCTATGTTCAAGTCTCCTATGCAAAATATATATATATATTTTTTCATTGTTATTTTTTATAAAGATCTGGTTCAAATAGTTTGAAAATTTGATAATATTGCCGTTAGGTGGCCTGTAACAAGTAGTTACTAAAATATTTTTTTTATTTTTATTGATTATTTCTATTGTGAGGATTATTTTTATTGATTATTTCTATTGTGAAAATTTCAACTTTACCATCTAAAACTAAATTTAAATTTATCAACAGATTTTAAAATTCGTAGAAAAATATGTAAATTACAAATGTTATGATCATAAAATTACTAACTACAACATGATTTCTTTTGAAAGAAAATACTCAAAAGAGGAGGAGGGATTATAGTTTATATTCGAAATGATCTTGAAAAAAAATTAGAAACGATGCCGACAATGAGGCCCTTAACCCCCCCAGCCTAAGCGTGAGGGCATTAATGTATTAAAATTTCAACTTTTCAAGGTGAGGGCATTAATGTAGTAAACTTTCAAATCTAAAATTCGTAGAAAAAAAAGGAAATTACAAAAGTTATGACCATACAAAATTTACACCCCCTCATTTATTTATTTTTTTTTTTGGGGGAGGGCGTTTTAGGGCTGTTTTACTCCTAGGCCTCCACCGACTTAATTTTTTGCAAGGCCTTCTCATTTGGCATAGGTGTAAACATACTTAAGTTTGGAGTTTATACCATGTGTGAAAGTGTCCTATCTGGAACATCAAAAAAACCTGCGGGTATCTATGCATGTGTGTGCATTGAGGAAAACTATACCCTCTACTCCCTATACCAAACATTTTATGTTGGCAAACTAGGATCTTTAGTCAGAATTTTAACTTTTCTATTGGTTAGCTGGTTAATTGTAATAAATTGGAAAATCGATGTATGTACTTTTAAATTGAACATTCCCCCCCCCCCCCCATACGCTTTCGTACGCTTTTTGAAGACCTTCCCCCTCCCCCTATGAGCGTACGTACTTTATGGACAACCCCTAATGCCATAGACAGTGGTACTGTTCCAAAATTTTTTAGCATTATGAATACTGCATTTGAATTTAGTTTCATTTTAAAAAGTAAAGCGTTAAATTAACGGTGCTCATTTTTGTATATATATTAGAGGTGGAAGAGACAAATATCTAAAAGAGTTGGTATCTCTATATCTCTATTCACCCATATGCATGGTTAACAGAGACAGACAGAAAACGACAAAATAACAAGGAAAGCCATTAATTTTATTTATCAAAAAATGCATAATTTTATAGGATCTGTATATGACCATACTTCGCAACAAAAAATTGAATTAGAAAACTATATCTCAGTCAGAGATATCAAAAAAACCCTAAAAACTTTAGGGTTCACCTCATCTTACAGTATCTAATCAAAACATTATTCAACACGGCTAAAAATTATTTCGTACAGTTTTTGTCTGTGATTTTGACTAATATTGACTGTTTTCAATAAATTTTTAAATTTTCCAAATTTATCCTTCTTTGAATTTTTTTTCTTTTCTCTCACAATATTGTCATTGCATTAATTACAATTAATATTATTTTTATCATTATTATTCGTTTATCATTGGTTGGCGTCACTTCTTTAATAAAAATATAAGTTTTTTTTTTTACTTAGTATATTAGTTTTATAATATACTAAGTAAAGAAAATTTTTTATGCTTTAAGTTTTTACATTTACATAAAGACACCAGACCCTAGCGTAAATAAAGACATTTTTTTTTTAATGTGAACATTCAATATAAACATTTAATATAAGTAAACTAATTGTTTTACTATTTATAAATATTTATGTTATGTTAACTATTTACATTCTAGTTTTACTTATCATCAAAGCCGATACAATGATCTAAAAAATTAAAAATGCGTCGGAGTTTACCTCTAAACAAACCCTTAAAATTCCTTTTACCGAGTTTCAGGTGATAAACAGTTTAATATTTGTATTTTGTTTGTACTCTGCTCTAAGGGTATTCTTAAATACCCTTTTTCTTCCAGATCTGCAGTAAATGAGTTTAAAGAAGAGTTACAGGAGCATCATTGAAAATATTATAGTATATAGGGAAAAGTGGGGCATTAAAACAACTTTAATATTTTGTTATATAATGTATTCTCGTGCACCCGCAGGATTTTTCAGATATGGCATTTTCCCACATTGTGCAAAGTACAAATTTAAGTATGTTCATGCCAATGCCAAATGAATGGTTTGCCGAAAAAAGCGATGATGGAAGACTGGGAACAAAAATTGACCAAATAAATAATTATTACAACTAACAAAGGCGTAGTTAAAATTAGAACGGGACGAATGAATAAGTGCGAATTTCATAAGTGCGAACTGGCATAAGCGCGAATTGGCATATCACGACGTTAGAATTATCTTGTTTTAAGTCCATGTTTTTGCAAACTGAGAAAATCGATGTCAAAGTTTGAGTTTGTTTGCTGCTAAATTAAAAATATTATTTGAAAATTAAAGTTTTTCTTTAGATTGTTCCGTTGTTTATTTTTAATTAAAAAATATTTATGAAAATAACGCTAACGCCCTTATTTTACCACCCACTTTTGGAGATAGAACAAAATAACTTTGGCTTTTTGTAAAATACAAATATGTTATTTTGTTATATCTTATATATTAAATATATTAACTATATTTTTTAACAAAGACATGTTAAAAATCGATGAAACTTTGTTCTAGGTTGTTTTTTTGTTTTTTTTTTCTAGTCATTTTTTTTTTTGCGCAGTGCTGTTGTGAGGCACCCTCATACCCCTAAATTAGGGTTTTTTGGGACCCAGCAAATCTATGGGAGCTTTTTTTAAAATAAAAGGAGTTTTTTTTCAAACATCTAAAAATGGAAGTTTTTATTATTATTTTGGGGCCCTATTATATATTTTGGGAGGACCTCCAGCCCATTAGCTACTTCAATGTTCTTACAAGTTTATTTGATACCTGTTCGCTCCGGCTCTGAACAAGAATTAGATGTCTAATTTAAAACAGAACACTTCGCTACATAATAAAAAAAGGGAATTTTATCAAGATTTCAAAATAATATAAACTTTATGTTTTATATATCAATACTAAAATAAAAATAACAGAAAGAGTCATATATAAAAAAAAGTTCACTTTATTAATGTTTTGTAAAACGCAATATCAACAGCAGGCATGTATGAATACATGGAAATAACATCATTCGTTTTTTCAGCATATAAAGGCTGATAAGGAACACGTAAGCAAGCTGCCATTGGTATATTTATCTTTAATGGTTTGGCAATAATGCTTGATGTTGCTCGCTTGATAGACTTATTAACACGTGCTTGTGAATAATTATCTGAAAACAAAGTTTTAAAAAAAACATGGTATGGCAGTCCATTTCGATAAACAAGATTTTTAACTCTTGTATAAAGCACTAAATTATAACTTGACAATCCAGCAACAATTGAAAAATTCTTCACATCTACTAATTGCATTTGGTAAACAGAGAATGGTTTTTTACGGTTTACATTTTTAATAGCTCTTTCTAGTCCAAGTGAACTAAATATTTCTGCAGCAGAGAGAGATTTTTCAATTTGACTATGAATGTTATCACATTCTTGAATGCTGGAGTGACCTGGCTCGCAGAACTTCTGCTCAATGACTTTAATTTGTGGGTATCGTATAATAAATTCACGTAAAGCTGCTGACATGAAACTATTGCGGTTTTGTGGCACACATGAATCGAACCAAAGTATGAACTTATTTATATCCAGGTCATCCATGATTTTCAAAAGCAGACAACTTGAAAGTTTCCGTTTGTAATAAAAGTTACCAACATTAGCTCGAGGCAAACTTAAAACATTTTCAAGATATTCATAACATATATCACATAAATCTTTCTTTGGTTTTTGAAATTCTATATTGAACTCGTGATTGAAGATATAACGATACGTATGTTCTTTTACTGGTGTATTGCCATTTTCATCACAATATACTTTAAAAAAATCATACAGTTTACCTATATTGAGTGATCATTCCATGTATTCTTTATGGGTCTTTTTCCTGCAGTAATGAGCCTCAATTCTTGGGAAAAGGTTTATATGGTCACGTACAAATTTTTTAGAACCTTGTGGTAAGCTTTTTTTCACATGTCTTGATTGATCCATATTTTGATTGCATAGGTGTTCCAGTAGTTAAGCATTTATTAAATTTGTGAAAATAAAAAATTCTTTGGCTACTAATACTCAATGTTGAAAGATAGTAGGATTTACAAACTCTATATTGTGTATTAGTAACAAAGAAGCTATAATAAGACATTTTTCTTCTAGAACTTTCACCAGCAGCTGTTCGACAGCGTTTTTTCTCCAAATTTTAAATAGTTTTTGAAAAAAAATGTTTTTTACCGTCATCATCTAAGGTCCAAAAGTTATCAAATACAACTTGACGCTCGATCTCACTTGTATTAGCAGAGCATTTGAATTTACAATTACTGCAACTATTTAACGTTACGATAGATCTTTCTGGCACTTGTTTACCCTTCGAATTTCTAAAAGTTTTACCCGACTGACGTTGCATTTTTCTTATATTTTGTTTCCAAGTACTTGCGTCAGCTTTGCGTTTCCTAGATACTCCACCATGGGATGACCTACGAGAAGGTGTAATACCAAGCGGCTCTAAAGAATTAAAAACTCCATTACCTTTTTTTTATTTGTTTATGCAGGATGCATAAATAATATATCATTTTGTTTATTATGCATCTTGGATAATCGAAATAAAAAATTGGCAAAATTATAACACTAATTAAGTAAAAAAATACCTTCGTTTTGATTTAGAGTATGTTTCATTTCTTGGTCAATACACAAACAGCTATTTCCTGAGATCGATCCCGGTTTTGATTGGTTAGAAATTTTGAGTTTAGCAGAGTCCGATTTTGAAACATCTTGTTAGCCGGACTCTAAGACTTGAGGAAATTTTTAACGCATGCGTTGTTTTAGTAGGTTTAAATTCTTAAGTTGTTTTAAATTTAAAAACAACATGCGTTCTTCTAATAGCAACTAGTTTAATGAACTTACAATTTATCAGAACTTGTTTATTAAATTTGAAAAATAATAAATTACAATGGTAAGTTTTTCAAATAATAATTCTTATATGATGAAAAAAGAATATAAAAATTCTTTTATAACAAAATCTTATATTCACCTTCATTCAAAATAAATATAAGGTTATAGAAGTCCATGTTTACATTTAAATTAAGATTCATAAAAAGTTATAGATTTCAATCTTATATTTGTGATGTCATTATAATATATCTATAATCATATTCATAATACTGATATAAGAAGAAATGAATGTTTATCATTTATACATTTTTGTTCTATTTATACTGTTATATTCCATAATAATGATATTAGATTGGATGTATGTATATTAATTATAAATTTTATTCTAAATTGATTATATATGTAAAGAATTAAAATCTTTTATAGATAGTATATATACATAACTAATTCAAAATATGTTATATTGATCAAAATGTTGTTTACATAACTCATTAATAAAAGTCAGTTCATGTGATTAGAAATTATAATTGTAAAGATGTGTTCAAAACAAATTCCTGAAAAATTTCTAATGATTAATGTATCAAAGCAAGTCATGCTTTTGTTGAGAATAGTGAGAGTGTTTTTTCCTTAAAGTATTTGCTACCTTAACATCAGTTGATCAAATGGTCAAATGATTCTCTTTTCATAATAAAATTGCTACTAATTGTCATTTTGTAGAGTGCATTTTAGTTATCAAAGTGATAAATAGTGATAGCTTGCCTCATAAGCGAGAAGTTATGAGAGCAATCCACCATGGTCCTGGTAGTGCTTTGCTCAACTTGTGAATCTTGACAAACAACTTTAAAACAATGTTAGAAACAATAAAACTTTACTGAGATATTTGCCATTATTATTAAAGATAAAATAAAAATGAAAATGAAAATTGATGGAATAATTTTCTTCATTCATTATCAAAAATTGCTCAAAAATTTGTTTTTATAAATAGCAATGTTTAGTTAGGATGATTTAAAGGTAGATCTTACATTTTAATAAAAACTTTGCATGCACAATATCTTGTGAAAACACTCTAGGTCTATGGTTTCTTCAAAATTGCAAACCTACTTTTGTATCATTCAAAATATAGCTAACCATCTGTGAATTCTCCGGTTACATCTTTTCAATTATATTAAATATAACTACAGGATTTTATGGAGTTATTAAATTAAAATCCATTATATTACCCAGATGTAGTTTCATATGGCTTTTATAAGATGTAGTTACATCTGGTAAAAAAAAATTTAACATAAATGCATTATTTTAGCCAGTTGTAATTTCATATATGGGTTTTTTTTAGATGTAGTTACATCTGGAGAAAATTCTTCCAGACGTTGTTGGAGAAAAATTACCAGATGAATTACAGGCTGGGAGAAAAATTACCAGATATAGTTACATCTTCCTAAAGATGTTGTTAGGGATCATTGAATTTCTAGATAATACTGGACAAATGTTGATGGATCCACAGCGAAATGTTGCATGGTTTGTTTTGTTTTCAAAGATACATATAAAATATATATTTTTTTTTAAAGAAGTAAAAGTAATAGATGCAAAAAAAAAAAAAAATTGCGAAAGCTACATCTGTTGTGTAGTCCTAGATCATCTATATTTTCCTTTAACTCCAACAATATTTGTCCAATATTGTTATCTGGAATAATTTCCTTCAGATATAGTTACAACTGGTAATAGTTCTATACCTAACTACATCTGGATAAAATAATGGATTTTTCGTTAATTTTTTTTTCAGATGTAGTTATATCCAAAGAAAGTTACTAAATAAACAATCATCTGGCTGCATGTATGCATCATTATAATATTTATAATAATTATTATTAAAATTTAAAATTTATTGCATAAATAGTTGTTACCTTTATAAGACCACTTAATATTTTCTCCCAACATTTTAAAAAGGAGATGGAATAAATAAGCACTCGGGGATTAACTAATAATGCATACATGGCTTCTCCCCACTTTTTTTCTAAAAGCCTTTTATTTTTAATTTTTTCAATTTTAATTTTTATTTATTCAAATAATTTTTTATTGAATTATAAAGGAGCATTTTTTTCAAATAACCTTTATTTTAGTTAATAAGATATATAATAATTAGATATATCAAAGATGCTTATTAAATTTTATCCATTTTTCATCAATTCAAAACAATTTTTCATGCATTTGCAAAGTGCGATAACTAATATGCAATAACTTTAAGGCTGTCGACTGTCATCATTTAATACAAAATCTCAATTTAGTTTGATAAATTTAGTTACTTTTAAAAAAACGTATAAACTTGAAGAAATTTAAATAAAAGGGAACTAAAAGTAAAATAAAAGTTATTAAGTATTTAAAAAGTTATTATATTAAGTTATTAAATATTTGATATATTGTTATATTTATAATATTAAGTATTTACTAATAAAGTATCATATTATTGGTGTTGTTAAACCAACAGTAAGAAATTAAAACTATAATAAACATAGTTCTATATATTTTATTTAATTAAATATATTTTTGTAAATTTACTTAATTTTATTTAATTAAATATATTTTTGCAAATCCAAAAACTTAAAAAGGACAAGCAAATATTTTAATTTAACAATAATAAGAAAATCAAAAAAGCAAGTTTTGGAAGAAAGCAATGTTTTACCATAGTTTCTTTTAAAGTAATTGCAAATGCATACATTTTAAGTAAAATTTCCCATGCTTTTGTAAAAGCATATGAAAACCATTCTAAAACATATTTTACTTTCTTCAGTTGCGTGCTTAATTAAAAGTAAACTTAAAAGTTATACTATTTAAGAAAGTATTAGTATGGTTTCTTTTAAAGTTGTTGAATGCTAACGTTTGCTTAAGTAAAATTAAGGAAACGTGACGTTTGTTTTTCTATCCTTTTTTTTAACAAATGTTTGCACGTTTGTCGATTTGTTGCGCCCTGTTTACATAAAAAAAATTTTACAATACTTTCTTACAAACAAAACTATATTTTTATTTTATTCATCATAAAACAATAGTCATTAAACTAACTTTTTTGCTTTTTATTACTAATACTTTCTAACAAACAAAACTATATTTTTACTTTATTTATCATAAAACAGTAGTTTCTACAGTAGTAAAACAGTAGTAGTAACAATATGGTCAGAGATGCTGCAGAGGTGGTGCAACTGGTGCAGTCAAACTAGAATAAATTAGTTAAGCACGGTACTACCAGGAACATAGTAAGGGTTGAACTTGGCACTTCTTGCTTATAAAGCAAGCATTGCACCTTTACCGCAGATGCTGTTGTTCTTAGATAATTGATAAGATATAACTACATCAGTAATATTCATATTTTTTTTTTGTACAGATGTTATTAAATATGTAATGGCAGATGTTGTTAGACATATATTAGACATATTGTATTTACCAATGTTGTTAGTTGGATGCTATTAGACATTAATTTTTTATGCAATATTAATGCAAATATTAATTTTTTTTGTTTTTAAACACTAATTCTCTCCCAACAAGGCTGCAATCAACCATTTAAGAGTTACTAAGAAACAAAGAATATTGTTTAATAGCAAGGAAATGGTTAACAGAAAACTTGAAGATTGTACAAAACATGCAGATGCGAGAGACTTCCAAAGCACTTAAGTGCAAGGCAAAAACTAGATAAATACAACTTTTATAGCATGAAAGGACAGAGACAGGATGCTGCTTTTCTGATTTACGAGTCAAGCAATAATGAGTTTAAATTGATGAACCTAAAGAAGGTAGCTTATGTGAGCAACTTCTTTGTGCAAAAGAAGCTTCAAAATATTGTCTCTGATTTAGCTACGAATAGCATTTCAATTCAAGCCATAACCAGAAATAAATAAATTTCACAGTCAATAGCTTGAAATGGATTTTTACTCCCTGCTAACAAAAGCGATGTAATGAAGCTTCTGCAAAAGCGAGACTCAAGCGGGGCCTGTGATTTTAATAATAATGAAAATGACTCTTTTAACAAAACACCAATTTTAAAGTTATAAATAATTAGTGTGAAGATGTTTACTAAAATGATTTAACTTAAAAACTCACACAAATTGATTAAAATACATCAAACTGTCAAGTGTGCACAATCAAGTTATTCAATCAAAAGTTAAAGCTCTACTTAAAAAAGAAATTGAATTTCATCTTGATATAAAAACTCATGTGAGCACAGTACCAATTATGCTAGAGCCATTGATAAAGACAAAAATCGCAACTCAAGAAACTTTATTAGAATTTATGATACTTAAACTTTATTAGACTTCGATACCTTAAAAGCAGGGCTGTCGAGTCGGATTTGCGGAGTTGCAACATTTTTAGCAGAGTCGGAGTCGCTAAACAAAATCGCGACTCCGACTCCAATAGTATAACTTCTCGATATTGCACGTGCATGTACAAAACATTTAATTAACCTTATGTTCATACTAAACCTCAAAGAACGTTTCATAAATTTGTCAAAAAAGAAATTTTTAACTTATCAAGTAACAGTTTTTTTAAAAATCCAAAGAATTTTTCAAAAATTTTACTTTGGAGTTGGAATTAGAGTCAGAGTCGAAGTTGTGCTCAAAAAATTTCAACAACTGGAGTCGGAGTCGGAGTTGTACTCAAAAAATTTCAACAACTCCACACCCTGCTTAAAAGATTTAGAAGAAGCAATGAAGCCTATAAAACTAGCTATAAAGAATCTTAGCAGTGAAGATGCAACACTGTTGAGCATTTACACAGTATTAGAATTCATGTTTAACCTTTTAGCTCTAGCTCAATTTTTAAGGTTTGACCACTCAGCGCGCAGTATTTTTAGCTAAAGTTGTAGGTATATTAAAAATAAAATTTTGTTATGTTATTGTAATATCTGAACCTTGAAATAAAGTTTTTCTGAAAGGGAAATGAGTATACTTACATAACTTATATAGATTGACACCATACCTGTCATAAAATTTATACAGTGTTGGTCTCAAAAACCTTTTTTTTAAGTAATATTTTACACTGCACTTTTTAAAAAAGTGACAATAAAAAAAACAGGCGGAAACATATGTAGGTAATAAAATTAAACTTTTTACCATTCCATAGGCATTTTTAACTTGAATAAATAAAATATATTTTTATACCACTTTTTCTCTCTCTTTATCCATCAGCCAATATTGTTGTTGTCGGTGACTTCAATGTTCATCACACTGAATGGCTTGGCTCTACTGTCAGTGATTCTGCATGCATTAAAGCCCACAACTTTTGCCTCTCTCAATCCCTAACTCAAATAGTCAACTTTCCAAATTGCTTTCCAGATAACCAGAATCATTTACCATCTCTACTCGACTTATCTCTTGTTTCTGATACCAGTCAGTGCTCATTTTCACCACATTCACCCTTAGGTGCTTCTGATCATGGTTTGATCTTTCTTAAACTATTATCTCATTTTTCTTAATCATTAGAATCCCCCTATCATCGTACCTCTTACAATTACCTTAAAACTGACTTGGACTCTTTTTTTGATTTTCTTTGTGATGGTTCTTGGGTAGAAATCTTTTGTTTTCCTATTGAAAAATGTGCTTCTTACATAACTTCGTGGATTCAGGCTGGCATAGAATCCTTTATTCCCTCTCAACAATTTCAGGTCAAACCTCACTCTTCTCCATGGTTTTCCTCGCATTGTTCTGCTGCAATTGCCAATCGAAACCATTACTTCCATATCTATCAACAAAACAATTCTCCAGAAAACAAATGTCTGTTTATTACTGCTAGGATTTATTGTAAAAAGGTTTTGTCTAACGCCAAAGCCCGCTATTCTCAGATCATGAAATCTTTTATTTCATCACAAAAGTTAGGCTCTCGCGACTTCTGGAGAATCTTTAATAGTATCAATAATAAGGGCAAGTCTGTAATTCCACCTCTTTTGTATGGTTCAGACTTTGTCACCTCACCTAAAGACAAAGCTGAATTATTTGCTAAGAACTTTTTATCAATATCATCTCTTGACTCCACTAGTTGCGTTCTACCTGATACAGCCGTCAAACAGGTTGATCCATTGCTTGACATCCATATCACTTCAGTTTCTGTATCTAAATTGATTTCCTGCTTAGACTCTTCTACAGCTTGCGGCCTGGACAACATACCTGTTATAGTCTTGCAGAAGTGTTCTCCGGAGCTGTCGTCTATCCTTTCAAAACTATTTAACAAGTGCTTATCAGAGTCTTGTTTTCCAGTCTGCTGGAAAGCAGCATCTGTTATCCCTATTTTTAAAAATTTTGGAGAGCGATCCGATTCATCTAATTACCGTCCCATTAGTCTTCTTCCTATTATAAGCAAGGCTTTTGAATCTTTAATTAACAAACACTTAATCTCTCATCTTGAATCTCATAACCTACTTTCTGATCATCAATATGGATTTGGATCTTCTCGTTCTACGGTTTTTGCACCTTGTCTTTTAGACAAGGTGCAAAAACGCATTGTAAACATAGTTGGACCTGCTCTTGCAGCCAACCTTCAACCTCTGTCACATCGTCGTAATGTTGCTTCTCTTTCTCTTTTCTTTTAGCGTCGAAAATAGAAACTACTGAAGTAAACTTTGAGTACTATCTTACTCCTAATAAGACCTCTAAGATGGATAATTATGAAATTACTGAAAAGGAACTCTTAAATTAAAACTAAACAAAAGTGTGGGGTTTGATAATATTAGTAGTAATGTAATTAAAAAATCAATAAAGTACTTAACAATCCCTTTTTTACATATTTTTAATCTCTCTTTAAAACTAGGAGTTTATCCGGAAAAACTAAAAATTGCAAGGGTCATACCTATTTTCAAGTCAGGAGACATATTTAATCCTAAAAATTACAGACCAATATCAATTCTTCCTTGCTTCTCCAAAATCTTAGAGCGAATTATGTATAAACGAATTTTGACTTTTCTAAATATAAATAATATTTTATGTAACAAACAATTTGGTTTTCAACCAGGGTATTCAACTGACCATCCCATTATTAATATTGTTCACAATATATTTAAAGCATTTGATGAAATTAAGTTTACCCTAGGAGTTTTTATAGATCTTAGCAAAGCCTTTGATACAGTAGACCATAACATTCTTATTAAAAAACTCAAAAGTTATGGTATTAAAAGTACATATTTAGAATGGCCTAAAAGTTATCTAAACAATAGAAAACAGTACATAGCACACGAAGAAATTAAAACTGAATACTTGACTATTACTTGCGGTGTTCCCCAAGGCTCAATTCTGGGTCCACTTTTATTTCTTATTTATGTAAACGATTTCCATAAGTTTTCAAACATTTTAAACTCAGTTTTATTTGCAGATGATACAAATTTATTTTATTCTAATGGAGATATCAACCTCTTACTTAAAATAGTAAACAAGGAATTTTTAAATCTAGCGGAATGGTTTAAGGCAAACAAATTGTCCTTAAATTTAAATAAAACTAAGTATACTTTTTTTCATAGACTTTACGATAAAGAAAATATTCCATTAAAACTTCCTGATCTTTACATTGGCAACTCTAAAATAGTTAGAGAGTCATCATTAAAGTTTTTAGGAGTGATACTTGACGAAAACATGACATGGAGAGAACACATAAGAACAATTGAAAATAAAACTTCGAAAAATATTGGCATACTATACAAAGCTAAGCAAATCTTAAACCAAAACTGCTCAAAAATCTTATATTTCTCCCTCATACATTGTTATATAAACTATGCAAATATTGCATGGTGCAGCTCTAATGTAAGTAAAGTTAAAAAATTGCTTATTAGACAAAAACACGCTGTCAGGATTATTTCAAATGCAGGTCGATTCGCACATTCTAAAGAACTATTCAAAAATCATCACATACTCAATGTTCTTCAGTTAAACCTTTATCAAATTCTTATTTTTATGTACAAACTACATAGAAAATTAACTCCTATAATTTTTAATACATTTTTCAATAAAATTAATCACGTGTACCCTACAAGATTTTCAAATTACAATTACGAGCAACCTAAAATACACTATTTGGCTACTAAATTTTCTATTGCCAACAGAGGTCCTAAATTATGAAACACTTTATTAAATAACCAGCTGAAAAATTGTTCTTCACTTTCTCTATTTAAACAAAAACTTAAACAAAAAACTTCTTAACGATGTTAATGAATTAAATTCTTTTTAAGATTCTTTTATCTTCTTTTTTAACAACTATCTTATTAACTAGTCTAACCAATTTAAATTTTTTTAAATTATCCTATTAGCGTATCTTCAGTTTTTAAGTGTGATTGCATTTTTTTTGTTTTTTTGTTTTTGTTTTTACAATTTTCTTTTAATTATAGATTAGTAACTGATCTTAACATATTTGTATATATTTGTATATAATTTTTAAATGGTACAAAGTAATTTTATGTTTTATGTTTACATTTTAATGGTTATACACGCTTGCTGATGAAAGCACGTCGGGGTGTAGTGATAAGGCAAATATTGTCTTCTTTTAGCCCCGGTCATGTAGATTTTATTTATATAACACGGCATTGTATTCTTTTTTTTTTAATCACAAATAAAAAATAATAATAATTAATAAATAAAAAATAAATTTTCTACAAATACTATAATGGGCACTGCTCTAAAGAGCTAGCGTCTCTTGTGCCATCTACTAATATTCATTCTCGTGTTACTCGTCATTCAATTAAGTCTCATCCTTTTTCTGTTACTGTTCCTAAGTGCTCCAAAAACTCTTATTCGTCTAGTTTTTTTCCAAGAACATCAGTTCTTTGGAATTCGCTTCCTTCATCTTGCTTTCTTGATTCATATAATTTGCAATCTTTTAAGTCGTCTGTCAATCGTTATCTTGCTACAATCTTCATCTTTTCTCTTCCAGTAACTTCCAACACTAATTAGTGGTTGCTTGCAGCCTTGTTGGAAGCGAAGATGTCAAAAAAAAAAAGCTTAAATTAACTTTCTAAAGTTAAAAAAATAGAACAAAAATATATATATTCATGTATATATATTTTTGTTATTTGTTGAAATCAGTTATTTAACATTAGAATCATTATACTTACTATTTTTGAGCTCATCAATAATGTTTTTAACTTGGGATTGTGTCAATCGGCGACCTCAGGAAGTCAAACTGTAACTGGTTTTCAAAGTAAAAATAAAAGCAAAGTTTTTAATAAAACTATGTGAAGTTGTTGTTTTTATGGACTGCTGTGTACCGTTTATTTGAAATCGAAAGTCAGAAATGCAATGCAAACTAAATAAAATTAAAAAAAAATAAAACAATGTTTATAATTGCAAACAAAAGGCTCTTAAAAGATGAAAAATTAGCGGGAAAAATTATTAAATGTATACATATATACAAACACGCTGTCAAAAATGATCACCTAGTTACAGTAGATATAAGCGTATATGCGTAGTTACAGTAGATATAGCGTATACGCGTGAAATAAAAAATTATAACAACAACAATAACAAATTTATACATAAACTTAAAAGAATAAATTCATTCGCTTTGTTTTTTTTATGATAGTAAAACAAGTTAAGAGTATATATAACAAGTAAAAACAACTATATATAAGATAGTAAAAACAAGTCTTTATAACATCATTAGATTTATTACAAAAATTTTATTCAAGAAAATATAAAAAAATATCAAACATATTTTCATCAATAACTAATCTATCCGGAAATAGAAGAAAGTTTCGATGAGTTTTTAAGTCGAAGAATCAGGGGCTGACTTTTTTTTAGAGCTTTTGAAGTTCTTTTTATCTCAAAATGTGAATGAGCGTTTTAAACAGAGTTTTTAACAAGGTTAAAAGTAAGGCCAATGCCACATGTTACAAGGCCAAGACCAAGGCCAAAAGTTACAAGGCCAAGGCCAAGAATAAGGGTTTCAAGGTTTTTGGGTGGACCAAGGTCTACCCAAACATTTTTATCAATAATTTGCCTTACTTTAAGGCTGATTTATTAAAAAACGGAAGGTAGCAAGTGCTGTGACAATAAAACCACACATTGTGAAATTAGATCAAGGTTATTCGCAGAGTTCGAGAAAATCAAAAAAAATATATACTTGTAGATATATATGAAAGCTGAAAACAAAAATACATAAAAATAAAGAATGAAAACTTTTAATTCTTTAATTTTATGTACTTTTTTTTGAAGGCTAAGACCAAAAGTTTTAAGTCTAAAGTGTTAATTTTTGCAAGGCAAGGTTAAGACCCAGGCCAATGACTAAGTACTTCTGGTTTAAAAGTAATTATTTGGACTTGCTGTCCTAAATCTACTTACTGAAGCAGAAAAATACTTACAATTGGTGTGTGTTCTGCCATCATAAGTTTCAATTATGGTATTAATTGTATTGGAAATGTTTTAGATTGTTTGAATATATTTTTTGTCGTTGTTGTTGTTTTCTTTGTGTATTTAATTTATTTATGAAATTACCTATTACTACCTATTAATTAAGACAATATTATTTTAATGGTAACATTTTTGTAAACATATACTATTGGAAAAAATTTTATAAAAAATATATAATATAACGTGATACTGGGCGATAAGACTAAAATGTCTTCTTCTTGCTCTGACCATTAGGTTGTAAAAATTTTTCAACGGCAAAACATGTTCAAA
The DNA here is from genome assembly GCF_022113875.1 of Hydra vulgaris. Taxonomy (NCBI): domain Eukaryota; kingdom Metazoa; phylum Cnidaria; class Hydrozoa; order Anthoathecata; family Hydridae; genus Hydra; species Hydra vulgaris. The sequence goes on along the minus strand of NC_061166.1, from coordinate 32,292,805 downwards.
ATAAAAAATTATTATTTTTTAATCTTATTTCTAAAACTGTAAAACGTTCAAAAAAGGCTATTATTTTGTCTAATCTTCTTAGCACCAAAATATATTTTAACGAAATTTGGTTATAAATTATGTTCCTATTTAAAGTTGGCCATTTAAAAAATATACAAAATACTCAACTAGGGCGGGGGAGGGATAACAGAGGGCATTTTTAAAGGGTATATTCAAAAGGTTTTTTTTGTCCCAATTTCTAAATTGCATTAAATTATAAATTTGGCTAAGAAAATTATTAGACTGGTAACCCAACAAGTGTTATTAAAATTTGATTCCACTGCCTGAAAAACACTCGCTTGACTACATAATCTTTAGAGGCACAATTATATTTGTATTTTCGTTTTTGTTGCCCAAAGAAGACCTTATTATAGAGAACATTAAAGTAGAAAGTTCAAACCTCTTTTCTTACCAATGACGCAAAAAATTCCCAGAGCTGGCGTTGAATCCTGGATCTTATGCTTCTATAGAAAGCGGTTTAACCACAGCACCACGGCTGCTGTATTAATAAATTATTGTTACTGTTTTTATTTTCAAGTTAACTTTAGGTTAGACGATTGCGGTATATCCATCTATTTGCAAAATTTCAATAACAAAAACAATAAACAATTACTTTATTTATGTTTTTTTGTTTAAGTTTGTTTACATTTTTAAAATACTAGTTCAATTTGTTTTTGTTTTATAATGTTCGTTATGTTAATTTTACTATAAAAAGCTTTTTTTAAAAATGGACCAATTTAAAATTCGAAAGGTTCCGAGATCAATCTTGGTTCTGAAAGTCCTGGCCAACTTATAGTTACCTAAACGAGAAAAGCAATAAAAAAATAAAAAATTAATAAATAATTAAGTAAAAGAGTAATTAAACCTTACAATTCTTTCAATCGGCACTTCTTGATTTTCCTCATCTGAGTCTTCACTATACTGCAATTGAAAACGATTATCCGAGACTCCATCACCTTTAAAAATAAAATTGCCTTTACATTTTAATTATAAAATATTGAACTTTATTTAATTTTTTAGTATATAAAAAAACGATTCTTTCTCAGTTAAAATTTTCAATTTTACTGCTAAGTAATCTTATAATTTAAGGTCATATCATTGATTATTATTGACTATTATTGACTAATTTTACACTTGCAAAACTCTTACAACACTTGAAAAACATTTGCAGTATGACCTTTACTAAAACACTACCAAAACAGCTTCAAGAAACTCCTTGATTCAACATCAAATACTTTTATTTTAAGTCTTTAATTTTATTCGTATTATTATCTTGTCAACAAAATAAATAAAAAAATTACTGAATTAAACAACTTTTAAGAAAAAAAGTCTCTCGAAGTATGGGTATTTTAGTGGTGTATATGTCAAACTACAGATTTTTTTCAAGTGTTGCTTTCATTTTCAAGTTTTAATGAGACGACTGAATAAGCGCGAATTTCATAAGTGCGAATGGCATAAGTGCGAATGGCGTAAGTGCAAATTGGCATAAGTGCGAATTGGCATAAATGCGAAACAGTTACAAAAACTGGCACAAGTGCGAACTGGCATAAGTGCGAATTGGCATAAGTGCACCAAACAAATTTGCAAACATTGGCAGAAGTGCAAAGCAGTTACAAAAACTAACACAAGTTCGAACTGGCATAAGTGCGCCAAATAAATTTGCAAACATTGGCATAAGTGCGAATTAACATAAGTGCAAAATACTAATTTGCACTTTGCCAATATTCAAAATTTTATTCGGCGCACTTATGCCAATTCGCACTTGAGCCAGTTTTTGTAACTGCTTCGCACTTATGCTAGATCGCACTTATGCCAATTCGCACTTATCCCAATATTTGCAAATTTATTTGGCACACTTATGCCAATTCGCAGTAATGCCAGTTCGCACTTATGCCACTGCTTCGCACTTATGCCAGTTTGCACTTATGCCAGTTTGCACTTATGTCAATGTTTGCAAATTTGTTCGGCGCACTTATGCCAATTCGCACATATGCTAGTTTGCACTTATGCCAACTCGCACTCATGCCGATGTTTGCGAAATCTTTTGGCGCACATATGCCCATTCGCACATATGTCAGTTCGCACTTATGCCAGTTTTTGCAACGCTTCGCACTTATGCCAGTGCGCACATATGCCAATTCGCGCTTATGCAGCCTCCTGGTTTTAATTTCGTGAAAAACTTGCATAACAATTTCGTGAATAACTTGCAAAACAATTTCGTGAATAACTTGCAAAACAATTTCGTGAATAACTTGCAAAACAATTTCGTGAATAACTTGCAAACAAATTTGTAAATAACTTACAAAATAATTTAGTAAATAGCTTACAAAATAATTTTGCAAATAACTTGCAAAACACAATTTCAAACAGTTTGGAAAAGTAAAAAAAGAAGCATTTTAAAAATTATTTGAAAATAATGAAATTTACAATAACGAATAATTAAGTTTAGAATAACGTAAATCTTAGATAAAATGCGAACCAGAAAATATGAACCAAAAAATATTTTTTTTTCAGAAAAAATATTTTTTTATATATAAAAAATTTTGTATATAAAAAAGTATTGTTGCTAATGTATATATTATTAGGTAAGTTTGTTTACAAAATCAAAGAGGTGGTCACCCTACACATACCTTTACTGAAACACTGTTCAAACAACAAAAATGTGGGATATGCCAGAAGTTGAAAAAGCACTAATAATAAAAATGAAACCTTTAGACAAAATTTCTTACAGCTGGTAAATGGACTCACATAGAGATTCGAGAAGAGCATAAGGCAGCCTGCAAAGAGCTAGTTAAGGTTGTAAGATCAGCAGTTTTTAAATTGCAAAAATGGAATTGCAAATTATTTCAAAATCAATTTAAAATGTCTTCATAACCAAGTCAAACCGAAGCAAATTACGAATCAGATGGTGAAGTCACTGGAAGACAACAATGGAAACCTTACAACAGATAGTTATTAAATTTCTTATTTGCTAAATGTATAGTTCGGGTCTGTATTTGTTTTTAAATCGTTACATCAGATGCCAACCTTTGAGAACCTAACAGAAATGGAACGCGTCCAGAATGAAGCAGAAATAACTACTAAATCTGTTCAGCAAAAGCTAGAAGAGCTCATTGAGACAAAGTCAAAAGGCTTTTATAATATACATCCACATGTTCTTTGACACTATGCCACTGTGATAACCAGACCACTAGCTATGATTTTCAAAAAATCACTGGCTGAAAACAGAGTCCCTAGTATATGGAGGTTATCAAACGTGACTCCTATATTTAAAAATGGAAACTGAAAGAAATAATCAAACTAGAGGCCAGTTTCTCTCACATCAATACCCTATAAGAAAATGAAAAGTTTTATAAACAAGAGAATTATGAAACATTGCCTTGAAAATAGGCTCTTTACTAAATTTTTAACATGGATTTCTTTAAATAATCTACTAACTAATTTAGAGACACATGACATTTTAACTGAATCACAATTTCATAATTATGCCATAGACAAATTACACAGTGATTTACACATGCAATTTACAAAGACTTTGCTTTTAACAAAGTACCTCACCAACCTCTTTTTCTGAAGCTTGAAGCATATGGCATACATGATGCCCTCATGGAGTGGATAACTGACTGGTTAAAAAAACAAAAACATAGAGTAGTTATTAGCATTAGCAAGTCTGAATGGATTAATGTTACTAGCCAAGTTTCACAAGGATTAGAGTTAGGTCCACTTCTGTTTCTGACTTGTATAAACAACCTTCCAGACAATATGACACATCATATAAAGATCTACACCGATAAGACAGTAAGATCTTAGTTGTCATCAAAACAGAAGATAATATAAAAAAACTACAACTAGACATAGGAGTTGAATGGTCTAAGAAGTGGATTATGTTTTTCAACCTCAACAAATGTAAAGTCATGCATGTTAGTCACTCAAATAAGTGCATTTTTACTCAATGCTTGACATAGACAACAAATGAATATAACTTGGAACAACAATTATTAAACGTGACTTAGGTTTTCTTACATCAATTGACCTAAAGGTTAAACATCAAGTAGAAGCTGCAACGGCTAGATCAAACCAAGTACTAAGCAGACTAAAAAAATCATTTCCCACTAGAGCAGGCTTTTTTAAACTATGGGTAAAACCATATCTATATATATATTTATTGTTATTTTTATATATTTTTTTGGATTTTAGGATAAAAATAATTTTTGGCCATGGATAAATGGCTGAACTTAAAAAAAAAAATTGTAATGACGCAGGTAATAACGCAAAAAACCCTACATTTTTTTTTTCTTGCACATTAAATGCCTGTTTTTCAACAGGCAACAGGCAAAACAGGCATTTAATGTGCAAGAAAAAAAAATATGATGAGTCTTTTCTTCAATTGAGTTTTACATTATAAATTGTAAGAGTAATTATTGGGTAAACTGGGTAAAATATAAGAGTAATTAGATGTATATAAATTATTGGGTGCAGAGAATATGAAACCATCAAAATTAAAAAGGCATTTTGAATCAAAGCATGTTTTTTATGTCAACAAACTTTTTTAAAACTGAGGGTTTAGAATAGAAAAATTGCTGTGCAATATGCACAGATAGTGCAAGAGCGGACGGGCAAAAATATTGGTTTTAAATCATATTTTCAAGTTGCTCATTATGATCATATAACTTTTATTCACCAAGAAGCAGCCAAAAAATTAGCATCATAATTGAACGATGTGCTTTAGTATGCTGTTAAGATTATAAATTATATTAAGAGCCATGCCCTTAACAACCGCTTATTTTCAAAACTCTCTAAACATACGGATTCCAAGTACACAACTTTATTATTACATGCAGAAGTAAGATGTTTGTCAAGAGGTCCAATTTTAAGAAGATTATTGTAATTAAAGGACAAAATCGAAATATTTTTAACCGAAAAAAAATGTGAACTTGCTGTTTCTTTTCAAAATGACTTATGGCTATCCAAGATGTGTTATTTGTCATATATATTTGAGAAATTAAACGATACCAACTTGTCTCTTCAAGGTAAAAATACCAATATATTGACTTCAAATGATAAAATTGAAACTATTAAAAAGATCAAAATTTATAAAACTAGGGTAGAAAAGAATTTGTTCTAAATGTTTTCCAATGTCAACAATTTTATAATCAAGAAAAATCATTGTAAAACTTTTATCGCAAGAATTATAGTTGATCACTTAAAAGTGCTAGAAATAAAATCCCCTACATATTTTATGTTAACTGATTTCATATAATATTGATAATACTGATTTCAAAAAGATAGTTTGGATTAAAAAATCTAGAAGAGGTCATACATCTAGCAGTGTCAAAAATTCTACCAAGATTTCTTATGCAATAAAAAACAAGCACATCCAGCTCATTAAATTTTTCTTTAAATTTTTATTTAATACTTACCACTCAACAACCACTCAACACACACTCAACATTTTTATTCGAGCAAACTGAGACAAATATTTGAGCAAACTGAGACAGTCAGAATTCCCTTTTATTTGCGTTATTGTAAAAAATGCAATTTTACAACTTTTTGTACTATTTTTAATTTTAGTTTTTGTATGTTTCTAAACAAATTCTAAAACTATATACTTCATATGCATATGAAATATATACACATATATGCAATATGTATGTTACTAAATTTATCATAAAAATTTTTTACTTATCTTTCTTTTATATTTATATTTCTATTATATATATGGGCTGCCGGGAAACTCACAATCTTAAATGGGTTTATGAGTAATAAAAGTTAGAGAAGCCCTGTGCTAGAGAGATGATTTTTTTTTTTTTTTTTTATTTATTTTAATTCACCTCCTCAAGGCTGAGTAGGCCACTACAGACAAGGAGGCTACTTATTTTGTGGATATAACCCTCTCTCAACTCTATAACTCCGAAACACGAACCTTGACGAACAAGGCCGCTGCGCGGAGAAACGAGTTGAGCGCGGTACTACCAGGGACGTGGTGGGGATCGAACCCGGAACCACTCGTTTATGAAGCGAGCGCTCTACCACTACACCACTACCATATAATTTATAGAGGGTACACAAAATACATTAGACCTTGAACATTAGACGTTATCGAGTATGCCATCCAAGCATGGTCTTTTCATCTAAAAAGTGACATAAGACACTTGAATGCATTCAACAAGAAGTAACAAAAACGATAAGCAAAATAAAGCACAAAAGCTATGAGATTAGACTGGCCACACTTAATCTTAACACTCTAGAAGAGCGACAAAAAAAAAGGCAACCTAATTCAGCAGTATAAAATCACAAATGAAATAGAAAAAGTTGACTTCATAGTTTTGAAAGTATATGCGCAACTACTATCAGAGTGTAATCTATGTGGAAATAAGCAACGACCAACACAGCAAATAGTAAAAACCTACCAAGAACAGGACAATTTTATCAATCAAGTTGTCAACAACTGGAATGGGGTACCACTGAATGTAGTTAATGCAAACTTAACTAACATTTTTAAAAGTCGATTTGATGTACTTTAAAAGCTAATCAGGACACACTGTGCCATGAGTTATGCCATCATATTGGTGCCTGGTGCTACACCACTTCATTAGAGTTTACAACTAAAACTTTATTTTTATATGATGGTTTTGCTTGTTAATTTTTGAATCATGAATAAACAAATTCAAATTCAATTTTATTGACAAAGCGTGTATTTTTTTTATTCTCTTTTGCTTGATACATTTTGATACAATTGCTGTCTTTAGCAAACAGCTAACAAAAACAGATCCTTTGAAGTATTTAAGTACTCTTAACCAGAATTTGAAAATGAATAAAAAACGAATTAAAAATGAATAAAAGACGACACAAACACAATTAGTACGATTTATTAAAAAATTTGTAATCCAGTTTTGCAATTCGTAATTAATACCATAGTAATGCAGTTTGAACAGTAACTTAGAGCAACTTGCAGAATCAAAAGCTTTCTCAAAGCCTAAATATACAATATAAACGATATTTTTGTTATTTGCAAGGGTGGTCCACTTGTTTAAGGTTGTCAGCATCTGTGTACAGATGGATCTACACTTTAAAAAGCCACATTCATGAACAGAAAGAAATTCATTAATTAGTAAGTATTTTGTAGGGCCTTCCGCAATGATTGACCCCATAACTTAATAATAGAAATAGGTCTATTATTTGTGGTTAAGATGGGTTTCCTTTCTTAAAGATGGGGCATACTATAGCAGTTTTTGAGATGGCAGGTATGACATTTTTCGACATTGACAATTCAAACAGAATGAAGGGAGTAATAATGACAATGACATGTGTGATTGATTTTTAAAATATTGCTGATATATATCAGGTGATTTAGAAGACTTTGATGGAAACTTTTGGAAAGTCATCACAACAGAATTATAAGAAAACATTACATCATTTAAAGAAATTGAGTTCATCTGCGAATCTTAGGCAGGTGCAACACCATTATATGTAACAAATTATATGTAACAACAGAGACAAAAAATTATTTAGAAAATGTGATTTTTTATTATCATTAATACAAAGAGAACCATCAGGTCAGAGTAGCAGTACCACAGAACTATATAATTTGGATTTTGCTTTTACAAAATAATAAAATTGGGCAATATTAGCTTTATCAAGTAAATCTTTCCTTCTGAGAATAAATTATTTCTGTATTGTATAAATGAATTTAACATGGATAGATGCAATACGGGTTCTTTTGTAATCTTTATATAAAATATGTTTTTTGAATGATAATCTTTGAATGGCTAGAGGTTGGATATTATTTTTTCTATTGCAAAGTACTAGAATTTGTAATGAAATAATCCAGTTCAAATAATTACAGAAAATTTGCCGGAAAGATTCAACATCATTGTTTGGCTAGCATATACCAATTTACATTAGGTAAGGCTGTGTGTATTGCGTTTTAATTAGCTTTGTGAAAATTATATTGCGCCGGTTTTTTACTGAATTATGTACTTTTTTATTTTTTTACATCTTCACTTCCAACAAGGCTGAAAGCAACTACTATAAGTTGGAAGTTACTAGAAGAGAAAAGATAAAGTTTGTAAAGCAAGATAACGATTGACAGATGACTTAAAAAACTGCAAATTATAGGGAAATAAATCATGCAAATATAGGGAAATTAATTAGGAAAGCAAGATGAAGGAAGTATATTCAAAAACCTGATATTTGCGGAAAAAAACTAGATAAATACGAGTTTTTTGATCACATAAGAACAATCACAGAAAATAGATGAGACTTAATTGAATGATGAGTAACATGAGAATGAATTTTAGTAGATGGCACAAGAGACTTAAGCTCTTTAGAGCAGTGCCCAATATAGTATTTATAGAAAAGAGAAAGAGAAGCAACGTTACGATGATGTGATAATGGTTGGAGGTTGACTGCAAGAGCAGGTCCAACTATGTTAACAATGTGCTTTTGCACCTTGTCTAAAAGAGAAAGGGCATTATTAGAAGATCTGCCTAGATATAGGAACAGTATTAAATACAAGGATGGATTTGAGATTTATAGAGATAAAGAACAGAATCCAGAGTAAGAAAGTGTCAAGCACGATAAAGAGATGCAACCTTAGCAGATACTAATTTTGCAATGGATTTGATACACAGTTTCCAAGAAAGATCAGAAGAATTAATCCTAGAAGATGAAGGGTAGATGACTCGTCAAGTACATCACCATTCATAAATATAGGAAGATCTAAATTATTGCGAAAACAATTGGCTGAAAAAAATTGGGCTTTATCGGAACTAAAGTTCACCAGCCATATCGGAACTAAAGTTCACCAGCCTTTATCGGAACTAAAGTTCACCAGCCAAGTGAGCCCCATGCTGTAGCAAACTGAGATCCTTTTAAAGCTCAAATATCCTCCCAAGAAATCAGAAAGAGCAGGCCTTTTATCATGACAAGAATAAATGGCTGTATCATCAGAAATAATGCTATCTTAGATGCAAGAATATCTGGAAGATCGTTAATGTAAATTAAAAAGAGGATAGGGCCAAGGATTGAACCTTGAGTAACCCCTGAAGTTACAGGATATGAAGAAGAGTGCTGTCCATGGAGGACAACTTTTATACTACGATTGGAAAGGAAAGACTTAATAATCTTAAAAATGTTACCAGATACACCATCAGAAAAAAGCTTATGGAGAAGACCAGCATGCCAAACATTATCAAAAGCTTTAGAAATATCAAGAGCAATAGCCTTAACCTCTTCACCTCTATCTAATGCACAATAAAATCTATCAGTTATTACTGTTAGCAAATCAGTTGTAGAACGAGAAGATCCAAATCCATATTGATGATCAGAAAGTAAGTTATTAGATTCAAGATGAGAGATTAAGTGTTTGTTAATTAAAGATTCAAAAACTTGCTTATGATAGGAATTAGGGCTGTTATCGAATAAATAATTATTTAAATAATCAAATAATTTTTTTTATTTGAAATTGTTTGAATGTTTTGCTTTTTTAAATAATTCAAATAACAATTAATTTTTTGTTTTTTAAATAACTCAAATAATAATTAATTTTTTTCACTATAAACAGTTATAAAAAGTCTTTTAAGTCTTTCTTTTCATTTGAGTTGTAACATTTTGTTTACATTTTATTCTATCTTGTTCAGTTAACAAAGTCAATTTTGCGCTTCTTTGACTGAGTGGTAGCAACATATTTTTATCATTATGAAAATAAACAACATAATAAACTTTTAATTTTGTTTAGAAAACATAAATTTAAATAAGATTCTGATAATGGAAACCCAAAGATCGTACTAACTGAAAAACGTTCTGAAGTTTGGAATCATGTTTTGATTCATTCAAATAGTTCAATTGTCAAGTGCAAATATTGCTCTTCAACATTTCAACCAGCAGCCACAAGCACGATGATTTATCATCTTGAAAAAGTAGAAAATATTAAAATTATAAAACTTTTAGAGTTCAAGAAACAAAAATCAATTGAGAAAAAGAATAGTCAGATTTTATTTACTTCTTGTCTTAAAAAAAGATTGATTCACCAGAGATTGTTCTTGCCATACTTGTTATGTAACAAGTCTGGCAATCTAACAATTAGGATCTACTGTACAGTAGATCTTAATCCGATTTCTAAGTTAGAAAAAAGTATTAACATTAAAAATGGTTGGGAAGCACAAAACTTGAAAATTCCAAGTAATGACAGCAGAAAAAGTATTTAAAATGATTATAAAAAAGCTTAAAGATTTTAATTTAAATCTTGATCAAGATATTCTTGGTATAGTGACTGATGGTGTCAGTTTGATGAAAAAATTAGAAAACTTTTAAATATTGTTCATCAATAATGTCACTCCCATGGTATTCATCTTGCTGTTGTTGATGTCCTTTACAAAAAAAAAACATTTCAAAGAATTTGACACTGATGATGAACATGACAAAGTTGACAAAATTAATAAAGATTCCGATGATGAACTAAGTGGGGAATGGCAGGAAGAATTGACAGACAATCTTTGTGAAACTATAATAAAAATTAGAAAAATTGCCAAGTTATTCTCCAGATCTCCAAACAAAAATGATATTCTCCAACAACATTGTTTGAAGGAGCTTGGAAAACAACAATCAATGGTTCTTGACACAAAGACTAGATGGAATTCTTTGATAAAAATGCTTTTAAGATATCTAAAGATAAAAAATGTTATAGATCTAATTCTCAATAATCTATCTGCCAGTGAATTAATACTCACTAAATCAGAAGTTGATCTCATAAAGGATTTAGCTGAATGTTTAGAAATAATTGAGGTTGGAGCTACTACTTTTTGTAAAAGAGATGTTGACATCTTGACAAGTGAAAATGTTTTTGAATTTACTCTTTCAAAACTAAATTAAAAAAAAAAAAAAAGTCTTGTTGGTAAAGATCTTTATACTGCTGTGTTAGAAAGAATCAATGAAAGAAGAAACTCTGGTATTAGTGGACTTATTAGATATTTAGACTTAAATTTTTATAATAAAATTGTTGAAAACTCAATCCTTTATTATCCAAAAAAGAAGGATCTTCCAAAGATAGCAAAAGATCTATACAAAAGACTTTTTTTGAAAGATATAATATCAAATGAAAATAGTCCATCCATTGACTTAAATAATAAGAGTGCTGCTCTAGAGTCTAAGGAATTGTTACCAAAAAAAAAGAAAACTGATGAACTTTGTGAATATTTATCACACTGCTGTGGTTTCACTAACTAAAAATGTGTTATTATTTATAAAAAAAGAATTTGCGTTGTTTGACTTTTGTTGTTTTGACCTTTAATGATCGACCAAAAGGTTTGAAAAAGTTAAATTCAGCCCTTTCTTCGTTGCCACCTTCATCTGTGGAAGCTGAAAGATGTTTCAGCGCAGCTGGTTTTTTCATTACTAAACTTAGAACATCTTTAAGCGATGAAATGATTGATACATTATGTTTTTTAAAGTCATATTTAAGAAGAAATAAATAGTTTTCATGTGTTTGGCAAAAGCAATGAGCCAATTTTCTTATTCTTTATAAAATAAAACATGCTACCCTATATAATATTTTGTTATATTTTTATATTAGTTAACAAGATATTAACGCATAAAGAAATGTCTTTAGTTTTTACCACACACCAATAAACTTAGTACTATAACAAACGTTTTTGTACAAAGTAAATTGGTGCATGGTATTCATCCAATAATTATGTGAACTTTATATTTATTTTTTGAATTATTTAAATAATTTTTTAAAAATTATTTGTTATTTAAATAATTTAATTTGTATAAGACAAAACCTTTTTACAATGGTTTCTAGCAATAGCAAACAGACGTCTGGATAATTATTGGATAATTATTGCTGGATAATTATTTTGCTGATAGATATGTAAGTAACGATATCAATTGGAAATTGCAGCAGCACAATGTGAGGAAAACCATGGAGAAAAGTGAGGCTTGACCTGGAATCGTCGAGACGGAATAAAAGATTCCATGCCAGGTTGAATCCATAAAGTTATGTAAGAAACATATTTGTCAGCAGGAAGATAAAAGATTTCTACCCAAGAGCCATCACAAAGAAAATTACGAAAAGAGTCCATGTCAGTTTTAAGGTAGTTGTAAGAGGTACGATGATAGGGGGATTATAATGATGAAGAAAAATGAGACAATAGTTTTAGAGAGATCAAACCATGATCAGAAGCACCTAAAGGTGAATGTGGTGAAACTGATCACTGACTAGTATCAGAAACAAGACATAAATCGAGAAGAGAAGCTAATTGATTCGAATTGACTGGAAAGCGAGTTGGAAAGTCGACTATTTGAGTTAGAGATTCAGAAAGGCAAAAGTTGAGGGCTTTAACGCCTGCAGAGTCACTGACACTAGAGCCAAGCCATTCAATGTATTGAGCATTAAAGTCACCAACAACAACAATATTGGCTGATGGATAAAGAGAGAGGTCTATGTCAATTTGATCAGTAATAACATCAAAAAGAGTGCAGTCTTGAGATAAAGGAGAGAGATATAGAACAAAGAGAAAAGCAATTGAGTGAAGTGGTGCTAAACGAAAACACATAAAAGAATAGTCTGTGGATTCAAACCTAGTTTCCCGACAAATGGGTTGAATTCTTACGAATGTAAATGCCTAGGCCAAGCTTGTGACTATTGGAGTGTTTACAAATTAAAGGAAGATAACCATCAACACTAAGTTCACAAGATGAGACAGCTGAACTCAAACTAGTCTCACAAAAAGCAAGTAGGTGTGGTGAACTTTGTAACAAATAAGACTCAACAGAAGAAAAGTTACTTTGAAGAATATTAGTGAATGATAGGTTTAGAGAACTTGGTGATGACTATGGTTTTTTGTGTTTTATAGTTTTTGGTACTTTATTCATTTTTAAATTTGTTAAAGAATTTGACTTAAAGTATAGATAGTACTCAGTACACTCATTAATAACCTAAGCAATAGCCTCATTACTATTAATAAATATGAAGCAGTAACAAAGGGCTCAAAATGTGGCCTCAACAATGCACACCAAAAGTACAAACAGGGACACCATCCATGCGCAACATGGCACTGTTAGTACTTTGATATTTTTCAGCTGTTGATGTAATTAGCCTCTCTGAGATCTGCCACAGAGTTTGAGAAACCTGACTACCAGCCAGCCTCAGAACCATTAAACTGAGTTTTAGAGCTGTACCCTCATTAGGAGATAATAGAAGAGTTGCCTAGTCATAAAAACAGAGACACACGCAAAACCCATGCATTGAGTCAAGAAGAAATCCAGCATTCAACATCCTTAACTGGAAACAATGTTTTAAAAGTACACCTGCGCCAGCCTAGTAATAGATAAAGAAGGGTTGAAGGATGGTCAACAAATAGAATCTGTTTACCCCTTAAAGTATTATCTAAATTACATTTGAAAAGAATCATACAGTGGTCAAAGGTGCTTGTGAATGAAGTAATAGAGTTGAAACCAGTTTTGGTTGCAGATACTTGCTTTTTAAACTATATAACTAAAAAATTACACATTTTTTTATTATCACACTGAATGAGTTGGATTTAATACCACCCTGCTCCACTGACTTGTGAGCTCAAAGCATGTTGTACTTATTAAACTCTTACTTACAGTTAACTTGAAGACCCATTTTTCAGACAACCCTAATCCTCTCTTTGCTCACTTACTCCTAATTCCATTCTTTACCTCTATAAATCTCTTATTCATCATAAGAATGGAATACTGTTGCCATAGAGCTGGTTATTCTAATAATGCCTTTTTTATTCTAGGTCAAAGAAACATATAAATATTCACTTATCTACTTATCTTGCAAGTAAAAAAAATTTATTTTTTATTTTAAAATTAAAATTTTTAAAAAATTCAAAAGCTTTAATTTTTATGAGAAGCCTATTTGTAAAATGCGCAAATAGGCTTCGATGAAAAAAATTTATGGAAATTTCGGTTAGTATTTTTTGAACCAATAGAATTAGTTGTTCGTAGATTTAGCGGGTTTTTTGTGTTTTTTTATTTATTTTTCCACACAAAGAAGTTTGAGAACATTCGAGTTTATGTATGTTTCTGTGTATGTCCGTAAACAAAATATTTCAAAAATTACGATAAAATAATGAACTTAATTAAAGAAACATACATAAATTTAAATGTTCTCAAAACAACTAAAAAATCTGGACAGTTTTTCGCAACTAAATATTATTTCCGTGGTCAGTTATCGAATGCGATCGCACCCGCTTCCTGACCAAGCCTTATGATGATTTCAAAATAAGCTCCTCATAAAAATTCAAGTCTGAATAAATTGATTTTGAGAAAATGATGAAAAATTAAATTACTCATAGTTGCGCATCAACAGCAATTAATACTTTCTTTGTCTATTTTTAGGTCAAGAAAACTTTTAATTGATCTAATATTCAAATATATGATTTCAGTTTATAAAATGTGGAAATAGAACTAACTCAAATATTCATTTTTGTGAATGAGGGCGTTTTGTAGATGGGCTCCTTGTGATGTTTTATTAATTTATATATAAATTAATATGTTCAGAGCCATTTTGACTTGCTCATTTAAAACATTTTTTTTATGTTTTTGGATTGCGTGGAAATCTTTTTTTCTTGTGAAAATCTTTTATCTTGTTTCACATATGTAACATGCACCACATGTGCAATTATGTTGGCTTACCCCTTGGGTAATTATTTAGTGGCAGATTTTTTTCATTTCAGCATTGTATATTAAATACAGAATTACCAAAACAGAAGACTGATTTAATGCCAACTTCGTGAAATTCTTTTTTAAGTATAAAGCCTAACTTTGGTAGCTATGATAAAACAATTAGGTTTTATTGTAAATCTTTTTTTTTTTACAGTTTAGGTGCTCAATTTAGGTGCTCTAAAATGTTCTAATAATCTTATCACAGAGCACCATGGAGAAGCATTTAATGAGTAAGTTGATGATTTTTGGAAATTTATTATCCTTTGCAATATTAGCCAATGACATTGATTATATGTATGTCTACTTTTTAGTGAAAATATTAATATAAAAATCAATTTTATTTTAAATGTTATGTTCAAAACATATTTTATATGTCCTAGCTAAAAACCTTTGAAAGTACTAATTGCTACACCTAGTGATATGGACAAATTGGTTTTAAAAGTATGCTCATGATTCTTGCAACGAATGGAAAACTCATGTTTATGAAGGGAACGATTGGTTGAAAAACCTCATTGTTGTTGCACTTTTTGATATTTACACGTACATTGGATAGTTTAATCTTGTGAATTAAAAATTGTTTAGAAAGAATTTGTGTCATGTAAAAATGGTAAATCAAATGTGACTATTACCAAGGTTTATAAGATTTTAATGCTTATTAAATTGCATTTGATTTGATATGATGTTGATATGTAAAATGATTCTGAAAAAACAACAAGTATTGACAAACCTATTTAACCTATTAACCTATTAGTTTTTTAGAACAAAAAACTAATAGGTTAAAAAAAAAAGAAAGTCTATTAGTTTTTAAGAACATATATTTATACTGAATTATAACATTTGCAAATGCCTAAAATCTAGTCAAAATATTTTAATTTGCGATAATGGTAATTTGGTGATGACTAACGATTGGAAATTTTTTCTAAAATTAAAATTTTTTTTTTAATTTTATGTCGCAAGGACATTATTTTTGTTACATTACAATAATTTTTTTATAAATTTTAAATTTTGTTTAATGTGGCTCTTGTTAAATGAGCTAATCACTTTCTAATAATAATAATTAGTAAATAAAAACATAAATAGTATGACTATTAATAATAAAGTCTCACCTCTCACTTTCTCATCTGTAGATTTAACTAGCAAATTAACAGTTTGTAATGATTTATCAACACTTTTAACCAACGCCTTCTAAAAAAAATTCATGATTATGGTCATATTTCAATGATCATTGGTCATATTTCAATGTTCTCATAATATCATGATGCTAAAATTCTAAATTTTTGCTGCTTAAAAAAAAAAATTATAAAATAAAATAGAAGAACCAACTTTTAGTGCAAACGATTACAATACAAAGGTTTGAAGGAACAGATTTAAAACCCCCTACAAAATATATTCAAATAAGCAGAAGTAATACTGGTCAGCACCCAAAATGTATAAGTGATAAAATCAGTCAAATATAACTAGTTTTGTTGTTCTAAAAAAAATATGACATTAAAAACATTGTTTTTAGCTCTAGTTTTTATGATATATTAAGTTTTACTTAAGAACAGCCAATCATGTTACAGACTGCCATTTTTATATGGTGCTATCCCTACAGAAGAAAGAATAGAATTTCAACTACCCTAATATACCATCTCCAATTTGTCTATTACCTCATGTAGAAAAACTTCCCATTACTGATCCACCAGCAGACTCATCTCTTGAATATGAAGATAAAGAACCAGATTAAATAAACAAGATTTTTCTTTTACTCTTGAGATCCCCTCAGTAGATCAACAAAGAAATCACTAACACTAAATATCCCACAGAAATCACTAACACTAAATATATCAAGTGATCTGAATTTAAACCTATGTTTGTCAAAAATTCTGGCCTGCAGTGATTACAGCAGTGGAATCTGCTGCAGGAAGTAAAAATTTCAATATATTCTGACCAAGGTATTTAACTTTTTCAAATTCATCAGTAAAAAAAAAAGATCTTATATTCTGCCATGAGATTAATCATGAGTGATCTTTTGAAAGAATAAAAAGTATTGCCAGAATAAATAATTATTAGAACAACTTTGTTTACTTGTTCACAGATACATGAAACACATTTGAAAGATTAACATTTATATCAGATCCTCTGGTGTTATCAGAAAATTGAACTGAAAATTTTCATGATGATTGTGATGATATGATGATAATACAATGATGATGAAGACGACGGTAATATAAAAATGATGAAGATGATTATACTATGATGATACAATAATGGTGATGATAATGATAATAATGATGATGATTTCAAACAGATGAAGCTCTGCACATTGTAAAAATTTTAAAATTTATGAGCTAGCATTGTTATTGATAATAGTCTCATACATAAAAATGATTTCATAATGATTGAATTCCACAAGATTCCAAGAACTCCTAAATCCCCACAACTTAATATGTTTATTAATTTATCATTCTTAATTTTTTTTTAAATCCATGTTTTAAAATTTTCCTCTATAATTCAAAAAAAAATATATACCTAAATATTTTACTGCTTTTATAATTATTATTTTTTTAAGGGCGTTAGTTATTTTCCACTACCAAAGTTGAGGAAAAAAACAGATAAGAATATAATGAAAATAAAAACATTTTTGATATACAATTTCTTCGCAATTTTTGTAGGTCAGTATATAAGGAAAATACTTTATTTATTGCACTAGAAATACAGACAATTTTAAAATTTGTTTTTCAAATGTCTTTGCTAAATTTTACAGTTTTTATCAATGCACAAAAAATGCACTAATTATAAATAATTAGCTTACTTGCTTTTTTTTCCTATTAATTACTAATTATTAGAATTAATATTTATTTCGACATTATACTTAACGCCCTTAAATCCCGTCTTGAAATTGTTATCATCCTTCTTGATTTTGCTAAAGCTTTTGATAAGGTTAGACACTCTCTTCTATGGCTTCGACACAAGTACGTGTAGCTGGATAGCATCGTTCCTAAACACCAGCAGTCAAAAAGTCATACAAGGTGAATAAATTTCTGATTGGTTGGATTTCTTCAGTTCCGCAAGGTTCAGTAATAGGACCCCTTCTCTTTGTTATCTTCATGAACAATATGTCAAACCTTCCTCATCGCTGCAGTAAACTCTTTGCTGACGATACAAAACTAATAAGTGTTATCAAAGACACCTCTGACTACCAATTTCTCCAAAAGGACATCGATTGCCTAGTTAAATGGGCCAACACATGGAGCATGAGTTTTAACAAGGATAAGTGTAAAAACATGTTTTTTGACAAGAGAATTAACAACTGCCTCAACACTACATTTATTGACAACTTGCTTGGCTTGCACATAATGTTTACTATAACATACTGCATCGGTAACTGCCACAACCTTAGTGAGACCACCCCCAAGCATGACCTTGGTATCATTGTAAACAACCAACTTAAGTGGCAAGACCAAGTCGCACACGCTGTAGCTAAAACTAACTCAGCACTAGGCATGTTAAAAAGAACATTCCACTATTGGAACATTAACAGCTTTTGTGTAATATATACAACTTATATACGACCACATCTTGAGTTTTGCTCTGTCGCCTGGAACCCTTATTATTGTGGAGACATAGATGCTCTTGAATGAGTGCAAGAAAAAGCCACTAAGTGTACCTCATCTAACAAGTCACAATCACAAGTTATCACCAAAGACAAGCTGCAATAAACATTCAATCGCTTAAGAATAGAAAGTGTAGGAGTGACCTAATACCGTTTTTCAAACTATACCATGGCATTAACTAAGTTGAGCTTTGTAAACCAAACTCACTAACTCCAACACGTACAAGGGCCAGCCAACAGCCTACGTGGCTAATGTCATTGTCTTCAACGTCAAGTAGTAGCAAACTGTTCAAAAAGAGAATTCTTTCTCTGTAATTGCATCGTACCTGACTGGAACATCAAACTCCATCGTATCTGCCGTGTCAGTTAATGCCTTAAAAAATCAACTTGACTTTTTTTTCCCAAAACTTTTAAACAGAAAGAATTGACATTTATCATAGCGGAGCTTTGTTAGTTGCCCTGCTTGCAAATGTTTAAGCATTTGCT
This sequence comes from Hydra vulgaris, assembly GCF_022113875.1. Taxonomy (NCBI): domain Eukaryota; kingdom Metazoa; phylum Cnidaria; class Hydrozoa; order Anthoathecata; family Hydridae; genus Hydra; species Hydra vulgaris. Next base: position 32,273,985 of record NC_061166.1, on the reverse strand, counting down.
ATAAATTATGTACACTATTATTATTATTAGCTATTTATTTGTAAAATTTTATTTTTATTTTTTTTACAAGTTTTTAGTTTAAAAAAATAAAAAATCATTAATACTTATATTCAAATATAAAATATTTGGTTGTTTTCACAACCCATATTGAAATAGTCTGAACCTTTGTTGGATTTGTTAAATTGTACATTTAAACCCAAAAGTTTTTTTCCTGATAAACTATTGTTACTGACGATGCTCCAAAAGCTTTTAGGCTAGTGCATTGTTAATTTAGTGAACTTTTTTAACATAATTTTCAGGAGCCTATTTAGAACCCTATTAAAATTTTTTAAATACATTTTTCCAAACAGAGAAATGCTTATAGTTATCTCTAGTTATTTGTACTAATGTTGGAAATTAGGCAATATAAAAGAAACAATTGGGCATCAAACGTGGTAAACACATTTATAAAAGAAACCATGAAAACTATTCTTTTATTTAATTTCTTCTGTCATTACAAAATTTATTATTCAAATAATATCTAATAAATTGCATATCAAAACTTTCAATTGTTAAATTGCTATAAAATATGTTTTTTTTGTATCAAATTTTTATAAAATTTCTTTTCTTAATTATTGAATTTTTCTAATTATTTTGTTAAAGTTTGATATTTTGTTACAATTTTTTTTCTTTTTTTTGAATATTGTTTTTTCTTTTCTCAGAAGATAAGTTTAGCTTTTTGTCGTGAATTATTTAAACACTTTATTAGTTAAAAGTTGCAAACTGCCGTTGTCTTCATATCTAAAAAATTACTTTAAATATGGATGAACAAGGTGTGTGACCGGATGCACTTCCTAGGAAGACTTGCTTAATACCAACTTTGCTAAACAACTTTTTAAGCAACTTTTAGCTAATGATTTCAAATATGTTTTCTCAAAACATAATTTCAAATATGTTTTTTCAAAACATAAATTGATTGCATGGACTATGTAAACAAAGATTAAAAAGAAATGTACAACCCTTTGTAATTAGTAAACTTTATACTTTATGAACTTTGTGTTAAAAGGATGGGAGAAGTACTTTCTCTCAGTTTAATGCTTAAAAACAATACACATACAATAGACACAAGCAATAAAACTTTAACTATATTGACAATCAAAAGTAGTAGACAGGCTAACTGTAAAAACTGTAAAAAAGGTTTTCCAATTATGGCTGTCCAAGAAACATGAAATATCATCTATTGGGAATTTCATTGAAAAAAATATTTCAAGATTGCAAATTATTTCTAGTTTGATTTATATATTTATTATCATATATATCAATATATATATTAAAATAAAAAATTTTACTAACTCTATATATCATCTCAGGAGTATATGTTTCCGACAGAACAAGTTCCTAAAAATTGTTCAAAAATAAAAATAAAAAAAAATGATAAATATAAAAACTAGAAACACCAATGAAAAATATAAATTACTTTGAAAAATATGTTTAAAAAATACAATTAAAAAAATATATATATTAAAAAAATATATTTTTTTTTATGCAAAATATATAAAATAATAATTATTAAATTTTAGTGATGAAATTGTTGATTGAACTTTTTTATGTTTATTTTTTTTTTTAAATGTATTTTTATTATTGAAACTCTTCTGTACAAGAATGTTTATTTTATGATTTTACAATGAAAGAGAACAAAGCATCCTATTTATATTAAAATTCAATATCATTTTAAAACATAAACTCTAAAATACAAAATTGCAAATTTAATCTATAAAATTGCAAATATTGGTATAAATGCAAATTGGTATTTTGCAATTATGCTGATTTGCACTTATGCCAGTTTGCAATTATGCCAATGTTTGGAAATTTATTTAGCGCACTTAGGCCAATTTGCACTTATGCCAGTTCACACAAATGCCAGTTCGCACTTGTGCTAGTTTTTGTAACTGCTTTGCATTTATGCCAGTTTGCACTTATGAAATTCGCACTTATTCAGTCATCTTTAGTTTTTTAGAATTTTTTTAAGGGAAATTAAGTCTTTTTTGCAATTATTTATTTGATATGTTTAGATTCATTCATTTTTTCACTCATTTTTTAAATTCTTATTGCAAATTGTTTTTATTTTAAATTAATTTTATTTTATATTAAGTAGAAAATGATTTTTATTTTATTTATTTCAAGCATTACTTTCAGTTGATTGCATACAGCAGTAGTAAGTGGCCGGGGTCCCAGCTCCGGCTAAAAATGAATTTTTTGCAATCCCGGCCTAGGCAAAAATTAAAGATTTAGCAGGGGTTGATAACCGGGGCTAGAAAAAAAATTATAATACTTTATGTATTATAATTTTATACTTATATTTACTATTTATTATATACTGGCATATATAAATATATATTTTTTTAAACTCTAACTGATTTCCAACAAGATTGCAAGTAACCAATATTAAGTTATGAGTTACTTTAAAATAGAAGATAGATTAAAACTATTAAAAAATGATTAACTGAAGACTTTAAAAGATGTAGGATGTGTTAAAAAGGGAAACATAAAAATGGGAAAGAGTTATAAAGCTTTTTTGATGTGCAGGTAAAAAAACTGGATTAACAAAAGTTTTTGTAGCATGAAGGGACAGATACAGTAAAAGGATGCAACTTGTTGAATAAGAAGCCAAGTAAGAATTAGTTTTGGTTAATCATAACTAAGATGATAGCTCATTTGAGCATTGACCATGATAGTATATTTGTAGAAAAAAGAAAAAAATGCAATCTTACAACAATGGGATAGTGGTTCAAGCTTGGCAGATAAAGCAGGTCTAACTATAATTACAATGTGCCTTTAGATTTAGTCTGAGAGTAAAAAGGTTGTTATTTGTCAATATAGGAATGCCAAGAATATTGCAATATTTTTTTGCAGTAAATAAATGAGTTTTGTTGCCTAAAAAAAATGATGGATTTCAAGTCCAGAACTTAAAACCACTGCAAGCCTTGGGCTGTTACAGAAGAGAGATCAGATTAAAAACCGGCTGCTTGTTCTAAGCAATCAAAAAGTGAAGATTTTTTTATCAATACAAGAGTATAAAGTCATCAGCTAATAGCGGCACTATGAATGAAATCTTGCCTGTAGCTCAAACTGTAGAAGTGTTTAATTAAGAATTAACTTAATCATTAGTAGCCATAGTGATTTTGATATTTAACAATGGATTAATCTGTTTAACTGGCAGAGTGTCATTATTAGATTCAAGAGTTAAATTCGAGTAAGAATATCTTTGCAAAAAACTCTGCCTTATTCTGGGCAGAAGTAAAAAGATCAAACCCATGAATTAGAGATAAAATGTTAGACTTACTTTAGTTAATGACACTGTTGAAGACTTACCTAAAGTCTCTAGAACCTAAAACCTGAGACAAGAAACAAGATTTATTAACTGAGAATAACAGAGCTTAACATCAGACAGGACCTTTTTACATTGGCTTCTTGGAATCATAAAAAGACATTTGCTTATAAGAGAGATGTTCTTGTTATAAAGATGAAAAAAATTATTACTGTTTAATAAAGCAACTACTCAAGATGGTAAAAAATGCTGAGTAGAATGAGGCTTGACTTAATATTGAAGAGAAGGAATAGATGCTTCCAAGCTTTTATTCCAAAAGGAATCAAAATTTCCAAGATGCACTTTATGCATACTTTTTATGGATATAAAAATATATATATATATTTGTTATTTATTTAGATGGCAAACAATATATTTTCATTCTTATATAAAATTTAGTATTTATATTTATAAGAAGATCAGATGGATGTGTGGTGTGACTCTAGCAAGACAAGAAGAGGAGACATAATCTAAGACAGATTAGAAAAAACGTTGTACCGAACAATGTTTGTTAGAAAAGATTTAAGTAATTTAGGTATCAGCATGTAGAGAGGTGGCAGCTTCAGTAGAAAGTGGTAGAAGTAAGAAAACTTGAAGAGTGTGCCTTACATATTGTATGAATGAGCTTTAGTTTTAAAAAAAAGCTCTAAATTGTTTATAGAGAAACAGCATAAAAGAGGAAGGCTAAAGCCTGATGATAATGATGATGATAATTATAATGATGATGATCATTATTACCATCATGATCATGATAATAATGATGATCATCATCAGGCTTTAGCCTTCCTTTTGTATGCTGTTGATGATGACAATCATGATGATGATGAAGATCATGATAATAATGATGATCATCATCATCATGATGATGATAATAATGATGACTATGATGATCATGTTGATCATTATTATATTTATGTACATACATATATATACAAAATATAACATGAATTTTGAATAAACAAAATACATTTTACGATGTATAAATGTTTATGCAGCCCCGATCACAAACCCAGCCCCAGCTCAAATATCAACTCTGGTCACTTACTATACAGTAGCTGAAATAAAACAAGCTAATTGAGATTAACCCATGAACTATAAAAAGCATACAGAAATAAAAGCATAAAAGTTGTTAATAACAAACAAAAGAAGGAGAAAAAACAACTAAAACTGTAGACAAATTAAATTAAAAAAAAAAAAAAACGATTAAAATAAAGTGATAATAAGAATAAAAACTTGAGTTTTACAAAATTTTTTATAAAGTCTTAAATATTTTGAAACAACTGCAATCACTAATTTTTATCTTCCTGGGTAAATGTTTTTATAAAAAAAGGTTTTATGTTTCAAAGTGATTTTGAAACAAGGTAACCTAATCAGACAAACATTACTTTTGGTTATTTGTCCATCAGGTCAGGCAAAGCTAATTTTAAAATTAACATGTGTACTTTTTGGACCACAAGTATCACCTAGAAAAGCTTAATTTTTTATTGTGACATATTAAGACATATTACCTTCATCTTGTATTACCTGTATTACCTGATTTACCATCTTGTATTACCTTGTATTACCTGAATTAAAAACTATTGTTTCAAATAATATTTAAAACATAATAGTTGTGAGAGACTTATGAAAATACTCTGCTATTTTTGTTGCAGTAAATTTGTTGTTTTGAAATTTTTTTTTGCAATCTCGTAAACTTGAGTTAATTTGCCCTTTCTCAGTCTAGTTAAGAAGAGATTCGAATGATTTGCATTTCTTAAAAACAAAAAATTACATTTTTAAACTTCAATTTTTTGTGTTTTCTATTTATTTTCGGCTGTTACTATTACATATTTTTAAAAAGTAGAATTTAAGCTTTTCTTATATAATTTATTATTTTTTTATAAATCTTTTTTTAACCAAAGCCTCAAGCAAAACAAACCTACCACTAAAATACATAAAATGCGACGAGAGAGTGTCATAAAAACGGCTGAAACAATTGTGTTAAGTGTTTCCATTTCAAAAATGTCCCTTTTATTCAAAAGTAAAAAGACTTCTTGTTTACAGCATTAAAATATTCAATAAATGACTAAAAACCTCTTATTTTATCTTTCCGTAAACAGTAAAAACTTTAAAATCAAAGTTTTCACATTAGTTTTCACATTAGTTTTCACTCAAAGCAATTTACTACCATAATCTCTTTATAGTCGTTTGAATAAATTACTAAACAAAAACGTTTCAGCTTTTGTATAACTTCTGCCCCATAGTATTAAGCTAAAACTTCACACTCGTAAATAATAAAATCACCAAATATTTGTAAACAAAATAAAAGAACAAGCTTTGTAATTTTTTAAATAAAATAAATCAATCAAAACGCGCTTAAAATAAAACAGCATTTTTTGAAAAAGAAAAAGCCTTTTTTTTCGGATCTCTCCTTAACTACGCTGAGTTGTCTATATAAACATTGTTTATGTTTTTACGTTAAAATTACAGCATACATATTTCATCAAAGTTCAAAAGATTATTTCGTATCATCCCCCACAGATTCAAAGTTTAATCCATTATGAAGTTTTAAAACATCACTTATTAGAAACTTCTAATTTCAATTTTTTGATTTAAACACTTAAACCTTAAGTGTACTATATAAAATACTTTTTTTTATGAAATTTGTTAATGAGTGCATTTAATGAGTCATGCTTTTAGTTTATACTGTTAACAAAAAACAAGTTTTAGCAGGTGATACTAGAAACCCTTTTGTAACAAAAAAAACCTCTAACCATAAAAAACTTAAATAGTAAAAAATGATTCAAAAAACGTTTTTTTCTTTTTAAAAATTAGTTAAAGTTACTTTATAAAATTATGATTAGTAAAACAACACAGCTTTCAAAATTGCCTTAAGTACTAGGTACTAAATAGTATGTTTTCCACACTTAATGCTGGATTTAAGTACTAGCTACTAAATAGTGTTTTCCACACTTAAAAATTTCCACACTGGATTTAACAATTTCCACTGGATTTTAAATTTCTTGAATTAAACACAAATTCTCTTACTTTGAATGCAATTAGGCTGCCAACAGATGGAATTTCCTTTAAAATAGGATATTCTTCAAAATTTTCATTTGCTTTATTTATCATGGGTTTCTCTTCAAGATTCCTAAAACTGCTACCTAACTAAATAAATAAAAAACAATAAAATCTAATACCACTTGTTTAAATTATTCTAAATAACTATATAATAATAATAGTAATAGTAATGTAAATTATTTTAAATAACTATATAATAATAATAGTAATAGTAATATAAATTATTCTAAATAACTATATAATAATAATAGTAATAGAAATGTAAATTATTCTAAATAACTATATAATAATAATAGTAATAGAAATGTAAACTATTATATATATATTATATAATAATATATAATAATATATAATAATAAATAATAATAATGTAAATCATTATAATAATAATCAAATTTCTAATTCTAACCTCACTCTTGTTTTCTACTTTAGTATTTACACTTTCATCTTTATAACCCAAGTTATTTTCTTTCACTAAAATATGGTTTGGGCTTGTATTGCATTGAAATTGATTTACAATAGTGATAACATCATCACATTCCGCACCAGATTTAGCAAACAAAATGGTGGCCTAAAAAAAGTTTAAAACTTTAAAGTTTTAACGGCACAATCGCTTAAAGTACAAAACTTTAAACGACTTTAAATGCAAAATTAAAATTATATAACAATAACTACCCAATAAGGTGTGAACTACAAAAAGTTTTAAAAAATAATTCAAGAACTTAGCTTCATGAATTTTCTTGATAAATTTGATACATTAAATATTAAGCATTTCCAGAATATCAATTTATGTTTCCATGGTTAAATCAGTAACAAACTTATGACTTTTTAAAGATATTTATACAAACAGTTGATATTATTGTATGTAATTTCTTACATATGGTGGATCGTAATGGTTCGAATGTATAAAATTGGATATAAAATTCAACAGAAAAGATATAAAATAGAAAAGTGGGATAATCAATGTTTTATATCAGTAAGAAAAACATATAAACAAACAATCAGCTGATGACTGAGATATGCATATACTAGAAACAGCACTTGAATGGATTTAAACATAACACAAAAAAAATACAAGCATATATGTATATATATATATATATATATATATATATATATATATATATATATATAAATATATACAAACAAAATACATGCTACAATAATATAAACAAAATATAAGCTTAATTCCTTATTCAATCATGCTAAATAAAATTTAATGAGAGAGCAAACAGTAAAATATGCAGAGTCTAAAATATATACAAACACATGCACGCACACGCATGCACACACACACAAAATAATAACTTTTTTTGTTTATAAATAATATATAAACAAAAAAGGCAGAAATGTAATTTAAAATATATATTGTTGCTGTAAGATCCAAATAAAATTAGACAGTGGGATAACGTAGGTGAAACTTCATCCTCAGGGCAACTAATAAATTCATTATTATTTTGAAGATTAAAAAGACTTGTCAGGAATATATAATTGTAATCTTTATCATTTAAGTCATTACTGTAATAAAAAAATTGATTTTTTTCCAATAAGTTTTTATTAGAAAAAAGCAAAATACTCAAACCTCGCCCGCACTTGTGCAATGCCAATACATTTTAGAAAAAATAGGGATGCAGAGACAAATATACACAAAAAAATTTATACAATAAATGATAGATATAAACAATTTACATTACATAAATATAAATATAAACAATGAAATATAAAAACAATCTAATACAATAGTTTTTAAGTAATAATTATAGTAAAAATTATACAATAATTATTATATATATTATAGTAGTTATACAATATAATATTAGAATATTATAATAACTATAATATTATGATAATTATAATAATACAATAATTATACAATATTCCTATATAAATATACTCTTACATAAATAAATCCTTATTTGACTTAAGTATAAATTTCAGAGTTTGCTCTGTCTAGAAGTTAGTTCAAAAATCAAAATATGCTGCATTCGCCCCTGCATAAGCACCAGAGCTCTTTTCAGTTTCATAAAGACTCACTTTATGCATCTTTAGTTAAGGTTGCATCTCCAATACTGATTGGACTTTTTTTTTTTTTTTTTTTTTTTGTAGTTATTTTAGGTGCTTCCAGAAGTCCTTTAAATTTTATTACAGAGCACCCCGGGATGCACCTTCATATGTTTGAATTTTTATTGGGTTGATGATTACAGAAATAATGCAATAAATTGATGCTTTTTAAAAGCAGAAAAAGCATCACCAGCTGTATTGTAAAGCACTATTGATAAAGACAGAAAATTCTCCTACAATTCTGTCACTTAGTAGCTTGTTTTGTCAATTGATTTTGTCACTTTAATTCTGTCCATTGATTCAGTCACTTAGTAGCACATAAAGCAAAACATAATCAAAGCTGAATGAAAACAAACGCTTTCAGACAGATATCAAACCTTCAGTAGTTCATACAGGAGTATTTTTGATATCATTTTTGGTACACAATAAACTCATTTGGGTTGATGCTTTGATTTCATACTTTAAAATTATTTTTAAAATAATTGAAGAAGGCCTTGTTAAGTAGTGTTTGCATTTTACGTATAAAATAACTATTTCTCCTACGCATCAAGCCATTTTTGTTATGCTGAAATCTTTATCAGTTATAATATTTAAAAAGTCTTTTAAAAATAGTTTATATGGAAAACAAGCAGTAATTAATTTTTTTAAAAAAAAGACTTTCACTGGAATTGTGAAACAATATTTTTTTTTGATAAAAAAACAGTTCATTGAATAAATTTTTTTCTACTTTCTGTTTTTAAAAAACTTTTAATTTAAATTTATTTTAAAATATTTAAATTGAACTTATTGTTAAATATTAATAAATCTAAACTTATTAAATTTAATCTAAAATTTCTTAAAAATTTAAAACACTCTGTTTTACAATAAATTTTTTTTACTTTTAAATTTCCAAAGCACTTTAAAGAAAAGAAAATTTTTTTATCAAATTTAATTTGAGTTACTTTTTCATGTTTGTTTTACAATAAACTATTTTTTTTTTTTTTTTTTCATTCATTTGTAGTTTCAAATAAATAAATTTTTTTCATCCCGTTACAAAAGTGCTAATATACAAAAGTGCTTAACGCACTTTTAACTGTATATAAATGCATTACCAGATAAACAATAATCAAATAGGCAAAACTATTATAGAGAATCTTTTTAGTAAACTTTTATGTAACAAACTTATGAAAAAATGATTTTTTTTAGTTTTGAAACTGCCTTTTAGTAAAAGTTTTTTCATTGTCATTAATTTTTTTAGATTGCTCATAAAATAAACATCAATTGTTTTATTACTTTCTATTATATATCCAAAAAAAATGGCACCATGTTTTTTTAACTATAACAGCAGCTTTGTTCACAACAATTAATTGATACATTGAAGTTAGTTTGTAAACAGGAGCAAAATAAACTATTAAACTAGGTCCACGATGTAAGCACTTTAAAATGACATATAGCATAGAGGTTGTTTTAAATTTTGAATTATTTGCCATTCCATTAAATAATCTGCCTGAATAAGCAGCTGTTGAAACCTAAATAAGCAGCTACTACTAACCCACCTACTACTACTTGTTAATCACCAAAAAATATTTTCTTTACTTTTTAAAATTTTTTTTGCGTGTGAATTGTTTGTGGCAAAATATATAGAGTACCATTTAAATGGAAAAATCATAGTTGATTTGATTGATCATAGTTGCATTTATAAAAAAGACACAAAGTCTCAAGAGACTCAGACTCAATGGCAAAGCAGTTCTCAGCTTGAAGAGTTTAAACTTTTTTTTAATAAAATTTAGTTTCTTTTGTTATCATGTACATTTAATACAACATTTTTCAAGATTTTGCAGTCAGTTTTACAAAATTTATTTATAATAAAATTTATATAACAAAATTTATTTATAATAAAACTTTAAGTATGTTATTTTTCATTAAGTTAAGTATTACAGGTAAAAATACTGGGCTAAAAGAAAAATATTTAGAAATAGCATAATATCAAGTTTGGTCATTTTGCAAATATAGTGTCAATTTTTAAGTTTTCACTGTATTTTGTAGTTCTGTCAGCAAGAATGCATGTGTAGTAAAAATATAAAATAAATACTAATTAACTCTATTTAAAAAAATTTAGCCACTAAGTAAAAAATTCATTGTCTAAATAAATTATATTTTCAACAATATTCTTAACATGCAAATATGAACTAAATTTAAAAAAAAGGCTTTAAAAAAAAAGGCTTTAAAAAAAGCCTTTTTTTAAAGTAGAAAATCTGCGAGTAGAAAATCAGTGTTAGGATTTAGTGTTAACAGAAAACAGAAAACAGTGTTAGGATTCAATATAGTACTTAATGGAATACCACAACAAACATATTCAAATATAGCCATAAGGTAGCTTAGTCATTTCTGTATTTTATACCATTCGATTTACTTTTATACAGTAATCCTTGACAAAATCAAAAACCTATAGCTCAAATAAGTTATTTGTTCAACTGTTTTACTGAACTGAACACATACTTTATTTTGATGCTAAGTAATAAGTAAAAATTAATAAAATTTAAAATTAATAAAAATTAAACAGTAAAAATTAATAAAATAATAAGTAAAAATTGTCAGGCTTAAACTAGGTTCCTCTAAGTTTAGTTTTCTGGCCTCTGGTCTAGGATTAGAAATAATAAATTATACCTATGACACAGTTATACATATCATTTAAAATCTCTCAATTTGTTTATCTATGCAGCAGTCTTGTTTATCAATGTTCGTATTTTAAAGTTAAAAGGTTGAAAAACTCTTATTTGTTGGTATAAGCCATAGGGAATTGCATTTTTTAAAAGAGTTTTTCAATAACTGCAATTTCCTATGGCTTATACCAACAAATATGAGTTCCTATACAAAATTTTGAGTGTTTAGTAGGGTTGAACAGCTAAAAGTAAAAATTAATATTATCAAAGATTTTTAGTAATTTTATTTTAAAAATACACCTTTAAACTATATTATTACAGCCAAGAGGGCCAATATACCTCCTTAAAACTACACTGATCTCCCTTTTTTCTAAGTAATTGCACAGAAAACAGTTCCAGGGCTCAATTTAATTTTATACAAAGTCTCGGACAAAATGTCCAATCAAAACTTGTTTGGGTTGGACTCTGTCCGATCAAACTTTTACGGTTTTAAGGAACCAAGTTATAAATTATAACCTTTGTCATATTATTCAGTTTATTTAACGGTAGTCTAGTGAAGTTGCAGTTTCTTTCCTTACTATTTAGATTAATTCATTGTATTTTTTTGTTTTTTTATAAAATAGTTTAAATTTAATATTGCACCTTTTTTTAGATAGATTTCACGCTGTAACTGACAAAGTTTTTTATTTTCTTTACAATTTGACAACGGCTGTTTTGATGTTTTAACAATTTATATGCAATTAAAAAAATTGTTACGCTACAAATAACTTTTAACTATTGATCTTTTTCAAAATTTTTATTTTACTTGACGGCTTTAAATAAAATAAAATCCAAAATTAATTATAATGATTGTTTAAAAACAAAGGCATTATGTGTAAATAAAATAATTTTCTAATTTTTTTTTAAATTGGATATATAGAGTAAAACAGGGTAAAGTGAAATAGCAGGTAGAACGAAATAGTTCTACCTGCTATTTCACTGACGATGAAATAGCGATGTTTATTCTTTCGCTTTTAATTAACTATTGAATATTTTTTTTGTAAATATTTTTTGATTATATTGTAGAGAATATTTTTCAGAGTAAGATTGTATAAAATTTTATTTTTAATTAAAAAAATTTTGTTATAAATTTATAAGTTTTCGAATGCATAATAAGATTTTTTTTATTTGTTTGAAAAGGGAACTTAAAACTCTCAAAAATTAAATTCGGTATCATTGAACTTAAAATGTTTACTGTTACAACTTTTTACACTGATCAAGAGTGATCATGAGTTAAAAATGGAAACTGAGTGTTGCGGGGTTGAATAAAATACGCTAATAAATAAATAAATACGAAGCAATAGCTTATTTCTCAAGAGCGGCTTTTTTTAAATAGGCCTCAAGTGACCAATAAATCTCCAGCTATAAATTTTTGGTATAGATTTTAATGAACGAATTTTTCTAACTGAATTTAAATAACTTCTACTTACTATTTTTATAAAATGGTTCTAATAAATGAATGAAATTCACTAGTTACTCTCTTGTTAATTTGCTTACCAGCTCACTCGTCGCACATTCTACAGCCACTAGATGTTGGTGTTTATTGCCATGTCAAAAGAGTTTGTCGCAAATTACTTCAACAGTTTTATGCAGAGACAAAGTTTAGCAACTTATCAAAAGAATGTTTTAGTCACCTGCAAAAAATCTTTTCAGCTCAGGTGAAGTTTTTACACAAACCCAGATAGTCACTGGCTTGTTTCCACTCAACATCAATAAAATCGATCAGTCAAAGTTGCAAATTTCTAATTTGAAACACCGAGATCTGAACCTGAGCCTTCATAATCTCAACAACCAGAATCTATGATAGTGCCATCACCAAATCTAGCACCAGAAACTACACTACTTAAGCCACTGCCCTCTGAATCTACACAAACAACATCTAGCATCAGCAAATGTCACATAGCATCAGCTCCAAAGTCATCTCAAAAGTCACCTTGTCTGCAAACAACCTTCAATATATTGTAGTAACTCTGGCTATTCAAAAGGAAATTTAAAAAGAGGTTGCAAAACAATTGGATCAGCTTTGCAACAAATGTTTCGTATCCAACGCGTTGACACAAAAAAAAATGTAGATGTGCCAAGATTCGAAGGGGAGTGTCTCAATAAACTTGAAATACTTGAAAAGTTGAAAGATGTTGACAGCAAAAAAGCAGCAAAGCAAGCTAAAAAACAACCTAAGCTTAGCTCTAATGGAGAACAGCAAATACACCAAGCAACAAGTCCAACGAAAATATTAGCTGCAAACAAATTCAAGTGTAAAAAGTACTGAAAAGTTTTGGGCGAAACTTCAGCAAGTCTATTTATGGAATGGAACCAGTGTGAAAATTCAAATTGCGATGTTTGGCTATGTCAAACATGCATACCAAAGTAATACAAAAAAGACGCTGAGTTTTATTGCTACAAAAAGTGCCACACAAGTAAAAACTCAACTCAACCTCTAGTACCTCTAAACGGCTCAACATCATCACAAGAATAAAAAAGTTTATTTTATTTGACTTATTCTTTTAATTGTTATTATTGATTGTTTTTTTAATTGTTATTATTGATTGCTTTTTTGTTTTTTTAATAAAGTGTTGTTTTAATTACACTTATATTTGCGTATTTCATTCTCCCTGAATGTTAGTGTAGAATGAAATAAAAATTTTTTTAATCAAATAAAGTTTCATAAAAACTTTACAAAAAAATTGTTAAAATTCTATATATTTAAATACAGCTCTCTACAACTTAAAAAAAAAAAAAGGAAAAATCTTTTTTCCGTAAAAAGTTAATAATTAAAATCCTTAACTATTCCATTTGACCCCATTTTATTCTATTTTTTATGATACATTTAAACATTTGAAACTATTTTTTTAAAATAAGTTGAGTTAAATCTTCCCATAATTTTATTGCTTTTTTTTTTTGGTTTCTACTTTTACAAAAAATTGTTTAGAAGTTTTTTTTTTAATTTTGACTTACTAATTAAATAAGAAAAATATTAAAAATTACAATAATTAAATAAACAACATTATTTTTTTAATTTTAATTAATTTTTTTTTTACAACTTTTTGAAAAAAATGTCTAGACAAATTACGTTAAATTGAGTCCTGCAGCTGGTTTTAATAACTTTACCTATGTTTTAATAACTCAACTCAGACAAACTTTTACTTTTACTCAAATGACACCTTCAATAAACAACAGGATATAAAGTGCAAGAAGAAGAATGGTCCTAGTTAATTGACAGTATCAACAATAATATCAACATATTATGTTTACATTCCGGTGAATTTTGTAACAATAATGTTTTGATTGCCAATACACGGAACAAGTTATTACAATGTCTTTACTATTGAACTTCACAATCAAAATCTACCTTAATTTGCTCAACGAACTTCTGCTTCTCTTTTAAGCATTTTGTTTGATTATAATTCTGTACAAAAGCACCTTGTGGCAAAAATATTTAGGATTATATTTACTCCTAATAACTTGTGAAATAGTCTTTATTGATTATATGTTTTTAATAATAACATATTAAAATAATTAGTGCAACTTTTTGCATACTTTTAATACTTTTGAAGTTCACTTCTTGCAATTTACCCTAAGTGCATTTTGAATCTGTTTACTGTCTTACAAATAAATCCGTGTAATAATCTTTTTTTTTCTTTTTTTGTATGACACTCAAAAGCTTATGAAGCTTCTTTTTTTTAAAGATAAAAAAAATTAAAAAGTACATGGACACTTATGCTAACATTTTAAAATTGACTGAAAAGCTTCTCCTATGGAAATATTTATAAATAAACTCAACTTCTCAGAATAGCATAAAAGATAACATAGAATTAAAAAGCATAGAATCAAGTAAAGAACTTACATCATTTTTTTCTTTAGAGTCGTTATGCTCATTTGATAACTCAGCAACATCATCATCCTTAAAACATAAAATACAAATCTGGCAAATTAGCAACTTTGTATTGCCTAATTATATTTCAATAGCCTTTTATTATTTTCATTTAAAAAAATACAAGAAAGTTGTTAACTAAATATAAAAATGTAATAAAAATCAAATCTTGATAACTATATAAATCGATATTATTATTTTTTTAATTATTTTATAGATGACAATTTATGTTGAGGAGCAATCTCATCAAACTATTGAAACAAATTATTTAGGAAAAAACAGATCATTAATTTAAACTCTTTCAAACATCTTTCAAAATAACATTGAAAATATTATTAAAAATTAAGTAAAGTAAGGTAAAATGAGAAAACTTTGCCTAATTATACATACATGAAATAAACTCTAAATAAACATATAATCAAACCAATCAAATAGTTAAACCAATCAAATTAAAGACCAAATTTTAGAACTAAAATATAATTTTGCAATAAAAATAAGAAAAGATTAAACTTAAAAAGTTAAAGGTATGTACATGTAGGTACACAATATTTTAACATGTATCTACTCCTAAACATCAATCATATGTAGCCGATTACAACTAAATAAATTCTAGAGTTGTAATCAGTGGGTCATTTGCATTTATTTCACTATAAACACTGCACAAACATAACATAAATCTTCATCATTTAAATTTTTAAATTTGAAAACCACTAGATGTATTTAAAAGTTTGGATCAGCAGGAAACATTTTTATCTAATTGCTTTTTCGATTTGACTTGTAATGACAGTTGTAAGTGAAACTTTATAAGAAGATGGTTTAATAATGTTGTTCTTAATAACGTTGCAAGAAAAGCAATATTGAGGTTTTGAGTAAGTAGGGTTACAATTCTTTTTCTGAGAAGTTAATATAGTCCTTAAAACAGATATGTTTTTGACTTCTTGCTCCTGATTTTTTTTTATTGAATGCAATGAAATAAACACATCTTTAATCAAAATCTTTTACTGCATTTTTTAAAGGACAAAAACCTTTTTTTTTTAGGTCTTATTTTATTAAAAATATTGTAAGAGAACTATTAAAATTATTGTTAATAACATTTTAGGCAATGTTTAGCAGTCTCAGTCAAGTACTTGAAAAAAACTTCTGTTTTTTTTACTTAATCAATACTTAAGTGGTTGTAGAAATACTTAGAGGTAGATTTTTTTCAAACTGTTTTAATAATAATCTGTATTGCTTTAATGGTCACACAACAAATTTGTTTTCAAATAAAAGTATTTTTGATATAAGTGGTATGTAAGTATAAATCATGTACATTGTTTTTAAAAATCAATTTTACTCCCAAAAACGCTGCAAGCAACCGCTATTAAAGCTATTAAAGCTGTATTAAAGTTACCAAAAAACAAAGAAGTTATTTACATGCAAGATATCAATTGACAGAAGACTTGAAGAACTTGTAATTGTAAGTATAAGAAACAAAGTTTTAGTCAGGTCTTGAAATGATTTTAACCACCCAAAGGAGTACAAGGAGAAACTAGTCATATAATAGGGTTAAAGATAGGCACACTTCAAGGAATTAAGGTAAGATAAGATTTATCCTTGTTGGCATAGCAATATCATATTTTGTTTGTGATGATTAGATTTTTGGAAAATTAGTCATAAAGTTAACTGCCTGAATAAGAGAATGAAAAAGACAAAAATTTTGATCTTTTTAGAGCCAGCAGGGTTAGTGATTGGTCAGAGAGCCAAGCTATTCATTCAGCCATTCAGTATGATGAACATCAAATCACCAATACCAACAATATGGAAAATTAACTTTGATCAGAAATAAAATGGAAAATGATCAGAAATAACAAAACAGTCAGAAAAATCAAAATCAATTGTATAAGAAATAACATCGAAAACGGCGAGGTCTTCTGGAGAAAAATTAAGATTAAAGAAATAGATTGAAATAAAATAGTGAGAAGGTGCTAAACAAAAGCATCGTCTGAGGACTCAAACCTGATTTTACAACCAATAGACAAGTTTTTTACCCAGGCCGAGCATGTGAATATTGAAGTATTTGGGAGTCAAAGGATAACAGCCATCAACACAAATAATAAGAAACAAAAATAAAACAGCCAAATTTAATTTAATATTACAAAGTAGATCTGGTGAATTTGGCAAAAAATGTGAGTTATAAATGAAAAGTTACTTTAAAAACCACAAATGTTTAGTAAAGGTAGGTAAAAACAATTTGGCGGTAATGACTGTTTTTGACCATTATTAAAAAGCCTCTTTGTCTGTTGTGGCCTTCTTAGCCTTGAAGAGATAAATTTAAATTGAAAAAAAAAATCTATTAACAGTTGCTGTGCAACGCAGTACTAAAGTAGCTAAAATGATTTACAAAATCAACTTATTTTAACATAAAAGTTTTATTTTAAATATATTATAAAAATAAATATTTAAAACTTTTCTTTGCAATAATATTTGCTTCATAATAACAAATATACTATATTGTAAACTATAACAATGTGTATTTATTATTGTTTATGAATGAAAAATATTACATTTTCACTGTTCATTTCAAATGGTCAGGTTTACCTTCTACTGGCAACATCTAACCCAGTACAATCTGCTTTATGTCCTGCTGCCTTATAGAATATGCTTTTTTAGGCAAAAGCTAGGAAAAGCTGACTCCGACTTAAAACATCCCTTACCATGGGGTTCTTGGTTGAGAAAAGGCTAGAAATGGTGTTTCGATTAATATACTCATCTTGGGCAGATATTAAATGTACCTAGCTACTGCCTTGAAGAAGGTATTTTTGTAGTATATATTAATGCGGTAGTGATGTAGTGGCAAAGCGCTCGCTTCATAAGCGAGAGGTTCCAAGTTTCATCCCCATCAGGTCCGTGGCAGTACTGTACTCAACTCATTTCTCCGCGCAGAGGCCTTGTTTGTCAAGGTTCGTGTTTCGGAGTTATAGAGTTGAGAGAGGGTTATAACCACAAATAAGTAGCCTCCTCATCTGTAGTGGCCTTCTCGGCCTTGAGGAGGTGAATTAACAAAGAAAAAAAAACAAAGAAAAAAAAAACTTTAAAATATTGTTTCCAGTTTAGGATGTTGAACACTAGATCTTCTTGACTCAATGCATGCGTTTTGCTTGTGTCACTGTTTTTATGACTAGGCAAATCATTCTATTATCTCCTAATGAGGGTACAGCTCTAAAACTCAGTTTTATGGTTCTAAGGCCGGCTGGTAGTCAGGTTTCTCAAACTCTGTGGCAGATCTCAGAGAGGCTGATTACATCAACAGCTGAAAAATATCAAAGTACTAACAGTGCCATGTTGCGCATGGATGGTGTCCCTGTTTGTACTTTGGTGAGCATTGAGGCCACATTTTGAGCCCTATGTTACGGTTTAGGGTTTATTAATAGTAATGAGGCTATTGCTTGGGCTATTAAACAGTGTACTGAGTACTATCTATGCTTTATGTCAAGTTCTTTAACAAATTTAAAAATGAATAAAGTACCAAAAACTATAAAACACAAAAAACCATAGTCATCACCAAGTTCTCTAAACCTATCATTCACTAATAATTGCACTCTTTAAAGTAATTTTTTTTTTCTGTTGAGTACTTCCTCTTATTGAGTCTAATTTGAGTTCAGCTGTCTCATCTTGTGATCTTACTGTTGATGGTTATCTTCCTTTAATTCGTAAACACTCCAATAGTCACAAGCTTGGCCTAGTCATTTACATTCGTAAGAATTCAACCCATTTGTCGGGAAACTAGGTTTGAATCCACAGAGTATTCTTCTATGTGCTTTCATTTAGCACCACTTCACTTAACTGATTTTCTCTTTGTTCTATATCGCTCTCCCTTTATGTCAAGACTGCACTCTTTTTGATGTTTGTTCTGATCAAATTGACCTAGACCACTCTCTTTATCTATCAGCCAATATTGTTGTTGTTGGTGACTTTAATGCTCATCACACTAAATGGCTTGGCTCTACTGTCAGTGACTCTGCAGGCATTAAAGCTCTCAACTTTTGCCTTTCGCAATCTCTAACTCAAATAGTCAACTTTCAAACTCCCTTTCCAGACAACCTGAATCATTTACTTTCTCTACTCGATTTATGTCTTGTTTCTGAAACTATTCAGTGCTCAATTTCACCACATTCACCCTTAGGTGCTTCTGATTACGGTTTGATCTCTCTAAAACTATTATCTCATTCTTCTTCATTATCAGAATCCCCCTATAATCGTACCTCTTACAACTACCTTAAAACTGACTGGGACTCTTTTTGTGATATTCTTTGTGATGACTCTTGGGTAGAAATCTTTTATCTTCCTGCTGACAAATGTGCTTCTTACATAACTTCGTGGATTCAAGCTGACATGGAATCTTTTATTCCCTCTCGATGATTCCAGGTCAAGCCTCACTTTTCTCCATGGTTTTCCTCACATTATGCCACTGCAGTTTCCAATTAAAACCACTACTTCATATCTATCAGCAAAACAATTCTCTAGAAAACAGACGTCTGTTTACTATTGCTAGAAACCATTCTAAAAAAGGTTTTGTCTTATGCCAAAGCTCCCTATTCTCAGGTAATGAAATCTCATATTTCACCACAAAAATTAGGCTCTTGTGACTTTGTGACGGAGAATCTTTAACAGTATCAATAATAAGTATCAAAACAGTATCAAAAATAAATCTGTTATTCCACCTCTCTTGAATGGTTCAGACATTGTCACCTTACTTAAAGGTAAAGCTAAGTTGTTTGCTAATAACTTTTCATTAATATCATCTACCTGATATAGCGGTCAAACAGGTTGATGCATTGCTTGACATTCCTATCACTCTACTATCTGTATCAAAAGATTTCCTGCTCAGACTCCTCTACAGCTTGTGGTCCAGACAACAACCTGTTATAGTCTTGCAAAAGTGTTCTCCTGAGCTGTCATTTAAACTTTCAAAACTATTTAACAAGTGCTTATCAGAGTCTTGTTTTCCAGTCTGCTGGAAAGCAGCATCTGTTATCCCTATTTTCAAAAATTCTGGAGAACAATCTGATTTGTCTATTTACCGTCCCATTAGTCTTTTTCCTATCATAAACAAGGTTTTTGAATCTTTAACTAAGAAACACTTAACCTACCATCTTGAATCTAATAACTTACTTTCTGATCATCAATATGGATTTGGATCTTCTTGTTCTACAGCTGATTTGCTAACAGTAATAACCGATAGATTTTATTGTGCATTAGATAGAGGTGGAGAGATTAAGGCTATCGCTCTTGATATTTCTAAAGCTTTTGATAATGTTTGGCATGCTGGTCTTCTCCATAAGCTTTCTTCTTACGGTGTATCTGGAAACATCTTTAAGATTATTGAATCCTTCTTTTCAATCGTAGTATAAAAGTTGTCCTTGATGGACAGCACTGTTCTTATTCTGTAACTTCAGGGCTTCCTCAAGGTTTAATCCTTTGCCCTATCTTCTTTTTAATTTACATTAACAATCTTCCAGATATTCTCACATCTAAGATGGCATTGTTTCTGATGATACAACCATTTATTCCTGTCATGATAAGAAGCCAACAATCTCTGATTGCTCCGGATTCTATTCTCTATCTCTATAAATCTCAAATCCAGCTTTGTATGGAATACCGTTCCTATATCTGGGGCGGATCTCTATACATCTCAAATCCAGCCTTTTACGGAATACTGTTCTTATATCTGGCGCGGATCTTCTAATGATGCCCTTTCTCTTTTAGACAAGGTGCAAAAACGCATTTTAAACATAAATGGACCTGCTCTTGCTATGTTGCTTTTCTTTCTCTTTTCTACAAATACTATAATAGGCACTGATCTAAAGAGCTAGTGTCTCTTGTGCTATCTACTAAAATTGATTTTTCTTATTTTACTTTATTTTTAACTAATCTTTTTTATTCTTCAAAATAATTTCCTATGCTTTTCCTTTTCATTTTCTTCCTTTTCACCGTTAAATAAACGTCTTTTCACAAAAGTGAAAAATATAAAGTTTAAATATAAAAAATATAAAGACTTTATATTTTTCACTTTTGTGAAAAAATTAACTGGTTTTTTGCATGTGGTGTGGATGACATTACTGTCACAGTTTTGCAAAAGTGTTCTCCAGAACACTGTTCATACTCACTAAACTATATAACAAATGGTGATTTGAATCTAGTTTTTCTGCCTGCTAAAAAATGACATCTGCAGTTCCTATATTTAAAAACTCTTGAGATCACTCTGACCCCCTCTAACTATTCCCCAATCTTATTACTATTCTTAAAAATTTTTTTGAAATTCTAGAGTGTTTCTTTGTTAATGTCCTTGTTTAGAACATTTTTATCATATAAAGGCTGGTTTCTTTAACGAAGCTTGCTCATTTTTAAACAAGGTCTAAAATCTTTCATTTTAAATGTTGTTGTAAACCTGCTCTAACAGGCAGTGCTTAACCTGGTTTTGCTGAAGTAATGTTGCATTTCTACAAATATTATCATAGTTGTTGCTAAAGTAAGTTTTGAATGACTTATCATACTATAATTTTTCCTGTGTGGTTAAAAAACTTTTAGATCATTTTTTTCCTTGAATGTCAGAGATTTTAAATCCTATTCTGTCTTCATGTTTCCTTGATAGTTTTCGAAGTCTTCTATCAAACACTTTATTTCTTTTTAATTCTACTTTACTTTATATTAATTCCCAATTCAGTAGTGATTACTTGCAGCTATGTTTTAAGTAAGTTCATTAAAAAAAAATTACCAGTTTAAAAATTTTTTAATCTATAATAAATTATAAATTAAACATCGTACTAGAATATTTTAAACAAAATTAAAAAACTCTTGAAAAGAGTTTTTTATTTTTATTTAAGACTATATTGTATAGGTGTATGTAATCATAAGGATTTCAGTATATAACTAAGTACATGGTTGTATGCAATTATTTATAAGGATAACTGTATATAACCGCATTAAGTGAAATATAAAACGGTAAAACAAAAAATTAAAAAAAGCTTACATCGTCATTGTCATTGTCAAGTTCTCCCATTTTATTATTTCTTCTGTTTTTTCTCCTTAATCTTCTTCTACGATTTCGTTCTGTTTTTTTTGATAGCGTCTGATTGTTTGATTTTGAAGTAACTTCATTTAATACTTTCATATTATCTTTATCTGATAATTTTCTGAGTTCATTGAGAGCATTTCTTGAACTGGTCAAAATATCTGAAGAATCTGTATTTATTGAATTTTCAGTTACTTTAGAAAAACAATGATTACCTGATTCATTAAAAGACTCTCCACTAATTATAATTTCAGATGTATTTTCATACTTATCTTTTTTTGCCATTAGTTTTGCATGATCAATATTCTTTTTAAATGGTTTGTCTTTGTTTGGTAAACATTCCTTTCCATTAAATTTTGGTACTTTTTCTATTAGGTTAGAGGTGTTAGGGGTTGAAACTGAATTTCTGTTTAAACCAGTTATTTTAAAGTCCACTCCTGTTTTTGATGAATATGATTTAGAGGTCATACATAACTCACTGGGAACAGATTCAACTGGTTTTAAACTAACAGGTTTTGTTTTAACCATGTAGGTACTATTTTTTGGAATTTCAGGTTTTTGTGTTAAATTTATTGTTTGTTTTTTTACAGTCAGTTTGTCCACAGAACTATCACTAGAACTAGATGATGAAGAATCTGACGATGTTGAAGATTTTCTTGCTTTTGGTAGGTTCATTTTGGTAGACTCATTTTTTTGTGATACATCTTTGCTTTTTGTAACAATATTTGTGTGCTTTTTTATAGTAGAACTTTTTTTATCGGAATCTTCGCTTTCACTAGAAGACGAGGATGAAGAATCTGAAGAACTTGTAATGTTTTTTTTACTCACATTTTCTATAAGTTTATTTTTTTGTTTAACATCTTTTTTTATATTACTTGAAACTCCAAGTTGGCTTAATGGCAACACCTTTTTCAATGTTGTTGCTGAAGAACATATTCTTGTAGCTGCTGTTGTTGGCAAAGAATCTATTTTTATTGCTTTTGACAAAGACAAAGTAGGTTTTTTGAAGTCACTACCTGATTCTTGAGCTTCAGAAGAATCATTATTTTTAATTTTAACTCTTTTTGAATTTGATTTTATAGATGAGTCACTGTCAGCTGATGTTGAAGAGGATGGAGTTATCTTCCTGAAGAATTAAATAAAAAAAAGATATAAAAAGATTATTTAAATAAATAAAATATAAGTACATAAATAAGTAGTCGAATATAAAAAAATCAAATTATATATAACAAATTTTATAATAATAACGTAATTAAAACTAATATATTATAAATATTATATAACTTTTTTTTTAATTACTTAAGTATTTAATTATAATAATTTAAAAAATTTTTTAATCTAAACAGAATAAGCATGATCGTACTAAAAATAACTGGGTTTTAGATCTGTAAAACACCTAACAAAATCCTAAACCTTGTATTAGGTGATCAGAAAAGTCTTATTAATAATTGATCATAAAATTGCTTAGTTATTAAGTCTTGGTCATAAATGTACAAGAAACTCTGTCAACAAGTTCTGTCAAAATTTTTATGGTCAAAAACACATAAATTATTTTTCTTAATTCATAGATAAAAAATATATAACAGCAAAAGCAGTTATTTGTTAAATAATGTTAAAAGATAGAGTGTTAACTTACTTCACGCAGAATATATATATATATATATATATATATATATATATATATATATATATATATATATATATATATATATATAAATATATATATATATATATACATATATATATATATATATATATATATATATATATATATATATATATATATATATATAAATATATATTGTATATATGAGCCATTTATTTTGAAAGTGGCATAAGCCAATTTATTTTTTAACAAAGATTTATAAAAGTTTGTGTTTTAACATATACAATTATACCATTAGCTAGTAAAACTTTTTTCTAAAATATCTCAATTGAATATCTCAACACAATTGGTTCAAGCTTAAGAGTTTTCATTGTCCTTGCCAAAATTGTTTGCAAATTACTGGAAATTCAAATGCTTATTAACCTACGGTTGTATGTGTTATTAAAAAGTATTTATAAAATAAAACATTCAATTTTTTTATTAGAGAAATTCATACTATAAGATTGCTCTGAAAACAAATTCAACAATGAAGTAAAACTCTTTTTTTGTTTATTATAAAAAAAAGTTATTAAAAATGTATTAAAACACTAAAAAATTATAAATTAATTTAAACTAGGTTGGTAGTTATATTTGGAATGAATAATTTAGACTCTTTTCTATGTTACTCAAAATACAAAGTTAGAATTATGGACAACTTGAACTAAGTTTAAAAAAATTACTATAAATTTTTTATTTTATTTTGATGTTAAACCACCTCTCCCCCCCCCCCCCCCCATGCTTGAAAAGGCTACTACAGTCAAGGAGGCTAATTTAGTTGTTGTTAAAATCCTTTCTTAAGTCTATAACTTCGAAATGCGAACCTTGATGAACAAGCATGCTGCGCAGAGAAACAAGTTAAGCATGGTACTACTAGGAACATGGTGGGGATCAAACTCAGAACTTCTCGCTTATGAGGCAAACGCTCTACAACTACACCACTACCAAAATTTTCTTAACTTCATATTAGCTCAAGCCCTAAATTTACAGTAAAAGCTTACTTTCAAAAAGGGGTTTTGAGATTCCATCTAAAGGTAAGTTTTCACTCATTCGCTTTTTTATAGGAACAGGATAGGAAAGGGAAAAATAATCACCTAAGTATGCGTAGTTTTCTTTTAGACAAATTAAAACTAATACTACCCATGCCCACATAACTATTTTTCTCTTTCCATTCTCGTTCCTGTAAAAAAAACAATGAGTGGAAACTCACCTTAACATATTTATAAAAAATACCTGAGGTATTACAATATCCAGAAAGAAAAAAAAAAAATTCAACACAGATTTCTTTTTTGATTAGGAGCTGCCATCTGAAAGAAACAGGCAGAACTCATTAATGAACTTCTTCAAAAAATTTAATAGCTATAATGACAATATTTAACCATTTATATTTAAAACAACATATGCTGAAACATGTCCTTGCTATTTATACTAGAAGATCAACTTGAAAATTTTTCAAAATCTAGATCTAGTTTTCTAGATATCGGACTTCAAATTTTAATAAATATTTTAGGATTATTGACCGAATAGTGTCAAACATATTTTTAACCTAAAATTAGAACAAAACTCATACAGCCTTTCATTTTTATTTTTATCTTATTTAATTTTTATATGATAGTTAAATGAACTATGCCTAAGTTTTTTCTATATGAAAATTTTTGAAAACTCATTTTCACGTTACAAACAATACACCAAAAGATTAAAACTTTATTTTTAAGTTGGATTTCACAACTGTTTGAATATTACATAGAATGTGACGTAGATTTTTTCATACTTTAGATATGACATTTTTAGACATTCATGTTTAAGTATGTTTATACTGATGTAAAGTGAGAAAAATCAATTTTTGTGTTCTGGCAATACTTACTTTAACCTTTTTTATCATTTTTAGTTCTGAACCAATAATAAATAATCATACCTATTGAAAAGTATGCTCTACTTTCAAGTTTAAAAGTGATTCGACACCATTAGGTCAATATTCCTAAGATATTTGTCCAGCTTTAAAGTCCAATATCTAGAGAACCAATAAATATTTTTAATTTTATTTTAGATATTTTATTTTTGGAAATTTACCTTCTCGTATGAATAACATTAACATACTAAAAAATAACAGTTTCAATGAAGTTTTGAATCAGTTTTGAATAGGAATTGAGCTCTGCGTGATTCTTACAGAAAGTTTAAACAAATAAAAAGCAAATTTAAACAAATAAAAGAACCTTTTCTTTAAAACTCTTTGAAGATCATCTTCTAAAACAAAATATAAAAACATTAAATGCTTAAAATTCTTTGCAAGATCATAATATTAATTTGAATGAAATAAAATGCAAAGAACTAGTAAACATTGTAGAGTTTTTTTTAGAAAAAATAAAAATATTACAAATGCACTAAACGTGATAAGTAATAGAAATAATAGAAAAACCAAACATACTGGAATTGCAACAATATTTAAGAAGTTAATAATAAAATATATTAAAATAAAACTCAGGAATTAGAGCATATAAATCACCTAAAATATAAACAAGCATTTAAAAGATAATACAACTAAAATTTTTAGCAGATTTTAAAAACATAAGATCATTTATTAATTATACTCTGCATCTTGTTTCTATTATTCAATATGAACTTAAAAAATATGAAATAATAATACAATATAAACATTGTTTTAATTGTTAGCGCTTTTTATTGCTACAAGGATTTTTAATGATACTTCATTTACTTTTTTATTTTTTTTCTTGTTTTAATAAGTTTATGATTTAAAAAATGGAAAACCCAAAACTTAAAATATAATTCAACATGTAAAACAATATATTTTTATTGACCTCAAAGATAAACATATCAATCAGCCTAGATTTTTTTTTTAAGAAAAAATCAAGAAGCCTAATATTTTCTTTGCAAATAATGACATTAAAATTAATTAATTTTTTTTTTTTAATTTTAGAAAATTAACTTTTAACATATTTTCTCAAATTTGAGACATAAAAACACAAAGTGGGGATCCCTTTAAAAAAATTTTTTGATCTAATGACCTATGAAAATTAATATTTTATTCACTTGTAGTGAATACGCAAAAAAACTATAAAAAACATTACTTACCAGTGTTTTCTTTGTAATTCACAATTCTAAATAAAAATTTGTGTTTATTAATATTTATTTTAAACATTATATTATTATAGTATATAATACAACAACATTAAGCTACATTATAATTATCTAAAAAATTAAATTTTTAAAGGGTTACTTATTTGTACTAAAAATAGACAACTCAATAAATTTACTTTAAATAGACTGAAACTGAACTTTAAAAGTCAATTGTTTTTTTTTATTAGGTGAAAAATAAAAATAAAAACTTAAACTGACATTCAAAAAGTATTTTCAGCCATTATTAAAGCCTTCGACATTATATAAGCCTTCGACATTATTTTTATAATTAACTGAATATTTTAGTTGTTTCTACTTAACAAAACAAGATAAAACCAGATTAAAAAATTATACACTTGTTTATTAATTTTTATTACAGCTCCTTAGTTGTGGTAAAGGAACCTTTATATATATATATATAAAAAGCATCTCTATAGCCAAACAACTACAATTAAGGAAATAACTATTTTTTCATCGTTGTTGCAGCCCTTTTTTAATTCCATAGCTTTAAACCTTGACAAACATGGCCAATAGGTAGACTTGTTACTTTATTCATTAAAACTTTTCTTCCCAGCTGTAAAATCAAAAAAAAATCTGGATCAGCAAAACTGATTCCTAAAACTTAATTTTTAAAAAACGGTTCCAACATAACTTAATTAAGAAAATAGATTTTTTTGAACTCTGCTTAAACCACACAAATGTGGAATTATGGATAACTTGGAATGTGTTTAAACAAATTACTATAAAATATAAAAGTAACAAAAACAATTTCAATTGAATGCAAATTCAAAACATTTTCTTGATAATATTTAATAAAAATATTAACATTTTGGAAATACATGAATGTTGTTATCTTAGCTATCATTTTTTTTAATGAAAAGAAACGAATAATAATACTCAACACACCTAGAAAATCATAAGATATCTTTGAACTACAGGACTATTTAGTTAATAATTTTTTTTTTATTTAAATAGTTTGATTTTTCATCTGTGTTGATAAATTATGTTGCATGTATTGCACAGTGTTATAAAATAGGTTCTAACCTTAACTTACTGACCTGGGAAAACCCTTTGGTGAAATAATAGTTTTTACTATGGGATTACTTAGATATAAGTATCAAAATCAGATTACAAGATCCTGGCAAATTATTTACATTTGAATTTTCTTCTCAGTTAAAACACAAAATACATATTAATACGTATATTAAACGTTTAAAATACAAAACCTGTTTTAAACCTTTAATATACATATTAATATGCGTTAAAATGTATTATAGATGTATTAAACATGCCTTGTGTTTAATAAAATATTTTATCAATTGCACAATCATGCAAAATGAGACCTTATTTTGCTTTTTATAGTATTAAAAACCTCCAATTTACACACATAGATTATCCTGGCCATATTATAAAAATCCGGAGATTTTTTTTCCTTAAATATCCGGAAAAAATCCGGAAAATTTTTTTGTAATATCTGGAGTTTACAAAGAGATGTTAACAAGGAGGGAGGGGGCGTGCTCTCCTCCATTCTTTTATATTACTATAATATTACGCCAGTTTAAGAGTATTATTCACCGTATAGATAAATAAAAAATTCACCTTATTCACCGTATAGATAAATAAAAAACTGCATAGTTTTTTCATCAAAAAAAGAATAATAATAATGATAAAATTTTAACAATAATAATAAGAAGAAGAAGATAAAGTCAAAGAAGAAGTAGAAAACTATATTCAGGGCCGGCGCGAGTAGGGGTCACGTAGGGGGTGGGGGTGCCATTACAACTTTTGCCATTCAAAAAAAAAAAAAAAAAAAAAAAAAAAAAAGAAAAAAGTCCTTGTTTTTTAAAATTTACCGACTGCCATAACGACATTTGCCCACACCCCCCTATCGCGCCGGCCTTGACTATATTTAAATGCTGTTAAACAATGCAGAAACTGTTTTAGACATGCACTTATACATTTAAATACATAATGGATAATGAAATATTGCTTCAATTCACCAAAGATATACAAATAGATAAACGTTTAACGCGTTGTTAGAGATCAGAGGCGCCACCATAACTGAAATCCCATAGACGTTATTTGAGCGTTTTGGTTTTTTTGTAGTAATTTTACAAAATAAACCGACATATATCCGAGACTTTTGCTTGCCAACTTCTTTCAGTAAACATTTTATTACCTGTAAAACACCAACTTTTGGAAAATATAAATGATTTTTTTTTTAACTATTTTCGGAGCATACTTCAATTGCAGTAAAAAAAAAAGGAACTAATAATAATAATAAACACCAGACTTCTAAAATACAAAAAATTAGAAATCTTTTGTAATAAATATGTTAAAAAAGAAAATAAATAAATAAAAAATAAAAAGATATTGAATTATTTTTCTGTAATCAGTTAGTTTTCTACAATTAGTTCTTCCACTCAGAGTTTAAAATGTTTTAAACTTAATTTACAAAGTCTTCTTTTATAAAAAAATCTCTACGTTCAAAAACTAAAAAAGTTTAAACTTTTTAAATTTTAAGTTTATTTTAACTATGATAAACAAAAGGCGAGGCATTATTAATGATTCACGTGATCATTCATACGATTCAAAATTTAAAAGATTTAAAAAAATGATTTTTTTAAAATCTTTTAAATTAAAAAAAAAAAAACATATTTTTAAATCTTTTTAAAAAAGTGACTTTTTTTAAAAAAATATAATTAATTTTAACAGGCACTTTTTGAATTGAAAAGAAAACGTGCCTCGAAATGCGATGTTTTTAAAAACCTAGTAATGGCATTTAAAAGCAATTTGATTCACTTGACCTTTAGTCAAAGTACATATGTTTAGATTTCTTTAAAATAATTACATAGAATAAAATCCTTATAGTTTAGAATATAGTTTTATTATATAACACTTATTTGTATGAAATAACTTATTACTAACAAAGAAATTAATCTTAGTCAGTAATAATAAATTTTTTTTATAAGTTTTTTTCACTCTTTACGAAAACAAGTTGTACTGCATGACCATAATGTTACACCACGGTATTATAGTAACTGTAAGATTAATAGAAGTTTCTACTAGTTGAAGGTCATACCAAATTTCTTATTCTTAGATCAAACTATACATTGTTTCACTGTTGTCTAGAATTAGATTTTACTAATCTCAAAAGAGTTTAAATTTAACGATATTTCTCATATTTGACGGAAATTAAAAACTGATTTCTAAACGAGTACCGTTTATTCTACCATCGTCAAAACTTTTTAAAGTCTCCAATTAATAAGAAATTATGCGAAAAAATGATACTTTCAAGAAGTGTGTACAAAAAGAGACTTGCAATGGTACGACTGGACAGAAAACGAAATAATGATGCAGTAAATTTTGAACCACCGACAAACAAACTGAAAAAAGATTCAGTCCATAAGCGAAGCGATTTACTTGAAAAAAGAAAGTTTTTAACAATAAAAAAAGAAATCTCTTTGATAATAGCTAAAAGAGCTTGTTAAAAAATGTAAATTTACAATATTTTTAAAAAGGAGAAGAGTTTGACACGCATCGCTGACACGCATTTTATTTTTGATTATTTATTTTTGATTATTTTTATTTATGACACGCATTTTATTTTAAAAGTAGGAGATCATTCGCTCTTTTGCGCTGGGATTTTTCTTGAACTTTAATTAAAATGCTTATTCATTTTTGGTTTACTCTGCGAGGGAAATCTTTTCATCTTTTTTTGGCTTTGTTTGTTAACTAAATATAGCGTTCCGTAATTTATTGACAACAAATTTACTGTTTATATTTACTTGTTACTGTTTCATTTGATGACAGTAATAAACAGAAAAAATTTTATAAATTGTATTTTCGAGAATTATTTAATTATCCGGAAAATATAAAAAAATTTAAAAATATCCGGAATTCCGGAAATATCCGGAAAAAGATAATTCCTGTACACAGGCTTTCACAGGAAGCCGTGCGATTTCACGTCTTTATATGACCACGCAATAAAAAAATGTTTTAACGATTTGACCACGGCATATTTTTAAAATTTAAAAACGCACTACAAAAACTTATCTGAAAAAAAAATCTAAAAAAATAATAAATATCAACGAAAAAGAAAATAAAAAAAATACTTAGTTGAAGCTAAAACACAATATATATATATATATATATATATATATATATATATATATATATATATATATATATATATATATATATATATATATATATATATATATATATATATATATATATATATATATATATATATACATAAAATGCAACTAAAACAAAACTCATCAAACTAAAATGTTAGTCTATTTAATTTAAGCATTAAAAAACCTTTTCAATCTTTGTTTCAACATTTTTATATATTTTTTATTTATTTAATATGTTCAAAAGTTAAATATTTCTCATAAAAAATACATAGTTATATAAATAAAATAAAAAAATATTTTATTAATACTTTTTTTAAAATTAATTAGAAGTGTTTTTTTTTTTACTTCATTAAAAGCGTTTCGATAATATAAAAGCATTTAAGATCAAACTTATTAAATTGTAACGGTTTTCTATAAAATATTTTTTTAACAAAATTTTGTTTATCTTTTTAAATGCATTAACTTTAATCATTCTTATATTTAAATTCGTTAAAGAAACTTTCGTAGTCGTAGAATGTCATCGTTTATAAAAACAAAACAATTTTTTAATTTTTAAATAAGATTTATTTTAGAAATGAACACTTAAACAATTTATATGTTTTTAAAATATATATATATAACTGTCAATTATATTTAAAAAACAAAACTTTTTTTTCAGTAAATTGTTACTTGATTTCAGTAAATTGTTTACTAAAATCGTTTCACTAATATAAAAACATTTGTTAAGAAGTTTTGATGTAATTAATTTCACTTTTTTAGAATATTTTTTATTTAGTGCATTTCTAAAATGTTTTTTGAATTAGCGGCGGTCAAACCGTCATAGCAAAATGTAACTTGCATGGTCATATAAAGACGTGAAATCGCACGTCTTCCTGTGAAAGCCTGAATTTACATCAATATAAACAAGGAAAGCAAAAAAAAATATATATTGAAGTGATACAAGTAACAAACAAAATATATTCATAAAAAAACTGTTTCTTTTAAATGGAACAAGTTCAAAAATAACTTATTCATAAATTCTTTTTTAAAATGACTAATTGCAAATAAAAGTCTCAGATCACAGGACATGACAAATTCCTGGTCTTTCAATTTAATCAACTCAAATACTTGCATAACATTAGTATAATTTTCTTGAAGCTCTACAGAGACAGCAATGATGAGTTGTTGTTTTACACCAGTGTCCTTTAGGGTAATTCCATGTCAATTGAGCCAGAAAATTTCAAAAATGTCACCATACATCTCAGATTTTGCTGATTTTTATACAGTTGAGAGTACTTAGTAAAACAAAAAATCCTTGAAAATTTTAGCTTCTAGCTTCAAGAGGATCATGAAATATGATCATTTTACTTTTAACTGATCTTGGCCAGGCCCCTCTTGTCCCCTCAGAAGTGTGACCTTTGTTTAAAGGTTCCAAGTCACTTAGCTTTAAAAATATTTGATCTTTTAACTTAAAAATTTGTACCTGGCTTTTTTCAGGGTCGAAGAATCCAATGAAATAATCAGAAATGTAAAAAAAAAATTTTAAGTACTTGTAATTATCAATTTAAATAAATTTAGGCAATTTTTTATATACCTGGTTTTGATGCTCAAGAAAGCCATGTGGCCTTGATGATATAAAAAAAAAAAATTGTACACATTATTCTATGTCTAATGATCTTTCAGAAAACATAAAAATTTTGATCTGCAAGTATATGGACTTCCATATATGGTTAACGGGGCACAGGCCCCACTACTTTGTAGCAGAGTCTTGCCATACATTTTTCACTACCTTTCAGACTAGCTGGAACGATGAAAATTTTGGTATTTATGTAGTGTCAATAAATGTGCATTTTAAAATTAAAAAAGAGCCCAAGACACTAGGAGAGGGGGCTGGGGGGATGTGCCCCACTTTTTTGACCGGAATCTTGAGATGGATTTTTCAGTATCTTCCAGACAAGTGTAAGCTTTGAAACTTTCAGCATTTGTGTAGTCCTGATGAACATGCTTTAAAATAGTTTCAGGTCAGACGACTAGAAGGTCCATTGGGCTGGGGCACCAGGGACCATGCCCCATTTATTTTCTCAAAAAAAAAAATTTTTTTTTTGTCTTAAATTTAAGATAACTTTGAAAATATTGTATTTAAATATTTTATTGCTTTATGCTTGTTCCGTTTTACTTCATTATTTACAAAATAAAATACAAAAAAAAGAAATTGTCAAGATAATGCTAAGATTAGCTTAGATGCATTGACGGTCAAAGTATACAAACGTCCATTTGTTGTTACAGGTGCATCAATTATACAAGTTATGTTGGTAATTTAAACCCAACACTCATCTACTCTAGATGGCCAGAAAAGTTTATTAAAAAGACCGTGCGGGTGCATAAATGTTACCATAACATCTTGCTCTATATTATCAACTTCATTGATCATACCAATCCAATCAAACGCATCATATTTACACATATTGAATTAACCAAATTTAAAGGCATCAATGTTAATTTGCTGATCATTTTGAGAACTTTGAATACCAGAAAAAGAAAAAATGGCTGTTATATGAACATCTTCACTTGTTCGTTTAAAGCTAATAGTATCTATAGATTCTGGTTTAAATTGATGATAGCTCCTAGTTCCAGGGATTGTTCTACTTAGCTCAAAACGTGTTTTCAAAGTGGTGCGCAATTCTGTCAGTCTTTCTTTTTCCATCTTGAAAAAAATAATCCCTTTAATATTGTTAGTACAGTAGTCAAACATTTTGTTACAATTCAATATCTGGTCAATATCTTTAATTTGGTATATAGTGACGTTGAAATATCTTGCAGCAAAATTTCTTGACCAAGACTCGGGTGTAAATGTTAATAACTGAATTTTAGTTTTTTGGTCAGAAACAATTAACTTTTCTTTTATTTCTGCTGTTAGTTTGTCTAAATCATTGCATTTACTTTTGTCAATAATTTTTGTATGAGGAATTTTATGCTTCAGTTCTTCTTCCCTAACATTATATACTTCTGAAATATGCTCTTCATACTTTGACATTATTTTTATAACTTTACTTTTACCAACAGATAGCCGTTGATGCTTTGGAATGCCATGAAGTTTTATGGGGGATACACCTATTGTTTCCAAACTAACATTTAATGCCTCTCGTGACTTTTCAGAAGTAGCACATGAAATAGATTCCTCAAATTCACAATTATCTTGTTCATGAAATTTACTGATTATAGCGTCAAAGCAGCTCCGACAAAGTGATATCCAGGCACAACATTTGGAAAATTAATTCTCAATTGCTTTGCCATGTCTAATGTTATTACATGACTCCCTGAAAAGAAAAGAACAATTTGATTTTAGTAATTACCTATGAATATGAAAATTATTTGTACTTATTTCCATATACATTGCATAACCAGATCAGCTTTTTTTCAAACTTTTATAAACTAGTAGATTTTAATTTCATTATTCAAAAAAGATTTTACAATAATTTT
The DNA here is from genome assembly GCF_022113875.1 of Hydra vulgaris. Taxonomy (NCBI): domain Eukaryota; kingdom Metazoa; phylum Cnidaria; class Hydrozoa; order Anthoathecata; family Hydridae; genus Hydra; species Hydra vulgaris. The sequence continues at coordinate 32,239,537 of NC_061166.1, read as the reverse complement.
TTATCAACAATATTTACCTTTGATTTGTGCCCCGTTAACCATATATGGAAATCCATATACTTGCAGATCAAAATTTTTATGTTTTCTGAAAGATCATTAGACATAGAATAATGTCTACAATTTTTTTTTTTTATATCATCAAGGCCACATGGCTTTCTTGAGCATCAAAACCAGGTATATAAAAAATTGCCTAAATTTATTTAAATTGATAATTACAAGTACTTAAAATTTTTTTTTTACATTTCTGATTATTTCATTGGATTCTTCGACCCTGAAAATAGCCAGGTACAAATTTTTAAGTTAAAAGATCAAATATTTTTAAAGCTATGTGACTTGGAACCTTTAAACAAAGGTCACACTTCTGAGGGGACAAGAGGGGCCTGGCCAAGATCAGTTAAAAGTAAAATGATCATATTTCATGATCCTCTTGGAGCTAGAAGCTAAAATTTTCAAGGATTTTTTGTTTTACTAAGTACTCTCAACTGTATAAAAATCAGCAAAATCTGAGATATATGGTGACATGGCCTGGCTCAATTGACATGGAATTACTCCTTAGAAACCTTGCTTGTACAGTTAAGCTTTGCTGGGAGAATACTAGATTCATGATTTAATTCAATAATTTCCAGGCTAACTTTCTAAAACCCAACTCCTTCGTCAATTCCAACCTTTACAATGTGATATTTTGTTGTACTTCTCATGGCTATAATTTCATTTTTAAGCTCATGGTAGTCCTTGCAATATACTAGATGTGTTCAGTTTAGCTCTAATTATTATATCTAATGATTGATCATAATAATCTAATAATTATTATGTTCAGTTTAGCTCTAATTGCAATATACTAGATGTGTTCAGCTATCAGAGAGATTTGCTGGAAACCTCAAAAGGGACAGGGCTTTTTACACCATGGGTTCAAGTAGCCCCTATTGTGGGGCTACTTGAACCCAACCTTAACCCCTCCCCCCCCCCCAAAAAAAAAGGGGGACTGAAGTTCACCCAAACATTTTTTTTTCTACAATCATCATTACTAATTGATAAGTCTTTAAATTAGCAACATCAAGTTTTTTTCACGTTGACATAAATATGAAAGAGAACCACAAACATCAAACATGTATCAAACTTGTGTTCAAGTATGGCAGTATGTCATCGAATGAAAATTTCACAAATGTTATATTTGTAAATGTTCTTAATTTATAGTTTTTAACAAGTATTTTTATGTGTCATATGATGTGGTAATGTGTTTTTATAATGTGTTATATAAGGCTATATGGGTTTATATTTTTTTAGTGTTTCTATGTGTGTGTGCTGTTAGTAGTTAAAATATAAACAATAAACTCTGGATAATTCAATAACCCTTAACTTAAACTAATTTTAAAATTTTATTTAAGCCTTTATTTATGGATTATACTCCCAATGTCTCTTAAATTCTCTAACAAGTTAATTTCTTGGTCCCTTTTAAGGTTTGAGTAATTTAGAGTTTACTTTAAATTACTCAAAAATTACTGTAATATGTTATGTTATTTGTTAATTTTGTGATGTTATTGTTGTGTTGTTTTGTGTTGACTTGGTTTACTTTCATGATTATTGGGTAGTTTCATACTGAAACTGGCTACTTAATACATAAAATCATTCACTAAAAGCTAAGGATTCAGTTTTCAAATAAAAACAAAGGTTTATCTTATTGTGATCATTTACTTTCAGCCTTGCTTTTTTAAAAAGAGTTGTTAATCCAAACTTGCAACAATAAATCTCGTAAAAACTTTCACAAAAAATAAACAACTTCACAAAAAAAAAAGTCGAATTCCTTCTCCTATGACTGATTTTGAAAGTTCCTTTAAAGCAGAATTTAAGAAATGTTCTTAATGTTGATTGTATTCAAAAAACTAAAACTAAGTTTGATAATCTTCATATCATTTACTAAAAAATATATAATAATCTGCTTCAAATTAAATTGTTTTTATAAAAATTTTGTAGTTTTTTCTTAAAAGTTTATATTTTTAATTTATCTTAAGAAAATTTGTTTGTTTGTTTCTCAAATAAATATTTATCTTTGGAATTATTGTTTTGAATGGATATATTGGCTAGGGGTGTCCAAAAAACAACTTTTTTGAGAAAAACCTGCTGACACCCCCTAAATGTGTTTTATCTAATGCAAAAACACTAGGTTTAAAATTTTTTTGAACAAAAATTATTTTTAGGGGTAGCTCAAGGCCCTCAAAAATTTGACGGGTCCCTAATATTTTGAAAAAAAAACTTTTTCTAAAGTATGTCAACCTGGTACTCAAAATAAGCAAAATTATATAAAAAATTTAAAAATGATAATAATTTTTTATAAAAATAATTTTTTTAGGTATAAATGCATAAAAACTATTGTTTTTAAGCTGAAAATAAAAAAAGTCAATATTTTCAGGTTTTTTGAGAATAATTTTTTTTAGGCATGTTTTTTATGTAAAATGATTATTATTTTTGAAGTTTTTATACAATATCGCTTCTTTTGAGTACCAGGTTGACATACTTTAGAAAAAGTTTTTTTTTCAAAATATTAGGGACCCGTCAAATTTTTGAGGGCCTTGAGCTACCCCTAAAAATAATTTTTGTTCAAAAAAATTTTAAACCTAGTGTTTTTGCATTAGATAAAACACATTTAGGGGGTGTCAGCAGGTTTTTCTCAAAAAAGTTGTTTTTTGGACACCCCTAATATTGGCTATTATTTTGAATTGATATATTGGCTATATATGAATGGAAACCTTTTGTACAATCAAGACGGTTTCCATTTGCATTAAGTATCGATTTCACAAACAACAGGTTCAATAATTTATTTGCCTAATTCTGCAATGAAAACAGCTTAATTGTATGTATTTTTTAAGAGTTTTTTTACAGAAAGGCTTTTATAAAAAATATCAAACAGATAAAACTAACTTATTTGAAATAACTAGGTCTCTTGGGCCCATTTTTAAATGTCCAAATTTACTTTTTAAATAAATCTTAATGAGAGGGTTAAAATATTATTATCATGAGTTTCCAAAAATACCTGAAGAAATGTTACACAACTGTCTTATTTGCTCAAGATTGAAGTAAATAAGTAATAAGGTAATAAGTAAAGATACTAAATAAGTTCTAAAGTATATTAAAATAATTGTCCAAAAAATTGACTAAAAGTCAAGAACATTAAGTAGTCAGTAAAATGTGAACTGCGAAGTTTTTAGCAAAAAGACAATATAATGACCACAACAGTTATGACATTTAAAAAACATTTGCTCATCAATTTTTTAAATTAAATATAATAGTATTCAAAATATTTTATTTAAATTAGACTGTTTTCTTTTAAATAAATTATAACTTAACAAGCAATAGATTTATGGTTCGTAAAAATGTTTGCATCTTACCTACTTCCAGAACTTTAAATTGATTTAATTTTATCGGTTTACTAAAATAAATATAAGTATAAAGACTAAACTAAGAACAAGTTTAGAAACAAAAAAAGTTAAAACAAAGTTAGGTATGCTGGTCTTCTATATAAGCTTGCTATATATTTAACTATATAAACCATGAAATAGAGGCTTGACTTGGAACCAACAAGAAGAAATTATAGGATTATTCAGTGGAGAGAGAAAAGACATCAGCCCAAGGACCGTCTTAAAGAAAATCACAAAAAGAATCCCAGTCGGCTTTAGGATTGTAGTAAGTAGTTCAATTATAGGATAAGATCAAAGAAGAAGTAAAAGATTTATATAGACCATTGCATGGTCAGAACGACCTAAGAGAAAAAAAAAAGGAGAAACAGAACAAAAGCTAGGGTCAGGGTACTTACATCAAAAAGAGTGCATTCTTGAAGGAAAATGAGAAAGAACAAAGAGATAGGTAATAGAGTGAAGAAGTGTTATAAGGAAGCACATAAAAAAATGCTCCAAGGACTCAAACCTGATTTCTCAAATAATAGGCAAATTGATGCCCAAGCCAAGCATGTGACAATTAGAGTCTTAAATTAAAAGGATACTACCCATCAATACTGAGGTCTTAAAGGGTACCAAACTTTCAACACATGTTGTATTCATATGAAAGATAATGTTAAAAAAAAAGGTTTGAATCAAGTTTTTTTGATTAAAAATAAATAATGAATGCATACCAAGAAAAACTAATATTGTTGTTTTAGCAGAAGCTCGTCTTCTCCATTTTATTCAAAAACTCAGACTCTTTAAATTATACGTCGCAATCTACAAACTTCGGCGATTCCTTCAAGGCGCGTTAATTCATAAAAGTTTTAGTATTTGACGTCACGGTAGACTTTTAACAAATGAAAAGTGTAATTAAACAAAGCTGTATTTTTCAATTATAGTTCAAAAAGTACGATGTAGTATGTTTTTAAGATACAAAACAAATTTATTTGTTTTATTTTCCGAACATCGCAAAAAAATTATTGTAAAAAGTAAAAATAATAAATTATTTTTATTTTATAGGAGCAACTTATTTTTTACAGATATCTTAATAATTTTTAGATTTATATATCTTACTTATATTTCTTTTATTTTTAAATTAAAACAAATATTAAAGTTTTACTTACCAATGTTATGATTTCATATGAGTATTTTACATTATATAGAAATTATAAATTCAGTCTTTGGTTTTTGTGCAAGAGTGCAGAATTATATATTCTGAATCTTACTTATTTTCATTTAAACAATGGGAACTATTTTCCAACTTCTCTAGTCATTTTTACGCAATGACATTTTTTGTTTTTCCGAAAAAAAGTATTAACAATTACTTTTATTAACTGACAATATTAATTAGAAACTATTAAATTTTTTTATTATAAAAAATTTTTGATTACGTTGATTTAATTTAAAGTTGTTAAATTTCCTGAATTGGATGTGGATAAAAAGAAAATATCATTTTATTTTGCATTTGATTTTTGATAACGAAACTTTTAAAATGTCAGCAATTCCATACCAATTAGAACCTGTTAAGGTTATGAAAAAAAAGGACAAGAATACACTAAACAATACAGTTGACAGTAGTATCAGATATGAAAATTCGTAGAAGGATATGATCCTGGTTTAGCATTACAAGTACAATTAATAGCAGCATAAGTCGGCATTATAAATTTTGATTATAAATTTACTGTTCAATATTTTATAACCATCAAATTAAAAACATGAAGTACATATATTTTCACCCATTTTACTAATATTTAACAAAAATACTGACAAATTATTATTAATTAACGCAATAATTAACACATTAATTAATGCAATAATTCAAGATATATGGTAATTTAAATTGTCAAAATGTTGTAACACGCATTAAAAAACATTATATTTGGTATTTCCCAATTTTTGTGTCTTATTTGGCATTTGTCTATTAACAAAAAAAAATTTAAAAACAAAATGTTTTTAAAAACATAAAAAAAAGTTTTAAATAGTTCAGTAAATTAACAATGCATTAACCCACAAGCTTTTGGAGCATTGTCAATAACAATAATTTATCAGGAAATAAACTATCGAGTTTAAATGCACTATTTGGATAGTCCAATAAAAGTGCAGACTATTTCAATAGGGGTAGCGAAAATAACCAAATATTTTATATTTAAGTATAAATATTAATGACTTTTAATTTTTTTACATAAAAAACTAAAACAAAGAAAAAAAAAATTTTAACAAATATATAGTGATTAGTTTTCTCGCATTGATAAAAGCAGTTTAGCAAATACATTTAAAAAACAAATTTGAAAATTGTCGATGTTTCTAGCGCAAATAATAAAGTATTTCCTAAATATACTGACTGAAAGTAGAGTAGTGAAAAACTTGTATATCAAAAAATGTTCTTATTTTTATATTTATGGCCTTGACAATGTAAACCAAAAGCATTAACAGGGACATCATCCATGCGCAACATAGCACGGTTAATACTCTGACATTTTTCAGTTGCTTATGAAATCAGCCTCTCTGAGGCTGATTGCATCAACAACTGCTGCTACCACAGAGTTCAGGAAACCTTACTACCAGAACCTTTTAACTGATTTTTAAAGCTGTACACTCATTAGGAAATCACAGAGTTGTATAGCTACTATCAAGGAGGCACAAGCAAAATTCTATGATTAGAATCAAGAAGATCCAGCATTCATCATTCTAAACAGAAAATGATGCAACACAGGTTTATATCTACCTAAACCTTTTAGATGACCTTTATTCAACCAAGAACTCCAAAACTGGAAAATTTGAGCTGAATGCAGTTAATATCTGCCTAAGATGAGTAATTTTATTGAGACATTATCTCTAGTGTTGCTTCAATTGTCGCTTAAAAATTATTATTTAAAGTTATTAATTATTTTATGACTAAAAATATTTATAATAGTTTTTTAAATAAACTTTTATTGGTATGTTAAACAGATTTTCAAAAATGAAATAACAAAAAATTAAAAAAAAAAATTAATCATAAATTTTGAATTAATTTTTTCAACTCAATTCAAGAAAACTGTATTGGGTGAAAATAAGGATCTATCAGAAGTAATATAAACGGTAAATAGTACTATAAAATGGTAGATATATTTTTACTGATAATTAATATTATCTAATATACCTGAGTGATAGGATTCTTTTGTATATAAGTTATTGTTGACTATTATTAGATTCTATTAGACTCATATCATAACTATAATATCCTACTATGTCTATTAGATTCATATCATAAACATTCATTTTTCATATAATATCATATTTCAAATACTCATACTTCATATAATATCATATTTCAAATATTATTCTTTGTTGATAATCATAACTTAAAAATCATAAACCAGTTTTTTTCACTTTTTGTTTAAGTTTTTTTAAAAACATAACCAGTAATGCACAAAAAACTCAACCTCAATTGTGCATTATTAACTTGCCTTTTTTGTCAGAGAAGTGATTTAATGCATTACAAAAACTTATTGTAGTAAATGTAAAGGAGTACCGCTTTAATTACACTTTTATTAGGATATTTTTACAAGAACATTATTTATTTTTCACAAAAAAATGACTTAATGTGTATTATTGGACTTTATGAAGCAAGAATTTTAATTAAATGGTTGTTTTAGCCTAGCTTTAGTCATTGCATTAGATAACTAATCTAAAATTCTATCATTAATCTTTGGTAGATATATTTTCTGTTAACAAAGACAATTAACTAGTTTAAATCTATTCTGAAAACTTACTTTACATCTAAGACATCATTTTCTTGCACAACTTCTATACTTTCTTGAGGTGGAAAATAAAACCCATCATGATATAAAGAAACATTTTCTCCATAGTTAAAAAATCTCTTTTGAATCAAGTAACATAAATCTGCAACCTTTTGGCACTTTTCTTTGTCAACTAAGTAACATACTTTTCTTTGATCAACATTGGCAGAAAAATCTGTAAATTTTAGCTTAATTCTCATGATTCAGTACTTGAAGTATATAAAAAAAAGTAATTATCTAGATAAATCTTCATAACAAATTAATTATAATTTTTAAACTTAATTATATATATATATATATATATATATATATATATATATATATATATATATATATATATATATATATATATATATATATATATATATATATATATATATATATATATATATATATATATATATATATATATATATATATATATATATATATATATATATAACAACAACAACAACAACAAGATATTTATTTTCCTTTTCAAATTTTTTCAAATTACATATAATCATATAATAACAATAATAATATTATTTATAATAATATAAACAATATAATTATAATAAAATATAACAAATAAGAATAAATATAAATAATTATTTGAAAAGGAAGGTGTCACTCAAACAGAAGCCTGATCCAAGGAGTGACACCAAATAATTATAACAATAATAATTAAAAATAATAATATTATCTATAATAATACAAACAATATAATTATAATAAAATATAACTAATAAAAATAAATATAAATAATTATTTAAAAAGGAAGGTGTCACTCAAACAGAAGCCTGATCAAAGGAGTGACACCAAATAATTATAACAATAATAATTAAAAATAATAATATTATCTATAATAATACAAATAATATGATTACATGAGTATCACTCATGATCAAAATGAGTGATACCAATTAATTATAACAATTAGTATAATAATAAAATAATAATAAAAATAACAAATATGAACTGAAAATCGCTAAGAAAATAAATAAAATAATAATAACAACGAAAAAGCTAAAATAAGTTGAATAATAAGACAAAAAATATGAAAAAACTCAACAAAAACAGCAAACAAAAATAAAAATAATTAGCAAAACAGAACAAATAAAAAACAAACCTAACACAAACGAAAAAACAAAACACAAAAACTACAAGAAAAAACGCAAAAACTACAAAACAAAAAGGCAAATACAAATACTTCTACAAAACAAAATTAAATTAAAAAATAAGGATAAACTTTAGTTATTTTTTGCAAAATAAAAAAAAAAGGTGTAGAAAATTAGGTAAAATAGAAAAACAGAAAACAAAAATACAAATAATTAGCACAAATAATAACAAACTTTACGCAAACGAAAAGAGAAACACAAAAACTACAAAACAAAATGCATACACAAAATGATAATATTCAACAAATGCAATATTTAATAAAAATAATTAATGGTAATACTATAATATTAATATTTAATATAATAATAAAAAATAACATAACAAATATCATATATGTGCCACAAAAAAAAAAAGCTGTAGAAAAATTGGTTGCGATTTTTTACGTTTTAATTAGTTCTTTTAATTATTATTTTGAACATTTTTCGAACATTTTTCTTTTACATTGGTAATTTGCTGTTAACTGATTCTTTTTGCTTTATTTTTGTTTGATTAAATCTGTTCATTCTTTTTTTTCTTTTATTTATTTTCTTGTTTTATTTTTTCTTTAATCTTTTAGTTTGTTTAAACCCTTCAATTATTTTCTTTGTTTACATTATTTATAACTAATCTTTTTTACTATTTAAAAATTTCCTTCACTTTTACTTTGCTCTTTTTTTCCTTTTCACCGTTAGTTAAATGTTTCTGCCATTTGCGATGTCATTTTATTCACAAAACCCTGATCAGCATTCAAAAAAAACTAACTGTTGACCTTCAAGTATTTGGGGTTGGCAAAAAATGGCTGACCTTACTTTTATCTTTTATGTGTCATTTTTTATAACAATGAGGGCTGTGTATATATATATATATATATATATACATATATATATATATATATATATATATATATATATATATATATATATATATATATATATATATATACACATATATATTTATACATATATATCAGGGGCTATTCTAGGAAAAATGTTTGGGCGGCAGTACCCCCATCCCAAGAAAATTTAGCTGAAATATTGCCATATGTAGGCGCTTTTTTGCAAAAAAAAAAAAATAATATTTGCCGTAAAAACATAACAAAATAAAAAGGTCCTCAAATTTAAATTGGGCAGGGCCCAAATCAATGCCTAAATACAGTCGACTCTGTCGAAATGGTCTAAAATAGCCCCTGTATATATATATATATATATATATATATATATATATATATATATATATATATATATATATATATATATATATATATATATATATATATATATATATATATATATATATATATATATATATATATATATATATATATATATATATATATATATATATATATATATATATATATATATATATATATATATATATATATATATATATATATATATATATAATACTTTGTATTTTATATGTTAAAATAACAAATCTAACAAAAAAAAATTTTAAAGGAAAAATACTTTAAAAAAAATATCTTTTTTAATTTTTTTAACAGACACATAATAAGATATTCTCAAATAAATACTTTCAGCATTTTAAAAACAAAAATAATAACAATCTTATGTGTAACAAAAAAAACAAAACAAATATAATAGCTCCAGAAATAAATATTAGTATATTAAAAATAATATTACTATATTTATTATCAAATTTGAAAGCCATTGCACAGATCATTTAGAAGAACTTTATTTGATAAACTAGACTCAAATTTTCTTTCTAGATTTTTCTTTTAACAAAAGTTATCGTGCATCAAATACCATCATTCCTCTTGTTCTTTTCTTGTACATTATACGATAGCCACACTCACGACACCGAATTGGATCACGTGCCTTTATAGTATTTTCAGAGTGACACTCGCCACATGTATAAACCATATCCTTAACAATAGAGGCACCTTGTTGTAAAGCATCCATAGTTATATAATTAAAATTTACCTGTTAAAAAAAATGTTAAGCAAATTTTAAATCAAACAACAACAATCTGATATAATTCTGATATTATACTTTTTTTAAATACATTAGGTCAACTTGAGAGTTTTTCAAATTGTTGACCAAATGTTGCTAGTTCAAACAATGTAAGATTTAATGAACATTTTGTCAAGTCCAAACAAGGCATAATAAGTTTTTTGAAAACGACATTTTACTTTTTTATGTTATAAAATTAAATCACTCTAAACTATACTTATCGGTTTTAACAAATTTTCAAACCCATTTAACATGTTTAATTTTATGTACTCAAATAAACAGATAAACTGAAAAAGTACTCAGTTTACTTTTTCCATTTAGCTTTTGTTGGTTATATTTTTGCTGATATAGGTTACACAAGAGCAACTTTTTATAAGTACAAAACTTTTGATAGAAAAGCTAAAAACAAAATAATAATTTTGGGTTTAAAATTTCAATTTTATATGCATTATATTTTTTTTTTGAATTAGAAAACTAATATTTTTATGTCTTGTAAATGTAAGTAAAACAATAAATACAAAAAATATCAGTTATTATCAGTTATTATAAAAATTAATTAGTTATTTTTATCATTATATCGTTAGCCAATTTATAGTGTTTAATGAAAAGCAAAAGTATTTTACATATAAATATAATATATAAAATATATTTTAAATATAACGAAAATGTAAAACGAACGGTCAAATAAAAAAAGAAAATGTTGATATACTCAGATTATTTGCAAAATTTATTATCACTATTTAATTTAGGCATTTACAAGCTAAAATTAAAACCCATTTATTTTTATTTTTAAAAATAAAAAAAACTAAAAACTTAAATATGATATAAATTAGATCACAAATTTGTAAAAAAATAAAAATCATTTATTGAAACCACGCTTTCCCTGCACCCTCGTGAACATATTTTAAAACGAATTTTGTAGGAAGCCGTAATCTGGCATTTAAACTTTGTTGGCTTAATAACAGTTTTAAAATTAGGTTTTTTAATATTTAAATGAAGTTCCTGTGCGATTACGTCGTATACGACGATTATTCCAGAAAGTGGTTTGTTTCTTCTATAGTCATTTAAAGTTTGGTCAAATAGGTCAAATAGACAATTTTCATTTTAATTGACACTTCTGTATTTTGAACACTTGCGATTCTCAAATAATTAAGCAAAAAATTACGAAGCAATAGGATCTGCCCGTATTTCCAAAAACTTGAAAAATTATCTAAAATATATAAAACAAAATAACCTACAAATGTTCAATTGACAAAAATATGGTTATATGCTTACAAAATTTTGACTAAGTAAAACCATCGATAAAATGATAAAATATTATTGCCGAGAAGAATACAGGCCAAAATATTATTGCCGAGAAGAATATAAGCCAAACATAGACCAAACTCTAAAAAATTTTAGCCTAATGTTTTTTGCTTTTTCAATCATCGCAATCTTTTGCAAAGCATCCTTATGCGATAGAGTCGTAGAGCGCTCTCTTTCGAATTCAAAGGGTTTTGAGAGGTGTGACCACAATAAAGTAGCCTCTTTGATTGTAGTGGCCCTCTGGGCCTACTAGGCATCACTAAGCGGAAATATGATTTTACAAGCACTTCTTGAAAAATTTTCTAAATTTTAACTCTATAAATATTTTTCTACGGAATAAGGTTTTTTAAAAAATAAAATTTCGTATTTTATCAATTTTGCTTTTATAAAAAGGGAAATTTCAGGTTTAAAAAAAAAGATGTTTTAAATAAATATTTCAATTGCTTATGATAAAAATCAAACTATTATACTTATATTTTTCTAACTTAGTTATATATTTAATTAATTAAAAACCAAGAAAAGTCTAAAAAAGTTATTGCATAATACTTTTT
>NC_061166.1:32082355-32222355 GCF_022113875.1 Hydra vulgaris | reverse complement strand
CTACAATCTTCAGCCATTACCATTGATGACGCGCTACGTTTGAATGGACATCTGCTGGAAAATTTTAAACGAATTAGGGGCTCTTGGTTGCAAATTTGATAAAAGGCTGTAGTTGTAGCTAAATCACTAGGATTCAAAGCTGAACTCGCAACTAAAGGAAAGCGCACTTTCAAGATGAGGCATCAAACACAGCCTATTTCCTTTTCAGTTAAACAAAAGAACGTAAAGTGAACGTTTTTAATATTGATTTAGATAGTTTGATCCAGCAGATTGATTCAAGATTTAAGATGAGAAAGATGTTTTCATTTGTCTGGTTGGATAATGATAATCTTTCTGTTTAAAATAAAGTATGAAAACTTGCACGGTTTTATCCAAGAGATCTGAACAAAAAGATTGTCATCGAAGAAGTTTGCCTTTTAAAAATGTTCTCAAAACAATTATCAAGTAAGTTAATCCAATGCAGCTACTCGATCTAATTTTTTTAAAAGAAGCTTGAAACCCTTTTTTCATACATTATTTTCATTTTCCAGATGAACAATCCTTTAGTAAACTAAAAATTGTAAAAAAAACTTATCCGTTTGACCATGGGTTAGGATCGCGTTACTGATATTTGATTATTTTTATTAAAGAAGATTTTTGCTAAAAAGGTTAGCTACGACAATGTCATCGATATTTGGGTGGCCATAAAAGCTCAAAAAGTATATTTTTAAGCGGCTTATTTACCTTTCTTGAAGGTTTTGTTGATTGATTTTTTAATAGTTTTAAAGCTAATATTTGATTCATGTCAGTTTTGATTAATGAACCGTTTCTCAACCCAGAGAATTAATAGTAAAAATACAATATGCTGTATCAGAAACAAATAACTGCTTTGTTCACAAAAATTTTAAAATTTTAAACTTTTTTAATTTCAAATTTAATAATTGATTTGAATTAAGGGCACTGCTCTTCATTTTTGACCCAGGTGCCAATGGCGCTCATGAAGGCCCTGCTTTAACATTTTAATAATTGAATTGAAATTAAATCAAAGCATTTTAGGCTTTTTAATTTTAATTCAATAAAAATAAATATAACTTCAAACTCTAGTTGACAATCTTTAAAAATAATTTAAAATTTTTAAAAGATTAAAAAATATTTATTAAAATAGTGTTTGTATTTTTAACATTGTAAATTGCATCTGTTTGATTTAAATTATACTATTGAGTTGCAATTGATTTTATTGACCAGGGTTGGGGTCAATTGCATTTGATCAAATACAAACACAAATACATTAATTCTAGATTTCCATACACAAATTTAAATATAAATATATTCAATCGGTATTTTCTAAATACAAATATGTGTAATTTAGGTTAAGAAAAAATATATAAATTTTATAGAAGAATTAAAACAAGTCTTCTAATAAATATCTCTTAAAAACAAATTTTTAATTTAGTTCAGTGTAAAAAATAAAATATAAAAAACTCTTGCTATTTCCTGAAAAAACACTGGTAAACCTAGTTTACGGTGCTGCAAATACATTTCAATCCTAATATAAATATAGATTCAAAAAAATTTTTTATCAAATAAAATACAATTACTCCAAATTAGCTTATTTTTACCAAATACAAATACGTATTTGACCCTAACGCTGGTGTTAACATTGGTTTTACTGTGTACAATTTTAATCTCTTTATTTTTATGAAAGTAATGCTAGTTATTTTATCTGACTATTTGTTTGTTTTTTTGCTTATAGATTTGCTTCTTGCTGCTGAAATCGGTCAAGCATTGTTAGAAAGAAATAAAGAACTAGAGATGCTTTTAAAAAATACTCAAGAATATGCTGAGGAGCAAGAAGAGAAAGCTAAAGTAAAATTTAAACTTTATTTGAATTTATTTTAAAAATTTAAATTTGATTATGTTTAAATTTTTTTTTTTTTCAGTTTTATTACAATCAGGTTGAAAGTTTAAGAGAAGAAAAAGTTTTATGTACTCAGTTTTATGAGCAACTTGAAGCAGCAAATCAAAAACTTGCTGACAAATATAAACAATATAAGAATAATTGTAAATTGTTAACAGGTAATAAATAAACTAATGGTAAATAAAGTTTATCTATATGTTTATCACAATAGATGGGGCGCTATTATCATGTGAATGTTTTTTAAGCCAAATGAAGTATTGTTTTAATAATTTTTATGATTTGCAAAAAAAATTAATATCACTATTTATTGCATAATAAAAAAATTTATTTTTCCTTTTATCTTTGTTTTGTTGAAAATATGTTAAAAGACTAATTATTTTAGTCAATACTTGGTAAATCTCTTTCTCTTTTAAGATAAAAATTTGTAGGCCTAATAATCTGCATAATAACTTTGGCAAGTGGTTTAAGTGTTTGTGCTTGTTTTAATTTTTTCTATGCTAAACTTTTTTACTATGTTATTATAATAATAAAGTATGTTTATTATTATATATGCATATAATTATATAATATGTTTTTCATAACAAGGATTCTCATTGACTATTTAGGTAAAAATGATTATCTATGGGAGCACATACATTTATTAGAAAAAAAAAATGAAGAATTGCGTGTTGAATTAAATAATCTAAACACTGAAGCTAATACAAATGAAAACAATGGTGGAAAACCTATTAAAGAGAATAGCCAAACAGCAGATGTTATTTCTATAGAAATTGAAAGTATAGACAGCACACTGCTACAAGATGAAGAAAAACAGTTTGACGATATAAAAAAATTAGAAAAACAAGTAGACCAGTTAACTTTGTATATATCTGAGCTGAAAGTACAATTAAATATCATGAGACTTCAAAAGGAGGAAGTTGAGCTCAATTTGGAGAGTATTTTACATGAGAATGACATTCTTCAGAAAAAAGTAACATCATTAAATCAGGAAGTTCGTGAGTGGGAAACATTTGTACATCGAGAAGAGAATTACAAACATATTGCGAAAGCATTTTCCCCAAAACATTTTATTGAGCTTGATGACAATAAAGACGCATGCAAAAAAATTTTCATGGTTAAAGCTAAATCTTGTGAGTTTCTTAATAAAAGTAAACAGTGTTCTAATGAAAGAGAATCAAACAATACCTTTTTTTCTCAAAATAGCAGTTCTTTCTTAAGAGAACTAGATACGGACTACGCGGACTTAGTGAGACGTTATGAAGAATTACTAGAAAAGTTTCAAAACAAAGAAAAATTGAATGAAAATCCGGAAAAAGTAAGAAAAGTTCAACGTGCAATACAAACTCTTTCTTTTGATTTTACATCAAAAATATCTCCTATGACTCCTTTGAAAACTTTGTTTGCTACTCCCAATGAATCTTTAAATACTAATTTAGAATTAATTGAAAATAATGATCATTCTGAATCATTGACAGTATTTCCTGATACTTCTATGAACAATCATTTAGATTACAAAAAGATTTTTTCTGAAATCTTTATTAAATTAAATGAATCAAAAAGAATTTGATACTAAATATTTAGCACTATCACCCAAATGCTGTTTAAATATTTGTCATTCACGCAATTCAACGTCTCTTTTTTGAATAAACAATATTATAATAACTAACTGTTATTTTAATTTCATATTGCAGTAAATTTTAATAAACAAACTATTTATTTAAAAGAAATCTTTAAAATATTTTTTTAGGTTTTATTTATAACAATTTTTTTTTCCTTTTACTTATACACAAAGAATTTTACTTTTAGAAGTTAGACGTATAAATTAAATTTTTTTATTGATATTTTTTATACTATTTATTTATCTGCATTTCTTTTATTACTATCTTAACAAAACTTTAGATAGGTGGAATTTTGCTCTTGTAAAAATTTATAAATTCAATAAACATTGTAAAATAGAAGAAAATAATTTGTATGCCATTTATACGTTTTCTTCCATATTACTTATTACTAGCTTGGACTTAAAGTTTCGATGCTGCATCAGATTGATTTTTTAACTTTTTTTAAAAAAGTTACGAGACAATTACAATTCTATACCGACTTCTAGTCTTGTTTTCCTGTTTTTAAGCGTATACCGTATATAAATATCTATAGTAAGTCTAATTTTGACATTTTAAAATTGATTACATATTGGGGGAGATAAGTTGCTGCAAAGAATAATTTATTTAAATATAATAAAAAAGTAGTTACAAAAAGTTAAAAAAAAAGGCGTTATTTTTTATTACTTTAATATATAAAGCTTAACAAATGTTTAAACTTAAAAACTTAAATAATTTGTGTACTACTTAAGACTAAAGCTATATTTTAAATGTATTTTCCATGAGTAATACTCCATTTTCAAGTCGAAAAATTATTTTTGGGTCTAATCTCCGAATTGCATACAGGTTACAATTTGGAGACCAGACAAGCTCCCCAAAGATCATACCCATGATCCTTGGTTGTCTCTGACATCAACCGTAATGACTCCACTTTCATAATGGTTAGAGTGCAATAAATTTTAAAACCGGAAATTTGATCGGAAAACATTTGAAAATGGAAATGACAAAACAATAATTACTTCAATAACCTCTTAAAAGGTAACAATAACTTTTTTTATCTTTTTTAATAATGTGGTTTATCTTCTACTAAGGGCTTTTAATGTTAAAATTTTTTCATGCAGAACAAATAAACTAGATTAGTTTTTGTAGCTCACTCGCAGGGATTAAGTATTCTTACATTTATGGGGATACTTGATCCTTGCAAACGGGTTACTTAATCTCCCGTTAATAAAGTATCCTACCCATGAAAATAGTACAAGTAATTAAATTAAACAATAATATAAACAAACAAAAAATAAAATGTAGAAATAAATTAACATAAAAAAAAAACAATGTTTTATTATTATACGTTAGCAACAAATTTATGTTAAAATTTTTATAATGCCAGCAGTTCTGGTTGTTCCAATAGTGGATAGTTGTATCAACTTTAGTATGTTAGCCGTCTTAACGTGTTACGTGACGTGTTAACGTATGTTAAACGTCTTTTAAACATTAATGTTTAAAAGACGTTTAAAACACATTTTGAACGTAACTTTTAAAAACAAATGCCCGTCGGGTCTTGTCATCGAGAACCGCTCGTATTTTACAATCTCAATAAATCATATTCAATTACAGTTGTATATCTCTATAAAAACTTTACAGCATAAATACATCAAATATTACATAAAATTATTAAACGTTTAAAAATATAAAAATATATAATCCAGAGACAAAATTATTTCCTTAAGTTTATTTTTAAATGAAAGGTAACTCCATTCCTTTTTTCAAAAAAACTTTCATTTCAGATAAAAGAGGCTTAGCATGAGTAAATCTGTCTTTAAAGTTGATAAGACGAGCAGCATGCTTCTGCTGACGATAAAGAGGTTTTAGTTTATTTTATTAGCATTATAACAAGCAATATTTGCATAGTTAAAATGACAATTTATTTGTCATTAAAAAAAAAGAATTCAATTACCGGGGATAAAAGAAGACAATATTTGCCAAACCACTACAAAATGGATAAAGAAAAATATAATTGTGTTAAACTTTGTTTATTTAAGGCAATCCTAGCCTTATATGTTACTCCTATACTATTAGCAATTTTGTTGTACAAAAAATTAGTGTAGTATTTCCAGCTAAGGTTTTTATCAACATGGACACCTAGAAAGTTAGTATTTATTTTCTATTTTATTTAAATTTTGTCTGTAAAAAGTAAGAGCAAGTTAGGAGGCAGTAGTTTCTTTTGCAGTCGGATGAAAGAGTGACCATTTTGTTTTATCCACATTTAGTGACAACTTATTCATTTTGAACCATTCACAAATTTTCTCTAATTCGATGTTCATAGTTTGAAATAATGTTAGAATATATTTATGCAATAAAAAAAGATTAGTGTTATCAGCAAACATGGCAGTCATTAAATTTGACGCTTTAGGGAGATCATTGATGTAGATTAATAAAAGAAGAGGTCCGAGTATAGAGCCCTGGGGAATTCCAAAGGTTGTATTTAATAAATTAGATGTACCACTTTGATTAATATAAACAAACTGTTTACGGTTTTTTAAAAAACTTTTTATTATCATTAAAACATTCCCTCTAATTCCATAGTATTCTATTTTTTTAAGGAGAGTTCGATGATCAATAGTGTTAAACACTTTTGATAAATCTATGAAAATTCCCAAAGTATATAGGGACTTCTCAAAAGATTCATCCATACTGCGAGTAATATGGAGTATTGCGTGTTCTGTCGAATTTTTGTTTTTGAACCCGATTTAATTGATATATAGTATATTATTTAAGGTAAGATGATTATAAATAACGTTATATAAAATTCTTTCTAAAACTTTAGAAAAAACAGAAAGAACAGAAATTGGGCGATAATTTTTAACATTGGTTGGATCACCTATCTTAAAAACCGTAGTTACTTTAGCTATTTTTAAATGATCTGGAAATAATCCCTGTTTTATTAAAGAAAGAAAAACTTTAAATAGTACATCTTTTAAGGGTTCATGCGAGTCAATGACAACATTACTATTAATTCCATCGTGACCAACGGGTTTATTTATTTTAAGCATTTTGAAAGGTTTGTCGAATTCTTCAAATAAAGTTCATAAGATGTTAACGTTGACGATATCGGAAAATCGTAAGTATCTATTTTGTCAATCACAAAAGGAATATTTTTGGCTAAATTTGGACCAACTGATTCAAAATATTTATTTAATTCATCACATATCACAGTTGGATAAGATGAAAAATCATCGTTAATTTTTAATGTTTTGGGTAGAAAGCACGTTTTTGTAATCCACGTGCCAGTAAGTTCTCTTAGGATCTCCCAGGTGCGTTTTGAGTTATTCTTGTTTATCTCAGTTAAATTAAAGTAGTACAATTTATGTAAATTTTTCCCTTTTTTTTTTCAAATATTTTGGCATTATTTTTGTAAAAAGTTTTAGTTTACTCTGCTTTTTTTTTCAAATATTTAATATATAATTTTTGCTTAATTTTAGAGGATTTTCTGAGATCTTTAGTAATCCATGGAGAAATTATAGCTTTGGGTTTTTTATTTACAGTAGATTTTGGAAAATTAACGTCATATAATTCATAAAAAGTTTAAAAAAATTATTCTTAAACTAGATTAGCATCAGAAGAGACTTCTACTTGTTTCCAATGAAGCAGAGATAATTATTCTTTGAATGATTTTAAATTCGCTGTATTAAAAAAACGTTTTTTAAATATTGCGTTTTGTGGAGATATTTTATTAAAAATATTGGTTGTTATTATATTGTCTAATGAGGTAGCCGATGTTGCAGTTACTCTTGTTGGTTTATTAATTATAGAAAATGCGCCATGTTCAAATACATCGTTAAAAAAAAATTTTATTTTATAATTAGTATGGTATTGAAAACAGTCCAAATTAATATCACCTATTAAGTAGTATAATTTCTTTTCATGAATGCTATTACTTAAAATATCATTAAAAAATATAGCAAAATTTTCAATTTGACTAAAACGCTGTCGTCAAGCTTAGGATCTGCATCAAATTTGAGTTAATAGCATAAAAATAAATCAAAACCATAGCTAATATCCGGATAGATAGAAATATCATCCGCTTCATCAGTTGAAATAAAAAGCTCTATGTGTCTAAGTTTTTGAAGCTTTTTTTTCTTTTTTCTTTTTTGTGGTTTTCTTAGCTATCTTTGCACAAGCTAGTTCTACTATAAGTTAGGATGCAAGAGAGTCCCAGTTTTCTACCTAGAGAAGATTGGACACAAGGTACTGCTTTAGGATAGGACATGATATCTTGTGGAGAAAAATTACTCACAGATGTTATATCCAATGTTTGAGTGGAAAGTTAAATGATACCAGACAACGTTGGTTTTATAGAAATTGATGTATTAGTACTAAGTGTTGAGGTGTTGATTACATTGGATCACGAAATGATTCTTGAATTAAAGCTTGGTCTGGACGGTCCGTGACAGCGGTCATAAATTCGTTTTCAGTAAATATGCTTGGATTTATCGGCCGTATTCTAGCAACTTTGAATCTACTAATGATGATTTTTGATGTACTAATGATACTTTTAATCCACTAATGATGTTGGTAAGAGTCATGGCTCACATCTCAAAGCAGTTCATCAACGTTGTAAATTGTAACAGTTTTTTCAAGGAATTTTATCATGAAATTAAAAGCAGCTTGAGAATTGTAAGTCTTCAGTCAACCTAAAACAGCCCGGTCCAAAGGCTGCGACTTATGAGAAATGTGCGGCGGAATTGTAAGAAAAATAATGGCGTTGTCTCTTGGATAATTTACAGCCTCCACTTAACTGCAACTAGGCTCTCGTGGTTTTCCATAATAATTAAATGCTTCCTTTCTAAGCCAGGTTAAGCAAAACAGACAAAGTGTTTCAAAAAAGTTTAGAAAACTAAAGCAAGTCATCAATCCACTGGGATAGGTTGTATCACTACTACCAGGTATATGGCTTAAAAACTAATTCTGCGAATATTTTTAAAGAAATATCGAAAAAAGATGGCATATAACCAGTGGAAAAACTTATACAAGCACACACCATAATCAGTTCGCCTCATTCAATTACAATTCGCCTACAATTCCATCGTTCTGAATTATTTCGTCCCAATGCATAAAACTACAAGTTGAATGTATTTTAAATTTCAAATTTTTGTTTTCATGTTTATAATGTAAAGATAATAGTAATTTACATTTACAATGTTCTTACAAACATGAACCAATTTAGCCAGTTTTGGATTTCTATCAAGAAAACCTCTATACAAGTCGCAGCCAGATAAAAGTAGATTCTCCAATTATTTCTTTTTTATGTGAATAAGTTTTAGGTTTTTTTTTTTTTTTTTTTTGTAGTTTAATGGTGGGTTTTTGGTTCGCTAGGTGTAGATTCTTTAAATTTACCCCGTCTTTAGATATTTTTGAGTTCAATCAAAACTCGGCACAATAAATTTGCCGTTTTTCATTAACAAGTAAAAATCTAAAGATTTTTTCACACATTTTCACACATGAATTTTATTTTTTATATACCTGAGATTTTATTACAAATTTTTACTTACACATTCTAAAGTGGGTTTATTGTTGTTGATGTTGTAGTTGCTAACCAATTAGTAATTTAATTACAATAGTTTGTCAGTAATTCTTGTTTATAACTTACAATTTACTTTTTTTTACAATTTACTTAATTTTAAAGTTATATATATGGGAAGGATTGAAAAGTCGTATTTTTTTTAAAGGAATGATCTTTGAAAACTAAATTGGAAATTAAAAAAATTAATAAAAACGTTTTGAAGGGGGAAAAAAAAACCTAACAAACTACCTAAAAATATCTATTTAATTTTGAGAAAAGAGATTGTTAGCAAAATTCTAAACTTTTTGTTATAGGCATTAAAAACATATGTGACGGAAGGAACGACAGGTTCCTTCCGTGACACAAGTATAAATGGCTATAACATAAAAGTTATTATTCCACAACATCTTTACCTGAAACTAAATAGGTCTTTATAGGTATCATGTAAGGTATTATTGCTCCCTTCTAAACGTTTTTATTATTATTTTTTAATTTCTAATTTAGTTTATAAAGGTTATTCCTTTTGAAAAAAAAAAGATTTTTTGATCCTGCCTATATATGAAGACCACAGGGAGAAAAGGGCACATGTTACATTTGCATTCAATGATCGAATGCAAATCGGAAAAGTATTACTTTTTTTATTTTTTATTCATTGTCGTTTAAACTTTCAAAAAACATTTTATTCATTTTTTTCAGTTAATGTTATAGTTATTATAATAGAAACCAATACTTTTTTTATTTATTAGAAGAAATAAAGAAGAAAACTTACGTTTTCGGGCCAATCGTCTTTAATTTATCTAATTTAATTTTAGTTTTTTCAGCTCTTTGTTTGAAATGTTTTAATTTTTGAACTTTTGGAAAGAATCAACTTTCCCTATGTTGACCTATATTATTTTTTTCAAAAGCTCAAGATTTAGGCTAAAGGATTTAGGATTTGAATATCAATGTTACGGTGTTTAGTGGGTAAAAGTACATATGTTTCACCTATTTGCGCATTATAATCATAAACTAAACGAGTTGAAGTTGTTGTAACTTACCTCGAACATCTAAAATATAGCTTAAATGTCACAGAACAGAAAAAGCTTTATTAAAATTCAGGCTTTTTCCGAATAAAAGACCATTTGAAAAAAAATGGTAAACTATAAGTCTGCTACCCAAACGTGCTAATAGAATTTGCATGGGGATTAAGTATCCCACCATAATCAACCATCCCACTTTTCCTCTATATACAGAGGCGACGAAGCGATTTTAAAAGCAGGGGGAGCAATCCCTAATTTTAAATGTGGCTAATCATTGCTCCTTTTATTTCAAAGAAATTATGATGGCAAAGTTTATTCCGATCAAAGTTTTAGTTTCACACTTATTATTCAGATAGAAAAAGAAACCTTTTTTTATTATTATCATTATTATTTTTTTCTATTTCCAATATTATTACATACACCAAATGTCGACCTGTTATCAAAAAAATTTACACGACAATCATTTTGCATTTTAAAACCTTTTAAAATAAAACAGTATTCATATAAAAAAGCCTAATAATTATAATAATTAATAAATAATCGTCTTCATTAATTTCAAACTGATCAAAGTTAGGTAAGACTATTTTGTTCCAGAGACCTCGGTAAGAAACAAAAAACTGGACTTTGCTTTTATGGCAAACAGTGGCAAAAAGATTGTTATTAATTCAAAGATTATATTTGTTTTTAGGTTTCATACAATTTAGATTTAGTAACACATTTGGCAACAATTTTATTAACACATTTGGCAACAAATTTTCTCTACATTTAAATATGAAGCATAAAATATTTAAGACAATAGTTGATATACATTTAAACATTCATTTCTTTAAAATGTTGTTTCGAATAAAAAAAAAAGATTTTTAAAAACTACTGCGCGAGCTATGTGTTTTTGATGAAGATAACGCAGCGATTTTTTTTTTGCCTTAAGAAATACGAAATTTCATCGAAAGCGTTTGCAATTTTTTAATTTTTATGTAGAGTTGCAAAAAACTATCATCTTTATCATTGAATTAAGGCTATAGATATATATTTATGTATTTTTGTATGTTATATATTTTTAAGTGTAAATATATATCGTGTATTTTTTTTATAAAATCTGCTCTTTAAAAGCTATATAGGTATTGAAATTCAATTTATTTAAAAAACTAGTTCTAAAACTAGAAATAATCAGCTAGATAGGCTAAATGACGGTTTCCCTAACTATCAATGTTATTACTTAAATAGATAACATTCAATTGGATCACAAATTCCAGTTTACAACTATATGTCTAAATTAGGCCTGTAAATCGAGCCAAATGAGCCAAGTTTGCCAGGGCTCGGCTTGGCTCGTTTACATATTAAGAGTGTTCAGGCTCGGCTCAAGCTCGTTTCGAACATGAGATTCTTTGTTCGAGCTCGGCTCGTTAAGGATTAGTATTGTTTGGGCTCGGCTCGTTTTACATGTTGCTCGAGCTCGACTGGTTTAAAACTCGAAGTAATTATTGTAACATGTTAGTTTAAAGTTCGTTTAGTAAAAAAAAATTGTTCGTTAAAGGCTACTTTTCTATTTTGCATAATTTGTACACTCTCAAATCCTTTAAAAATGGTTTAAAACATATTGGGCCTGTTGGCAAATGACAATAGTCAATAGCAGCCTTACGTAATTAAATTGTTTATATTAATCAATTATTTAGTGTAATAAGAGTTATATGGGTCATATCTCAAATGGTTACACTAACACTATATTTTTATTATACACAAATATAAACAATATCACAATTTTATTTATTACATATATATTATTATAATATATATTTATATATATATATATATATATATATATATATATATATATATATATATATATATATATATATATATATATATATATATATATATATATACATATATATATATATATATATATATATATATATATATATATATATATATATATATATATATATATATATATATATATATATATATATATATATATATATATATATATATATATATATATATATATATATTCGAGCTTTAATCGAGCGTATATGAACGAGCCTATGATGTGTAAGGTCGGGTCGTTTATTAAACGAGCTTAATTTTTTGTTCAAGCCCGGTTCGTTTACCATTCAAGCCGAACATGAACAAGCTCTTGTCGATCAACGAACATGAACAAGCTCAAGCCGATCACCGAACCGTTTCCGAACACGAGCCAGGATTTACAGCCCTAGTCTAAATTACAGTTAAATAGTAGTTTTAAGCAAAATAAACATCAAAATCACTCTTTTTTAATGAAGTACGTAAATATTTAAGACATCAGTCATCAGAAAGTATATGTTGTAAACTGGAATTTTAGATATACACATAATAAACCCGTGTGTGAATTTTTACATCAGAAGATGCATCATGGATGGAGTCTATCCACGAGTTTGATAGTCAGTTATTTTATCGGTAAAAAGATAGTTCATAAACCATTATGATTTTTTAACAGGTTATTTGGAGAAAATTGGCGCGTAAAAATCAAATAAACTGTTTTCGTTACATACGTATCCGAAAATTTTTGTAAATCATAGCAAGGGGGAGAAAATCAATCAAAAAAAATCGCTGTGTAAAGAGATTTTAGCTTTGTTCTATGAGCGTTTCCTCATATAATATTCGCGTAGTTTACATAACAATGTATATATAAATAATGTAATTGTGTAACTAGTGTTTACTTAATACATTTTTTGCTTCATTGAGAACTCCGATGCATTTAGCATTTTTATTATAGGTATTATTTATACGATTTCTCAAAGAAAATTTGTAACTTTTTCTCTTTTTATTACTATATTATCCCTTAAAAGTCTGGCATGATATGGGGTAGTTTCTGTGTTTTTTGAAGGTGGATAAAAAAGTATCCATTTAGATGTTTCTATATTTAGAGACAATCTATTTTGTTTAAACCAAACAGAAACCTTTTTTAATTAATTTTTCATATTAATAAAAAGCAGAATAATATTTTTATGAGACAAAACAAATGTGTGTCATCTGTAAAATTAATTGTTTTTAAGTTTGATGATTTATGAAGTCCATTTATTAATATTAAAAAAATAAGTGGACCAAGTATGGATCCTTGTGAAACACCACATGTTATACTCATTAATAGATGAGATATATCATCTTTATTGTAAACACACTGTTTACGGTTAGTAAGGCAACTTTTGAATCCAATTAGGGTTTTATTTTATTTATTTACTTATTTATTTTGTCCTTCGAAATAAGCTTTACAATGTTTTACAACATAACAATATAAAAGTTTTAAAAAAATCCGACTGGAGCTGGCAGAAGACATGATCTTATTATCCAGCCCCGTTGTTACAAATTTAGATATAATCTTGTATATTATACGCATCCATAAACTTTTTTTTTTATCTTTAATAAAAGATGGTATTAGTTTTTTCAAAGTGATTTGATGATTGACAATATTAAATGCTTTAGACAAATTAACAAAAACTCCTTGTGTAAAACAAGAATCTTCCTCAGTTAAATTGCGCGTAAGTTGAAAAATGTCACGCTCGTTGAATTATTTTTTTTTAAAACCAAACTGGTTTTCATATAGTATTTTATTTTCAATGAGATAAGAGTAGATTCAGTTGTACATTATTCTTTCTAAAATTTTTGAAAAGGCTGGAAGAACTGAAATAGGGCGATAATTTGTTATATTTCTACGAACCCCCTGTCTCAAAGCTTGGAGTTACTTTTGTCATTTTTAATTTATCTGGAAAAAAACCTTGTGCATTGGGTGCCCTAAGGAATATATTTATAACATTAGAAAACAATCACAATATTTGTCTTAATATCATCATACCCAGAAGCTTTTTTTGCTTTAATAACTTAAAAGCAACCTTAAATTTATCAAAAGTTAACTCAGTAAAACTTAGACTTTTATTGGTGTTTCGAACTCATCCACAGATTTTTATTTAATTGAATCGCAAATATCACAAAATTTTGTCTCGATAATGGTGAAAAACTTATTAAGTTCAAATGCAATATCATTTGAGTCGTTTATTAATTTTTTGTCAACTTGTATAAAATTTGGGAATGAGTTTACATTTGGTTTAAGTTTTCCAGACACTTTCTTCATGATTTGTCAGACGCGTTTTGAGTTGTGCTTATACTTATTAAGGTGGTAGGTACCAGGGTAAAAAACGGCTTATTTTGTTAAATTTTCTGAAAAATACTAAAGTAAATGATTTGAATTATTAAATCTACCTATTTTAATATGCGTTTTGCAAAAAGTTGAAAATGTTCCTTATTTTAATCAAATTTGCCCATTTGTATAAGACCTCAGCAACGATCTTAGCAACGCTTTTTCTCCAATATCTCCTAAACCATAACTTCAAATTTTCGCTAAACAATGCTCAAGAGGTTTGACTTCTCCTTAAATATTATATACAGCTATAATCTATACGGTTATATTTAAGTTTTCATTACCATATAATTACAATATATTACTTTTTAAAACTTATTTTAGCTTTTTTGTAACTTTTTTTTCTCGCTACATCTTAATTTTTCAGAAAAAATAACTTTTTATAGAAAATAGATAATAGGCTGAATTTTTGCAGGTTTAAAGATGAACATATTAAGAGTGTTGTCTATGAAACAAAAAAACAAAAAAAAAATTTAACTCATTTTTATTATATTTCGGTCCCAACCCTCCCTTAATTTTTATATCCTAAAGTTTGAACGTCAACCTGGTAAAATTAAAAATGTTTAAAAAAATTCTGTTTGAAGTATATAATACATAAAAATAAATACATTAAAAAATTCAAATACATTAAGAAATAAATTATAAAATACATTGAAAAAATCATCTTCAAGTTTTATAACAGTTTTGACAATTTTTGAGTTAGTTATATTAGATAAGAGAATAGGCAGTTTTGAAGGACGTCATAACATCAGAATGCCTCCCAGTCCAAAACTTTTTGGTTATTTTGAAAGAAAGTGATGAGAGTAACTGGCAAACAAAAAACGCGAAGGAACTAGAAACCAAATAAAGCTTTATTTGGAAAAAAATGACCTTAATCTTGTATTTGGTTTAGGGTCAACTTGTCTTAGAGTTAGCTGAATCTGAAGAACTACATGTAATGGTTTAAACTTAATTGCGTACCTTTAAATATTTTGTAGTCTGTACTTAAGTCTGTACTTAAGATAAATAAATTACTAAAAACAAAAATTCACAATGAAAAAATGTTTAAAAGTACGCAATATATAACAAAATATTTATTAAAACTTGGTAGGGTAATTAGGACAATTGCTGGTCACGCTTGTTCTGCCAATCTAAGTAAATATTTTTGTGATTATGATAACACAAAAATATATACTAGGTAGATAATAAAAGTAAGATAACTTTTTCAAATAAATTAATTATACAATCATTAAAGTCAATTAAATCAATTAAATCATTAAATCAATTTACAACAATCATTAAAGTGAATTTACAGCCCCAACAAAAAAAAAAATAATAATAATAATGATAAAAATAACATTTTTTTCCATTCATCTTGGTCAATTTCTTTATGTTCGATATTTCTTTTTTTTTTCTTTCAAAATCTTTTTTTTTTCAATTTTTCTTTTTTCACTAGCTACCTTTGCAGCCCTATCCTCAAGCCTTGTATTATAAGCCTCCTCTGAGGTCAGAACAAAAAACTTTAAATTAGAATTTATTTTGGTTTGTATAATTTGTGGAGAAGGATATGATGGAGAGATCACATACGTAGAGAGATCACGTGGAGAGATCACATACGTGGAGAGATCACGTGGAGAGATCACATACATAATCTTGAAAGTAAAATCTCTAAAAACATCGGTCTGATTTGTAGAACAAAACCTTTATTAAATTCATATTGCTTCAACTTTTTATATTTCTTTTTTCATTTATTGTCATCTAAATTTTGGAAACATTGCTTGGTGTAGTACAAATAAAAAGAAAATTAAAAAACTTTTTAACAAACAAAAACATGCAATCAGAATCAAATCCAATGTGGGACGTTTTACACATTTCCAAGGATTGTTTATTAAGCTAAATATAATGGATATCTACTAAAAAACATCCATCATCTTTTTATATTTATGTTCAAAATTAATAAAAATTTATCTCTTAAAATATTTAACCCGCAATTCAAAATAAATCAGAACAGATACTTAACCAGATACTCGTATAACAGCTACCATCAGCCCACAAATTATTTTGCGGCTACTATTTACAATTTCTACTAGAGGACCAAAAGTATGGAATAAAATATTACCTTAATATGATCTTAAAACAATTGCAACGCTTAATGAGTTTAAGATCAAATTGAAGCAAAGCCTGTTGATGAGCAACGTAGTGCATGGTTTCTTCTGATGTATATGTAAAGGTTTAAAAGGAAAGTTTTAGGATTATGAATATTTTCGTGCATGCTTTCTAAGCGTATAATTTTTTGCTATACTATAGTATTTGTTTTTACTTTGGTATTTAATTTTTGTCCTTTTGTAATATTAAAATAAGAAAAAAAGTAGATTTTCATAGTTAGAGAGAGGCATTCAGGACCTATGAATTTTTATCTTTTTGTTTGTTTGTTGTTTGTTTTTTATAAATATAAAAAGTCTATATAACAATGTTTTATATGCTGGAGTGCTATAGTTATACGATTTTTATAATTTAATAACTGTGTATTATGGTATAGATTAAGGGGCTTGGCGATAAGACAAATATCTTCTTCTTGCCCCTGCTATTTACATTTATATATGTTTTATGTTATGAATAAATTTTATAAAACAAAAAAAAAAAAAATGATAGGGGAGATGAGGGCGCATTGATCGCCGTTGCAGTATTTTGAAAACTGCAAACAACCCGATCTAGATATAAAAACTTATTAATTACTAAACTAAACTAGAACAATCTGTCTTTAAGTAAAAATAAATTTTTAATAAAAAACATTAATGAACATGGTATATTTCAACATTGCAACAACCCTTGCAAAAGATCAATGTACCCCATGCAATGAGGTACTATGATCTCTAATATGGGGTGCTTTGGTCTTATATGAGTAATATTATTTACATGTTTAATACTGCTCTACCTAAGTGCTACAAATGCATAAGTTGAACGGTATTAGTGTATATTATATTATACATCTAAAAACAAAAGTAAAATTTAAAACATATATATATATATATATTTATATTTTTTATATTTATATATATATATATATATATATATATATATATATATATATATATATATATATATATATATATATATATATATATATATATATATATATATATATATATATATATATATATATATATATATATATATATATATATATATATATATATATATATATATATATATATATATATGTATATATATATACATGTCATTACAACCTATTACACACCAGTCTATAACGTTTACATTAGAAGAATAACCACAATTCTATCTATGAAAATAAGCCTGTTATATACTACTAACATATATATGTGTTAAATTTTACAAAACTTGAAGCTTATAAAGTCTATAAAAATACAGCATTTTAAGTTTACAAAGAAAATTCAAGATTCATACAAGACTTTTATAAGAACTAAAGTTTACAAGATTATTTTTTTATATTATCATCCTTTGTCAAAGTCAAATGCTGCTTTTACATTACATTGTTTTTTGTTCCTAAGCAAGTAGTTTTTAACTTTTCCCCTTTTTTTATCTTTTGCGATGAGTTTCTTTTGTTGGTTGATTTGTTTTAGGATTTTCTTTTCTTCTGACAAACGAGTTTCATTTCTGATTGGAGTATCAGTCAAAATCCTTGTTTTTAATTGCTTACTTTACTTTTCTAGCAGATGCTTTTGGGTAAGGTTTCAAAACTTCAGGTGAGAGTAATGAAGCAATTCTTGGTGACACTTTGTTCAAAAAACTTGTTTCATGATGTACTACAGGCATTTCAGGCTTTATGCCATCAACATGTGCTACAGTCATTTCAGGTTCCACAAGAGTTGTGTTTACTACATTTGGAGCAGCACGATCTGTAACTGATGATGGTAAATATTCATCATCTTTAAAAATTTCTTGATTAAATGGCTCAATGTCAGCTACTTGAAATCCTCTCTGTATATTATATAGTGAGAAAGCTTTTGTATATGGTTCGCGAACTATTGAAACAATATCATAAATGGTCATAGGTCTTGGATTTGTTACCATCCAATTATCACACGCAGCATTGTAAAACCTTTTCAATGGTCCAAAAACAGTTCTATCCAATGGTTGCAATTTATGGGTACAATGGGGAGGAAAACTTAGCATTGTAATTCCATGTTGAATTGCAAGATCCAAAGCTCTAACAGAAATATGACTTTTATGGCTGTCCAGAAGTAACAAAACTGGAGATTCATGAGAACAGTTTGGATACCTCACAAAATTTTTTATCCATTCTATAAAAATGTCTGAACTCATCCAACCAAAAGGATTTGCAAATCCTACGCATCCAGGAGTACCTTCCTTTATCATGTAATCATGAAAACAAATAGTGGAGGAATAGAGTTTCCAATTGCATTTGAAGCACAACATACAGTTACTAATGTTCCTCATTCTGCAGATGTGATTCTTCCTACTTGTTTACTTCCTTTACCTGCTAACACTTTTACTGGCTTTTGTACTGTTGTTAAACCAGTTTCATCAACATTATATATGCAATAAGGATCAAACTTATATCGATTTCTTACTGTTTTTAGATTTTGGAAAAATTCTCCAACAGTGTGTCGGTTAAAGGCAGTTGTTCGAGCAAAGCTAGTTGCTTCAGGTGTTCGTAAAGACAACTCTGGTTGTCTTTTCATAAAATCTTGCAACCAATCAATCCCTGCAATTTTATTCTTGATCCATGATGAAGGGCAAAACTTATTATTTTTTACAGCAAACTCGTATGCCAATAATCGTGTTGACTTAGTTGAAAGTCCATAGTTCATTTTTGATGCAAGCAGTAAATAACTTGACAAACCTTTTTCATCTTCTGCAGTAAAAACTTGTTTAATGTTGTAATTAGGCTTAAAAGATTCATTTGGGTTGAGCTTCTTTTTATTACAATATCTTTTTAAGGTTATTCGATTTATGCTAAACTTGAGAGCTACAACATTCACTGGTCCCTCTAAAACTTCATTAACAGCTGATTTCATTGTATCACATGATATAGCAACTCTGTCTGTTTTTTTTTTCTAGACCTAACCATTTAAAGATCTGAAAATTAAAAAAAAATTAAAATAAAATGATTGTTTAAAAAATATATTTTATATAATAATATTATGTAAACTAATTGTAAAACTTATGTAAAACTAAAAACTAATGTTATTAATATTAGTTTTTAACACTATTACATTTTAAAAATGAAATTTTAAAAATTTATATAAAGATTTTTTATTCGTCATAAGTTTAAATGTATAAAATTTAAACAAAAAATTTAATTCTTATAATATAAATTATATGGGGCACTTTGATCCTCCGATCAATGAGCCCCGCATTGTCAACGATTAATGTGCCCCATAAGGTACAGTTGATATATTGATGCCAACAACCAACTCAAAAAAACAAATTTATTATAAACTTAACACATATGAGTTTACAATAAATTGGTTGTAAAGTCATACGGAAATTTAATTAAAAATTTATTTGAATTTGTTTACAACTTTCAAAAATCACTTTTCATGATGAAAAACAGTCTTTTTAATTTTCTTAACGCTGAAGTTGATCTTTTAAAAATTATTACGATTAAGCAATGAAGGGTAGTGTAATGGTTAATTAAATTGCAATCTCTGTTAAATTAAGGCAAAAGTAAACGAGTAAAAGCTAAAAGATCATACTGCCCTGGCGATCAATGCGCCCCCATCTCCCCGAGAACATCGTAATCTTTGTCTGATGGACAAGATGAATTAGTAAACGGAAATGGAAGATCTGCTAATGTTTTGCAAAATTTTATTTTTTTATCATTTGAATCAAATGTTGATTCAACTTGTTTCTGTATCAATATTTAAACCAATATTGTCTTGAACATAAAAATCGAAATACTGATTGTGTTGTACTGGTTTCATATTTGCATAGCTGTGTTCTGTAACAGTTTTTGAATATTACACAGTATTGCCTTGAATAAAAAAATCAATCAATTCATTTTCTTCTACTGTTTTGGTCAAAGATAGCGAGTTGATTTTATAGCTGTTCTCTGATAGATCAGGCAATAATGGAAGGTTGTTTAAAACTGATATGTCACATACATTTTGAACTAGGACAGTACCTAAAATATGACTATATAAAACATTTGGTATATATGCCTCAATAGGAATAGCATCTAGATTAAATGGATAAATTCCACAAAATCCTGAGCGTATATTTGCATCAGTATTAGTTTCCACGTTTTAGGAAAAAGAGACAAAAGTTAGAATGCGACACTAATACATCATTGCTTGGCATAGCTCAGAATACGCAGTTTTTAATGGCTTAAAAATTGTTCTGTCACAAGGCTGTAATCAGTTGCTGGTGTGAGCTGAAGGCTCAACGATTTCAATTTGGTTTACAATAACTAGCTCAATCATTTCAACAAGATTGTGTGAGTCATGCAATCTAAGATAAAAATCTGTGCAACACCTCATTTTGTCCAGCTCTTTTCAGATACACTCCATGTAACTCCACTTGGAGCATTTTTAGTATAAAAACCATAAAGTTGTTCGGTGTAGTGAAAGCAATTTTGAAATAATATAGCGTCTCTATGATATTTTGTTGGCTACAACATATTTCCGTTAAATGATCAGGTCTGTGAATTATTAAAAGACAAAAAAAGATGAAATAATAAATTTTGCGATATCATAAAATATAAATGTTTTTAGAGAAAAAACCCGGACCAAAGATTCTTTTTTTTTTTAAATCGCAATCGCTTGTCCAAATTGAATAAAATTTTAAATAAATATTTTTTTTATGTAAAATGAACATCAAAGTTAATAATATGATTTTTTCTGATCGTTTATTGGCAATTTTTTCAAATTTTAAGCGCTTTCTTGGTAGTATTTGTTGTGAAAATTGATTGAAATATTGTATTTTGACAACTATATATAATATATAACAAAATAATAAATAAAGTTTTTTATCAATAAAACTTGAAATTGAAAAAGAATTTGTCAATAAAACCAATATGGCACCACGTTCAATCGAGGAGATGTTTATCTATTTAAAGTGTGACATTTATACATTTGAAGAAAATTTTTTGAAAAATAGGAAATTTGTTCTCATCTAAAAGACTTAGTTATCGCAAACATAAACTCAATCTCAGAAAACTCTTCGAGAATGATTATTTGCTGAAGTCGTTAAGTCATATTGTGCAGATGAATTTAGTGAGGCAAACTCTAGACCTTACAAATCCTGTTTAAAAGAATCTTTGTTAAAGATACAAAACAAGTTTATGTTTAAAAGATATTTATATAATTTCTATCATATTATGTGAAAAACAAATTCACAAAGAAATTGTTAAGGTAAATATCTCAACAAAAAATGTGGACACACTGCCCAACGATAAATTTTTAACTAAATCTGTAAAGGAGTTGTTACATATCTTAAAGAAAATTAAAAAAGAAAATAAAGAAATAAAAGAAGAACTCATACTGATGAAAGAAAAACTAACTTTCCAAAATTGAAAAATTTAAGATAGAAAACAGCCATTCGGAATTGGATATAAGTCTCTAATAACCGTGTCAAATATCAAAATAAAAGATCGATGGTTATGCGCAATGCGAAAATAAAATTAACAACATAATACGGAGGAGTAAGCAATCAAATCAATGTAGAACCTTTTAAAAACTATCAAGAAACAGAAATAGGAATCTCCCCCTTATCTGTTATATTGAATAAAGAAAATGAATACAGCAGATCATACAAAGTTTCCGGTAACAACACAGAAAAAAAATATAATATTTAACCCTGGTTTATGGGATAACAATATAATAGTTAAACCATATCGAAAAAAACGTTTATATACTAACATATCTAAAAACTGGAAACCAACGGAAAAAAGAAGATTTTCATAGATCAAAATGGATTTAAAGAATATTTTTAAGGAAGATAAACTTCTAACAACATCTAGTTTATGTACTTTCAACTGCCACGGTCTGAAGTCTAATATTGAGTATACCAAATCGTTGGTTCTCTCTCATGACATAACTTTTATATGTGAACACTGGCTATTGCATTTAGAACAAAAATATTTTTAAAAATACCCACTCTTTATTTTTCCACCACGCTAACAAACATAAGCATTCATTAACAAATAATATTGTTCTATATGAAGATGATCATATCTTCGCAATAAATCTTAAAAAAAATCAGACTAATATTATTATTATTGGCATTTATCTTTCATCGTCGCGCAATAATCAAACATCACTGGAGGATTACAAGAGTAAGTTGGATATAATTTCTGGTGTTATTAATAACTATGAGGGTGTTGCTAAATTTATTGTTCTTGGCGACTTTCAATCGTTTCCTTACGGAATATATGATTCATTAAAGAAAGCTAGCTCTACGAAAAATAACTACTCCGTAGTTTTATCAAAATTTATTAAGTCGAATGAACTTGAATTAGTGGACGTAACAAAAAGCTCTGGACCTAAGATAACGTATCACCATAATACATAACCAAACGCATCTTACATAGATCACATAGCTTTCTCAAGGTATACGTCTCTTCTTTATTCCAATTGTTTCGAAATTCCTTTTTTTATCTCAAAATATGAGTGATCATTTACCAGTATCTATTGAAGTTGGAATTATTAGACAATATTCTCAAGAAAACAATCATAAAAACTCAAACAAGGCACGAAAAAGTTCCCGCTAGTTGTAAAAAGTGCTCAAAGCAAAAACCTATATAAAGAATACATAAAAATCAAAACTTTAAAAAATCCAAATCCAAAATATTTTGAAAAACTTTCAGAAATATAAAAAAAATTGCAAATTCAAAATTGTACACCATAAATAAAAAAAGATCACGAAAGAATTTGCCTACAGTTTTGAAAATTGATTAAACTCTAAAGCAATCACATATACCTCTACAAATTTAAAAATTCCACCTTGCACAAAATTCGACGAGGTAATAATATCGGATGAAAATATAAAAACGATTATTTCTCGCCTTATATTAAACAAATCCAAGGACGCCTTCTAAATATCAGCTGAACATTTAAAGAATGCGAGCTGTGAAAAACTAACAGAATGGTTCAGAAAATTCTTTAACTTTTTCTATTAATTATGGAAAGACCCTTTAGATCAGATCTTTAGATTCACTATTAGGGGTAGTAAAAAGGTTTTGAAAATTATATAAACAAAAAAAAAAGTTTCTTTATATATTAAAAAATCTGAAGCAAAAAACAATTACAATATTTAAAGCTCTTGTTTGGACATAATACGTAAACAAAATCATGTTATTTCCAAATAAAAGATTTCGAATAATTTGTAAATCGCCTTAACTACACCGAGTACTTGAATATTACTGGCGAACCGTCAAAAAATCATTTTTAAAAAATATGTTTCTTGTCATACTAAACTATAAAAATATAAATTTCGACTAGAATATGCACCGTGAGTTAAATATTATTAAAAAAATAGTAAATTGGCGATTTAAAAAAACCGTAAAATAATAACAATTTGCATGACAAGTAAATGCTTTTAGTTTAGATAACACGTTTTTTTATCAAAATTTGTTCGTCTGGGTTAACAAAAAGTGCCTTGACTGCTACTTATTTAACGATCTACTTATTTAAAGTTAGGTTTCCATATAGTTGCACAACTGTCTCGCAGCATAATTGTCGCTGTTTCCAATTTTAGAAGCGTTTTCAAAACAAATGTTTTATCATAACTCAGAAGTTGCAATATTAAATTGTATTATAAACATTAGCATTAAGCTAATTCCTGGTATGGCGGGTAACAGTAACAATATGATCTGTTCTGATCGTTTATTGGCAATTATTGATAATTATAAATTCTTTCTTGGTCGGAATTCCAGTATTTTTTGTGAAAATTGATAGAAGTATTGTGTTTTGACAACTATATATAGTTAATATACGTCAAAACCAATTAGAACTAGGATCAGTAGTAAATTAAGTAAGTTTTCAAAAAGATTTTAACTAAATTCATGTTAATGTCGATAAGCGAAATTGATCTAAAGGCTCCAAAATAGTGTTCTTTAGATGCATTATTACGGGTTGTAAAAAGATTTTTTAAATTATATATATAAAAATAAAAGTTTCTTCAAATATTATAAAAACCTTAAGCAAAAAAAATTATAACATTTAAAGATCTTGTTTGGGCATAATATGCTGACAAAACCATGCTAATTCCAAATGGAAGTATTCAAATATTTTGTAAATCGCCTTAACTACACCGAGTACAAGCATAGTCCCGAAGAATTTGAATGCGGTTGAACTTCCATCTGTTTTATACTTCCATAGTTCAACACAGACCATTTTTATAATATTAGTTTGGCCTCTTTATTTCATTAATTTTTAGTAAACGGTGTTTTGCTATCATTTACAAAAAATTCCTTTTGTTACTCGAAATATAATTTAACTAAATATTAAAATAACTTAAATTAACTTAAGATAACTTTAAGTTATTATTATATTAAAGAGATAAAAAAGGAAAACAATAAAAAAACTCAAAAGTTTATAGTTTAAGTAGACGTTTTTCAACAAACAGAATGACAATGGAAAACTTTACAATAAATAGATATTTTCAAAATCTCGATACAGTAAAAAGAACTAAAATTTACACTACCAGCCAAAAGACTTTGCACATAAACCATCATCATAATCAAACGCTAGTGAAGATGAGAATTTGATTATTTGCAAAACGAAACGCCGAATCGTTAATCAACTTCAACAACGACATTATAGTCTCTTGCGAAGTAGTCGAAAATGTGATAAATCCTGAAGAATTAAAAAAATAAAGTGATATGAAATTAGAAAATTTCTTTTTTCAAACTGGAATATCTCTTTGTCTCGTTTAATCTGAAGCTTTTAAGGATTTGATCAAAACATTTAATCCATCGCATGCATCATCATAGTATGTATCATCATCGTACGCGAAAACGCTGTCGGGTTTGCTTCTTGATAAAAAGTACGCAGAATACTCCGTTATATTGGAAGAAATTCTCGAATCATCTGAAAATTTAACGCTCGTCATGATTCTTGGACAAATATTGGTAGCGATCATATAGTGAATTTTTTATCAAGGCACCAAATACTATGCTTCAATCAAATTATCGAGCATAATTTAAAACGCTGCAGCTGTCGCTGGCGCTATCATTGAAGTAATCGAGACTCTCGGTACCCAAAATGTCAGAAAAATTATCACTGACAACGCTCCAGTGATGAAAGCTGCTTCGAAATTAATTGAAGAAAAATTTCCACACATCTTGACGTATGGCTGTGCAGTGCACGGTATAAATCATCTTTTAAGAACCTTTTAAATACTCCTGAAAGTTCAAAGACCATCAAAGAAGCTAAAAAAACTATCAAGTTTGTAAAAAAGTATCTCATTGTTAAAGCAAAGTTTGATGAAAAGAGAATTGCAGTTAGTTTTCATCGCTCACTCACAATGCCTGTTTCGACTCGATGGTTCAGTCTAATTGATTCAATGAACGACCTTTGTATGGCAAAGTATATTTTGATTCAATTTGCAGTTAAAGAAAACTCATCTTTGAAAGAAATTACTCCAAAATTAAATTTGGCCGATGTTTTAACGCTAATTAAATCAAATGCTTTCTGTGATAGTTTGGCAAAACTCGTGAAAGATATCGAAAATCTTTTTAACACCATCGGAAGACTTGAAAATGATGCTCCATTATCTTTGGTGTACTATTATTTTGGGGAAATGTACAAGAAATTCGCAAACGAGGAAAATATTCAAGAAATGGTTATGAAGCGCTTTAAAAACCTTATCACCTCAAATATGGATATTGCCTACATGCTGACACCAAAGTATGCTGCAGAAAGATTTTATTTTGGTGAGGATAAGACTAATACAATCAGTCCAATTTTAGATTTAGCCTCCAAAACAAATCCAACAGTTGCTGAGATAGTTGATGGTGAAATAATTGAACTTGTTAAAGAAATGACAATACTGACAGAAAAAAGAAGAGACAATTTTCAAAATGAGCAAATTATTTAAAATTATTTAAACCGTTTATACTCATTTTTTTATAATAATTTGCAATGGATAAATAATTGTTATGTATATTGTATAAAATAATTACTTTTAATATATCATTAAAAAATTTGTTATAACTTATCACTATTAAAAACGAATTTGATATTCAAGCACTTATTACATTCGAGTTCCGAACTCTAAATAAAAGACTTAAAAAAATGGCAGAAAATAAGCTTTTTATTAGTTCATCAACATTTTTTTTTCTTTATTAACTTTCAATACCACCCTGGAGACCATTATAATCTTAAAGTAAAAATGTTAATTAACTGGAAAATGTATATCTATATATCTATATCTATATATCTATATCTATATCTGTATCTATATCTATATCTATATATATATAGATATATATATATATATTTATATATATATATATATATTTATATATATATATATATATATATATATATATATATATATATATATATATATATATATATATATATATATATATATATATATATATATATATATATATTTAGTTATATATATATTTAGTTGTATATTTAGATTCTTTTAGTTTCTAAAAGAATCGTCTAAACTCATAACATTTATAAACATAGTTTCTACCTATAAAATTAAAAGGATATATAATTAGCGTAGTCGCATTTATACATGCCTATCATTTTGGATGGAAAAACTTTATTAGTAACAATATTTGAAATTAAAAAAAATTAACAGATAAAAAGAAAAGTTTATCGATAAATGTAAACTTAGTATAAAAAAAGTACTAAATACTTTTTTAATACTAAATTTACAATCAATAAATAATCTCTTTATTTAGAGTAGTTTTGACACAAATACTTTATTACTACATTTATAATGTTTAAACTTTATTCACAAATAAATTACATAATTTTATATTATATTATTCAACATAATATGACAATAATAAGATATATAACAAATGTTCTCATGATACATCGTTTTGAATATATTCGTGGGCATTTTCTTAATATCTTTTCTAAAAATAATATAAAAACTAAAAAAAGTTTAATATTTTTATGTTAAACTTATGACTTAAATTTATATAAAATTTCCTTAAAATAAAAACTTTTAACCCTACCCCTCAAAAACACAAACCCGCGTTAGGAAATCAAAAACAGATAGAAAAATATGCAGTATAATACAAAAAAATTTAAAAAATTTATTTAAAATAGACATACCATTTTTTCAAAATAAGACTTCCTTAAAAAAAATACGATTCTTGCCAGGAACAATAACAGCATTTTGTTTGTTTGGAATCTTGTTTTGACGATGATGGTGCAGTATTGTGTAGTCTTTATAGAGTTTAAAAAAAAATTTGTTTCATATCATTTTATTCAGATAGTAACTTGCAATATTAAAAATTATAATTGATAAAATAGTATAAAATAATGTTAAACAGTTAAAAAAACTTTAACATTGTTATAAAATAACTTTAGTTATGTATGTGATACATAAATTTAAATTTACGTAGTATCATATCTCTTCTAACTCTTCTTGTATAAAGAGTTTTTAAACTAAGAATTTCTTATGATATCAGTATGTCAATGTAACTTTACTGCAATTGCGCCTTAGTGTATAAACTTAACAGTGCTTCAAAATAGGCGAGTCAAAAACAGAGCATACAAATACCAAAACTGTTTGCTCAATTTTGCATGTCCATAGCAGGTGAAATGAATTTCTTAACTATATTACAACTTACTTATTATATATTTCTAATAAATAATAAAGTCTAACTTAGAAAACATCATAAACTGTAACTACTTTCTTTTAGTTTTTTATTTTTTTAGTTTTTTAACTTTTTTTTTTTTAAATGTGTATCTACAAAAAAAAAAAAAAAAATTCCATTTTGCAATACAGTTAATTATGCTAAAATAATTCTTACCTGTCATATTCTTTATAATACATATATATCAAATATTGTTCAGCAGAAAGTTGCGAAGGGTGTTTGTTCCCCAATGTGAATAAATCCTCTTTTGGAGTATAATTCCAGATGTTGTTTCGGCTGGGTGATACATTTTGTTTCGGTGATTTTAATAAATTCATATCTTCATTTTCTCTTTAAAAGGACAAAAAATATTTAACAACATAACTAATACTTTTTTGAGATATTCAGTTTTTCAATATTGAATACTAAAATTTAAATTTTCCTAAAGTCAACATATCCTATTGTGGAGTGGTTTCACTTTATTTAGCTTATTGCACTTTATTTAGCTTCAGTGATTTTTTCAAATCAGCTTTAAATTTTAGAGAAAAATAAAAATAACATAGCGAATACTATACCATACTTAGCTAAAAGGCTAAATCCAGGTCCTTGAACTTTGAACTGGATTTTATCAACCAGTTGAACGAATTATTTAACGAATAATAAAGCGAATAGAAAGTAGTACATATATTGAAAAATATTTTATGAGGATAGAATATTCGACAAACTTTGTAATCAAAGCTTATCTTATTAAGCTTATTCAGTATTTGGCTTCGTTTAAAATTAATTTGCAAAGTTAAACAAACTTTGCTTGTCCTAAGCTACAACCTGACTTAACAACATCCAAAGAGCGTCGTAACAACGTCACAACAAATATTTAATAATTTAACTTTTTTATATATTGAGGATACTAAGCATGTTAAACTGTTATTTAGGCTAGCAAACAAACGAAAAAAAAAAATATATAAATGCATCTTGGCTTTGTAAACTTGTTTTATTGAAAAAGAAAAAAAAATTCTGTATAGTTTCTTAAAAACAATAAAAAAAAAAAAAAAAAAAAATATTTTAACAACCTACTTAAAAATTGCTTTATTTGCTTTATTATTGTTGATAAAACTATTAATAAACTAAAAATAAAAAAACTAAAATGAATTAACCGAATATAAAACTGATTAAAACGTTATTTAAGTATATAAGGATAAACGAGTAGATCTTTCGATATATTTAATGGTATTACACATATAATAGAGTGACCAAGATGTGTTTTGTATTATAAAAAAATAGCGCTAATGTATAAAGTTAAATAATATGACAATAGAATACTTGTTTAAGCCAGGCTTTTAGATTAGGTATGGTCAATGTAAGTTAAGTAATATTAAAAGTGCTGAAAAAACAATAACAATACTACAAACTGTCTCTAATAGTATAAAACATAATAAATTTGTTTTTTATTTTATTATTTTGTGAAGTTAATAATTAAGCTATGTTTACCAATAAAACAAATAAAATTACTTACACAAACAAGTTTTAGAGATAATAGAAAACAGTTTTTAGCTGTATTAATTAAACTCAACTTTACAAATTATATTATAAAAACAGGCTAAGAAAGCTCAATACCTTTTCTCCGATATCAAATAGAATAATGGATTAGTCCAACGTCCAACTGGTTGATGGGGCTTTGCCCACAGTACTTTTTTAAATCTAAAAAAAAAAAATTATATTAAAGATAGGCACGTAAAAGGTCAACAAAAAAAGTAATATGCACATTTTTTTATGTAAATTTAAACATCTATTGAACGGAGTATTTATTTTTGAATAATATTTATAGAAAAGATGTATTAAATATTTTTAATTATATATAATTTATAAAAAACATACGCAGTAAAAGTTAAAATAGAGATTCAACAAAAATTCTAAATTATTTCTAAAATATGTACCTGGCTGAAGTTTCTGGACAAACCATGTAGCAATAAAAAGTGTTATTCACATGATCGCGATTGAACTGTTTTATACTTGTATCGTTGTTAGTTAATCTGTCGTATTTCAGTTCATGTAAACTTTTTCTCGGAATATATATTTCCTCCTTCTCTAAACCACACCTTATGGTGGATATACAACCATAAGGTGTGGTTTAGAGAAGGAAAGTTTAAAGAATAAGATATACAACTATTTGTTATGTCTTCCAAAATCTTTTTATCATATTTTAATAAAATTCGTTCACATTGCTTATTTGAGATACAACTTTTTTTCCCAATGATGTTAAATTTTTTGAACTTGTTCTTCATAAAATCATATTTTTTTTTAAAAGATTGAAAAATACTTTTAAAAACCATTATAAAAAAGCTTTATCGCTATTTTTTAATTTCGAGTGACAAACTGATAATTTTTTACTTTACAGTATAATCAAATTTGACGTCATTTATCAACTTCTAATTTTAAATAAGAATTATCCTTACGTTTAAAAATTTTAAATACATTTGTTGCAATTTTCTTATGTTAACTTTGTAAACATATTTGTAATTTTTTGTAATTTTGTAATATCAAATAAGTTATTAGAAAAAATTGATTTTGGTTCTTTACAGTTATTTTTATCTAAGTTTTTTTTCAATGACTCTTTCTCAGTTCAGTTGGTTTGAGAAGTAGAAAAATTAGATAAACGTTAGGTTTATTATTATTATTATTTTTTTTAAATAGGTTTGTACATTGAAATAAAAAAAAATTTTGAAATTACAGGATCTGCATTTTATGGAGCCTAACTTTTTTAGAAA
Source organism: Hydra vulgaris (assembly GCF_022113875.1). NCBI lineage: Eukaryota > Metazoa > Cnidaria > Hydrozoa > Anthoathecata > Hydridae > Hydra > Hydra vulgaris. The sequence goes on along the minus strand of NC_061166.1, from coordinate 32,191,586 downwards.
AAAAAATAAAAAATTTAGTTTGTTTAAAAATTTTCTTATTTCCATTTAAAGAAAAAATTTTTGTTTGACAGAAACATAATAGAAAAGTTACATTCTGCTCTCATTTGTTGCGGTAGTGATGCAATGGTAGAGCGCTCACTTCATAAGTAAGATGTTCTGAGTTCAATTCCCACAACGTTCTTGGTAGTATTTATCTTGTTTCTCCGCGCAGCATCCCTGTTCGTCAAGGTTCGTATTTAGGAGTTAAAGTGTCGAGAGAGGGTTATAAACACAAGTGCCTCCTCATTTGTAATGGCCTTCTCGGCCTTGAGCAGGTGAATTACAAAAAAACAAAAAAAGAAAAAAAAAAAATCTTTCCCCTCACATTCATAAAAAACATTAATTTTAAATTAAAAAATCAGACAAAAAAAAAATGCTAAATTATCAATTTAGACTTTACTCTTTAACAATATGACTGAGGAACTTAAAAATATTTTATATTGGTTCAAAAAAAATTGGTTGTCTTTAAAAACCGATAAAACAAAATGGATACTTTTTCATCCAACTTCTAAAAAAATGAAAATTCAAAATATCTTGCCTGACTTATATATTGACAGTACAGTAATAAAAAGAGAAAAAAATACAAAATTCTTAGGAGTTATAATAGATGAAAACTTATCTTGGAGGCAACAAATTGATAATATTTCAATGAAAATTGCTAAAAGCATTGGAGTTCTATATAAAGTTAGTTATATATTAAATAAACACCAATTAACACAATTTATTATTCATTTATTCATTGCCATTTAAATTATGCAAATATAATATGGGGAAGCGCTCACAAAACCAAACTTAAATTTCTCTATCGACATCAGAAACACGCAGCTCGCACAACTAATTTTGCAAATCGTTTTTCAAGCTCAACACCACTTCTTAAAGAAATGAAAGTTTTGAATATTTACGAACTAAATGTTTTGAATATTTTATGTTTTATGTTTAAATGTAAAGAAAATATCACCTAATGTATTTATAAATCTTTATAATTTGAAACCTAAAAACAAATATATTCGTCGTGCCAGTAAAAGTATCGAAGAGCCATTTTGCTAAACTAAATTTGACCAGTTTTGTATTTCTTATCGTGGTCTTTCTCTTTGAAATAAAATAATTTTACCTAATTTCGATTTTTCTTTTAAATGGTCTTATTCTTCTTTTAAACGGAAAGTAAAAGAAATTATCTTTTCAACACAAAATATTTATATCTATTTTTAGTATTTAAGTTGTTTTTTTTTATTTGTTTTAATTTATACTTTATTTTGTTTATTATATAGACTGTGAAGAATATTAGAATATTGTATTCTTTTTGTTATATAGATTGTTGATTGTAAAGGTAAAAAAGTGCAATTTAATATTTCAAAAACTCTTATACTTCAAAGTTTTAAGCAGCCATAGCGCAGTGGTTATTGGCAGAGGTGGTGCAAGCATTTTTTGATCTTCAAGATCAAAAAATGCTTTTAACTTCCAGACATGGACCGAACTTCGAACATTTATATGATATACTTATGTCAAGTATGGATGCTTTCCAAATAGTTGCGATGATTGGAGCCTGTGAATAAAAAAGCCAAAATATTTTTGGGCTTTTTTGCTATTTAATTTTTTTGACAACAGTGATTTAAATATAAATGGGTAACTCTAAGAAAACTTTGAATTGTAAGTTATATCTTAGTAAAATGTTCATACCATTAATAATAAAGTATACAGTAAAATCGCCTAAGTTCGGTCACCATGTAACATCAGTCATTTAAGAAAAAATTCTAAAAAAGCACACTAAACTTAAAATTTACAATTTTTTTTTTCTCAAATAATATTTGTAATTATTTAGTATAAATGAATTCTTTGATTTGCTTACAGATTTGCATGGCTTTCTATTCTTTTTTTTTTTGAGCGGTAAAACTTAAAACTTTTTATTCTTTTGTTTATATAAATTTTTTACCTTTTTATTATTTTTAACTGATCTAAGCACTCAATTTTATTTCTTGTTTAAAAATCACATCTCACCATTGCCACAAAGTGGCACCATTTTAGTTAATAATCTACGTGATATGATCTATGTCTTTATATAAAAACAGTGCGGTGCAAGTTTATAACCTCACCCAAAATTCAAGATCTCACAAATAATGAAATAATTATTTTTAAATTACTCAATTGCTTAACGTCTTACTTGATTATTATTTCATTTGTAATAGAGTCTGGTTTCATTTTGTTAATTGACTTGAAAATTGATGGTGCAAAATTATAACCTTATTTCAATTTTACTCTACAAAATTCCATAATGTTTTGTATTGCAACTTGAATTTATTGTTAATACTTTGTTTTATTGCCGCCATTCTGAATAACTTCAAATACTTGATTTGGCATACTTTTTAAATGTTTTCTACGATCTGCAAGAGACATATTCTTCCAAACATGTACAACTGCCTTTTTCATTTCATCGACATTCGAATGTTTCGATTCTCCATCAACACATCTTGCTAAGATGCCCCATACATTTTCGATGGGATTTTAATCAGGTGAGAACGCTGACCATTCTAATAATTAAATTTTCTTGCTGGCAAACCATGAGATAGTTGACTTTGCTCTATGAGTTAGAGCATTATCTTGCTGGAAAATAAAGTTAGTGTTACCAAAGTTTTTCGAAATATTACCCAAATGACCATTCAACAAATTTCTATATCCTTCAGCATTTAATTTTGTAGTAAATAAAGCCAATCGAAGTTTTTTCAAAATTATTAAACGCACCGCAAATCATTGCTTCTCCGCCACCCTTAGCCCTTATTTTTTTAAATATTTTCTCATTTCTTATGTCATGCAAGTAGTAATTAAAGCCATCTGGACCTTTAAGATTAAATTTTTTTTCATCAGACCATACAATTTTTTTCCATTCTTTTTCTCAAATCATGCGGTCCTTGGTACATTGAAAACGAATGCGTTTGTGTGCTTCAGTTAGTGCTGGAGATGTGCATTTTTTTGCATATCTAAATACGTTTTTTTGCATATCTGAAAACTTAATTGCACGATTAATTGCACGATTCATCGTTCATTAGAAGCATTTCAATGCCAAAATTACCATCTATTTGTCTCGCGGAGATTGTACGGTTACTAGCGGCATATAGAATTTGTCGCTGTTGGCAAGCTGTAAGTATAGATTATCTTCCACTTCAATGCTTTGTGCTATAATTTTTAGGATTTTTTATGAAACTATTGATTAAACGTTGTGAGCGTCTCAGTTTGCAAAAAATTTTCCTGTTTGATAAACCCAATGACCTGCAGGCTTCGATCTTGCCTTTTTTTTATTGGAGAGTGTAAAAAAATTAAACAAAGTTTTTTTTATTTTAATTTTAAATCTTATCTTTAAATTTGTATGCAATTTATTTATTCAATCAATTTATTAAAAAAGTTCAATGTAATGAAAAAATATGGTTTACATACTAATTTTTAATGAGTATCTGGGTTGATAAATTAATATTACAAACAGCCTAATTGTTATCGCCAATATTATTTTCATTTGCTTCTAATTTGGCTTCATCCTTATCATTTTTATTGGCTTCAGTATCATACTTATATAAAAAGAGATTCCGCAATTTATATTCCCACATTGGATAATGTTATTCCAAGAATAGTTGGAGATACTGCACTCCTCAATCATGAGTGCACTCTATGCTCATAAGCAAAAAATAGCTAAACATGATGAACAATAAGTTGAGGTAAAAAATGGAGGATCCAGAGTAATAATGTTTTTTAATTTTAATTTTAAAGTTTATCTTAACTATTATAACTATAAATTAAATAGGTGTTATTTGTTATGGATCTTGTTTTTTAACCAGTTTTGTTTTTACTTTATCTAAACGTTTATGAAAGCAGTAACCAAGCATCATATAAAACTATGAAAGTCAGAAATTCTTTTATCAAAAGACACATTAAAGTTAAGTCTAGTACATCCAACGATATAACTTTCTATTTATAATCAAGGCTGCTATAATCATTTTTAGCAGATACAATATGTTAATATTGGATAATCTAAACACCGGAAGAGTGTTAGTTAGTGCAACCATCATGGTTACAATGAAAATCAAATTCGTGCATATTCTGTTTGAATATCTAATATTTTATTCTGCTAAGAATAAAGTGTCAATTTGTCAATAAAAAAAATTCTATTGACCTGGTTTTACCATAGCCATAAAATATATGAAACGAAAGAAGCTTACCCATAAAAAAAAATTAAATATGGCTATTTTTATAGCCATAAACATATTAAAAACATATTTGGTATAAAGTAATTTTTGAGTTAAGGGCGATACATAAATATCACCCCTATTATTTTAATTGTGTTGTCTTTGTTGTTATCTTCGAATGTTAAATACTCATACACAATGTTCATACACAACTTTTTAAATGTTGTTTATGAACAGTACCGTGTCTGAGCCCCTTCTTTTTGAAAAGTACCTGTCATTAGAGCATTAAAATCTTAAAACGTTTTTCAATTAGTAATATTAAAAAGCTCCTTAAACTTGCTCGTTGCACCACCCTCCGATTGCGGTGTGTCAGGCCAAGGTACGGTCAGTGTATAAATAAATCAGGTAATTTAAAGAAAACAATTTTAAAAACTAAAACGACAATTCCAAAATACGAATCTCTCACATACTGAATGTTAGCAAAAGTAAAAAAGCAAAAACATCTTCTTTTGTGCTTATCATTTGCAGTTAGGGTCTCCAAGTCTTTATCTTTATATATATATATATATATATATATATATATATATATATATATATATATATATATATATATATATATATATATATATATATATATATATATATATATATATATATATATATATATATATATATATATATATATATATATATATATATATATATATATATATATATATATGTATATATATATATATATATATATATATATATATATATATATATATATATATATATATATATATATATATATACATATATATATATATATATATATATATATATATATATATATATATATATATATATATATATATATATATATATATATATATATATATATATATATATATATATATATATATATATATATATATATATGTATATATATATATATATATATATATATATATATATATATATAAAGATAAAGACTTGGAGACCCTAACTGCAAATGATAAGCACAAAAGAAGATGTTTTTGCTTTTTTACTTTTGCTAACATTCAGTATGTGAGAGATTCGTATTTTGGAATTGTCGTTTTAGTTTTTAAAATTGTTTTCTTTAAATTACCTGATTTATTTATACACTGACCGTACCTTGGCCTGACACACCGCAATCGGAGGGTGGTGCAACGAGCAAGTTTAAGGAGCTTTTTAATATTACTAATTGAAAAACGTTTTAAGATTTTAATGCTCTAATGACAGGTACTTTTCAAAAAGAAGGGGCTCAGACACGGTACTGTTCATAAACAACATTTAAAAAGTTGTGTATGAACATTGTGTATGAGTATTTAACATTCGAAGATAACAACAAAGACAACACAATTAAAATAATAGGGGTGATATTTATGTATCGCCCTTAACTCAAAAATTACTTTATACCAAATATGTTTTTAATATGTTTATGGCTATAAAAATAGCCATATTTAATTTTTTTTTATGGGTAAGCTTCTTTCGTTTCATATATTTTATGGCTATGGTAAAACCAGGTCAATAGAATTTTTTTTATTGACAAATTGACACTTTATTCTTAGCAGAATAAAATATTAGATATTCAAACAGAATATGCACGAATTTGATTTTCATTGTAACCATGATGGTTGCACTAACTAACACTCTTCCGGTGTTTAGATTATCCAATATTAACATATTGTATCTGCTAAAAATGATTATAGCAGCCTTGATTATAAATAGAAAGTTATATCGTTGGATGTACTAGACTTAACTTTAATGTGTCTTTTGATAAAAGAATTTCTGACTTTCATAGTTTTATATGATGCTTGGTTACTGCTTTCATAAACGTTTAGATAAAGTAAAAACAAAACTGGTTAAAAAACAAGATCCATAACAAATAACACCTATTTAATTTATAGTTATAATAGTTAAGATAAACTTTAAAATTAAAATTAAAAAACATTATTACTCTGGATCCTCCATTTTTTACCTCAACTTATTGTTCATCATGTTTAGCTATTTTTTGCTTATGAGCATAGAGTGCACTCATGATTGAGGAGTGCAGTATCTCCAACTATTCTTGGAATAACATTATCCAATGTGGGAATATAAATTGCGGAATCTCTTTTTATATAAGTATGATACTGAAGCCAATAAAAATGATAAGGATGAAGCCAAATTAGAAGCAAATGAAAATAATATTGGCGATAACAATTAGGCTGTTTGTAATATTAATTTATCAACCCAGATACTCATTAAAAATTAGTATGTAAACCATATTTTTTCATTACATTGAACTTTTTTAATAAATTGATTGAATAAATAAATTGCATACAAATTTAAAGATAAGATTTAAAATTAAAATAAAAAAAACTTTGTTTAATTTTTTTACACTCTCCAATAAAAAAAAGGCAAGATCGAAGCCTGCAGGTCATTGGGTTTATCAAACAGGAAAATTTTTTGCAAACTGAGACGCTCACAACGTTTAATCAATAGTTTCATAAAAAATCCTAAAAATTATAGCACAAAGCATTGAAGTGGAAGATAATCTATACTTACAGCTTGCCAACAGCGACAAATTCTATATGCCGCTAGTAACCGTACAATCTCCGCGAGACAAATAGATGGTAATTTTGGCATTGAAATGCTTCTAATGAACGATGAATCGTGCAATTAATCGTGCAATTAAGTTTTCAGATATGCAAAAAAACGTATTTAGATATGCAAAAAAATGCACATCTCCAGCACTAACTGAAGCACACAAACGCATTCGTTTTCAATGTACCAAGGACCGCATGATTTGAGAAAAAGAATGGAAAAAAATTGTATGGTCTGATGAAAAAAAATTTAATCTTAAAGGTCCAGATGGCTTTAATTACTACTTGCATGACATAAGAAATGAGAAAATATTTAAAAAAATAAGGGCTAAGGGTGGCGGAGAAGCAATGATTTGCGGTGCGTTTAATAATTTTGAAAAAACTTCGATTGGCTTTATTTACTACAAAATTAAATGCTGAAGGATATAGAAATTTGTTGAATGGTCATTTGGGTAATATTTCGAAAAACTTTGGTAACACTAACTTTATTTTCCAGCAAGATAATGCTCTAACTCATAGAGCAAAGTCAACTATCTCATGGTTTGCCAGCAAGAAAATTTAATTATTAGAATGGTCAGCGTTCTCACCTGATTAAAATCCCATCGAAAATGTATGGGGCATCTTAGCAAGATGTGTTGATGGAGAATCGAAACATTCGAATGTCGATGAAATGAAAAAGGCAGTTGTACATGTTTGGAAGAATATGTCTCTTGCAGATCGTAGAAAACATTTAAAAAGTATGCCAAATCAAGTATTTGAAGTTATTCAGAATGGCGGCAATAAAACAAAGTATTAACAATAAATTCAAGTTGCAATACAAAACATTATGGAATTTTGTAGAGTAAAATTGAAATAAGGTTATAATTTTGCACCATCAATTTTCAAGTCAATTAACAAAATGAAACCAGACTCTATTACAAATGAAATAATAATCAAGTAAGACGTTAAGCAATTGAGTAATTTAAAAATAATTATTTCATTATTTGTGAGATCTTGAATTTTGGGTGAGGTTATAAACTTGCACCGCACTGTTTTTATATAAAGACATAGATCATATCACGTAGATTATTAACTAAAATGGTGCCACTTTGTGGCAATGGTGAGATGTGATTTTTAAACAAGAAATAAAATTGAGTGCTTAGATCAGTTAAAAATAATAAAAAGGTAAAAAATTTATATAAACAAAAGAATAAAAAGTTTTAAGTTTTACCGCTCAAAAAAAAAAAGAATAGAAAGCCATGCAAATCTGTAAGCAAATCAAAGAATTCATTTATACTAAATAATTACAAATATTATTTGAGAAAAAAAAAATTGTAAATTTTAAGTTTAGTGTGCTTTTTTAGAATTTTTTCTTAAATGACTGATGTTACATGGTGACCGAACTTAGGCGATTTTACTGTATACTTTATTATTAATGGTATGAACATTTTACTAAGATATAACTTACAATTCAAAGTTTTCTTAGAGTTACCCATTTATATTTAAATCACTGTTGTCAAAAAAATTAAATAGCAAAAAAGCCCAAAAATATTTTGGCTTTTTTATTCACAGGCTCCAATCATCGCAACTATTTGGAAAGCATCCATACTTGACATAAGTATATCATATAAATGTTCGAAGTTCGGTCCATGTCTGGAAGTTAAAAGCATTTTTTGATCTTGAAGATCAAAAAATGCTTGCACCACCTCTGCCAATAACCACTGCGCTATGGCTGCTTAAAACTTTGAAGTATAAGAGTTTTTGAAATATTAAATTGCACTTTTTTACCTTTACAATCAACAATCTATATAACAAAAAGAATACAATATTCTAATATTCTTCACAGTCTATATAATAAACAAAATAAAGTATAAATTAAAACAAATAAAAAAAAACAACTTAAATACTAAAAATAGATATAAATATTTTGTGTTGAAAAGATAATTTCTTTTACTTTCCGTTTAAAAGAAGAATAAGACCATTTAAAAGAAAAATCGAAATTAGGTAAAATTATTTTATTTCAAAGAGAAAGACCACGATAAGAAATACAAAACTGGTCAAATTTAGTTTAGCAAAATGGCTCTTCGATACTTTTACTGGCACGACGAATATATTTGTTTTTAGGTTTCAAATTATAAAGATTTATAAATACATTAGGTGATATTTTCTTTACATTTAAACATAAAACATAAAATATTCAAAACATTTAGTTCGTAAATATTCAAAACTTTCATTTCTTTAAGAAGTGGTGTTGAGCTTGAAAAACGATTTGCAAAATTAGTTGTGCGAGCTGCGTGTTTCTGATGTCGATAGAGAAATTTAAGTTTGGTTTTGTGAGCGCTTCCCCATATTATATTTGCATAATTTAAATGGCAATGAATAAATGAATAATAAATTGTGTTAATTGGTGTTTATTTAATATATAACTAACTTTATATAGAACTCCAATGCTTTTAGCAATTTTCATTGAAATATTATCAATTTGTTGCCTCCAAGATAAGTTTTCATCTATTATAACTCCTAAGAATTTTGTATTTTTTTCTCTTTTTATTACTGTACTGTCAATATATAAGTCAGGCAAGATATTTTGAATTTTCATTTTTTTAGAAGTTGGATGAAAAAGTATCCATTTTGTTTTATCGGTTTTTAAAGACAACCAATTTTTTTTGAACCAATATAAAATATTTTTAAGTTCCTCAGTCATATTGTTAAAGAGTAAAGTCTAAATTGATAATTTAGCATTTTTTTTTTGTCTGATTTTTTAATTTAAAATTAATGTTTTTTATGAATGTGAGGGGAAAGATTTTTTTTTTTTCTTTTTTTGTTTTTTTGTAATTCACCTGCTCAAGGCCGAGAAGGCCATTACAAATGAGGAGGCACTTGTGTTTATAACCCTCTCTCGACACTTCAACTCCTAAATACGAACCTTGACGAACAGGGATGCTGCGCGGAGAAACAATATAAATACTACCAAGAACGTTGTGGGAATTGAACTCAGAACCGCTTACTTATGAAGTGAGCGCTCTACCATTGCATCACTACCGCAACAAATGATGGCAGAATGTAACTTTTCTATTATGTTTCTGTCAAACAAAAATTTTATCTTTTTGTGATAATGTTATATACATTTTTTAAATAATATTTTGAAAATTAAAAAAATGTTTGAATCACAAAAAGAAAAATACACTTACCACTTCGGTGAGGACAATCGTTTTTTTTTATTTTTTTTTTTTTTTCAGTACTTTAAATGGAAATAACAAAATTTTTAAACAAACTAAATTTTTTATTTTTTTTTCTAAAAAAGTTAGGCTCCATAAAATGCAGATCCTGTAATTTCAAAATTGTTTTTTATTTCAATGTTCAAACCTATTGAAAAAAAAAATAAAAATAAATAACCTAACATAAATTTATCTAATTTTTCTACTTCTCAAACCAACTGAACTGAGAAAGAGTCAATGAAAAAAAACTTAGATAAAAATAACTGTAAAAAACCAAAATCAATTTTTTCTAATAACTTATTTGATATTACAAAATTACAAAAAATTACAAATATATTTACAAAGTTAACATAAGAAAATTGCAACAATTGTATTTAAAATTTTTAAACGTAAGGATAATTCTTATTTAAAATTAGAAGTTGATAAATGACGTCAAATTTGATTATACTGTAAAGTTAAAAATTATCAGTTTGTCACTCGAAATTAAAAAATAGCGATAAAGCTTTTTTATAATGGTTTTTAAAAGTATTTTTCAATCTTTTAAAAAAAAATATGATTTTATGAAGAACAAGTTCAAAAAATTTAACATCATTGGGAAAAAAAGTTGTATCTCAAATAAGCAATGTGAACCAATTTTATTAAAATATGATAAAAAGATTTTGGAAGACATCACAAATAGTTGTATATCTTATTCTTTAAACTTTCCTTCTCTAAACCACACCTTATGGTTGTATATCCACCATAAGGTGTGGTTTAGAGAAGGAGGAAATTTATATTCCGAGAAAAAGTTTACTTGAACTGAAATACGACAGATTAACGAACAACGATAAAAGTATAAATCAGTTCAATTGCGATCATGTGAATAACACTTTTTATTCCTACATGGTTTGTCCAAAAACTTCAGCCAGGTACATATTTTAGAAATAATTTAGAATTTTTGTTGAATCTCTGTTTTAACTTTTACTGCGTATGTTTTTTATAAATTATATATAATTAAAAATATTTAATACATCTTTTCTATAAATATTATTCAAAAATAAATACTCCGTTCAATAGATGTTTAAATTTACATAAAAAAATGTGCATATTACTTTTTTTGTTGACCTTTTACGTGCCTATCTTTAATATAATTTTTTTTTAGATTTAAAAGAGTACTGTGGGCAAAGCCCCATCAACCAGTTGGACGTTGGACTAATCCACTACTCTATTTGATATCGGAGAAAAGGTAATGAGCTTTCTGAGCCTGTTTTTATAATATAATTTGTAAAGTTGAGTTTAGTTAATACAGCTAAAAACTGTTTGCTATTATCTCTAAAACTTGTTTGTGTAAGTAATTTTATTTGTTTTATTGTTAAACATAGCTTAATTATTAACTTCACAAAATAATAAAATAAAAAACAAATTTATTATGTTTTATACTATTAGAGACAGTTTGTAGTATTGTTACTGTTTTTTCAGCACTTTTAATATTACTTAACTTACATTGACCATACCTAATCTAAAAGCCAGGCTTAAACAAGTATTCTATTGTCATATTATTTAACTTTATACTTTAGCGCTATTTTTTTATAATACAAAACACATCTTGCTCACTCTATTATATGTGTAATACCATTAAATACATCGAAAGATCTACTCGTTTATCCTTATATACTTAAATAACGTTTTAATCAGTTTTATTTTCGGTTAATTCATTTTAGTTTTTTTATTTTTAGTTTATTAACAGTTTTATCAGCAATAATAAAGCAAATAAAGCAATTTTTAAGTAGGATGTGGAAATCTCTTTTTTTTTTTTTTTTTTAATTTTATTTTGAGAAACTATACAGAATTTTTTTTTCTTTTTCAATAAAACAAGATTACAAAGCAAAGATGCATTTATATATATATTTTTTTCGTTTGTTTTCTAGCCTAAATAACAGTTTAACATGCTTGGTATCGTCAATATATAAAAAAGTTAAATTAATAAATATTTGTTGTGGATGTTGTTAAGTCAGGTTGTAGGTTGTAGGACAAGCAAGTCAGGTAGTAGTCAGGTTGTAGGTTGTAGGACAAGCAAAGTTTGTTTAACTTTGCAAATTAAGTTTAAACGAAGTCACATACTGAATAAGCTTAAGAAGATAAGCTTTGATTACAAAGTTTGTCGAATATTCTATCCTCATAAAATATTTTTCAATATATGTACTACTTTCTATTCGCTTCACTATTCGTTAAATAATTCGTTCAACTGTTTGTTAAAATCCAGTTCAAAGTTCAAGGACCTGGATTTAGCCTTTTAGCTAAGTCAGGTATAGTATTCGCTATGTTATTTTTATTTTTCTCTAAAATTTAAAGCTGATTTGAAAAAATCATTGAAGCTAAATAAAGTGCAATAAGCTAAATAAAGTGAAACCACTCCACAATAGGATATGTTGACTTTAGGAAAATTTAATTTTTAGTATTCAATATTGAAAAACTGAATATCTCAAAAAAGTATTAGTTATGTTGTTAAATATTTTTTGTTCTTTTAAAGAGAAAATGAAGATATGATTTTATTAAAATCACCGAAACAAAATGTATCACCCAGCCGAAACAACATCTGGAATTATACTCCAAAAGAGGATTTATTCACATTGGGGAACAAACACCCTTCGCAACTTTCTGCTGAACAATATTTGATATATATGTATTATAAAGAATATGACAGGTAAGGATTATTTTAGCATAATTAACTGTATTGCAAAATGGAATTTTCTTTTTTTTTTTTTTGTAGATACACATTTAAAAAAAAAAAAGTTAAAAAACTGAAAAAATAAAAAACTAAAAGAAAGTAGTTACAGTTTATGATGTTTTCTAAGTTAGACTTTATTATTTATTAGAAATATATAATAAGTAAGTTGTAATATAGTTAAGAAATTCATTTCACCTGCTATGGACATGCAAAATTGAGCAAACAGTTTTGGTATTTGTATGCTCTGTTTTTGACTCGCCTATTTTGAAGCACTATTAAGTTTATACACTAAGGCGCAATTGCAGTAAAGTTACATTGACTTACTGGAAACAAAAACATTAAAGTGAAAAAAACGCATGTCCTACATTCTCTATGTGAGTACTGTGTGAGATTAATGGGAACCAATATGGAGCCCAGGTGGGACACGAGTTGTTTTTTTTTCTTAACCAGGATATCATAAGAAATTCTTAGTTTAAAAACTCTTTATACAAGAAGAGTTAGAAGAGATATGATACTACGTAAATTTAAATTTATGTATCACATATATAACTAAAGTTATTTTATAACAATGTTAAAGTTTTTTTAACTGTTTAACATTATTTTATACTATTTTATCAATTATAATTTTTAATATTGCAAGTTACTATCTGAATAAAATGATATAAAATAAATTTTTTTTTAAACTCTATAAAGACTACACAATACTGCACCATCATCGTCAAAACAAGATTCCAAACATACAAAATGCTGTTATTGTTCCTGGCAAGAATCGTATTTTTTTTAAGGAAGTTTTATTTTTAAAAAATGGTATGTCTATTTTAAATAAATTTTTTAAACTTTTTTGTATTATACTGCATATTTTTCTACCTGTTTTTGATTTCCTAACACGGGTTTGTGTTTTTGAGGGGTCGGGTTAAAAGTTTTTATTTTAAGGAATTTTGATATAAATTTAAATCATAAGTTTAACATAAAAATATTAAACTTTTTTTAGTTTTTATATTATTTTTAGAAAAGATATTAAGAAAATGCCCACGAATATATTCAAAACGATGTATCATGAGAACATTTGTTATATATCTTATTATTGTCATATTATGTTGAATAGTATAATATAAAATTATGTAATTTATATGTGAATAAAGTTTTAACATTATAAATGTAGTAATAAAGTATTTGTGTCAAAACTACTCTAAATAAAGAGACTATTTATTGATTGTAAATTTAGTATTAAAAAAGTATTTAGTACTTTTTTTATATCAAGTTTACATTTATCGATAAACTTTTCTTTTTATCTGTTAATTTTTTTTAATTTCAAATATTGTTACTAATAAAGTTTTTACATCCAAAATGATAGGCAAGTATAAATGCGACTACGCTAATTATATATCCTTTTAATTTTATAGGTAGAAAATATGTTTATAAATGTTATGAGTTTAGACGATTCTTTTAGAAACTAAAAGAATCTAAATATATAACTAAATATATATATAGCTAAATATATATATAGCTAAATATATATATATATATATATATATATATGTATATATACATATATATACATATATATACATATATATACATATATATATATGTATATATATATATATATATATATATATATATATATATATATTTATTTATATATATATATATATATATATATATATATATATATATATATATATATATATATATATATATATATATATACATATATATACATATATTTATATATATATATATATATATATATAAATATATATATATATATCTATATATATATAGATATAGATATAGATACAGATATAGATATAGATATATAGATATAGATATATAGATATACATTTTCCAGTTAATTAACATTTTTACTTTAAGATTATAATGGTCTCCAGGGTGGTATTGAAAGTTAATAAAGAAAAAAAAATGTTGATGAACTAATAAAAAGCTTATTTTCTGCCATTTTTTTAAGTCTTTTATTTAGAGTTCGGAACCCGAATGTAATAAGTGCTTGAATATCAAATTCGTTTTTAATAGTGATAAGTTATAACAAATCTTTCTATGATATATTAAAAGTAATTATTTTATATAATATACATAGCAATTATTTATCCATTGCAAATTATTATAAAAAAACGAGTATTAACGGTTTAAATAATTTTAAATGATTTGCTCATTATGAAAATTGTCTCTTCTTTTTTCTGTCAGTATTGTCATTTCTTTAACAAGTTCAATCATTTCACTATCAACTATCTCAGCAACTGCTGGATTTATTTTGGAGGCTAAATCTAAAATTGGACTGATTGTATTAGTTTTATCCTCACCAAAATAAAATCTTTCTGCAACATACTTTGGTGTCAGCAAGTAGGCATTATCCATATTTGAGGTGATAAGGTTTTTAAAGCGCTTCATAACCATTTCCTGAATATTTTCCTCATTTGCGAATTTCTTGTACATTTCCCCAAAATAATAGTACACCAAAAATAATGGAGCATCATTTTCAAGTCTTCCGATGGTGTTAAAAAGATTTTCGATATCTTTCACAATTTTTGCCAAACTATCACAGAAAGCATTTGATTTAATTAGGGTTAAAACAGCGGCAAAATTTATTTTTGGAGCAGTTTCTTTTAAAGATGCATTTTCTTTAACTGCAAATTGAATCAAAATATACTTTGCCATACAAAGGTCGTTTATTGAATCAATTAGACTGAACCATCGAGTCGAAACAAGCATTGTGAGTGAGCGATGAAAACTAACTGCAATTCTCTTTTCATTACACTTTGCTTTAACAATGAGATATTTTTTTACAAAGTTGATAGTTTTTTTAGATTCTTTGATGGTCTTTGAACTTTCAGCAGTATTTAAAAGGTTCTTAAAAGATGATTTATACCGTGTACTGCACAGCCATACGTCAAGATGTGTGGAAATTTTTCTTCAATAAATTTCCAAGCAGCTTTCATAACTGGAGCGTTGTCAGTGATAATGTTTTTGAACTTTTGGGTACCGAGAGTCTCGATTACTTCAATGATAGCACCAGCGACAGCTGCAGCGTTTTAAATTATGCCCGATAATTTGATTAAAGCATAGTATTTGGTGCCTTGATAAAAAATTCACTATATGATCGCTACCAATATTTGTCCAAGAATCATGACGAGCGTTAAACTTTCAGATGATTCGAGAATTTCTTCCAATATAACGGAGTATTCTGCGTATTTTTTATCAAGAAGCAAACCCGACAGCGTTTACGCGTACGATGATGATACATACTATGATGATGCATGCGATGGATTAAATGTTTTGATCAAATCCTTCTAAGCTTCAGATTAAACGAGTAAAAGAGATATTTCAGTTTGGAAAAAGAAATTTTCTAATTTCATATCACTTTATTTTTATTTTAATTCCTCAGGATTCATCACATTTTCGACTACTTCGTAAGAGACTATAATGTCGTTGTTGAAGTTGATTAACGATTCTGCTTTTCGTTTTGCAAACAATCAATTCTCATCTTCACTAGGGTTTGATTATGATGATGGTTTATGTGCAAAGTCTTTTGGCTGGTAATGTAAAATTTAGTTCTTTTTACTGTATTGAGATTTTGAAAATATCTATTTATTGTAAAGTTTTCCATTGTCATTCTGCTTGTTGAAAAACGTCTACTTAAACCATAAACTTTTGAGTTTTTTGTTGTTTTCCTTTCTTATCTCTTTAATATAATAATAACTTAAAGTTATCTTAAGTTAATTTAAGTTATTTTAATATTTAGTTAAATTAAATTTTGAGTAACAAAAGGAATTTTTTGTAAATGATAGCAAAACACCGTTTACTAAAAATTAATGAAATAAAGAGGCCAAACTAATATTAAAAAATGGTCTGTGTTGAACCATGGAAGTATAAAACAGATGGAAGTTCAACCGCATTGAAATTCTTCGGGACTATGCTTGTACTCGGTGTAGTTAAGGTGATTTACAAAATATTTGAATACTTTCATTTGGAATTAGCATGGTTTTGTCAGCATATTATGCCCAAACAAGATCTTTAAATGTTATAATTTTTATTGCTTAAGGTTTTTATAATATTTGAAGAAACTTTTATTTTTATATATAACTTTAAAAATCTTGTTACAACCCGTAATAATGCATCTAAAGAACACTATTTTGGAGACTTTAGATCAATTGCGCTCATCGACATTAACATGAATTTAGTTAAAAATTTAAAAAGTTACTTAATTTACTACTGATCCTAGTTCTAATTGGTTCTGACGTATATTAACAATATATAGTTGTCAAAACACAATACTTCTATCAATTTTCACAAAAAATACTGGAATTCCGATCAAGAAAGAATTTATAATTATAAATAATTGCCAATAAACGATCAGAACAGATCATATTGTTAAACTATAATGTTCATTTCACCTAAAAAACGTATTACTATAAAATCTTATTTAAATTTGGACGAGCGATTGTGGTTTTTAGATAATTAAAAAAAAAAAAAAAGATTCTATGGTCTGGGTTTTTTCGCTACAAACATTTGTATTTTATATTGCAAAATTTATTATTTTAATTTTTTTCGTCCTTTCGTAATTCACAGACCAGACCATTTCACGGAAATATGTCACAATCAACAAAATATCATACAGACGCTAGAATATTTTTAAAGTGCCTTAACTACACCGAGTAACCTTTTGTTTCGTAAACAATTAGAAAACGACATCAAGACTCTACTTAAACGCTTAATCTTTATACGTTGATGCAAATAGATACGTTTATCATAATATAAAATTATAGTATTTTGAAGGTTCGCCAAAAATATTCAAGAAAAACATTAAAAATGGCGCAACGTAACGGCAAACAACAACTTTTTTATAAACTTAATATTAAATGAATGGAGTACTACAAGAATGAATGGAATTATGATATACAGCTAATAAAACTTTAAACTTTAGTTATTTAGAAAACATTTTATTTGATTTTTAAAAAATTGTTTTAGTTGATTAGTTTACCAAATGTCGTGTTATGACTTGAAGCAAGAAAATAAGCTTAAACTAACATATGCTTTTAAAATAAAGTGATTCTATTTAATTACCTTTTAATAAACCTTTTGCTGAATAATTGCAATTACTAAATGTTAAAACTTTGCAGCATATCCCTAGAATAATTCATTTTTTGATGTTTTAATAAAGATCATTTCAGTGAACTTTGTTGTTTTTTTATCCAGTGAAACTTGTTTTTTTTTTTTATTGTCGGTTACAAGCGTACTCCCGAGACGACTTGAAGTTGCTTTGATGTTTGCGGCTCGATGAACTTTCATCTGTTGTTTTCCAGTCATTTTCTTTTTCTTTTTTATGTCTACTTTTTTTTATGCCTTTTTTATGCCTACTTAGCTGTTACAATTTTAACTTTAGGTTTGTCATATGACGCAATATAAAAGATCAAAGTTAACTTTTTTTTTAATTTTGTTATACAAATGTTTTTTTGTAAACTAATTAATTTTTTTTTTTGAAACGTATTTGTTCTCAATTGCTTAGTTATTTATAAGAAACTTTGTTATTTTTAATAAATTCATTTAGTTGTGTGCATTTAACATTTTTAAGATAACAAATTTTCTTTTCTAAAGAAAAATTTATGGAGGGGATACCAAAAGTTAATAACTACTATATAATATAAGTTAACTTCATATTAACCTTAATAATTAATTAAAGTTCATGTTATAAAAATTATTACAAGAATTTAGTTGATATTTTTGTCAATTTAAAAAATGGTGAAGTGTTATTATTTTGTGTTGAACTTAGGAATGTTGTTAAAAATGGTTCTGCCTAGCACTAATATGACCTATGTCAGTTGTAAATTACTCCAATAATGTGTTAAATAATAATTGGTAAATTATTTTTTTACTGAGAATTCGCAACTTTAAATTGTGGAAAACAGCCACTATAAACTAATTATTTAACAGACCGACCATAACCCGTATTACGGGTTACTTTTTGTTTGTTAATTATAAAAGTGCATTAATTAAAGAGATTTAATAATGAATTTAGAAGTTGTTAACTTTTGATTCCATTATTAAAACTGATCATTTTTTATTTTAAAAGCAAATTAAGGTGGTAGACTGCTAAAAAAATTATTTTTGTATTTTATAATATTTCAATTGATTTTTTTGCTTCAAACATGATAAATACATTAGAAAACTTATAATTTATATATATATATATACATATATATATATATATATATATATATATATATATATATATATATATATATATATATATATATATATATATATATATATATATATACATATATATATATATATATATATATATATATATATATATATATATATATATATATATATATATATATATATATATATATATATATATATATATATATATATATATATATATATATATATATATATATATATATATATATATATAAAACAGGTACTTTTAGGTCAAAAACAGGCTAAAATCTTGGCAAAGATACCTCAAAAAGTATAATTTATTAAGTTCTAATTTTTTGTATTTTTATTCGTTTTATGTAGATAAATGTCCAAAGATAAAAATTTTTGTTGAAAATTTCTTTATTTTGAAGCATCGTTAGATTTTTCAAAGCGTCCAATTAAAAATTGAGTTTCTTATATTAAGAATCAAAATTTTGTTTTTTTAAAAATTTATATTCTAAATTTATTTTATCTCAGGACATAAAGCTTATAATAATGAATCTCTGGAAAAAATTTGAAGGCAATTGGACTAATACAGCTCCTGCAATCTTTGTCAGAAAATTAGAGGAATAAAACAGAGAAAAATGCATATAAAAATTAAATTATTGAATATACCAACTTATGAAAATTTTTACCCCCTGTCTCTCTTAATCATTGTAATTATTATCAAACCCTTTCCTAGTTGCTTTAAGATTTTTTCTTTGTTTTTTAATTTTTTTTTTTATTTCTAACCTTATCTAGCCGTTGCTATGAACGTTGCTTGGGAAAACAAAATTACATTGTTAAAATAAATCACTTTTATTAGCTCTAAATTTGTTGTCATATGAAGATCTATACCCACCAATCTTTTCCACCACCTTTTTGAAATAAAATCTACACAAATTTCTTCTCTTTTCCACCACCTTTTTGAAATAAAGCGTAATTTAGAAAGTCAAACAATGTTCCATTAACCGAGGGTTCTTTTGGTCCATTGAGTGGACCAAATTGTGGATTGAATATAAAAAGCTATAATAAAAAAATATATTAAAAAAAAAAAAAAGGGAAGATTTAAAAAATAAATAATGAATGGAAAAGTGTTACAACTTATGAAGGTATATCTTTTTCAACGCCATATAGATTAGTGTTCTTAAAACATATTTTTCCACCTTTGCCCTTCCTATCCATGGAGGCCATATAACTTTTAGAAAATACTCTGAGTTTTTAAAAAATAATATAACTGTTAGTTGGTTATTAATAACTTTTTCAAATATTTAATTTAAATAAAACAACTTTTTTAATATATTAAAAATAAATTAATAATCAAAATATAAAACATTTCTAGCATTGAAAAATAATTTTCGGGGTGGCCACATAAAATTTTTATAAGAAACTTTATGTGGCCATTTATTAATGGTTTAACGTCCATGTTTATACACTTATGGGGCTTGGACAGGGATCAAATAATGTCATTTGTTATGTTAAATAGCATGCATTTTCTAAAGCAATTTTTTACAATTCCATGCACTTTAAGGCGTTAACCAGTTTTGCAGACCAAGAATGGGTATTTTGAACATTATACATCCATCAAAAATAAAAAAGAAAGAATTAATGAGGAGCTTTGATCAAATTTTTACCTCTTTAGAGGATAATAGAGGATTTTAGAAGTGGTTTTAAAAAAAGAGGACTTTAGAGGATTTTAGACTAGCTGCAGACACCCTGATTATAAATGAGGTAACTCCACCAATTAACTGTAATTGATTTATCTGTAAAAAAACATGAAGTAAATCTAATATCATGCTTGTGGAGATATATTATATTGTGAAGAGCCATCAAAACCACACAAGTGGAAAATTTGCATCCAAGTTTCCACTTGTGTGCAAATCTTGCATCCACTTGTCAACATTTTCATTATAACATTTTTCTTTTGTAGTTTTTGTAGTAAAATTTTCACAATACTGTTTGCTTTCTTTTAGAATTGAAATAGTTATACAAATAGTTATATATTTTGTATCAACAAAATAACTCTTCTTACCACATTATTTAAAAAATAATAATTGTAATATATAGATGTAATACCTGAAGAGAATTTAGTTTTTATTTGTATAAACTTAAGTCAATGCTTTGGTACCTGGAAGCCGACAAACAGTTTTATCACTAATCCAATCAGATGGAATTACTTCTTCTTGTAAATCTTCATTCCAAACAGCTCCTTTCCGCATATTCGATTTTGAAAAAATTACATGAACTAATATAAAATGAAGAAACCATAATATAAGTGTACTAACAGGCCTAATTAAACTAGCTAAATTTGAACATTTTATAACCATGATACTTGCTAAACAATAATATTAGTAGACATTATAAGCAAAGATAAGATTTTCTTTATTTTATTATATTTTAAAATTTTATTTTATTATTTAAAATTTATTATATTTTATTATTTTATTATTATTAAATTTAAATATTTTATTATTTAAAATTCATTATATTTTAAACTCATTTTTATTAATTTATTTATTACTCTATTATTCAGCAGAGTTCTGAATATATTATGTTCAAATAACTTAAGGCTCAATAACTAAGACAAATAATGAAAGAATACTAGGTTGCTAAAACATAAACATCTACATAAGATAATAATGGAATATTGAAAAAAAATAGAAATACAAAAAAACAAAAATACTCATTATTAATATAAAATATAATAGTATAATATAAGGTATATTATAATATATGAAACAATAATATCTACTTTTAATTAAAATATAAAAACAACAAAAATTAAAAAAGAAAATATTTTGATAAATAATAAATTATCATTCAAACAATTTTCAAGACCAAAAAATAACTTATTTTTTTACTTATCTTCATCTAATAAACATTACTTATTTTTTACTCATCTTCATCTAATAAACATTAATATTAATACCAATTTTAAACATTATTAGAATTTTTTATCAAAAAATAAAAATATTACATCAGTTACTTTTTGGGCTTTTCTTATTTTACTTAAAACATCAACTCAATTCTAGGCTTTTTTCATTATTGAGTTTTAATTTGTAATGTTGAATTAACATTGAAAAAAAAAATATTAGCAAACAAAAAGAAAATATTTCTATATTGAAATATATATAAAGATTTCAATAAAGAAATTTTAGATCGATTTTCATAAATATAAATTTATATCAATAAATCTAAATTTTTTTCTTTTCCGCCACCTTTTCGAAATGAAGAGCATTTTTAGAAGTTAGACAAAATGCTATCAATTAAAGTTTCAGTCGCTCCATCGTATTTAATAGAAGAAGCTGTTAATAAAAAAGAATTGGAAAAAAAAAGAAAAAAAAAAAAAAACACAAGGAGAAATTTTTGAATATATAAAAAATGAGAATAAAAAAGTTTTACATATCTTATAAAGGTATACCTTTCACTACACCATATAAATTAGTGCTCTTAAAGCATATTTCCACCTTTCCCCTTTATATTCATGGAGGTCACAAAATTGTTGGAAAATATTCTAAATTTTAATAGATAAGAGAACTGATATTAATTGTGCGAGAACTAATATTAATTTTTTAATTTTGAATAATTAAAAATTATTTTGATTACCTCAGCATTTTAAAGATATTCCATCAATGGCAATTGATTCATCTAAAAAAAAACAACAAGTAAAGCTAATATTATTGTTTGAAATTTTAATTATCTTTATACAAATACTCATCATATTTTTAAAGTGACTGATAAAAATGGATTTAATTAAAATCACTTCATTTGTATTAAAAAATTAATATTAAAGCCTTAATCATACATTATACAAGAGTATTTTGTAATACAATCTAAATAGTTGTTGCGATATGTCATTTTTTAATCCAAAATTTAGCTTCTGTAAGCTTTAGAAATTTTTTAAAGAAATTATTGATGAATTTGGATCTACGGGTACTAATATTTTTATATTGTTGTAATGTTTGTATTCATTCCCTGTTAGTCAAAATTTTAAGGTGTTTCCATAATAAATTCTGTTATATCTGAAATTTAGTGTTAGTCTGAATAATTTAATTTCTAAAATCTGTTTTGCATTGCCTGTCTTATAACATCTTTACTTGGAACAAAAACCATGTGGTTTAAAACTGAGCTAGAAGCTTTCAACAATGAAGAAAATATTGCATTCACTAATCCTGAAAATATATTAAACCTGTCAGCAAAATCAGCTGTCAATAATCCAAGTATTAGCATTATTAAAAATTCATCTTTGCTGCAATACATTTATTTTGGTCCAAGTAGTTAAGGATTTTTTTAAATTTCAAAAAACAGAAGTAAATGTTTTTTTAATATCACTTTATCTCTTTTGATTAATGGTGATACTGCACTAACTGATGAAACACATTGACAGATGTAAGGCCAGTATAAAAGTCGCAAGATCTATTATTTTTAAAATAAATGTTTGTATACAAGTAAATTGCAATAACACGATTTGTTTTGATTATGTTTATATACAAGTTTGTCTGTTTTCATAGTAATAACTGATGTAGGTACGTGACATGAAAATATTAAATTAATTAAATAGTAGATTGTTATATATCATTAGAAAGGTCTTTAATTCAATTTTTCAAAAGTGAAAAAATTATAAAAGTCGGACAATTCCATAAAAAGTTATACTTGATTAAGTGACGAATTATTGATATATGGATTTCTTGATAAAACTGAAGCAAAAAAAGTTTTTTTTTTTACTAAAACTATCATAACTTAGTCAATTCTCATCAAAATCCTTATATCTTGGTATTAAAAAAAAGGTGCAAGAATAACCTACAAAATTATAACAACCTTGAGCAATTTGGCATACCGTCGGCGGCGGGCGCATAGATACTTTGCGGTCAATAAAAAGAGATTTTTCTAAATAAAAAAGTGTTTCTTAAGAAAACCGGTCTATTTCATTTGCAAAAAGTTGTTACAATTTCATTACACTTCACTGCCATATATCAAAGGTTTATTAAAAATATGGGGTGGACCTTGGGTGTTAAAATTCAACACACCCTAATTTGAAAAAAACAATCATTCTCATAATCATTTTTATCTTTATTTCAAAATATACATCTAATAGATCAATTTTATAAAATGAATAATTTTTTTTTACATCTTTAAAACTATAAGTAGTGATGTACACAAAGACACGAGAAAAGGGCGTATCCCGCCCCCTCTAACCTAAAAAAAAAAAAATTAAATGAGGTTTCCAAAAATAAAAATTGCTATTATTTTTAATGCTTTATTTTAATATATAATTATTTTTACCATATTACAGTAGTAGTATTAAAAGATGCATCAGAGTACTCATTTTTGCAGAGGGGGTGGGAGTTACCCCCTCTAACCTAAAATTATTAAAAAAAATAGACATTTTCTAAAACAAAAACTGCTATAATTTTATATATTTTATTTTAATATAACATTATTTTTACCATAATACAGTAGTACTAAAACAAGATGCATCAAAGAATTTATTTTTGAAGAAGGGAGTAGCGGTTACCCCCTCTGACCTATACAAATTAAAAACAATTTGAAATTACTTTTTCTAAAATAAAAACTGATATTATTTTATATGTTTTATTTTAATATAAAATTATTTTTACCTTATTTGAGTAGTAGTATTACAAGATGCATCAGTCTTCATATTTTCTGAGGGAGATGTCAAACCCCCCCCCCCCTCCAACCTAAAAATTTTAATTACTAAAATTTTAATTACTTTACTAATTGCTGTAGATTTACGTTGCAAGTTCCACTACTTGCTGTACATATATTTTGCAAGTTCCACTAATCGCTGTAGATTTATGTTGCAAGTTCCACTACTTGCTGTAGTTATATATTGCAAGTTCCACTACTCGCTGTACGTTTATGTTGCAAGTTCCACTACTTGCTGGACATATATTTTGCAAGTTCCACTACTTGCTGTACGTTTATGTTGCAAGCTCCACTACTTGTTGTACATATATTTTGCAAGTTCCACTACTTGCTCTACGTTTATGTTGCAAGTTCCACTACTTGCTGTACATATATTTTGCAAGTTCCACTACTTCCTGTAAATCACAAGTTCCACTATTAGCAGTACATTTACAACGAAAATTCCACTACTTGCTTAACCTTTATTTTGCAAGTTCTAATTCTTGCTGTATATTAATTTTGCAAGTTCCACAATAAGATAGCATAAGAAATTACGAAAATACTAACTCGCCTGTTACAACATCAGTAACCAGCTGGAATTTTTTTATGCTATGGTCAACACCTTCTGTATAAGTTTCATCTGGAGCCCAGTAAGAAATTGTGTAAATGATGCCTTTTGTTGTCTTTTTGAGTTTTTTAACTCTGCCATTATACAAGATTGTCATTGTTGAATCTGTATCATACCATTCGTGGCAGAGATTCCTCCCAACAATTCTTTCACACATAACATAATTTAAATCATCAATTTGCTTAGAAGACAAGTTTTTAAATAAATTTTGAATTTCACAAACAGATAGTGGAGATAATTGTCGCTCTAACCTTCTTTTTTCTTTTTCGTCTAATTTTTGGTGTTTCACTGTCTGCCTTTTAGAAATTTCAGCTCGAATTTCAGCATGCTGAAGTCGAGTTTTCTTTCGTTTTAAATGCGCTTCTTAAATAGCCCATTTAATTACTTTTTCTCTATAAAAGTTATCAAGATTTTCCAAAAAATCCATTGTCCTAATCTTTTTTGTTCGCAATTTGCAAGAGATATAATCAATTGTAGCATTTGGTGATCTTCCTTTTGCAGCACTGAACATTCCCATTACCTCTTCACTGTCTATATTATGTAGCCTTGCACTGGCTGTCTCTTCTTGAAGTGTTTTTGTAATATTAATCGAAAAATAACGCTTATACTGTCTATTTAAAACTTCTTCTATTGCAACAAGACAACCTGATGTCATGGCAATAAGCTCATCATCAATTATGCATTTACTTGTTATTGCTTGTAAAATATTTGGTTGGATAATATTTCCAAACAAACCTGTCTTTCTGGTAAACAATGCACCTTTACAATCTGTAAGTGTTTGCACAACCTTTTTAATTATTGCAATACCACCAACATGATCAAAAGTGAGTCATCCAGGGTCCTGTTAAATTTTTTCCTAATAATGCAAGCAAGCACATTTGTTTTATAGCAGTTGTATCACAAAATGCAGCACGCAAAATACTTTGTAAAGTTTTCCTTTTTACTGTTCCAATTGTCAGAAATTGCATAAATTGACTGTGGTGTTTTATAAAAATGAAACAAGTGTGAAACAGAATATGTAGACGGTTTCCACGGTACCTTTGAATAATACCTCTTGGTAATTTGTTATTGTCCAAAAAATTGACAAATCCTTTTGGATCACCGCTTGCATCTTTAAACCTCATCTTATTCATAGCCAAAACAATTTTAACAGCAACACAATCATTTCCAAATAATTGGCAATTTCCATTTTCCAAAGACTTTAATGCTGTTCGACATGAAATAGCAATTGTGTTAAGAGGGTGTAAGTGGCAGTTTAACTCATTTAGACTTTTACCCCAGACTTCACCAATTTTTAAGGATTGTAAGATGGTTAACCGAAACTCTATCAGACATGGTGTTTGATATATTTGAGATTATTAGGCGTCTACAATCATCAAAGGGTTGTAAGTGAAAGTTTGAATAAACTAAGGCAGTATAATCCACTACATTACATATATGATTTGCATAATCCACTGCTTTCCCGCCTGGTAATTGATCAATAGCAACAACCTAGCATTGATTTTTTTGAAGTTAAATGAATGCTGTTTATATGAACACCTTCTTGCGTTGTTGCATCAAATCCAAGTGTGAGATGATTATTATTGATGGCCCATTCTGCTACTTGCAAATCAGTAATACTGCCAAGCTGACGAGCCATTTGCTCAACGGTACTACGATGAGGAATGTAAGAAAAATTAATTCCAAAATATTGTGCAATTTTATCCACTAGAAATGGAATATAACTGGTTGGGACATTTGACAATAACATGGTGTAGACTACCATCCTTAATAGCATGGAAAATTTTTTAACATTGTTGGACCAGTTTGATGTACTTTAATTGTAATTTAAAAATGTAATTTAAGCAAAGTGTCATTGAATTGAAAAAAAACTACCTAAACTATAAACAGACACAAATATTTTAATCTGCTTTTAGTTTAAAAACTTTTTACATTATAAAATATATATAATATATATATATATATATATATATATATATATATATATATATATATATATATATATATCTACTATAGTATATTTATATGCACAATTGCTCACTTTTTTTGCTAGCCTAAATTAAGTGAGCAATTTTAGAAAACGATGAGGGAAAACGAAGAATAATGAATGAAAATGTTGCTGACCCATACCAAACCCTCAGTCGATGTAGCAACACTCCACGGCGAGTCAGGCTATTTGTCAGTCGAGATATGTACTGAAGCCCCCGGCAGCAGGCTATTTGATGTTAGGTGGTTATGACATCATCATGCTCACCTAAGTCAGCAGTATAAGATATATATATATATATATATATATATATATATATATATATATATATATATATATATATATATATATATATATATATAAACATATATTTGCATAAATTTATATAGTGTATATATATATATATATATTTACATATTACTATAAATGTGAATATATATATATATATATATATATATATATATATATATATATATATATATATATATATACATATATTATATATGTATATATATGTTATATATATTTATATAAATATATATATATATATATAATATATATATTTATATATATATATATATATATATATATATATATATATATATATATATATATATATATGTATATATATTATATAAAAATATATGTAATATATATTAACATATATACTATATAAATTTATGCAAATATATGTTTATATATATATATATATATATATATATATATATATATATATATATATATATATATATACATATATATATATATATACATATATATATATATATATATATATATATATATATATATATATATATATATATATATATATATATATATATGTATATATATATATATATATATATATATATATATATATATATATATATATATATATATATATATATATATATATATATATATATATATATATATATATATATATATATATATATATATATATATATATATATATATATATATATATATATATATATATATATATATATATATATATAATTATTCTTATATACAATTTATTGTAACTTAGATATCAAAGTGGTTATTAATGCTCAAAAAAGGTACTTTTATCGGTAATTCTGCGCCTTATATAGCAGAGGGGGAGCAACGTAAACGATATAAAAAATCGTATATCATTAATATACGATTGATATCAAAATAATAACTTATTATTTTGATATCAATCGTATATCAATGATATACGATTTTTTATATTGTTTACGTTGCTCCCCCTCTGCTATATAAGACGCAGAATTACCGATAAAAGTATCTTTTTTGAGCATCGTTGAAGTGTACTTGAGCATCATTATTTTTCAATAAAATTTGACAGGTAGTGAGAAAATAGATATATCTACAATCGCATATAGTTTTAAAAGTCAGCACTACATTCCTTCGATAGTAATTTAATCAACGAACAACAACATAGTTTTTGACACCAATAAACTTGATATAAACATTAACAACTTCCGAAAATGAAAACACTAATATAAAGCCAAACTATTCATCTTTTTAAAAAGTATCTAAGATGATACAGAATTCTAAAAAGTTATAAAACAAAAAACATTTTTAACACACTCACTCTAAACGGACTTCAAAAAACGTGGAACAGTTTTTTAGCTCAAATTTCGGTTCCGTAAAACGTATTTTTCCGCGTACCTAACTGATGTGGTTGAAGTTAATTTTTCAAATAAATCTTTATTTTTTTATTTCGTGCTTAATTTCTTTTTTAAAGTTATCAATTTCCTTTTTTAATTCTTGATGCTCTATTAAAAAACAACGCTTAGCATTAAATTCAACATAATTTAATGGATCATTTTTTGAAAAAGCTGTATTATATTTACATTTAATAAAATCAGTCTTTGAGCATTGTAGCCCAAGTTAAACGAAAAATATCGATTTTTAAACGATAATGTTCTTTCAGGAAAATCGTCTGAACATGTTTTCGATCTCTTGAAAATTCAATATGATATAAGTTCAGTATTTACATTTTTTTTCCATTATAAATCTCTATAACTTTAATCGTTGAAATAATGTTTACGATTTTACTTCCATTTCTGCGCGCGCATAAATTTTATGTCGTATTTTTTGTCAACAATGATTGAAATATTGACGTTAAAATAACGTTAAATAATCAACGTTTAAACGGTAACGTTGATTTAACGTTGTGACATAGTTGAACAACGTTGAATCAACGCTTCAACCAAATTTCAACGTTGAAACAACGTAATAATGCCGGCTGGGTATGTTTTTAGATTCTACAACAGTTACTGTTTAAAACAATGCTATTTTTGATAAATTGTTTTTTCTAACTTTTTTAGCAGTCTACCAACTTAATTAAAATTTCAATAAAACTAGAATTAAAACTCGTTTTTTTGTCTCACTGTCTAATCAAAACAATTTAAAGGTTTTTAATGATTTGAAAGAGGAAAAAAGTAATGCGCATAATTATGCGACTGTATACGCACAGTTTATCAGCGAATATATATATTTTTAATTGTTATTTAGGTGCACCAAAAAGACCTTATGGTCTTGTCACAGAGCATCGCGGAAGTGCATTTAATTAGGAAGTTTACGCCTCCTTCTTTACCGTGATGCGAAAATATGTCCAAGGCTCGTTTTGAACCTAGATTTACAGCTTATAGAGCAAGCGCTCTAACCACGGCGCTACGGCCGAATATCTGCGCATACAAATTTTTCCGAACCCTAATTTTATTATATCAAAAGAAATGAAATTGGCTTGTAAAACTTGTTCTAATGTAGTTTTTGAATCATAAATATTAAATATAGCTTTAAAAAACGTGCTTCTGTCATTATATACTACAAGCTGAGATCGGCCCCGTAAAAATACGGGTCTTTGTATATCTATTCCAAACCGAACTTTTCTATACTTTTGCCTAATATATTCTAGCTAATACATGACTTTCCAAAATTAATTAAAGATAAAGGTTGCCGAATTAGATTATCATTTCTTAAGTTATATTTATTATTATCTTTTAAGGTATATAGATTATGAAAAGAAAAGGTTTATAGATTAAGTTATATAGATTATGAGAACTGAGGATTCTTTAATTTTACCCTTGAACATAAAATAAAGTCTATTAAAAATATTTAGCTGATAAATATTAAGAATTTTCATTTGAAATAATAATTGTTATGAGATAAAAAAAGATTTGTATTGTCGGCAAACATGACCGTCATTAAATTTGAGGCTTCGGGGAGATCATTAATGTAAATTAAAATAAGAAGAAGTTCTAGTATAGAAATTTGAGGGACCCCACATGTTATATCTAATAAATTGGAAGAGACAGTAGTATTACAGTAAACAATCTGTTTACGGTTGCTTAAATAACTTTTAAGAATCATTAAAATATTTTCTCTAATTCTATAATACTCTATTTTTTAAAATAGGATTTGTGGTCAATGGTATCAAGAGCTTTCGATAAATCTATGAAAACACCTAACATATATTGAGATTTTTCAAAAGACTCAGCAATATTGCGGGTATTTTGGAGTATAGCGTGTTCGGTTAAATTACTTTTTTTAAATCCGTATTGATTTTTATACAGTATATTATTTGAAGATAAATGATTGAAAATTATATTATATATTGGTGAAACTCTGGCTATTTTTAGAATGTCGGGAAAAATACCCTGTTTTATTTTTTTATTTTTAGATTTTAAAATTTGAAATAGAATATTTTTAATGACTTCGTACGAGTCGATAATAACATTGCAATAAATATCATCATGACCAACTGATTTATTAGATTTAAGCTTTTTAAAAGAAAGTTATTATGTAATTATGTTCACAAGTATTTCACTCTTCACCACAGTGGTGTCTTCCAGCATACTAAAAACAGTATCAACTTTGGATTGACAGGGTGTAAACTAGCCTTGTGACGCCCCGTTAAACCTAGTTTTCCTAAATGCTCATAAAATTAAAGTTCCAGATTTAAAGATGAAAAAATCCCATTCTCCAAATAAAAGTTTAATAATAAAAAAGTTTCCAAATTAAAGTTTAATAATAATTCTGAAAATAATTTAAAATTAATTATTATTCAAAACTAATATAAGAAAAACATTAAAAAAATTCTAATTCATTAATTGCGTAAAACATGAAATCAAATCGCCATTATTGGTATAAAAAGGCACTTGCATAACTGCAAAAATTGGTTTCTTGGAAAAAAACATTATTAGAATTGGGATTTTTTGGGCGATTTTTGTGATTTTAGTGGCAACTTACAATAAAGTTTGAAAATAGTTTTTTGCAATGCATTCCAATAACAGCAAATATTTTATAAGTTTAGCAAGAAATAAATTACTGATCTAAAAGATCCAAAATAATAAAAAAATTGTTTGGTTTAACACCCGCAAATCCTATTTCTCGCCCTAAAAAGTTAAATAACTTATTAAGTCTTACCGTAAACTCAACTTTAAATAGTACATGTATTTCGTCAACAAAAACATCAAGAAGGTTATGTCAGATACCTTTTGATCAATTACGGTTATTACGGAAGGTCTTTTATTTTTTTATTTTAGATTTATTAAAAACCCACTATACAAGTAAGGTAAAATAAGAGTTTCATACAAGATAAATATAAAAAATCTTGGAATTTTTTTTTTTTTTTTATAACGTGATCATCTTGGAATATGTTTTTCAAGAATGTCCTTGAAGATAGTTCTTTGCTCTTTTAAGTTCCAGTACTCAACTGTACTTAACTTCCAGTACTCTTTTAGTTATTGTTTTTCTTTTTTTTGTTTGGTATTTTATATTGCTAAAGTTTTTTACTTTTTTACTGGCATTCTTCGATGCCACGCGTGCAATCGCTTGCTAATAATATTACTCTATACTTAAACGATATTTGTTCCTGTATTTGCTGAGACTTTGTGGTTTAACTTTATTTCGCTTTGTGATTTATATATAAAATAAATTATTATTAGTTATAAAACTCGTAATAAATGTGATATATGAAATTTATGAGCTCGTGTTTACTATTTTTAAAACCTTATCTATTATCAAAAAATTTCTCTTGATAACACAATTTATTACATAATAATGAAAGGGTTCGTTCGTAAGGTACATCGAGCAGAAATTAAATAATAATTAGAAGCAGAAGATTATTGGATCATTGAAAATCGTTATTTTACTATATTATATTGAAAAAGAAATATATATTTAAAATAATAAATAAAGTTTTAAAAATTAAGTTCCTAAAATATATGTTATATAAGTTTTATATTTATTAGAAGTTTTGTACATACTATAAAATATTACAGTTCATAAAATATACATAATTTATAAGGCGCCTATAACATATCGATATATAAATGTTTTCAAAAATACAAAAGAATGTTTTTATTATTTAAATCTAATAAGTATCATTTAACTGCTCTTTTAAATGAAGGCCTCAACGGAAGAACGATCAGAGACCCACTTTTGCTGTTTTGAGGAAATCAATTTTTAAGATTTAAAACACAATCACGTAGTTCAACGAATTAAAATCACCCATAAATCATTTTATTTTATAAAACAGTTATTTTTCTTAATCGACTTAATCCCAAAACAGGTTTTCTTAATTGATTACTTCACATACCAAAGTCAACAGAATTGAAGCGCACTAAATTAATGCTTAACAATAATAGTATTATTTTATGAGTGTCATCTTTATTGCAGGTATTAAATCAAAAAATAAAAGAAGGGAGGAGGAAAATAATAAAAACTAATATTTAAGTTGCAATAACTTCATATTTATAGACTCATTGATTCAATTATCAGCAAAAATGACGTGTCTGATGAAGAACCATCTTCACAATCCGTGGGTCCAACAACTGGATTGTTGTAGAATTCCTGGTTTACAGGATTGAATAGTTTTTTTCAAACACTGCAAGTCCTTGAATTTCTCCCAACTGATTGGTATTGGGGCAGTATATAAACACTCAAGTGACCTTGTTTTCAACGGGTTGTTTGTTTACGTTTTGGGCTTAATGTCACAACTGCAGTTTCAATCGTGCCGTTCCAGGGCTCCAGGAATCTCTAAAGCTGATGTATTGCGGATGAGAGGATTCAATGTAGACTTCTTGTAAAGATCTTGTTTTAATGGGACAAGATATTTTGTAGCCTGACTTTAGGAAATTTTTGAATGTCTTGAACATAGTCTGGTCACAGGGGATCACTGTAAAGAGAAATGGCTCAACACATGCATTCCTGAAGACTTGAACCAACTGGCTGAAAAGATCCAGATTTGTTGACTGTTTGATAAGGGCCATGTCACGGTCACATTCAAGATACGAGTGACCACGGATTAGAAACCGGATTGAGATACGCTCAAATCACCTTTTTCTGTTTACTAACCAGTGCATAAATCTAAGTAGAGTATAACTCTTGTTTTGCTCTGCGCACCCATCACAAAACAAATCCAGTTTGGTCACTACTTGCGGGTAGTATGTAGTATGTCTCAATGAAGTGATAAAGCATAGAGCACATATCATCAGCACCTTTTTTGGTAACAGTCTTATTGTAAAGTTAGATGTATATATCATCTGTTGACAGCACGTGGAAATTAAACGAGACACAGGTCAGTTGACGCTTGCAATAAATATCGTAGGAAGTTTTGTTGTGAGTGCATAAATTTTTCTGAAAATCGAAAACGACTACCTCTGTAGAACTATCTATCCGGGCAAGCTCTTTGGCCTCGCGTTTTCTTTTGTAGAAAGTTGCAGCTTTTCTTTGATGAAGTTCTATTTCTGTCTTTATTCTGTCACTTTCTGGGTTGTTTTTTGACTCTGCATGTAACATCTTCTGCTTCAGCTCATCACAAACATTACATGTATCTTTTCTTGGATATCCGAATCCAATATTAAATGTAGTGTTGAAGGTATGTCTTTATTTTCATAAGAAACTTCACGTGCAGGATAAATGTTTACAAACATTTGACGCATCTTTGCAACATTTTAGTCCTCTGGCAAGTATATTCTTCTTGTAGCACCCATGGTATAGTGTGACTTTCTACCACGAAAGTATCAGATATGGTCAATCACTGCTTGCATCTCTTCTGGCTTTAGTCGATGAGACTGATTTGAATGTCTCCCTCTCATGTCTACAGGTGGATTTCCTGTGTTAAACAGATAAACCAACAATATTTAAAATGTATTTTTATTCAAAAAATCAACACAGCATAAGTCTACATAATTTTTTTTTTAGGTTACTTAAAAAAAAAAGTAAACGAGTAACCAATTACTAAGCATTATTTCATAACCCTTGCGACATATAGATTTATAACAAATAAAATGAAGCTTAGTAGTCTTTGTCAGAGCAGATTTTATAGCTTGAATCCTCCAATTTGTAATTCCAAACAGAGCTATGAATGCTTTGTGACACACTCTTGTTTCAAATGGAACACCAGTTCGAATAAACCGGACATTGTATTCGTAGGAGAAGTCCCTGAATTAGGCAATCTTTTCATCTTTGCGAGGTTGTCGCCTCTCCACTGCTTTCACCTTTAAATGAATATCAGTTCACTTATTTTCAAGAATCAAGAGCAATAAGTGTGCAGTATTTTTTTTACTCGATGTTATTATTATTTTGTAGGATGTTTACAAAACTGATGCCAGATAACTAAGATTAGGCATTCCTTTTGCTCTATAATTAATATTTTTCGTATGACAAATTATGTTTAGCCTGTTATGATTGCATTATTAATTTTAATAAGTTTTAAAACGGCTTGTAAACACGGCCATAGATAAAAGTGTATTAAATAAATAAATAAAGTCAAATACGATAAAAGAAAGTTTACCATTTAATCAAAAAGGATAGCATTTATACCAAATTTAATTTACAGTAATTTAAAAACTTTACAGTGCACGTAAGCTATAACAGATGTCACTAATAAAATATATCAGCCTGAGATGGAACGTGCCTGTGTTGATTATTGATCCTATATTTACACTATTTTATAGGATCCTAGAATACCCATAATCTAGAACATTGAAGATATGCTAGTGCTGTTTTATTATATAATAAACTCCCCAAAAATATTTTCATACATATTTTTACCCTGACCTTATACACATAAATGAACCAACAAAACAGCTGAGAATGCTCCACACACATCTAAGATAATTTGACTTACATAACAAAGCTTAATGTTAAATTACTCAAGAAATTTTTTTTGAACAAAAATACTGGCCAACCTTTTTATTATTCTAAGCATGAAAAGCATTTTAAAAAGAGAGAGGGAGAGAGAGAGAGCCAACACAGTTCAACTTTTTTGCATGGCTCGAATAAAATTTCTAGTTTAGTACAGCGTTTGAGAAAAAACTGACTGACAAATGCTAAAGTCAATTTATTATGCAATGGAGCGATTACAGAAGGTCTTGTATTTCATATTGTTGTTCGAGATTGGTAGAAAAAGGATTCTTTACCTGAACAAAGAAAGCAAGGTGCAACTCTTGTGCATCTTTGCTACTAAAAGCAAAGATGCGCAAGATTTTTCTACAAAAAGCCTTTATAGTTTCAACAGTGAAACTATAAAGGTCACTGTAAATTCATTACCTAAAACTTGCTGGAAAGTTTTAAGATTTTAAAGTAAATCTATATGGTTATATTTTTGGAATAGTTACAGATAGGCTAGTAAGAAAAAAACAGGAAGATTCTATCAAATAGCTAATCAACTATGTCTTTTTCATGGAATTCATTTTTAATTTTATCATTGTAGGCTTAATGTTTCAATTGTAGATGCGTATAAGTCTTCTAAAAAATATTTTACAATTAAAATTTTATGTTTTATTTCATTTGCTACATTTTTATTTCTCATGTCTTAAAACTTTTTTATTTTAATCAGTTAATAAAATTTTTTATCAGTTTAAGAAAAATACATGAGTTTTAAATAGCAAAAAAAATAGAAACAGGAATAATAAAAGTAGTTTATAGGATGTTTTCTTTTTGTATTTAAAATTGTATTTATTTTTTTTTTGTTTTGGGTTTAAAGTAGTTTATTTGTTTAATATTATTTGAAATTACACTTTTTCATAAAAAAATATGCCTATCTTTAATATATTTTTTTCTTTAGATTTAAAAGAGCATTGTAGGCAAAGCCCCATTAACCAGTTGAACGTTGGGCTAATCTACTACTCTATTTATTATCGGAAAAAAAGTATCGAGCTTTCTGTGCCTGTTTCAATAATATAATTAATAAAGTTGAATGTAATTAATACAGCTAAAAACAGTTTTCTATTTTCTCTAAAACTTGTTTGGGTAAGTACGTTTATTTGTTTTATTGTTAAACATAGTTTAAATATTAACTTAACAAATATATTATGTTTATATTATTAGATAGAGCTTTCAGTATTGTATTTTTTTTTTCAGCACTTTTAATATTATTTAACTTACATTGACTGTAGGGTTGAGCTTTTACCATTTTTTTATCATTTTACCGGTAAATTTTTTTTACAAATTTACTGGTAAGTTTTGACGGTAATCTAAGCAAACAAATTTAGAAGTTTTTATATTAATTTTTCCATTCCAAAAAAGGAGATGTTTACATTGCAATGTAAACAAATCTTCTTTTAGAGAATATTGCCAGTTGTTATTTCGATTTGGTGATACATTATGTTAAGGTGATATTAATAAATTCATTTCGTCATTTAGTCTTTAAATGAACAAAAACTTTTAAACAACATAACTTATACTTTTTTGAGATATTTAGTTTTTCAATATTAAATACTCAAAATTAAATTTTCCTAAAGTAAACATATTGCATTGCGGAGTGTTTTTCTACACTTTATTTAGGTTCGGTGATTTTTTCAAACCATCTTTAAGTTTTAGAAAAGAAAAATATATATATATATATATATATATATATATATATATATATATATATATATATATATATATATATATATATATATATATATATATATATATATATATATATATATATATATATATATATATATATATATATATATATATATATATATATATATATATAGCTAATACTATACCTGACTTGACTAAAAAGCTAAATCCAGATTTTTAAACTTTGAACTGGATTTTAACAAACAGTTGAACGAATTATTTAACGAATAGTGGAGCGAATAAAAAAAGTACATTTATTGAACAAAACATTATGAGGACAGAATATTCGATAAACTTTGTAATCAAAGCTTAACGAATATTCAGCATTTGGCTTCGTTTAAACTTCATTTGCGAAGTTAAACAAACTTTGCCAGTGCTAAGCTACAACCTGACTAGACAACATTGTAAAAGCGTCGTAACAACGTCACAACAAATACCTAGCATTTTAACTTTTTTGTATATTGAGGATACTTAACATGTAAAAATGTTAATTAAGCTAGAAAACAAACGCATCTTTGCTTTGTATATTTGTTTTATCAAAAAAACAAATTCGGGAGAGTTTTTTTTGGTTTTTTATCTCAAAAAGTTTCTCAAAAACAAAAAAACAAAAGATATTTCAACAAGCTATTTAAAAATTGCTTTATTTGCTTTATTATTGTTGATAAAACTGTTAATAATTTAACTAAAAGTAAAAGAACAAAAATAAATTAACCAAAAATTAAATTTATTATAATGATAATTGAGTATATGAGGATAAACAAGTAGATATTTTTATATTTTTAATGTTATTACACATATAATACAGGCAGCAAGATACGTTTTGTGTTATAAAAAAATAAGGCTAAAGTATAAAGTATAAAGTAAAACAATATGACAAATGAATACTTGTTTAAACCTGGCTTTTAGATTAGATTACAGTCAATTTAGGTTGAGCTTTTACCTGGTTTTAAATTTACCGGTAAATTGGTAAAAATAAAGGAAATTATCGGTAAATGGTAAAAAAATGGTAAGTTTTAAAAATATAAATTCTTATGAAATAACATGCTTTTTTAACTCCTCAACATAATTAAGACATACCTATTAGTAAAACACAAAAACTGCAATTTTTTGGGTTTATTTTTTAACAAAAAATGGGCTTTAAGGAAGCACAAAGTGTCAAGTAGGTCATCACTCATTCTGGATCGAATTTTGTGACAAATATTCCAGCAGCAGAAAATGCTCTCTCCGATCCAACACTTGGGGGAGAGATAGTTTTCAGAGCATTGAATAGCAGCTCAAGATTTGCAGTTCTTTTGCTGGTGGCTTTAAAGACCGTCATTTATTTTGAAATGGCCTTAAATTCATCATGAGTTATGTCTCTGCCTTTTGGCTGAATGTTCGATGACCTCTTCCAACTTTTCCTGGAGAGAAAGTTGTTCTTCAGCTTCTTTTCATCTTTTACCTTTCTCTACTTGATCCAGGATTTCAATGTCTTTTGTGGAGAAAAGCCTTGAAAGTAATAACTTTGCAGTTCTCTGAAGAACAGTCTTAGAAAGCATGTTGAAAATTTTATGCTCTTCAATTTTGTGAAGGCAGTTTGGGTTGGACAAATATTTGAACAGACTGACCAAATTGCTTTGTCTCCTCTCTGTTAATCGTTTTAAGACAGCATCTTTTATTCTGATGCAAAGACTGGATTTTTTCTGATTCGATATATTGATCAGAAACTTGAAGATTCCCTCTGCTGTTAACAGGATGGCATTTTTCCTGCAAAGAACTTCAGCTGCCGATTTCACTGGATCAAGGGCATCAACAGTGTCGGTCAAGATATCCAACTCTTGCTTTGTGCAAATGAGACTCAAATAAATGTCTGCAAGAACAACTCCAATTTGTTCATTAATTTTGAGAAACTGTTGAATCGTTGCCAAGAGGCTGTACCATCTTGTTCGACAGTCCAAAATGAGAGCAACTTCTTGGCCGTGGTGTTTTTTAACTTCTTTTTGCAGCACATCATTTTTGACTGGAGACTTCCTGAAGAACTTGACAATCTTCCTAACTTTGATGATGACAGACTGGAAATGAACTTTGACCTTTGGGAGAGAAATGCTTTCATTGATTTTGTCATTAATGAATCTGGAATTTTCTTTGTTGTCCAAATCTGAATCTTCCTCCTTGTCATTGTCGCTCTTTTTTCTCGTCCAAATTGTTGCTCTGATTTTTTTTGCACAAAACTTCCTGAACGGCCCCCGTGTAGCAAGTTCGATGTTTGGTAGAAACAATTTTCCTAAACTTGACCATCATTGAAGCCCCGTATAAGTGATAGAACAAATAATGCAATCAGCCAAATTCAGTCCAAATTCTTCCACTCTCTCTGAGACAACTTCTGCTGCTTTTTCTGCAGAGAAAGATCCGGAAACACGCGTGAGTCCAAGGTTTCAGTGTTTGTTCTTCTGGTAAATGAAATCTTCGGTTTTTCAGAGATGTGTATTCATCCAGAGTGATGGAAAAACGTTCTCCGGTCAACAACAATGAGTTTAGTTGATTTTTCAACTCAGTTTTAACACTGGCAGAATAGTTTTTCACCAGCTGAATGGCTTGTTTGTGGTTTTTAGGGAAATCGCAGCCTTTTTCTGTCATTGCCGACCGAATGTTTCTGCTTTTGGTTAAAAATTCGTTGTATTAATTACATTCGATAATACGCTGTATGCATATGAATACAGCTTAGAAAAGGTTATTTTTCGATTGCAAAAAGAAGCAACTAATACCATTGCCTTGTTTAAGTTGAACTCGATGGTTGCCAACCCTGATAAATTCCAATTACTTTTAGTTGGATTAAAAAACACAAAAAATATATACCTAAAAATAGGTAATACACCGTCTTTGCCTCTAATAAGGTGAAACTACTTGGTGTTACAATTAATAAGAATCTAAATTTTGGAGAACACATTAAATACTTATGCAGTAAAGCTAATCGTAAATGTTTTGCTCTTTCACGCATAAGAAATTTTTTATCCAGTAATAAAGCTACCTTGATGTTTAACGCCTTCATAATGTCAAATTTTTCTGATTGTCCTCTAATTTGGATGTTTTGTTCTAAATACTATGACAATCTTATAAATAGAATTCATAAAAAAGCTCTTTGTATTGTTCATAAAAGGTTTGACTTATCTCTTGATGAATTGTTATGTTTTGATAATAGTCCAAGGATCCACTTAAAAAGTTTACGCTTTCTTATGATAGAAGTTTTTAAATCAATTAGTTGTCTAAATCCAGAATTTATGAAGAATTTGTTCACAGTTATACAAAAAACCTTCCTTATAAACTTCGTTATAACAAAAAAAAATGATTCTACCTTCAAATGGCTCTAAATATAAGGATACATGTTGTACTATATTTAGAGCCATCTCGTTATGGAACACTCTAGATAACAAGACCATGTTCTCTAAAAGTTCTGAGGTGTTCAAAAAACATATCAAAAAATGGTATGCAAAAAATTGTTATTGTAAAATCTGTCGTTTTTAAATACAGTTTTTATTTATCCTGACATTATAATAAAATATTTACTCATTTTTCTTTAATGAAACGATTGTAATTTGAATATTTTAATATTATTTGTAATTTATATTTTAATTTTGTAAATTGTGGTTTGCTTTTTGTTTTTAAAAACTTTTTAAAAATTGGATTGTAAACTGACTATATATATATGACAATTTTTTTTCTTTTATTAACAACTTCCATGTGAGTGTGTATTGTCTATAATTGTTAAATGCGTTGATTTTAATTACTTTTATTCCTGTTGAAACTATTGTAATAATCAACAAAAAATAATGTTTTTAAATTAAAAAAAAATTAAATTAAATTAAAGAGGTTCCGAGTTCAATTCCCACAACGTCCCTGGTAGTATTTAACTTGTGTCTCTGCGCAGCATCCTTGTTCGTTAAGGTTCGTATTTCGGAGTTAAAGAGTCGAGAGAGAGTTAAAAATACAAGTAGCCTCCTAATTTGTAGTAACCTTCTTGGCAATGCGTAGATGAATTACAAAAAAACAAAAAAACAAAACTTTCCGCCCTTATACATAAAAAATATATTTTAAATTGAAAAATCAGACAAAAAAGAAATGCCAACTTATCAATTTAGACATTGAAAGATCTTACGAAAAACTGTTTTTAAGAATATTTGTTGGACCGCATCACTATATACTCCCTTGATTAAATTACCATTGCTTCATATGATATAAGGTAAAAAAGTGGAATTTAATATTTCGAAAACTCTTATATTTCAAAGTTTTAGGCAGCCATGGCGCAGTGGTTATAGGCAGGGGAAGCGCCAGATTATCCAATATTAACACTTTGTATCTGCTTGAAAAGAATTTAGCAGCGTTGATTATAGAGAGAAAGTTGCATTGTTGGATGTACCAGAATTAACTTTAATGTGTTTTTTGATAAAAGCATTTCTGACTTTCATTGTTGTATACTTGAAATGCGGCTTTGTAAAGTTATTGTTAAATGAATATTAAACAGATCATTTTATCATTATATTTAATCAATGCCTAACTAGAAACCGAGAAAAATGTGGCAGAGGCGTAATTAAGGTGAGGTGTAAGTAGAGAGACTTGTCACTTTGAAGACATGGGCATGTTTTTTAAGAAGAAGTAGCACATTTGTCGTTTTTTTCAATCGTTTTCTTTAAATTAAATGTTTTTTTAATAATACTGCATGGAAAATGTTTTGAGATTTTAGAGCATTAATAACAGATTTTTTTAAAAAAAGGACTGGGAACAGTACTATTTATATACAACATTTAGAATGTTGTATATAAACAGTCATATTCCATATTCAAAGACAACAACAAAGACAATAACAATCGAATTAACAGGGGTGATATTTATGTATCGCCTCAAAAATTATTTTATACCAAATATGTTTTTATTATGTTTATGGCTATAAAAACAGCCGTTTTTAATTTCTTTTATGAGGAGACTTCTTTTGTTTCATAAATTTCATTGATATATTAATATATATTCATATATTTCGATTTCTACCAAGTTGGTTGCACTAACTAACACTCTTTCAGTGTTTAGATTATCCAATATTAAAATTTTGTATCTGCTTGAAATGAATTTAGAAGCCTTGATTATAGTTGAATGTACCAGACTTAACTTTAGTTCTTTCTTTTGATAAAAGAATTTCTGACTTTTATAATTGTATTATTGAAATGCTGCTTTTTAAACTCATTGCTAAATGCATATTAAATAGATCATTTTATCATTTTATATTATCAATGCCTAATTAAAACATAGATTGAGGTGGAAAAAGCGTAACTAAGGCAATGTGTAAGTAGGGAGACCGGCCTTTTTGAAGACATGGGCATGTTTTTGATGAAGAAGTGCCACTTCTTCCTCAACAACATGCCCATGTCTTTAAAGAGGCTGGTCTTCCTACATAATCTTATATGTGTGCATATAAAGGGGCAAGTCTCCCTATATAACCTTGTATGTGTGCATATATAACTCCAAACTTTTCAATCAATATATGTATGTACAATAAAATATACCAGTCAGTTGATGTGTATAAAGAGAGTTAATGTATGTACAGAAAGTTTAAAAAAAAATCTCTGTATAAAAATAAAATAAAAATATAGAGTGATTTAGAGAAAGCAAAAATCTAGAGTGATCTAGAGTTACAGTTAATGTAACAGTTTTCTCTCTTCACAATTCAACAAA
Organism: Hydra vulgaris; assembly: GCF_022113875.1. Taxonomy (NCBI): domain Eukaryota; kingdom Metazoa; phylum Cnidaria; class Hydrozoa; order Anthoathecata; family Hydridae; genus Hydra; species Hydra vulgaris. Next base: position 32,148,842 of record NC_061166.1, on the reverse strand, counting down.
AACTGTATTTTGTTAACTCTGATATTCTTTCAATACAAAGAAGTTTAAAAAACTGAAATCTTGAATGGCTGTAAGGAAGTAATGGAACAACGCGTTTGTTTGAGCAAGAGTTTTAGATTTTTTTCTTTAATCAAAAAGGATAAAAGTTATGCTTAAGAAAATTAAAATAATTCTTGATATTGTAACATAGACCAATATTAGCATTGTCTTCTTTGAATGGTTTTTTGATAGAACACACATACATATCTCATATATATTATATGTGAGTTAATATAAAAAAGTATGCATGTATAAATGAGATATGTATATATCTGATTGTGTGTATATATGTATGTAAATTTTATGATATTTGTATGTATATATATATATATATATATATATATATATATATATATATATATATATATATATATATATATATATATATATATGTATATATATATATATATATATATATATATATATATATATATATATATATATATATATATATATATATATATATATATATATATATATATATATATATATATATATATATATATATATATATATATATATATATATATTGTTCTTTAACACTTTTTAAATTTAATAGAGCTGCTATTTCTGCTTCAGTAGCTATAGCTACTAATATATATTAGGTCCAATTCAGGCAAAATAATTTGCGCCATTGTTGTCTTTAAATGTTTTAATGTGCTTAAGGATCTTTTTGCAGTTGCTACGTTAAATGGTAATGTCAAATATATATATAAGCGCTGCTATTATATTATCAAATGAGCAACTTATATCACAACATGTTATTGTGGAAGTTTTCGATGTGTACAATGCAAGAAAATAGTGTTGAAAATATCTCTTAACCCTTAATTTATCGCTGTCCTACCAAAACAGTTAGTTCATGAGGGTAGATTCAATCTTCTTAGCCTTTTGCCGTATCAAAGATGACTTAAGCCATTTTGTTGCTTTGCGTTAAATAGATTCAACCAAAGTTTTAGTAGTTTTAAAATAAAAAGCTCAAATTAAAAGCTCAAAAAAGACACTGTGTTATTATGGTATGATCTAATAAACACTTTATACAACTTGAGAGCCATAGTTTCATCAATGAAAGTAAATGTCTTTTTTTATACCAAGAATTTTCAAAGACTTTGAGACAACTGTTTGAACTATGTGCTCCACTTGGCGTTACACGAAATAATGACTCCTAAATTACGCACTTTAGTAGAGCTTTTTAGGGATTGATTTATTATAACTTTTTATTTTGTTTTCCATTCATTCCGAAATATCTTAATCTAAGTCTGTTTTGAGGTAGAGAACCAACGCTTTGGCGAAATCAAGATTAGATTAATAAATTGGTTAAATACTACAGAAAATGAAATAATATCAAAAGTCTCTATTAGATTAGTCACACAGAATTTATTAAGAAAAAAGCCATGTTGATTTGCAGAGAGCATTTTATTATCGTTAATGTGCTTAAAGATTTTGTTCTTAACAAGTACTTTAATTATTTGCAGGCAACAGAGTTTATTGAAATAGGTCAAGAGTTTATTGAAATAGGTCAAGAGTTTTCAGCAAGTAATTTATCTTCCGTTTTAATAGACCGTACTTAAATTTGCTAAATTTGCTCTAGAGCGTGAGTATTCCAGAATTAAAGAATTTATGAAAGATTTTTGTAAATCGGAAAAATATTTATAGGGGTTTAGATTGGTAAATTATTAATGTCTGAAATAGAAAAACCCAAGTTGTCATCATAAGTTCATTCAGGTTAGGATCACATTTTTGACGATGGAAATTTTTCAGAAGGATGATGATATTATTTCTTTTTTATGAGTTCGTTTTGTTTTAAATATTTCAGCTTTTACGTAACGATGAAGAATATAGCTGTTTATTTTAAGTTTATTATTCCATTTAGTTGAGAAGTTGATATACCAAGCGGATTATTTTTTTCGAATTAAGATTTTAATATACGGAGTGACCCAAGGATTATACTTTGTCTTTGTGACTGATGGAATAAAGCTAAATATTGAATAGTAATCACCTGCTGTAACTAAACAACTGAGATTTATTTTCGCAAAACAGTTTTGTAACTAAAATTGCTCAAGTGATTCTAAAGTGGCCCTTAGTATTATTACCTAATATATGGAATTAAATAATAATTTTAAAATAGAATTACTGCTGTTGGTAAATAACAAGTCCAACATTTGGATGGAGCAATGGACACCAGCAATTTCTGGGAATTTATTACTTCAAGCTGGAGTAGTTACCTTATAATAAAATAGGAAATTTGGCGAAAAAAGTAACTTTCAAAGTTGAGTAGAAGCTATCTTATTTTAAAAATAAGCATTAAAATTCCAACTTAAAAGATTTCTTATAAGTTGCCATTTTTATTGGATATATTGGGGTTTTAACTCTGCTGGATAAACTGATAAAACTAGAAAGGACTGTTTTTAAAAGCATGCTAAAGAAAATACAAAATATATTTTTTATGCATCATTGACTCAATGATTATGAAAAATACATTTTCCGGTTATTCAATCGTGTTTTTCAAAAATAGTCATACATTTTTTCATGTTTTTTAGAGTTGACGCCCTGTTTGTTATGATATTCGGTCTTTAAAAAATGTAAACAAACGAAAAAGCAGAGTATCAAATTGTAAATTAAACCTTGCGCAAGCGTTTTACTGTTATTTTTAAGGAGTTATAAAATCTATAATATATATTAACTATATTATCAAACTTAATTTACTACAATAATACAAAAATGCCTCCTGTAAGATGAACTATACGGTGTAATTTATATGGTGGTAGCCCTTCTGATCTTTCTATTACAGATCTAGCGACTTATGGCGATGTAGCAATGTTATTTCTTGGAATGGAAATAAGATAAAACCTTTAACATTGTTGGAAAATTTTTTTTTGATCTGCTAGCATGTAACTGCAAGCTTGAGGTTCTTCCTTGTGATGACAGGAATATCAAATGCTGAGGTTGTTCAAATGTGCATCTTAACTGTAGATGTGTTGGTAGTAAAAAAGTAAGTTGTACAAATTTAAAGTAATTTATTTTAAATTAAACATTAAATTACTTATTTAACTTTTATTTGATAGACATTTTTATGGTTCATTATTATTTTTAAAATTTTTAGATAATAACACGTTTTACATAAGTTAATTGAAAATAATATTTAAAACCACAAATAGTTAATTAGGTTCCTTTGGAAGAACGCTCCTATATAAAAGACTAAATGGAGAAAATTGATACTAAAGGAAAGTTTCAAGTAGGAGGTATTGATAACTCTGTTTTATCACCTACCTCAAGAAAAACAAAGCAAACAAAAGCTTCTGATGAAGAAATTTATATTAAAGGGTTTGACACAATCATGGATTCAGATCAGGTAATAAACTGTGACCTGTAAACTTTGATTGCATGGTAAAAACTGTATTTATTCTTAAATTTCTTAACTCTTTTAAATATAATGCTCTAAAGTTAATTAGAGCATCTTAAATTTTAATACAATTAAATGTAAAACTTTCATTGTTATGATTTTTATTTTTTTAAAAGTTTTGTTCTATAATTACATATTGAAACTTCAATTTCATCATTAAATCAGACTAGATCAAAGTACTTTAACACTACCCACTATCGCAAACTTGCTTTAAAGGTAATTAGATATGGAATATCAGATGAAGCAGCTGCCGCCGTAGCTAATGCTCTACTTCAAGATATTGGTTATCTACATCTAAATAAACCAAGTCTATTGAAGAGAGAGAAAGAACGAGTATGTTTTAATGCTAATTTTGAGCAATCTAAAGTTTCAAATATAAAGGCAATTTGTTTGGATACCAAATATAATAAAAACTCATTGATTTATGAACAGAGAGATATTGATGGTGAAATAAAACTTTGTAAATCTACGAGCACTGTAGACCACTTGACATTCACATTTGAATCAGGTAAAGGCCAATGTTATCTCTTTTGCTTTGGTATTTTTTATTTTTTTATTTTTTTTTTACTTATAAAAATGTTTTAAATTGACTAAGGCGAGTTGCAAGGTCATATCTTAAGCACATAGTTGTACCTAAAGAAAAAGATAAAGGAAAAGATCTTGCTGAATTTACCTGTGATGTTCTCAAGGAGTTTAAGAGTGATAAAAGTATCCAGGGAATAATTTTGGACAATACAAGTGTTAATACAGGTATATTTTTTCTTCAAAAATACCTGTCTGAAAAATAAAAAAGATAATATAAAAACCTTTATTTGAGGGATATATTTTCATATTACAATATCATTTTAGGTAAAGATAATGGTTTAGTTGCTTGTCTTGAAAGAATATTAAAAAGAAGAATTCATATAATTGGCTGTCTTCTACATGTTAACGAGTTACCATTGTGCTAAACTTGATAATTCTTCTAATAGCTCAAATAGTTATTCTGGTAATCTAAATAATAATATTATTTTACATTCTTGGTGATAATAATATTAAGAGCAACATTATTAAAATTTATAGAAATTCTATTTTTTACTTAAGAGTTTTATTGCTGCTTTACTTTATTCTGATAAGCATAATTATAAATCATTATTTTTAAGTAAAAAGTTATAACTATTAATATAAATATACTTGATCAAATAATAATAATAATAATAATAGCAATAATAGCAATAATAATAATATTTTAAAGAACCAGTTGGAAAATCTTTGACAAATCCAATTGATTTAAATTTAACTGTTGACTTCATACAAGTTGAGACATACGTTGAATATCCTTCTCCCTGTGTCATTAAAGACCTCTCTGCTGACCAGAGAATGTTACTGGAATACAGTATTGGATTTTCATGAGGGTTTTCAGACAATAAGTATCTGAGAAAAAAAATAGGTGTGTTGTTTTGAAAATCATTTGTTTTTAATATTTTTCCTTTTATTTTGTTTGTTTGAAGTTTATGTATATACATATATATTAATATATAATTTACTATTAAATTATACATAAGAACAATCAATTCCAATGGAGAGCTCAACATCTTTGTTGAATATATTCAAACAGTATATACTCCTATATGGTTTAATATTAAAAAGTCTAAGAGTTTCACAGAAGATCCTAAACTCATTTTCCAATTTATTCAGCGGATTTTAAGGTTGAATATTGGAGTTCAAAATATTGCATTGCCCATATTTTATAGAAACTCTTTTTGTCTCCAACCTGAGAATTTTATTGCTGCTCTACTTTATTCTGAAGAACAGGTTTATAGAACAATAACTGTTGTTAAGATTTTGGAAACAAGAAAAACCCTAATTAAGGATCCTAAAAATGGATTAAAAAATGGTATTAGGGTTTATGCAATTCCAGTTATTAATTGAAAATGTAAAAAGTGGTCAAAATTAATAAATTTGTATGATTTGTTTTGAGCCCCCTTATCTGGAAGATATATTAAATGAGGAGCTTTTTAATATAATTCAGAATCATGGAAAGGCTCCTTACTTACCGCGTCACTCACAAACGGTTGAAAGAGCAGTGAAAATGACTTCTGACACTAGCGGAAAATTTGTTAACCTCAAGAAAAGAAATGCTCTTATTCTAGCTAAATGCCAAAGTCAAAAGAAACGAAAATATTTTAGAACAAAGAAAGAATATACGTTGTAATTTATTATCATTTATTTAAATCAATCTATTTGGTAATATGTTTGTTTATTATTAATATTAATTTGGTTCAGCAGTAAAAGTATAATCGATTTAGTAGTAGTTCACTTGCTGAATAAAATGTCTACAAAATCAAAAAGGCATAATAAAATCTTGTTTTTTTGGGTGTGTGAGGGGGGCGGGGGGAAGGATTGTTAACACCTACCCCGATATCTAATCACTACCCGTAAAAATAGTTTTCTTCTTTTGATTCTGTATATTAGAATAAATACTGATAAAAAGTGCTGTAACAGCATAACATTGTTGTCCATGTTTAAATCCGTTTTTCAGTTAATGGCTAATGATTATTAAAAATCGCTTATTGTTATGATAATTATTTTTCCAACACCCTAAAAACAACCTTAAAAAGTTAAGTTAAAATTATTTATACAACTTATCCTTATAAACAATACATTCATAAAAGTTTTTGTGCGTTAACGTTTCAAATATTTATTGTGTGACCTCTTAAAGTTTTTACTCTTTAATGATAATATTTGATAAATATACGTCCAAATAAGATAGAATCGGAAATACCTGAAGCTTTTATATTTTGCCCACAATGTTTTTATGGTCTAAAGAAGGTTATCCAGCTTGAAGTAATTTGAATTTCGATAAAAAGTTAAAAATCACAGTTGTCTATTGAATATTTGTAAATTAATACGCATGTTGTTATGCACGACTTTTTATCTAATTAAATTTTTTAGTTTTAGATTATAAAAAAATATGGTTTAACATATTATTTTATGTTATAAAAAAATTATAATATAAAAAAAATTATAAAAAAATATGGTTTAACATATTATTTTATTTTCGTATGTATTTATAATATTTTATATCTTATATATTTTCTTATATATTTTACCTTACATACTCTTATATATTTTTTACGCGTTTTTACGTTTTTTTTTGTTGGGTTTTTTGTCAGGTGGTTTTACAAGAGGGCCCTAACTACATTTTGTTATAACATCTATGCCACGTGAGTCATTGTTACGTAGAATTTTGACCCCTAACACCTACACCACGTGGAGCTATGGTCCCTGTCAACCTTTGTCAAACTTTTTTCTAACCCGCGATAAATTGTCACGTGTTTTAATCCGCGAGTAATGCTTACGATGGGGGAGGAGGAAGGGTAGCGGTGGGGGTTAGGAGCGGTTCAATAAAATTTTTCAAAAAAATATTTTTTTTATTAAAACATTTTTTTTTTAAATAAATTTGCTACGTAACCATTTTCAGCCGTTTATTTAGTTTTATATTTGTATGGGAGAGAATGCGAATTAAAGACACCAGCTATACAAAATTGATTATGTTTATTTCTTTTCTTAATTAGTCAAACTATTCAGACACAATCCCTTTAAAATAATAAAAATTATGTTGTTTTGACCTTGTTTGGAGTTGTAATTATTGTTTTGAATAAATAGTCAATATAAAAATGAAGACCTTGGAAAGAAAACTTCAAATGTCACAAACGATATTTTTTTCAGAAGAGCCTTTAAACTATTGATGTTTTTCAAAAGTACTTTTTTTTGCCAGTCAATTTGAAAGACATAATTTTTAAAGAAACATATAACAATAGTCATTACACTGACTTATATAAAGACAACCAAAAAATAACATAAATCCAATTAGCATATAGGTGGACATTTAAAGTTTCCGTTCCAAGGTCTACAAATATTAACCTTGTTTATTTTTATATGAATGTCTCTCACGCAATATAACACAATGTTTAAGCAATACATTTTTATGTGTTAAAAATAATATTTTGCGTGCTAAAAATAATATTAACTTAAAAACGTAACTATCTTTCTATACAGTTCTTGATATTAAATAAAAAGTATAAATACTCCATTTCTTTAATATAACTTATTTAGGATTCGGCTAACTGCAAGCAGATTGTGTGTGTTTTAAAAGTCAGAAACATGAAATTTTTAGCTAAAATGAAACTATGCATAATAGTATTCATGATGATTACCTGCGTCTTTGCAAAAGAAAAACGAGCTATACCAGGTAAGCTTGTAATACAACTACTTTAAAGGATTTTAAAAATTTAATTACGCATTTAATTTAAAAGCATTTTTTATCGATATTTTAATAGTAAATAGTAATCTTTTAAAATAATAATCTGAACGCGATATACCCAGCCATTTACTTTTAAAATTGAAAAGTTTTCAAAATGTCCAGACTTATAAAAATTTGTTTGTATTTAGATAGCTTATTAAAAACTAAATAATAAATGGCATTTAAAAAATCCATCATTCAACCCATACTTGCAATTTTAAAGAAAACAAGTTAGTATTGTAAGCAATTAATTAACAATAAACTTTTATTTAAATCAAGATGTTATTTAATAAATATTAGCTTTACTTTTAAAGTAAACCTAATGTGATACCGACTCACAAATCTCGCTTAGATCAAAGACGTATTTAACGATGGACGTTTAACGCATTGTTTAAAGGCAAAGATATCCGCGCTATCAATTGACCTTTCCCCCTAAATGCAATGCATTATGGTATTTGTATGTACGCAATTGTATGTATGGAATTATGGTATTTTTATGTAAACAACAAAAATAAGTCCAGTAAAATATCAAATATTGAAAGAACTGAGATTGTCCCAATAGACTTTAGTGTAAACATCAAAAAATAGTCAAAAAAGACGACCATTTCCAATATCCAGTTTATAAAATGCATATTATGTAAATCAACGTAAATATTGCAATTTATTAATTTCTTTAAAAATAATTCTAATATTACATAATTTAGTTTTCTAATCACAAAAAGATAATTTTGTTATCTAAATATAATAAAAAACTTGTGAGGCAAAAGCAGTTTGATTTCCGTCAAAAATAAAAATTATCTTTTGAATCTTTAAAAGATTAGTAAAATATAATTGAAGAAAGTAATTGAATATAATAATTGAAAGAATATAATTGATTACAAACAATCTCAATAATTTATAGTATAAACGATCAATTATATTCAGCATTTCCATATTGCTTTTTAAAAAAAACATTAATTTTGTACGTCGAAGGTTTTTTTAAAATGTAAGTTTGACGCATGAATTAAAATATTTTCAAACACGTGATATATTCTTAATTACAAAATATCCATTTATATTTCCAAAAAGTTTGTCATAAAATGTCTAATGGAATTAGCAAACCATAAATGTCGGTTTAATTCAATAACTTATTTCAAAAAAAGAGACAAATTATAAAGTACAGAGAGTTTCACTAATTATAGCCGTCTCTTATAAGAGACGGCTATAATTAGTGAAACTAGTATAGTAGAAAACTAGTAGAAACAAGTATACTTGTAAAAATGACTTAAACGTTTAACTTTTCAAACGTTTTTTATTTGGCAAATCCGTCTCCAGACTTTTGAATACTGCGTACATTCAAAAATCTAGAGGACAGGTTTATCTAATTAAATAAATTTTTTACAACTAAAAGTAAATACAGTTTTTACTTTTATTTGTAAAGAACTTTGTTTTCAATAAAACGACGTTTTTTTGTTTTTACTAACTTCTATTATTAGTATTATTATTATTATGAGGAATTCAATTTTTATTTTTATTAATATTAAAAGTTTTTAGATTTAATAAAAATAAATTCTTTAATATTTTATTAATTTTGTAATGAAGTGTTATTTCCTATTGCAGTTGCTTTAAAAAAAGAGAATTATAATGCAACTGCATTAAAAAAACTGCGAACTTAAAACTAAAGTAAGTTAAACTTTTATAATTTGAAACTTAACACATTTAATTGACGTGTTAATGGCTAACAAGCTTAGCTTTGTGTAACAGTTATTTTTTTTTTTAAATTCGTTTAATAGTTCATTTTTTATGCCAGACTTGAGCTATTAGCGTAATACATTTCTTTTTGCTATTAACATCATGCTATTAACAATTTTTTTGGAAATTTATGTATACAAGATATTCTATAACTAACTTCCCAGTGGTCACAGACGAAAAAAAGACGTCTTTTAAACGTCTTATACACGTTTTGGACTCTTTTGAATCCCTTTTGAACGTTTTGGACGTCTTTTGAACGTTAAAAAGACGTCTTTTCTTGGTCCGGTGGCCACTGGGTTCAAGTCTTTTGTTTAACTTTGTGGCTTTTAATGCTTTAATAAAACCTTAAGTTTCAAGTTTCTACATAAGAGCTCATTATTTTAACTTTGCTTCTGAGTTCAGTAATAATTATTCTCAAATTTTATGTGAGCTGCTATTTGAACAAGCTACCTTTTAATATTGCCCTAATTTGTTAGAAAAAATAGCAGTTTTTTTAATACATTGAAAAAATTTATTTGAAGCGATTCTTTAGGTATAAAAAAGTTCAAGCATGAAAAGAATTTAAAATATACATTAACTTCATTACTAACTCCATTTCATGTAAAAGTTGTATAATTCAAACCATCAAGTTAATTTTTTTTTCTAAAAATTCATCTTTAAAACATCTCGATTAGAAACTCTATAGAACTGCCATCAATAAAGTTATCAAGCTTTTACTTTCTACTGTATGTAACTGTGTTAAAAGTTCCTTTTCGTAGACTTGTTACTTTTTGTTGTCTTGTGTCTCATATCTCTATTAACTACGTGATTAAAGTTAACCTTCAATGTACCATTTTTAACTAGCATTCACCATAGAATACCGAAAACATGTTTAACGGTAAATACATTTAACCAAAAATTATATGTATTTATACGAACTTGCATAAATATAACACATACTCATTTTTATCTGTGTCAATTCCCAACACTAAAGTAGGAAAATAGATATATATTTTTTTTAAATTTGGGGTTGCGACTACAAATATTATGGGCTATTTTTGTTTTTAGGCTCTAGTAATAGCAATTTTTTACGAAACATTCTTGTTTGAAAAAACCATGAATTTAATCAAGTTTGGAGTTTTCTCAATGTCTGAAAGTGACAAACTAAAACACCTAAATATTTTTTGTCGCTCACCCCCCCCCCCCTATCCTTAAGGATAACTTTTTAAACAAATATAACCAATTTATAGCATTTCCGCTTATTTTATAAAGTTTTGGACTAGCTGCAGCAGTTTTTCGTATAAACCTTTCATGTTATGAGGATCGGATAGATAGTGTATAAGACTATATAATATAGGAATATAAAACAAAGTCTTAACTCTTTCAAAATAAATATTGATTCGTTTTTATGGTAAAAGCTTGTCATTATATTATTTGACGCAGCTCCACCTAATATAAATTTTAAAACGAGTAATTTTAACGACATACAAGTGTAATTAAAAAAATAAATAAAAATAAGACAAGGGTATAGTTACTGCGCAACCTTTATCGTTGGGCAGTAGTCAACACAAAACAATATTAGCTTTTTCAAAACAACCTAACTTATTTACTAATCAATCAGACATATCATCACCATCATCACCACCACCATCATCATCATCATCATCATCATCATCATCATCATCATCATCATCATTATCATCATCATCATCATCATCATCATCATCATCATCATTATCATCATCATCATCATCATCATCGTCATCATCATCATCATCACCATCATGATTATCATCATTGGTTTTGCACGCTTTAGACGTTTTTCATTTGTTTCTTCAATATTCAAAATTTTAATTATGTTCTTAACTGAGGTTTTTTCTACTGCTATGCTCTATGCACAAGTTTTCCTGCTTTTACATCTTACAGATAATTCATCGGTTTGAAGCCTATGAGTTATCTACTTGGTGCTGGAAGTTTTCAGCAGTTTAAGATTGTTACACTTTTTTTACTCTAACTGGTATTATTATTTAGTCAAGGATTATAGATTTCGTTACCATATTCTTTCTATATTTATAACTTCTTATTTTTAATTTAAATTGTTATTTATTTGCCTTTTTTATTTTTATATATATTTAAATCTAATGTAACATTACGATTATCTCAATATATTAGCAAAATTTCAACACTTTTTAGGATGGACAAAAGCTTATACAGTAGCTATCAAATCGTTTACCAATGGAAAGTTTGTATGTGCTGAAAACATTGGAAATCAATCATTAATTGCCAATAAAAACTCTATTGGTTTATGGGAAACTTTTGAAATTCGTTTCACTAACGCACAAACATTTGCATTGAACTCTTTTGCAAATAAAAAGTTTGTCAGTGCAGGTAGAAATAACTTGCTTATTGCCAATAAAGACCAGGCTACAGTGTGGGAGACTTTCACCTTAGTTCCAAATTATGGAACCTTTGGATTTAAATCAAATGCTAATGCAAAACTTGTGAGCGCTGAAGAAGCAGGAAACAAACCGCTTGTAGTTAACCGCAACGTTCCTGACGTCTGGGAAATGTTCAGCTTGGTCTACGTCTGGCCATCAGTACATAAAGTGGCAATAAAAGCATTAGTTAATGGTTTATTTGTTTGCGCTGAAAATGCCGGAAAGCAATCGTTAATTGCTAACAAAGTTCATATGCTCCTATGGGAAACATTTGAAATTCGCTTCACTGACCCCCAAACATTTAGTCTTAAGTCTCTTGCAAACAACAAATTCGTTTGCGCAGACAATTATGGACAATCTCCTCTTATTGCTAATAAAGAACATATTGATTCATGGGAGACCTTTACGCTAGTTCAAAATAAGGAAGGTGTTGCATTCAAATCACACGCTAATGGAAAATTTGTGACAGCAGAAAACGCAGGAAATAGTAACCTAATTGCCAAACACGATAATCCTGATACTTGGGAAAGATTCGTTTTTATTTACTTGTGATAGACTTAAATTTTTAAATTGATTGTAAGCTAAATTAAAAATAAGTTTTTTTATCAAAAAGATTTAAATTACTTTTTATTTTTTTTAGTTTAAATTTGATAGTTTTATCTATTGTATGGTCATAAGTTTTTATTTTATTCACGGTTTTTTAAAAACATTTTTTTTAGTTTTACTTTTTTTTCTTCTGTATATTAACGTTTAAAATAACATAAGTATAAAAAATTATTGTTATTGTTATTGCTGTTATTGTGACTGTTTTTGTTACTTAGTCCAAACTTTTGTTGCGATAATGCAAATTTGTTTTCTTTTTTGTATCATACGTTTCATTTATCTTATGCGTACAATCTCATACATACGTATACGTACATCCTTATACATGTGTCTCATTTTGTTTTATCAGGGACAATCAAATTCAAAACCTCTGCTCTACTTTAGCGCTTTTTTTTACAGGCAGGTCTTTAAACGAATTGATAACTAATGTCATTAAGAGCATCTTTTGCAAATCTATTTTTTTTAGAAGCACGCGACTGTTTCTGAGCATGGTTTTCGAGAATTCTTCTGTAAACTTTGGTTCATTCGAGAGCTTTTAATTGGATATATATATGACACTTTAAATTCCGCACTATGAACTAAATTCTTAAGCAACAGGAATGTAGTATCACGAATATAAATCAAGATTAAAAGTTCAATTCTCAAAGTAAAGTTAATTTTTTAGTTTCTAGTGCAGTCAATATCAGTGTTTCTTTGAAAATAAAAATTTAATTGGTCTGGAAGAAAGTTTTGATGATGGCCGTAATGGCATAACGTATGATGACATAATATAAATTGGCAAATGATTTTTCCAAATTATATTATGACAGCATACAATCTTTATGTACCCAGCAGGCACAATGACGTTGAAATAAAGTTGAAACAACGTCGTAAACCGACCATATGCTACGTTGAAACAACGTTGAAATTTGGTTGAATTGGAAATAAAATCCGACGTTGAAAACTACGACGTTTGAACAACGTCGATGATTACGTTGCTTCAACGTTGTTTTAACGTCATATCGACTACATATCAACTAAATTTCGACTTTGAATAGGTGATATTCGGTTGATACGTAGTTGATACGACGTTAGAACAACGTCAAAACAACGTAAATTCAACGTTGAATTTTGCTTTTTATTTTGGTTAAAATCCAATTAACTAAAAAATTATCTCAACTTTAATTGCAATAAAATAACACAATAAAAAAGCAATAATTTGCGCAGAGGATACTATATTTCACGTAAATTAATCAGATACAACTAAATTGCTTCAAGGGACTTTATATAAAATGCAAATAAAATAAACTGTTTAAAAAAAATTTTTTTTTTAACAATAGTTTCAGAAAAATAAGGAAAAAGTATGAATATTGTTTTGACACGAGGTTATATAATGGAGGTGAATATTTGACCCGTCAGGGTTGCGGCTTTTTAAAGTTATTGCTTAATGCATATTTAATATATTATTTCATCATTTTATTTAATTAAAGCATAACTGGAAACCAAGATTGATGTTGCAGAGGCGTAACTAGGATGATGTGTAAGTAGGGAGACCTGTCTCTTTGAAGACATGGACATGTTTTTGAGGAAAAGGTGGCCTTTTTTCGTTTTCTTCAATCGTTTTCCTTGAACTAAATGTTTTTTAATAATACTAAATAAAAAATGTTTTAAGATTTTAGAGCACTAATAACAGGTTTTCTTCAAAAAGAAGGGGCTGGGACACGGTATTGTTTATATAAAACATTTAGAATGTTGTATCTATACATTCATATTCAATATTCAAAGACCGTAAAAAAGACAATAACAATCGAAATAACAGAGGTAATATTTATGTATCAACCATAACTCAAAAATTGTTTTATACCAAATACGTTTTTATTACGTTTATGGATATAAAAATAACCGTTTTTAATTTCTTTTATGAGGAAACTTCTTTTGTTTCATATATTTTATGGCTGTTGAAAAACCATGTCATTATAAATATTTTTATTGACAAATTGACAATTTATTCTTATGCAGAAAAAATTATTAGATATTCAAATAAAATATGCACGTAATCGATTTCATTGCTGTCATGTTGGTTGCACTAACTTCATCTCTTCCAGTGTTTAGATTATCCAATATTACCCTTTTGTATCTGCTTAAAATGAATTTAGCAGCTTTGATTATAGACAGAAAGTTGTATTGTTGGATGTACAAGACTCAAGTTTAATGTGTCTTTTAAATGTAGCATTTCTGACTTTTATAATTGTATTTGATGCTAGGTTACTGCTTACATAAGCTTTTGGAAAAAGTAAAAACAAAACTAGTTTAGTTAGTAAAGTAGTAACATTTTCAACTATTCTTGGAATAACATTATTAACTGTCGGAATAAAAATTGCAGTATCTCATAAATAAGTATGATACTGAAACCAATAAAGATGACGAGGATGAAGCCAAATTAAAAGCAAATTATTATATTGTTGGCAATAACAATTAGGTTGTTTGTGATACTTATTTATTATCACAGACACTCATTAAATATTAGTATGTAAACCATATTTTTTCATTACATTGAACTTTGTTTTTTATTTACACTTAACAGTTAACATATTTAAATGAGAGTTCATTTTAGTCATTAAATATTAGATAATATAAGCTCTTTACATTTTGGACATAAAGTTTTATTGAGTTTGTTTACCTTTAAATTTTCTATTAGGCAGAAAAAAAAAAGTGTGTGCATTTTTTTAGAGTTAATCATTGTTTTGGTATTTTGCGACATAAATTACACTGTGAATGAGGATTAAACTCATCTTTATTTTTTCAATATCTTTTTCTGAGTTGTGTGCTGTTACGATGCTTTTTTTAATGTACGCAATCATTAATCATTAAGTTTTTATACCTGCTGACAACAATAGCATTAATTACAAGCAGGTTTTGAAACCATACTTAAATGAAGTGTTGTCGATATCAGTCTTTTGATAATATTGTTTATGGTGTTATAACATAGCATAATTTATTCGGATAAACATTTTCTCATCAATTAGCATGATATAAAATACATTTTTGTTTTGTTGGTTTGTTCCAACAGCGTAATTTTTTTTCTGATCCTCAAATCTGCAATTCCCACAAAGAATTAATAACGAGAATTTAAATTCTTGTTATGGATAGTTTTTAGGTAAGTGTACTAAATAATAAACAAGTTTTAACTTTATCTATTAATTAGTGTTTACACTCATTAACCAAATTAAAATAATAAATTAATAGTCAACTACATACAAACTTAAAGATAAGATTTAAAAATTAAATAAAAAACACTTTTTTACATAAAGATATAATTTATTTTATATAAAGAAATATATCATATTACATAGATTATTATCTAAAATGTTTAACTGAATTAATAAATACATGCGAGGTTTATGCAATTATCGAATAATTCAGGCGGATCTAATAGTCTACTAGATCAGTAGTATAGTAGATCAAATAATCTACTATATTAGTAGACTATTAGATCCGCAGGGTAGGGTATTCATTTCTTAAAACAAAAAACGTTTTAAAAAAAATTATCTCGCAATAAAAAAATTCAATTTTGCTGTGCTTACAGTATGTTTTTTCAAAATAATGTAGAGTGTGTAATGAGCTTGGAGAAGCTTCAGAAGCTACTTCAAATAAAGAGTTTTTGTAAAAACCTATTAAAAAGAAGAAGAGTGAATTCAAGAAGCTAGCTATGGTGACTGCTTTTTCTTGCTTTCTCGTTATTTAATGGTATTAATAACTTGAATTTTAATTCGATACCTAACTGCAAACTAAGAACCTTATATGAACATAGAAAAAAAATGAACCTATTTTGAAAATAAATGAAATAATGAACCGAATAACTATAGAAATTTCTTATTTTATTATGCAATGGCAAGTAAAATGTTCAAATCTCCAAAATAAAAAACCGTCCTTAAGTACATCGAGTATGAGTCTTCCTTTGGTACGAAGGTATCTTGTCTCGGTTAGCTTTGCTATTGCTATTGTTCTGCGATAACGATGTTTTTTTCTTGACTAAAAAATAAACTATCTAGTCGAATTAATGTAAATTATTGTTAAATTTATCAAACAAGTTTCAAATCATTGACCTAAAGATAATTATTTTATTATAAAACATATTTACGATTTATGTCAGGTTTTATATAATTTTTACCGTTGTTTGTTCGTCCTGTGCACCTGTGCAATCTCGCTAAACTTGAGCCTTTTAGGTGGAGACTTGCTAAAAGTGGTGACTTTTTAATATAAATATAAAGAATATGTATTGGCTTTATTACATACATCGACTATCTTATAGCCTGATGCTACAAGAGAATGCTGCTACATCCATTATCTTTTAACTTGCTGTTACAAAGAAGTGTTACTACATTCACTATCTTATAGCCTGCTTCTACAAGTAAGTGCTGCTACATTGACTGAGGATTTGGCATAGGTCAGCAATTTTTTTTCTTTTATTATTACAATTAAAATTTCTAATGTTTATAAACTCTCCACTAACAAGAGCGCAACAGGCGAAAAATTAAATTTATTTTAGAGCGCTAAACTGTAGCTTTAACTAACGTTATACTCGTTTGTTTTTTTGTATTTTTTTTTTTTACCGAAAAATACAAAATATTTATTTTTTACCAAAGTTTACCCATTGTTCTTCACTGTCATGTAGGACAAAGATTTTTTGATTTAATTTACACAGTCTATGTCACATTTGTTGAATAATTAAACTAAAAAATAAATTGCGGTATTCCGGCATTCCGGCATTACGACATTTTGGCCTGAAATTTTATAACTACTTATTAATTAATTCGATGAAAAATCCAAGTTAAAAATAAAATAAACTAAAAAACAGTTCTTTGTAATTTATGTATATCCAACATTACGAAATAATAATAAATATATTTTGTTATTACAATTTTCACGTAATTCAATACTAATTCTTATATACATTTATTTTATATTTTTCACCCAAAAACTAATTTAATATGACGATGACAAATGATGTCAAATTCCAGTTTGTTACGCACACGTTCAGTCGGAATCTCGGATGTCGGATCACGTTCAGTCGGAATCTCGGATGTCGGATCAGCGCTCGCTGACTATGTGCTCAGATCTAAAATCTCACTTCATAGCTCATCATTCCACACGAGCACGGGGCAGTCGCTCTTTTGGCTGAGTGATGGCTTGTGGCCTACGGTGACTAATGTGTGCATTCGACGAGTTGAAAACCATTCTGTAGGTCTTACGCCTGGCTCTGATGTGCTAGCCCTTAAGTGCAAGCAGTGAGTGTGTTTAGCTTTCTATTCACCCGATTTGAAAGTGAACGAAAACATAACGAGATTATAATAGACGACAAAACGGTACGTACTAATGCACTACACCATCACATCTGTAGACATCAACAGTCTCCAAAATCAGTATATCAAATATTTGATCTTTATTATATATATTTGTTCATAATCTTTTTTTACCTTATTCTTGCATATTTATTCAGATTTGTGTTATAATGTGTGAATGAGGCCGTATTTTGTGAGAATCATAAAAGTACGAAATTTTTACACAAAAGTACGTATTGGCGTATTTTTATAACAAGCGTATTCTTGGTTGGAATAATCTGAACAATTCTACTTGATAAGTTTAGATTTATCACGATCTCGTTAGGTTTTTTGCTGTTATCTAATTTTGTGACGTGACGTCGCTAAGTTAGTTTGTTGTGGTTTGCACTATACAGTCTTCACTAACGTTCCTTTGGTCGTTTTGTCAACAGTATTGTTTTTTAATGTTACACTTTTTAGTGGTTATAAGCTGTTAGTAAAAAATCGCATTTATTGTCTCATCTTTTTTTTTCCTCATTATTTTCTGCCTACTGATTTAATGTTTGTATATTTTTTAATCTCTGACTAATCGTTGTTTAACTACTCTGAGTCTGTTTTGTGTGATAGCTATTGTCTTTACTTATCAAGCAAGATTTATATGAAAACATACTCTTGGAGTTATCCCATTTTTTATTATATTTTTGTTTTGCTATTTTCTTACTAACCACAAACATCTTAACTTAGTAATAATGTTTATGAGTGGTATTTACTTATTATATTTATAATACATATTTTAGCCATAAAATAAACGTTAAGTTACTAATAATTATTAATTACTATTTTCGATTCGCTTTGTGTTATTTCTACGCATTATAATTGTTGTTTTTAATATACACGCATACGTGTATGTGTAAAAGTTTGTCTCTTCTAATGTATGAGTACATTATATTTATATGTGTTTACGTATCTGTTTATGGTCACACCACGCGCATTTCTCACCGCCCTCACGAGATCTCTAAGAATGTTGGTGCTGTTTTTTAAAAACTGGTATATAAACTTGGTTTTTTGGCTTTTGTAGTCCTATTATGTTGCAATATTGACTAGCATGACGTATAGTGCAGGCGGTGAGATCTGTTGCAAGGACATGCCCCTGACGAGAGGCGTTAGTGCAGATCTCGGGAAATCCGAAACGTTATTGGTGATCGCAGTGCATTTCTGAGGAGGGGGATCACCATTTATCCACTACTTAATTCTAATTGGTTATTATGGCACCAACATATTTTAACCTCCTACACCCATGAGTTTTTGCGCTTTGTGAGCTTTTCATTGTTAAATAAAAATCTCTAATGAGGTAAAGATCATTATTTTTTACAATTTTCTGTAACTTATTGAAAACAAATAAGGTATATGTGAACTAGCTAGTTGTAATTGGCTAGATATGATATGATATTTGGTACTCTCCGAGGCTTCGGAACTTCGGACTTTTATTATTTTTACTCTATATAAATAATTTGTATTCAACATCATGTTTATTAAAATTAATCTTGTTTGCGGATGACTCCAATTTGGTTTGTTCACATAAAGACATAAAGTGACTTTTTAATATAGTTAACAAAGAATTACATAATATTAAAAAAAAGTGGTTCAAGTGTAACAAACTCTCTTTGAATTTGAACCAAAAAACCAAATTCATCCTATTTCATAAACCAAATAAAAATGAAAATGTTGTTCTTAAACTACCTAATCTAAAAATTAATGATACTAATATGAAAAGAAAAACTTTCATTAATTTTCTAGGTGTGGTTTCGGATGAAAATTTGTCTTGGAAGCTCCATATAAACACTTTAGAGAGAAAGCTCTCAAGAAACATTTCATTAATGTATAAAGCTAAACCTTTCCTAAATATCATTTCCTTAAAAAGTTTATACTTTTCATTAATACATAGTCACCTTAGCTATGCTAACATGGCCTGGGCAAGAACAAATTATACTATCCCTAAAAAACTCTACAGTAAACAAAATCATGCCTGTAGAATTGACTTTTGAGTAAGTGAAAAACTTGTGAACCTCTCTTATGCAAACTTGGAGCATTTAATATATACAAAATTAACATAAATCTTGTTTTACATTTTCTACACAAAAAAAATATGGACTATCTCTGCCAATATTCCAACCCTTTTTTAGCGAAATAAGTCATAAATACCCTACAGGATTCTCATATAACAACTTTGTCATCCCAAAATTTACATTAAAGTTATATTTATACTCAAACAAAATTATTCACCAGATAGTTACTATCAAAAGAAATACACTTGAACAGACTAAATGTGAATCAAATCGTTTTTTATTATCTACGGACTCAACTTTTCTTTTTCTTTTTTAGTTAAAAAATATAAACTAGCACAATCTATTTCTTAAATAATATATCGGAAACAAACAGTCTGATGGCTAGTAAAATTAACAATTAAAAAAGTATATATTGACCTTAAAAATCATAAATAAGAAGCATTATTAAAAACTTTGATAAACTAAAACACTTTTTGATAGAATCCCAGTGCGAAAAAAGACGTCGAAAAGACGTCTTTAAAAGTCTTTTAATCGTTTATGCAAATCTAAAAGACATCTTTTTTCGACATCGACAAGACGTCTTTTTTTATCTTAATCTTGTCATAAAGACATAAAAAATACGTCTTTAAGACGTCTTTGTTTATCAATTATACACTTCTAAAAAAGTGTTTTTTCTCGGGGTCGCAACGGCTTTCTCGCCATACTTATAAGTATTCTATAGTATCCTATACACTATAGTATCCTATATTCTATAGTATCCTATACACTATAGTATTCCTACTTTTCTTATATGAAAAACTATTTTTTTCAAATGAAAATGTTAATAGCTCTTCCTACAAAGATTGACACAAAGCTTTTGCCGATGCCGAGAAAAAAAACTCTTTTAGATATCAATATAAAAAAGGAAGCATTTTCTACATCTTTTTTATGTTTAAATATAGGAGAATAATTTATAAATAAAACAATAGTATTGTTCAACAGAATATTTTTTCATCTTTCTCTTTCTTTTCTGTATTTTTAGCGAGCTCTGTTTCTTAGCGTTGTTGAATAAAATTAACAATTTCACGTCGAGTAACTTTATTGAAACTAGATCATATCGATACCATTTTACTGGCACCATGAATATATATATATATATATATATATATATATATATATATATATATATATATATATATATATATATATATATATATATATATATATATATATATATATATATATATATATATATATATATATACTGAAGCCCCCGGCAGCAGGCTGTTTGACATTAGGTGAGTATGACATCATCATGCTCACCTAACTCAGCAGTATAAGATATATAGATACATATATAAATATAATATATATATATATATATATATATATATATATATATATATATATATATATATATATATATATATATATATATATATATATATATATATATATATATATATATATATATATATATATATATATATATATTTATATATGTATTTCTATATATCTTATACTGCTGAGTTAGGTGAGCATGATGATGTCATACTCACCTAATGTCAAACAGCCTGCTGCCGGGGGCTTCAGTACATACATCGACTGACAAATAGCCTGACTCGCCGTGGAGTGCTGCTACATCGACTAAGGGTTTGGTATGGGTCAGCAACATTTTCATTCATTATTCTTCGTTTTCCCTCATCGTTTTCTAAAAATGCTCACTTAATTTAGGCTAGCAAAAAAAGTGAGCAATTGCGCATATAAATATGCTATATTAGATATATATAGCATATAAATATGCTATATATATATATATATATATATATATATATATATATATAAATATAAATATATATATATATATATATATATATATATATATATATATATATATATATATATATATATATATATATATATATATAAATATATATATATATATATATATATATATATATATATATATATATATATATATATATATATATATATATATATATATATATATATATATATATATATATATATATATGTATGTATATATATATATATATATATATATAAGGAAAATAATACTAATCATCCATGTGACCACTTTGTACATGGGAGATAATGTCCAATATTAAATGAAGAAAAAAAAAAGTGAAGTCAAGGATCCAATAGCAACTAAAAATTAACTAGAGAATTTTAATTTGTTTTGTTAAATAATGATAGTCATTTTGATAAAAAAAAGTGAAATTGAAAAATATTTAGTGAAATAAAAGCAAATACAGATATATGTTATGATAATGAGATTAAAATTGATAATTACAAATCCAAAAGTGTATTATCTTTTAGCATAGGCGTAGAGTATGGGGTGCAACGGGGGCAGACTGCCCCTCTTGAAAATTTGTTTTTTTCCCTTGAAATTTGATCTAACCTTATAATAAATATTATTTCAATTTTTTATTTTTAAACAGAGGAAGAAATTAGAGAAAGAAATCAATTAAAAAGCAAAAAAATAAATCATCCTTTGCTATTAACATAACCAAAAAAATTGTTTTTAAGATAAAAACTTGAAAAAGTAGTTTAATTTTTTCATATAAAAATACGTTTTTTCGATAAAATAAAACTTTAGATTGTCTTTTGATCACAATTTAAGATTTGTTTCACGCTGTATAGTAGTGCTTTAAAGTAATTTTTACAATATAGAAAGTATCATGTCAAAATATCGTTTAAAAGTTCATAGCTTTTACCAGATGCTCACTAATGAGGCTTGCTGGATTTTTAAGCTTAAAAGACAAAAATGAAAGCGAAAATCGACACTAAATTGTAACATCATTTAAACTTCTTTAACCAACCAGATGGATAATGCGCAAGTTATCTCTAATATCTATTACTAGTAACTGCAGATGACTTTTTACAGAATTTTCTGCAGAAACTTCACGTTTGACTGGAAGACCTTACCACTAACCCTAACTTTACCAAATGCCTAATGCAAGCAATGACCTTTTTGTCTTCTTTTCAGGTTTTTGACATCTTTTATAATTTGGAAATTTATTTGAATCATTTTTACAATCCTAGAAGGTTCAAGCATTCAACTTCAGGGAAGTTAACTTAAATTTAGTAAGGCTGAATTCATCATTTAGACCATGAAACAAATTTTGAAATTTTTGCCTACTCACGTTTTAAAACACTTTTTGATGCGGCAACTGAATCTGCTAAAATGATGGGTTTATACCTGCAAGATTTGAAGTCGTCTTCAAGGAAACTTATTATCAGCCAAAGGATCTAAATAAGATCTATAAGCAGTTTCGCTATACCAGTTTAGCTTTACCAGTTTTAGTTGGCCTCACCGATAGATTTGAATCAACTGAAAACACTCGCCATTTAACAAAGATTCAAGAGTTTGTGATTGGATCAAATAACACTGAAATTAACTATATAAAAAACTTCTAAAAGAATAATTTTCCTTATTATCAAAGATTGCAACTTCACCGGGACCATTTCGTTGACGAACCTAACAAAACAAAAAGTTTAATTGGAGGAATTTCAATCAGTTCTAGATTTCATCCGCGCTAAAGAGCAAATTGGATTGAAAAGAATTGCCTCAGAAATTTTTCTTTTTAATAAACTAATTCTGGTACAGCCAGTATCAAATTGTACTGCAGAATAATTATTTAGTAGTCTCCGTAGACTAAAAACGTTTCTTTGGTTGACCATTTAGTTTACCATTCTTAAGTTGACCATTTAGTTGACCATTTAGTTAAGCCAGGAAAGGCTTTAATGAATACCCATAAAGAGTTTGTAATGAATACCCATAAAGAAATTACCCGAAGTCTTGAAATGACTTCGGACTTTATGTTAGTAATACAGCGCGTATCATTTTTTTTTTAAATATATATTTAAAAAAAAAAATGATACGCGCTGTAGAATGTTTTATTTGAAAACCAAGTAAAAACTCGAACTAAACATTTTTTTTCTTTAACTTCTTGATGCTAGTTAATTAAAATCAAAGTTATTATTTTTTATTATTATATCAAAAAAAAAAAATTAACACTGGACAGTAGCCAAATACTACTCAAAAAAAAAGAACCTTTGACTTTTTGTCCCCCTTGAAAATTTGAGTACTCTACGCTCATGTCTTCTAGTACACTTACTGGGAAATGTACACTATTGAAAGAGAAGATATCAAAGCCTTGGATTTTAAACAAATTATAGTAAAAATGAAGTGGTGGGTTATAAGTGTTTTGCTAAGAATTCTAAATAAAACAATTTGGGTAAGCTGTGTTTATAGATTATTACCAAGAAATAATAACGTTGAATTTATAAACTTTTATGAAAAGTGGCTGAACATAATTGAAATTAAGTATAAAAATATCATAGTTTTAGGCGACTTTAACTTTAATATTGATCCATTTAGAAACATAAATTGCTTACCTTAATCTGAAAGTTTCATTGAAGTAATAAGAAAATCAGGGCTAAGAATAATCAATAATGAAACTATACATACAAGAATTAATTCAACTTCAAATTCATTGGTCAACCTGTTTATAAGTAATTTACCACTTGAAATAACCAAAATGAATCACATAAAATCTCAGATCATTAAAGATTGTGTCTAAGTATAATACAATGTAAAAAAATTGATATGTTTAAAAGCGATAGTTTTGCAATGTGTTGCAATGTAGTGTTAAAATGTGGAAGCGATAGTGTTGCAATGTAGTGTTGCAATGTTGAAGACTTTAAAAACTTAAACTCAAACTAAATGTAAAGCTCAATTTGATATTTGGGAAGATGTCAAGTTTGAGGATTCAAGTGATAAATCCATTGCTGATAAATACAACAAATTTCTCATTCAGAATGTTATCAATATTGATGTAGGTTTGCTTTAGGGGTAACCTCTAGGATACCTGTTAATTATAATATACATAAATGATATTGAAAGTTGTACCAGATATATAAACCTCTTTGCAGATGATACATTAATTTGAATTAAAGGCAATAATTACGAAGAATATATGATGAAAGTAAATTTAGACTTGGAAGTAGCTGTTACCTGGTTTAGTGGAAATGGACTGAAAGTAATGCAAGTAAGTCGATGAGTATGCTGTTTAAAAGATATAAAGTAAAATACTCGATTATCACTATAAAATGTCCTAACGTACATACCACTTTGGAAAATGAGAAAGTTAAAATCAGTGAATCTGTCAAATACCTGGGCATTAAAGTTGACAATAATTTGAATTTTTCTGAACACATTGAATGTATTGTAAATAAAATTGCTAAGATTACGGGGTATTTTACCAGAGTCGCTAAATATCTTTCGAGGAGGACAAAAACATTAACTTGTAATACAGTTATTGCGCCTCATTTTGAATATTGTGCTTTGTCATTCTCAGATGCAAGTACAAATGATATAAAAATACTACAAAAATTACAAAACAAAGCTATGAGAACAATCTTGAAATGTGACTGGTTCATGCATAGAAAAGACATTTGGCTGGCTATCTCTATAATAAAATATTCAAGTGAAATATTGACTTTTATAAAACAATACAATTCAACTACATAAAATAAATGTCTTTCAAGAATTTTGTATAAAAAACATTGTAATACATATTATTGCACAAGAAATGCAGCAAATTATCACTTAAAAATTCAAAATAAGAAAAGTGGACAAAAGACAATTCTATGCAACGGTATAAAATTATACAATAAGTTGCCAAATGAATTGAAGTTGCTTGGCAAGAAGGTGTTTAAAAATTTAGTAGCAAAACGCGTAAAAGAAAAGAGATATCCTCGGGGATAGTGCAAAACTGCGTGACTATTAAATAATACCGCGTATCTACAGTATATTTTTTTTACTGGAGAAGTTTAAAATTTTATTTAAATGTAACCTTCAAATAAAAAATTTGTATGCTTATGCTGGGTTGATTTTTTGAATAATAATAATAACATTTTGAATATTGTTGGTTTATGTGTTTAACACAGGAAATCCACCTGGAGACATGAGAGGGAGACATTCAAATTAATCTCATCGACTAAAGCCAGAAGAGTTGCAAGCAGTGATTGACTATATCTGGAACTTCCGTGGTAGAAAGTCACACTATGCCATGGGTGCTACAAGTAGAATATACTTGCCAGAGAACTTAAATAATGCAAAGATGCGTCAAATGTTTGTAAACATTTATCCTGCAGATAAATGTTTACAAACATTTGACGCCTCGCGTTTTCTTTTGTAGAAAGTTGCAGCTTTTCTTTGATGAAGATAAATAACTTGCTGAAAACTCTCGATCTATTTCAGTAAACTATGTTACCTGCGAATGATCTTAACAAGTATTTTTTAATTGTAAAGATTTTGATCTTAACAATTAAAATATACTTGTTAAGATCAAAATCTTAAAGCACATTACCTATAATAAAATGCCCTCTGCAAATCAACATGGCTTTCTTCCTCATAAAATATGCGACTAATTTAATAGAGACTTTTAATATTATTTCGTCTTCTGTAGAATTTCACCAATTTATTAATGTAATCATGCTTTCGCCAAAGCGTTTGTTCTCTACCTCAAAACAGATTTAGATTAAGATATTTGGAAATAAATGGAAAATAAAATGAAAAGTTATAATAAATCAACCCCTAAAAAGCTCTACTAAAGTGCGTAATTTAGGAGTCATTATTTCATGTAATGCCAACTGGAGCACATATTTTCAAATAGTTGTCTCAAAGTCTTTGAAATTCTTGGTACGATTGATGTATGATTAAAGATTTAAAATAGCTTCATCTCAAAATTTTAAAAAGTGTACATACTTCATTCTAGCTCTAACACTAGTCGGGTACGTTTATTTGGGAGAACATATAACAAAATAAACTACAAATTGAGGGGTAAGGCATATATATATATATATATAATACATAAAGAATTGGAGACCCTACCTGCAGATGATAAGCACAAAAAAGATGTTTTTGGTTTTTTGCTTTTGCTAACATTCAATATGTAAGAGATTCTTAATTTGGAATTGTCATTTTAGTTTTTAAAATTGTTTTCTTTAAAATACTTGAGTTTTAATAGAAACACTGACCGTACCTTGGCCTGACCCACCTTAATCGGAGGTTGGGCAACGAGCAAGTTTAAGGAGTTTTAATATTACTAAAAAGAAAATGTTTTAAGATTTTAATGCTCTAATGATAGGTACTTTTCAAAAAGAAGGGGCTTGGACACGGTATTGTTCATATACAACATTTAGAATGTTGTGTATGAACAGTCATATTTAATATTCAAAGAAAACAACAAATGAAATAATAGGGGTGATATTTATGTATCGTTGGATGTACCCGACATAACTTTAATGTGTCTTTTGATAAAAGAATTTCTGATTTTTATAGTTTTATTGATGCTTGGTTACTGCTTACATAAATTTTTAGATAAAGTAAAAACAAAAATGGTTAAAAAACAAGACCGATAACATATAACATCTATTTAATTTATAGTTATAATAGTTATGATAAACTTAAAAAATAAAATAAAAAAACATTACTACACTGAATCCTCCATTTAACTCAACTAATTGTTTACCATCTTCAGCTATTTTTTTGTAAAGAGCATAGAATGCAGTATCTTTAACTATTCTTGAAAAATCATTATCCACTGTGGGAATAAAAGTTGCAGAACCTCTTATTAATAAAGTATGATACTGAAGCCAATAAAAATGATAAGGGTGAAGCCAAATTAGAAGCAAATAAAGACATTTTTGGCATTAACAATTAGGCTGTTTGTGATTTTAATTTTTCAAAACAGATACTCATTAAAAATTAGTATGTAAACCACATTCTTTCATTACATAAAGTTTTTTAATAAATTGATTGAATAAATAAATTACATACAAAATTTATGATAAGATTTAAAATTAAAATAAAAAAACTTTGTTATTTTTTTTACAAAAAACTATTATTTAAAATGTGGTGCAGAATTATAACCTCACCTGTATAGAAACCTTAAAACTATCTTTCAAAGTTTTTTGATTTAATTCCATTTTATTGACCATTTTTTGAAATAAAGAAAACAATTTACATGAATCTCTTTATGCTTTAATTGACTCAAATTAAAAAACCGTTAAAAAAGGTTGTGCACAATTATAACTTCGTTTAAATCTAACTCTAAATTGAATCAAAAGCCATCAAAAATAGTATATTCTTTTTTAATTTGAATTTATTACATTTTAAAATTATAAAATACATTCTAACTAATGCCAAGAGGAATTTCACTTTCCGATAAAGAATATTGCAAGATTGAAGCTCACAGGTCATTGGATTTATCAAACAGGTAAATTTTTTGTTTTTGCATATCTGAGAACGCCTGACTTGTTAATTGCACGATTCATCGTTCATTAGGAGCGTTTCAATACCAAATTACCATCTATTTGTATCGCGGAGATTGTACGGTTACTAACGGCATGTAGAATTTGTTGCTGTTTGCAAGCTGTAAGTATAGATTTTCTACAACTTTAATGCTTTGTGATATAATTTGTTGGATTCTTAACAGATTCATAAAAAAAAAAAATATTATGGCTTTATTGCTCACAGGCTCCAATCATCGCAATTATTTTGAAAGCATTCATACTTGACATAACTATATCATATAAATGTTCAGAGTTTGCTCCATGTGTGGAAGTTAAAAGCATTTAATCTCAAAGATCAAAAAATGCTGGCGCCACCTTTGCACCATGGCTGCTTAAAACTTTGAAATATAAGAGTTTTTAAATTAATCAAATGCACTTTTTGACCCTATATCTTATGAAGCAATGGTAGAATAATTAAGGGAGTATATGATGCGGCCCAATAAATATTTTTAAATACAGTTTTTTGTAAGATCTTTCAATGTTTAAGTTGATAATTTGGCATTTCTTTTTTGTCTTAATTTTCAATTAAAAATTTATGTTTTTTATGTATGTGACCGAAAAGTTTTTTTTTTTTTTTTTTTTACTTTGTAGTTCACCTCCTCAAGGTCAAAAAGGCAATTACAAATGCAAAGGCACTTATGTTTATAACCCTATCTCGACACTTTAACTCCGAAATACGAACCCTGACGAACAAAGATGCTGCGCAAAGAAACAAGATAAATACTACCAGGAACGTTGTGGAAATTAAACTCAGAACCTCTTAATTATGGAGTGAGCAATCTACCACTACGCCACTACCGCATCAAATGAGAGCGGAATGTAAAGTTTTTATTATGTTTCTGTCTAACAAAAATTTTATCTTTTTGCGATAATGTTATATATATTTTTTAAATAAAATTTTGAAAATTAATAAAATGTTTGAATCACAAAAAGAAAAATACACTTAACACTTCGGTGAGGACAATCGTTTTTTTTTTTTATTTAATTTCAGTTCTTTAAATGGAAAAAATAAAGTTTATAAATAAACTATATTTTTAATTTTTTTTTGTCTAAATAATTTAGGCTCCATAAAATGCAGATCTTATTAGTTCGAATTTTTTCAAACCTACTGAAAAAAAAATGAAAATTAAATAACCTAACGCAAAAATGTCTAAATTTTCTACTTTTCAAAAAACTAAACTGAGAAAGAGTCATTGAAAAAAACTTAGAGAAAAATAACTTTAAAAAACTAAAAAATAATTTTCTCTAATAACTTATTTGATATAACAAGATTACAAAATTATTACAAACATATTTACAAACTTAACATAAAAAAATTGCAACAAATATATTTAAAATTTTTAAATGCAAAATTGATTATTATTTAAAATTAGACGTTGATAAGTGACGTCAAATTTGACTTAAATGTAAAGTTAAAAATTATCAGTTAGTCACTCGAAATTAAAAAATAGCGGTAAAGCTTTTTGATAATGGTTTTTAAAAGTATTTTTCAATCTTTTTAAAAAAAATATGATTTTATGAAGAACAAGTTCAAAAAATTTAACATCATTGGGAAAAAAAGTTGTATCTCAAATAAGCAATGTGAACCAATTCTATTAAAATATAATAAAAAGAATTTTGAAGACATCACAAACAGTTGTATATCTTATTACCCCACCATAAGGTGTGGTTTAGAGAAGGAGGAAATATATATTCCGAGAAAAAGTTTACTTGAACCTAAATACGACAGATTAATAAACAACGATAAAAGCATAAAGCAGTTCAATTGCAATCATGTGAATAACACTTTTTATTGCTACGTGGTTTGTCCTGAAACTTCAGCCAGGTACTTATTTTAAAAATAATTTATAATTTTTGTTGAATCTCTGTTTTAACTTTTACTGCGTATGTTTTTTATAAATTATATATAATTAAAAATATTTAATACATCTTTTCTATAAATATTATTCAAAAATAAATAATCTGTTCAATAGATGTTTAAATTTACATAAAAAATGTGCTTACAACTTTTTTTGTTGACCTTTTACGTGCCTATATTTAATATAATTTTTTTTTTGACTTAAAAGAGTACTGTGGGCAAAGCCCTATCAACCATTTGGACGTTGGACTAATCCACTACTCTATATGATTTTGGAAAAAAGGTATTGAGCTTACTGTGCCTGTTTTTATAATATAATATATAAAGTTGAGTTTAATTAATACGCTAAAAACTGTTTTGTATTATCTCTGAAACTTAAGTTTAAGAAAAGTTAAGAAAAACTTAAGAAAAGTAAGTAATTTTATTTGTTTAATTGTTAAACATAGCTTATATATTAACTTCACAAAATAATAAAATAAAAAAACAAATATACTATGTTTTATATTATTAGTTACAGTTTTTAGTATTGTTGTTTTTTTTTTCAGCATTTTTAATATTACTTAACTTACATTGACCTTTCCTAATCTAAAAGCCAGGCTTAAACAGGTATTCTATTGTCATATTTTTTTACTTTATACTTTAGCCGCTATTTTTTTATAATACAAAACGTATCTTGCTCCCTGTATTATATGTGTAATACCATTAAATAAATTGAAAGATCTACTCGTTTATATTTATATACTTAAATAACATTATAATCAGTTTCATTTTCGGTTAATTCATTTTTGTTGTTTTATTTTTAGTTTAGTTTATTAAAAGTTTTATGAACATCAATAATGCAAATAAAGCAATTTTTAAGTAGCTTGTTAAAATATTTTTTTTTTTGTTTGAAACTCTCCAGAATTTTTTTTTTCTTTTTTAATAAAACAAATTTACAAAATAAAGATGCATTTATATAATTTTTTTTTCGTTTGTTGTCTACCTTAAATAACAGTTTTACATGCTTAGTATCGTCAATATTTAAAAAAGTTAAATTGTTAGATATTTGTTTTGACGTTGTTATGACGCTCTTCGGATGTTGTTAATTCAGGTTGTAGCTTAGGACTGGCAAAGTTAAAGCCTAAAACTGAATAAGCCTAATAATTTAAGCTTTAGGTACAAAGTTTATTGAATATTCTGTCCTTATAAAGTATTTTTCAATAAATGTACTATTTTCTATTCGCTCCACTATTCGTTAAATAATTCGTTCAACTGTTTGTTAAAATCCAGTTCAAAGTTCAAGAATCTGGATTGATTAATGCTCTTTAGTTAAGTGCAAAATGCTTTTTAGTTAAGTGAGATATTAGCTAAAACGCAAAATGCTTTTTAGTTAAGTGAGGTATTAGCTAAAGCGCAAAATGCTTTTTAGTTAAGTGAGGTTTTAGCTAAATTGCAAAATGCTTTTTAGTTAAGTGAGGTATTAGCTATTAGCTATGTTATTTTATATTATAGTATTAGCTATGTTATTTTTTTTCTCTCCAAAACTTAAAAATACTTTGAAAAAATTAGTGAACCTAAATAAAGTGTAGAAAAACACTCCACAATAGGATATGTTGACTTTAGGAAAATTTAATTTTGAGTATTTAATATTGAAAAACTGAATATTTCAAAAAAGTTTTAGTTATGTTGTTATATATTTTTTGTTTTTTTAAAGAGAAAATGTAGATATTAATTTATTAAAATCACCGAAACAAAATGTATCACCAAGAGGAAATAACATCTGAGGAATGTTGTTTCGGCTTGGTGATACATTTACATTGGTGAATAAACACCCTTCGTAACTTTCTGCTGAACAATATTTGGTATATATGTATTATAAAGAGTATGACAGGTAAGAATTATTCTAGCATAATTAAATGTATTGCGAAATGGATTTTTTTTTTTTTTTTTTTTTTGATACACATTTAAGGTGGTAGATCCCCAATCTATTTTCTTTAAAAAACACAATATAGAGACTTTTTTTGTTTAATAACTTTTTTTTCTTATAAATAAAATTATAAGTAAAATTTCTTAAAAAAAAAATTTAATTTTATATCATTAATTAGCATTATTAGGTAAAAAAGGACCCCATAATGGTACATAGATAACTCCACATTGCATGGTCCGATTGTTATCGAGATTTGCAGGTAGCATTCATGCATGGGTGTTAACAAAATGTACCAAAATGGTAAAAAAAGTTATGGTATTTTTACTAAGGTATTAAAAATTTATAATAAAAAAGTGGACTTGACTATTCATAACTTGCTTTGACCTTGCAGAAATATGCTGATTTTAGTACATTTTGTTGGCACTAGTGCATTGAACATACTGTGAAAATTTAAAGTCAATTTGACATGTAGAACTTGAGATATCTTTGTACTAAGTATGAAAATTTAAATACAAAGAAAATGATTGTTAAAAAATATGTTTTTTAAATATAACTAATTTTTGCTAAAAAAATAAAATACTCCAGATATATAGAAACCTCTGTTTCCTTTTCTTTATCAGAGAAACCTTTTTTTTTATCGCTTAAAGTTTTTTGTTCTTGCAAGTCTTTTTTTGCTAGTTTTTTATGCATTACTTATGTGTGTCGCATTCGATACGTTCATAGCTTTATTCATGAACTTTCCAGTATGAATGGCAAGTTTTACACTTAAAACTCCAAGCGTTCCTTTATTAAACTCTAAAACTGCAGATGATACACCTATTTCAAGTATTGTTTTACTAACATAAGTTTGTTTTGGGCACTTTTTCCATATAACATTGTTTATTGATTCGTTATTGTTTTGGGTTCCACCATGCAAACACTTAGTTAACAAAGTATCGGCACTTAAGTCAATAAATATTGGCTTAACCAGAGCACATATGGCTACAGGTAGACTCAATTTTACTTTATATTATTTCTTCTTTCTCAAATTACTTCTTTCATGACATTAGAAATAAGAAATTATTTTTAAAAATAAGGGTTACGGGTGGCGGAGAAGTAATGATTTGGGGTGCGTTTAATTATTTTGAAAAAACTTTGATTGGCTTTATTACTACAAAATTAAATGTTGAAGGATGTTGAAATTTGTTAATGGTCATTTGAATGATATTTCGCAAAACTTTGGTGAAACCAATTTTATTTTTCAGCAAGAAAATGCGCAACTCATAAAGCAAATTCAAATATCTCATGGTTTTCCAGCAAGAAAATTCAATTATTAGAATGGTCAGCGCTCTCACCTGATTTAAATCCCATTGAAAATGTATGGGCATCATAGCAAGAGGTGTTTATGCAGAATCGAAACAATATTTGATTGTCGATGAATTGAAAAAGGCAATTGTACACGTTTGGAAGAACATATCACTTGCAGATCATAGAAAACGTTTGGAAAGTATGGTAAATCGAATATTTGAAGTTATTCAGGATGGCGGCAATAAAACAAAGTATTAACAATAAATTCAAATTGCAATACAAAATATTATGGAATTTTGTTTAGTAAAATTGAAATAAGGTTATAATTTTGCACCATCATTTTCCTAAAACTTTCAAGTCAATTACAAAATGAAAATAAAGTCTATTACAACTGAAATAATAATTAAGTAAGACATTAAGCAATTGAATAATTTAAAAATTATTCAATTTTTAAAAAAATTATTTGTGAGATCTTGAATTTTGGGTGAGGTTATAAATTTGCACCGCACTGTTTTTTATATAAAAACATAGATCATATCACTTAGATTATTAAATAAAATGGTGTCACTTTGTGGCAATGGTAAGATGTGATTTTTGAACAAGAAAAAAATTTGAGTGCAAGATCAGTTAGAAGTGATAAAAAGATAAAAGGTTCATAAAAATAAAAATATAAAAAGTTTTGAGTTTTACCGCTCAAAAAAAAAGAATAAAAAGCCATACAAATCTATAAATAAACCAAAGAATTCATTTATACAAAATAGTTGCAAATATTATTTAAGAAAAAAAAATTGTAAAATTTAAGTTTAGTATTCTTTTTAGTATTTTTTCTTAAATGACCGAAGTTACGCGGTGACCGAACTTTGGCGATTTTACTGTATACTTTATTTTTAATGGTATGAACATTTACCAGGATATAATTTACAATTTAAAGTGTTCTTAGAGTTACCCATTTATATTTAAATCACTTTTGTTAAAAAAATTAAACGTCAAAAAAGCACGAAATTAATTTGGCTTTTTGTTTACAGGCTCGAATTATCGAAACTATTAGGAAAGCATCTATACTTGACATAAGTATTACATATAAAAGTTCGGAGTTTGGTCTATGTCTGGAAGTTATAAGCATTTTTTGATCTTGAAGATCAAAAAATGCTGGCTCAACCTCTGACTATAACCACTGCGCTATGGCTGCTTAAAACGTTAAAATATATGAGTTGTCGAAATATTAAATTGCACTTTTTTACTCTATATCATATGAAGCAATGGTAATTTAATCAACGGAGTATATAGTGATGCGGCCGAATTAATATTCTTAAATACAGATTTTTGTAAGATCTTTCAATGTCTAAATTAATAATTTGGCATTTCTTTTTTGTCTGAAGTTTCAATTTAAAATTTATGTTTTTATGTATGTGAGCGGAAAGTTTT
The DNA here is from genome assembly GCF_022113875.1 of Hydra vulgaris. Classification (NCBI taxonomy): domain Eukaryota; kingdom Metazoa; phylum Cnidaria; class Hydrozoa; order Anthoathecata; family Hydridae; genus Hydra; species Hydra vulgaris. The sequence continues at coordinate 32,114,161 of NC_061166.1, read as the reverse complement.
TTTTGTTTTTATTTGTAATTCACATCCTCAAGACTTAGGCCATTACAAATGAGAAGGCACTTGTGTTTATAACCCTATCTCGACACTTTATTTCTGAAATACGAACCTTGACGAACAGGGATGCTGCGCGGAGAAACAAGATAAATAGTATCAAGAACGTTGTGGGAATTGAACTCAGAACCTCTTACTTATGAAGTGAGCGCTGCACCACTACCGCATTAAATGAGAGCGGAATGTAAAATTTCTATTATGCTTCTGTCTAACAAAATTTTTATCTTTTTACGATAAAGTTATATACATTTTTTAAATAATATTTTGAAAAATATTAAAATGTTTAAATAAAAAAAAGAAAAATACACTTAACACTTCGATGAGTACATTAGTTTTTGTTTTTTTTAAATTACAATACTTATTTATTATTGTTTATGAATTTGGTTTTTTTTGAAAAAAAAACAAAATTCATAAAAAAACTAAATTTTTTATTTTTATTATTTTCTAAAATAATTAGGCTCCGTAAATTGCAGATCCTATAATTTCGAATTCTTTTTTATTTCAATGAAAAATATATGTAAGGTTATTTATTTTAGAAAAATAAATAACCTAACGCAAATCTATAAATTTTTTACTTCTCAAACAGACTTAACTGAGAAAGAGTTGTTGAAAAAAAACTTAGATAAAAATAACTTTAAAAAACCAAAAAACATTTTTCTCCTAATAACTTATTTGATATTACAAAATTTCAAAAAATTACAAATATATTATTACAAAGTTAAGATAAGAAAATAGCAACTTCTAATTTTAAATAAGAATTAATTTTAAGTTTAAAACATTTTTAAATTTAACATTAATTCTTATTTAAAATTAAAAGTTAATAAATGACGTCGAATTTGATTATACTATAAAGTTGAAAATAATCAGTTTGTCACTCGAAATTAAAAAATAGCTAAAGAGCTTTTTTATAATGGTTTATAAAAGTATTTTTCAATCTTTTAACAAAAAATATGATTTTATGAAGAACGAAATAATGTGAATCTCAAATAAGCAATGTGAACCAATTCTATTAAAATGTAATAAAAAGAATTTTGAAGACATCACAAACAGTTGTATATCGTATTACCCCACCATAAGGTGTGGTTTAGAGAAGGAGGAAATATATATTCCGAGAAAAAGTTTACTTGAACTGAAATACGACAGATTAAGGAACAACGATAAAAGTTTAAAGCATTTCAATTGCGATCATGTGAATAACACTTTTTATTCCTACGTGGTTTGTCCGGAAACTTCAGCCAGGTACATATTTTAGAAATAATTTATAATTTTTGTTGAATCTCTGTTTTAACTTTTACTGCGTATGTTTTTTTATAATTTATATATAATTAAAAATATTTAATACATCTTTTCTATAAATATTATTCAAAAATAAATACTCCGTTCAATAGATGTTTAAATTTACATAAAAAATGTGCTTACTACTTTTTTTGTTGACTACGTGCCTATCTTTAATATAATTTTTTTTAGATTTAAAAGAGTACTGTGGGCGAAGCCCCATCAACCAGTTGGACGTTGGACTAATCCACTACTCTATTTGATATCGGAGATAAGGTATTGAGCTTTCTGTGCCTGTTTTTATAATATAATTTATAAAGTTGAGTTTAATTAATACAGCTAAAAACTGTTTTTTATTATCTCTAAAACTTGTTTGTGTAAATAATTTTATTTCTTTTATTGTTAAAATATTGACTTCACAAAATAATAAAATAAAAAACAAATATATTATGTTTTATATTATTAGATACAGTTTTTAGTATTGTTTATTTTTCTTCAGCACTTTTAATATTACTTAACTTACATTGACCATACCTAAAGCCAGACTTTAGGTATGGTCAATGTATGGTCAATGTATGTACAATGACCATACCTAAGCCAGCCTTAAACAAGTATTCTATTGTCATATTTTTTTACTTTATGCTTTAGCGCTATTTTTTTATAATACAAAACGTATCTTGCTTCCTGTATTATATGTGTAATACCATTAAATAAATCGGAAGATCTTTTCGTTTATCCTTATATACTTAAATAACATTATAATCAGTTTCATTTATTTTGTTTTTAGTTTAGTTTATTAACAGTTTTATCAACAATAATAAAACAAATAAAGCAATTTTTAAGTAGCTTGTTGAAATATCTACTTTTTTTTTTCTTTTCGAGAAACTGCTTTTTGAGATTTTTTTTATTCAATAAAGCAATTTTACAAAGCCAAGATGCATAATTTTTTTTTTTTGTTTGTTTTCTAGCTTAAATAACAGTTTTACACGCTTAGTGTCCTCAATATATAAAAAAAGTTAAAATGCTAGATATTTGTTGTGACGTTGTTACGAGGCTCTTTGAATGTTTTTAAGTCAGATTTGTTTATCTATGTAAATTAAGTTTAAACGAAGCCAAATACTGAATATTCGCTAAGTTTTGATTACAAAGTTTGTCGAATAATCTGTCCTCATAAAATTTTTTTCAGCATATGTACTATTTTCTATTCGCTCCACTATTTGTTAAATAATTCGTTCAACTGTTTGTTTAACTCCAGTTCAAAGTTCAAGAATCTGGATTTAGCTTTTTAGTTAAGTCAGGTTTAGTATTGGCTATGTTATTTTTTTTTCTTCTCTAAAACTTAAAGATAATTTAAAAAAATCATTGAAGTTAAATAAACTATCGAAAAACACTACACAATAGGATATGTTGGCTTTAGGAAAATTTTATTTTCAGTATTCAATATTAAAAAACTGAATATCACAAAAAAGTATTAGTTATGTTGTTAAATATATTTTGTTCTTTTAAAGAGAAAATGAAGATATGAATTTATTAAAATTACCGAAAAAAAATGTTTTGGTGATTTTAATAAATTCATATTAAAAATCACCGGGCCGAAACAACATCCGGAAATATAATCCGAAAGAAGATTTATTCACATTGGGGAACAAACACTCTTCGCAACTTTCTGCAGAACAATATTTGGTATATATGCATTATAAGGAATATGATAGGTAAGAATTATATTAGCATAGTTAAATGTATTGCGAAATGGAATTATCTTTTTTTTGTAGATACAGGTTTAAAAAAAAATTTTAAAAACTGAAAAAATTAAAAAAATAAAAGAAGTAGTTACAGTTTATGATGTTTTCTAACTTACACTTTATTATTCATTAGACATTTATAATAAGTAAGTTGTAACATAGTTAAGAAATTCATCTTACCTGCCATGGACATGCAAAATTGAGCAAATAGTTATGTTTTGAAGCACTATGAAGTTGATACACTATAGCGCAATCTTAGTAAAGTTACACTGACATACTGGAAACAAAAATACTAAAGTTTTATTTTCATATAAATTCATATTTAAAATCACCCAGCCGAAACAACATCTGGAATTATACTCCGAAAGAAGATTTATTCACATTGGGGAACAAACACCCTTCGCAACTTTCTGCAGAACAATATTTGGTATATATGTATTATAAGGAATATGATAGGTAAGAAATATTTTAGCATAGTTAAATGTATTGCGAAATGGAATTTTAAAAATGTATTCTACAAAAAAGAGTGCTCAAAGTTCTTAAAAAACACAGAGCAAATAAAAATTAGTAGAAAAACTCATCAGAAAATCCCTTTCTAATGAGTTTTTGTTGATGAAACACAAGGTAAAATTGATGTAAAAATGAAACACAGTGTAAAAAAAATTTTTGTTTAGTGATTTTCCACTATTTTATATATATATATATATATATATATATATATATATATATATATATATATATATATATATATATATATATACACATATATTTACATACATATATATACATATACATAATTATAAACATATCTATATATATATATATATATATATATATATATATATATATATATATATATATATATATATATATATATATATATATATATATATATATATATATATATATATATATATATATATATATATATATATATATATATATATATATATATATATATATATATATATATATTGCAGAGGCGTAACTAAGGTGAGGTGTAAGTAGAATGACCTGTCTCTTTAAAGACATTGGTATGTTTTTGAGGAAGAAGTGGCATTTTTTCGTTTTCAACAATCGTTTTCTTTTAATTAAAAGTTTTTTAATAATACTAAATAAAAAATGTTTTAAAACTTTAAAGCACTAATAACAGGTTGTCTTTAAAAAGAAGGGGCTGGGACACGGTACTGTTTATATACAAAATTTAGAATGTTGTATCTATGCATTTGTATTCAAAGACAATAAAAAAGACAATAACAATCAAAATAACAGAGGGTTATATTTCTGTATCGCCCAAATTTCAAAAATTATTTTATAACAAATACGTTTTTATTATGTTTATGGTTATTTTTAATAACCATAAACATAATAAAAACGTTTTTTAGCCGTTTTTTAATTTTTTTTTTATGAGGAAACTTCTTTTGTTTCATATCTTTTATGGCTGTAGTAAAACCAGGTCAATAGAAATATTTTTATTGACAAATTGACACTTTATTCTCAGCAGAATAAAATATTAGATATTCAAATAAAATATGCACGAATTCGATTTCATTGCTACCATGTTGGTTGCACAAACTTCTACTCTTCCAGTGTTTAAATTATCCAATATTCCACAAAAAATAACACCAATTTAATTTATATTTATAATAGTTATTAAGAACATAGAAGTTAAAACTAAAAAACATTATTACTCTGGATCCTCCACTTTTTAACTCAACTACTTGTCCACCATTAGCTGTCTTTTGCTTAAGAGCATAGAGTGCAGTATTTTTAACTATTCTTGGAATATTATTATCACCTGTCGGAATAAAAATTGCAGAATCTCCTAAATTAGTATGATATCGAAGCCAATTAATATGATGAGCCTGAAGCCAAATTAGAAGCGAATGAAGATATTGTTGGCGATTACAGTTAGGCTGTTTGCGATATTGATTTATTATCACAGACACTCATTAAATATTAGTATGTAAACCATATTTTTTCATTACACTGAACTTTGTTTTTTATTTACACTTAACAGTTAACATATTTAAATGAGAGTTTATTTTGGTTACTAAATATTAGGTAATATAAGCTCTTTACATTTTGGACATATAGTTTTATTGAGTTTGTTTACCTTTGAATTTTTTATTAGGCAAAAAAAAAAAGTGTATGCATTTTTTTAGAATTAATCATTGTTTTGGTATTTTGCGTCATAAATTACACTGACAAGGTTGTAAATGTGGTTCAAATTCATTTTTTAATTCTTCAATATCTATTTCTGAGTTGTGTGTTGTCACGATGCCTTTTTTAATTTACGCAATCATTGAAAATTACCGGACTTTATAGCCAATAGCAGGACAATTGCAGAAAACTCTCATGTATTTTTTAATTCAAACGGATCGAACAATTAAGGCGGATCTAGTAATCTACTATACTAATAGATTATTAGAAACGCCTGAATTATTACTACCCATTGCGTTAAACTCAAAACCACTCTAATGACATGTAAATGAGAAATTTGTAAATTTGTTATTTACAAAATTATAAATATATTTATTAAGTGTTTTATTGATCTAGAAATGGCAAACTAATTTTACTTCTATTTTTTGTCTTTGTTTTTAATACTTATGGACGGACTCAAAGAAGCAATTCTAAAGATGATAGTTTGAAAACGCATTCTTGTTTTAAGCTTTACGCAATGGGATCTAATAATTCATGCGGATCTAATAATCTACCGCAGACTCTATCAGACTTTTTAAATACAATGAATTTCAAAACTTTTAAAATCTTACAATGTTGCTAAAAACTTATAAGAATTCACAGCAAAATCGTAAATCTATTGATCATAGTTTAAGAAAAGAACAAGACAAGAAATATATTTCTTGTTTTTAAAAATAAATTGCAGGGTAGGTATTTATTTCTAAAAACAAGAAACGTATTTCTTGTTTAAAAAAAAATTATCTCGCAATAAAAAAAATTCATTTTTGTTGTGCGCGCAGTAAGTTTTTTTAAAATAATGTAGAGTGTGTAATGAGCTTGAGAAAACCTATTAAAGAAGAAGAAGAGTGGATTCAAAAAGCTAGCTATAGTAGCTGCTTTTTCTTGCTTTCTCAATATTTAATGGTTCTAATAACTTGAATTTTGATCCGATTCCTACCTGCAAACAATGAACCTTAAATGGACGTATAAAAAAAATTAACATATTTTGAAATTAAATGAAATAATAAACCGAATAACTAAAGAAATTTCGTTTGTTCTTATACGATGACAAGTAAAAAGTTCAAATCTACAAGAAAAGATAAAAAAAATTGTCCTAAAGTACATCGAGTATGAGTTTTCCTTCGGTACGAAGAGAACTTGTCACGGTTACGAGAACTTGTCACGCTCGGTACGAAGAGAACTTTTCACGGTTAGCTTTGTTCATGATATTGCTCTGCTATAACGATGTTTTCTTCATGTCTTTTTCTCGACTAAAAAATAATTTATTAAGGTGATTAAATGTAAATTATTGTTAAACTTATCAAACTAGCTACAAATCTTTGACCTAAAGATAATTATTTTATTATAAAACATATTTATGATTTATGTGAATGTTTTGTAACAAACAATAATCTAAGATGGTTCAGAAATTACTTAAATAACAGGAAACAAGGAGTGTCGTACAGCACAGGATGCACACGGTTACAAACAATTAGTTGTGGTGTACCCCAAGGCTCCATTCTTGGACCTTTGCTATTTTTAATCTATGTAAACGATATTTACTTAACTTCAAACATTCTTAATTTTACTCTTTTTGCAGTTTTTTTTTACTCAATCAAATATAAAAACAATATTTTTTACAGTTAATCACGAGCTGCAAAACTTAAACAAGTGGTTTAAAGCTAATAAACTTTCCTTAGACATCCTCAAAAGCAAATATGTTTTACTTTACAAATCATCTAACTCTGTGAATTCACCACTTCAGTTTCCCTAGCTTATGATCAACAGCATTAATACAGAGAGAAACCATTCGATGAAAATCCTGGGAATAATTTTTCAAGAAAATCTTGGTTAGATAAATCATATTTTGCACATCGAAAATAAAATCTCCAAGTCAATTGGTATCATGCATAAAAAAAAAAAACACCTAAATAAAACTTGCTAAAAAATATATGTTATTTGTTCATTCACAGTTATGTCAACTATTGCAAATCGTTTGGGCAAGCACATACTCTTCAGTACTAAAAAAGATATATGTAAAACAAAAGCAAGCGTGTCGAATTGTTTGCAATGCTAGCAGATATACCCATGCCAAACCATTATTCAGAGAAATTGGAGCTCTAAATGTTTATGAACTGAACCTTCTCCAAAATGTATTACTTATGTTTCAATCGCAAAACAATTTACCACCAAAATACTTTGAAAATCAATTTTCCACCATTGATCACAAATACCCAACAAAGTACTCTTTTCAAAACTTTAACACTCCAAAAACTTTTCTTAAAATAACTGATTTCTCTCTCTTATCTCGAGGACCGCGGCTATGAAGTTCCATCCTTAAAGAAAAAATAAAAAGCGTGAAGTCATCAAGTTTCTTTAAAGCAGCTGTCAAACAGCACCTGTTTAACTCAAGTGACGTCAATATACTCTCCTACTTTTAAAGATCAAATTAATAACAACTAAAACGAACATATCCCTTTTGGATGACCACAAACGATGATTATATCACAATACAAATAGTTTTTTGTTTCCTATACCCATCAATCAGATCGTTACGTACAAGGCTTTGTTTTTTACGTACAAGGCTAAGTATTTGCTTTATTTCTAATTATGAATTTTTAATGTCACGCTAAGCTCACGTGAGACTTATTGCAAAGTCTCAAGTGAAAGGGGCTTTATGATAAGACTGCAGTCTTTTACTTGCTCTTGTCATTATTTATCATATTTTTACATGAATTAAAGTTAATAATAAAGTTATAAGGTAAAGACTTGCTCAAAGTGGTGACTTTTTAATATTAACATAAAGAATATATATTGGCTTTATTACATACATCGACTATCTTATAGCTTGCTTCTACAAGTAAGTGCTGCAACATTGACTGAGGATTTGGCATAGGTCAGCAATCTTGTTTCTTTTATTATTTCAATTAAAATTTCTAATGTTTAAAAATTCTCCACAAACGAGAGCGCAACAAGCGAAAAATTAAAATTATTTTTGAGCGCTAAACTATAGATTTAACTAAAAGGGCATTGTACTTGTTTTTTTTGTATGTTTTTTTTACCGAAAAATACAAAATTATGTATTTTTTACCAAAGTTTACCCATAGTTCATCATTTTTCTGTAGGATAAAGATTTTTTGATATACTTTTCACATTCTGTGTCACATATGTTAAATAACTAAAAAATAAATTCCGGCATTCCGACATTCTGGCCTGAAATTTTACTACTTATTAAATAATTCGATATAATTAAGGTAAACAGGTAAAAGGTAGAAATAAAATAAACTAAAACACATTTCTATATAGTTTCTGTATATTTAACATTAAGAAATAATAATAAATATATTTTGTTATTTTAATTTTTATGTTATTCAATATCAATTCTTTTATACATTTATTTTAAATTTTTCACCAAAAAACTAATTTTAATATGACGTTGACAAATGACTTCCAATTCCAGTTTGTCACACACGCGTTCAGTCGGAACCTCCACAATGCACGTCGGATCAGCGCTCGCTGATTTAGTGCTCGGATTTGAAATCTCAATTCATTCCACACCAGCACGGATCGGATCTGAAATCTTCACATCATTCCACACGAGCACGGAGCAGTCGCTCTTTTGGCTAAGAGTGATGGTTTGTGGCCTACGGTGACTAATGTGTGCATTCGACGAGTTGAAATCCATTCTGTAGGTCTTACGTCTGGCTCTGATTTGCTAGCCCATAAGCGCAAGAAGTGAGTGTGTTTAGATTTCTATTCACCCGATTGAAAAATGAACGAAAACATAACGAGACCATACTAGACGACAAAACGGTACGTACTAATACACTACACCATCACATCTGTAGACATCAACAGTCTCCAAAATCAGTATATCAAATATTTGATCTTTATTATATACTTTTGTTCATAATCTTTTTTTACCTTATTCTTGCATATTTATTCAGATTTGTGTTATACTGTGTAAATGAGGCCGTAGATTTGTGAGAGGCATAACAGTACGATAACTTTACACAAAATTACATATTGGCGTATTTTTATAACAAGTGTATTCTTGGTTGGAATATACTGAACAATTCTAATTGATAAGTTTAGATTTATCACGATCTCGTTAGGTTTTTTGTTGTTATCTAATTTTCTTGATCTGTGACGTCGCTAAGTTAGTTTGTTGTGGTTTGCACTATACAGTCTTCACTAACGTTCCTTTGGTCGTTTTGTCAACAATATTCTTTTTTAACGTTACATTTTTTAGTGATTATAAGCTGTTAGTAAAAAATCGCATTTATTGTCTCATCTCTTTATTTCCTTATTATTTTCTGCCTACTGATTTAATGTTTGTATATTTTTTTATCTCTGGCTAATCGTTTTTTAATTACTCTGAGTCTGTTTTGTGTGATAGCTATTGTCTTTTCTTATGAGGCAAGATTTATACGAGAACATACTATTAGAGTTTTCACTTTTTTTATCATATTTCCGTTTAAATATTATCTAACCACAAACGTCTTAACTTAGTATCAATGTTTATGAGTGGTATTTACTTGTTATAATTGTAATACATACTTCAGCCATAAAAGAAACGGTAAGTTACTATTAAATATTAATTAATATTTTCTATTTGCTTTGTGTTATTTCTGCACATTATAATTGTTATTTTTAATAAACGCGCATATTTGCATGTGTAGAAGTTTGTCTTTTCTAATGTAAGTGTACATTATATTTATATGTGTTTACATATTTGTTTATGGTCACACCACGCGCATTTCTCAACGCCCCCACGAGATTTCTAAGAAAGTTAGAGCTGTTTTTAAAAACTGGGATAGGGATTTGGTTTTTTGGCTTTTGTTTTGTAGTATATTTCAATATTGGCTAATATGACGTAGAGTGCAGGCGGCGATCTTTTGCAAGAACATGTCCCTGACGAGTGGCGTTAGTGCAGATCTCGGGCAATCCGAAACGTCATTGGTGATTGCAGTGCATTCCTGAGGAGGGGGATCACCATTTATCCACTACTTAATTCTAATTGGTTGTTATGCCACGAAAATTTATTTACCTCTTGCACCCATGAATTATTGCGCTTTGTGAGCTTTTTATTATGAACTTGTTAGATTAACAACATTTACATATTTTTATATTACATAGGTGATTATTTGTTCTCACTATATTATCTAGAGTTTAGACCATATATAGTACCACATTAATTAGACATTTGTATGGCGCGATTATTTCTGTTATGGATAACATTAATAAATCAGCGGATTTATATTGACGTGTTTATTTATAGATCATTCTTTTATTATTTTCTAAAGATGTCTAGAGTGTGAGTTTTGGTTCTTCTTTTCCTGAGGTGCTAACTTTTACTCCTCCTACTAAATAGTCTTTACATTAATTTATGTTTTTTTACATAAATGACATCATCTTTAATCTGTTTATATTTTCACATCTCCCAGGTCTACGTAACTGAATGGCTCCGTTGGTCACTTTTTGCGATCATTGTATCGCGTAAACAAAAAAATAAAATAAACTAAAAAACATTTCTCAGTAATTTCTGTATTTTCAATATTACAAATTAATAATAAATATTTTTTGTTATTTCAATTTTCATGTAATTTAATACTAATGCTTATATGCATTTATTTTACATTTTTCACCCGAAAACTAATTTTAATATGACGTTGACAAATGACTCAAAGTCCAGTTTCTCACTCGAAATACAATAATGGTGATAAAAGTGTTTTTAAATGGAGAAGCTTTTTATTTTTTGAAAAAAGTGACACTTTTTTTCAAAAATTTAATCATTTCGGAGAAATCAGAAGTTTATCAATGTTTATTTGGGTGCGTGTTTTATAAAAATTATATATGATTAAACATACATAATACATTTTTTTTATTTTTATTGTTAAAAAAAATTTCTCTAAAGTAAATATTTAAACTTTCTTAAAAATGTGCTTATTTACTTGCAGTTTATTAATATCAGAAAAATAAATTATTATATGGTAACCTTTTACATTCATTACTTATACATCTCTAATTAATTTTTTTTAGAATTAAAAGAATACTGTGGGCAAAGCACCATGAACCTGTCGGGTAATGAACTAATCTACTACTTTATTTAATATCTGAAAAAAGATATTTTTTTAGATATTAAATAAAGTAGTGGATTAAAGGCAAAACTTGTTACGGATATTTTACGCGTTCAGAAAATATGACTCAGACAACTTTAACAGTATTTTTTTTTTTTTTTTTTTTTTTGTTATTAAATTTTGCGTTATATCTTAAAAAATAAAGATGGCTTTAGTTAAAAAATAAAACAAAGTTTAAATTAAAAAAGCAAAAAGTAGCCGATGAAACAGAAGCTTTAATATTATAGGAGTTAAAACATTTAATAAAGCCACTTATATTATATCTACTTTGTTATGCTATGTGCACATATAACACTCAAGAAACGCAAGATAAAATGTTAAATAAAAATCTCTAATGAGGAAAAGATCATTATTTTTTACAATTTTCTGTAACTTATTGAAAACAAATAAAGGTCATGTGGGAGTTGTGCACAAGACCTCTCATGACCCGTATTAGAGGGCAGGATATTCTTGTTTTAATATTAATAGTACAGTTTAATGTTTAATGCGCTTAGTTACAGTTTAATGCGCTTAGTTACAATGATTATAACAAATGTAATTGGCTAAAATGGAATTAGCTAGTTGTAATTGTCTAGAAATAATGTGATGTTTGCTAGTTTTAATTGGCTAGATTTGATATGATATTTGGTACTCTCCAAGGCTTGATCTTGGGATCATTACTATTTTTTTTACTCTATATAAATGATTTATATTCAACATCAAGCTTATTAATGTTAATCTTGTATGCGGATGACTCCAATTTGTTTTATTCACAGAGACATTAGGAGACTTTTTAACATAGTTAGAAAAGAATTAGATAAAATAAACGAGTGGTTTAGGTGTAACGAACTCTCTTTGAATGTCATAAAAACCAATTTCATCCTATTTCATAAACCAAATAAAACATTCATAAACCAAATAAAAATGAAAATATTGCTCTTAAACACCTAATCTAAAAATAAATAATACTAATATGAAAAGAGAAACTTTCATAAACTTTCTAGGTGTGGTTTCGGATGAAAATTTGTCTTGGAAGCTCCATGTAAACACTTTAGAGAGAAAGCTTTCAAGAAACATTTCATTAATGTATAAAACAAAACCTTTTGTGAACATCATTTCCTTAAAAAGTTTATACTTTTTATTAATACATAGTCAAAATAGCTATGCTAACATGGCATGGGCAAGCACAAATTATACTAAGCTTAAAAAACTCTACAGTAAACAAAAACATGCCTGTAGAATAGACTTTTGAGTAAGTGAAAAACTTGTGAACCTCTCTCATGCAAACTTGGAGCATTAGATATATTCAAAATTATTATACATCTTGTTTTACAATTTATACACAAAATAAAATATGGACTATCTCCGTCAATATTTCAACCCATTTTAGCAAAATAAGTCATAAATTTCCGACATGACTCTCATATAACAACTTTGTCATCCTAAAATTTACATTAAAGTTAAATTCATACTCAAACCAACACCGTGGACCTTATTTGTAGAAACTTTTTCCCCAGATAGTTACTATTAAAAGAAATACACTTGAACAGTTTAAATTTGAGTCAAAGCGTTTTTTTATTATCTACGGACTTAAATTTTTTTTTTCTTTTTTAGTAAAAAAATATAAACTAGCACAATTTATTTCTTTTATTTGCTTTAACTTTTACTTGTTCTAAATTTGTTTTACTAAACGAATTTATATACACAGTTATATCAATTGTAAAACGTAGTTTTAAACATTTTTATATATTTTATCCTAAACAATTTATGATGATTTTATAAATTTTATTATCAAAACGACCTGTAATGAAGTCACAATTGTGCTCGGTGATAAGACAAACGGATGTCTTCTTCTTGCTCCAGCCATTTGTTTTATTATTTATTTTATTTTATAAATTGTAACTTTTTACGCAAAAATTAAACTATAAATAAAAAATATGGCTATATATGACTTGTAATTGGCTATATATTATCACTATAGTGATAAAACTTTGCGGCATTGTAAAAGCAAGACGTGTTTATCAAAAAATATACAATATGGAAGTTACAATGATAATTATTGAAAAACTATTAACCACCAAACTGGAAGAACCAAAAAAAGGTATTCTTAGTGAAATTATAAACATTTTAAAAAAAACAGGAAAAGATATTTTTTTCAAAAGATTCAATATCATAAGTGCAAATCTAAAGTCAATAACGGATCGGATTGACTAACTTGAAAACGAATTCAATATAAGCAAATTGACGGTTATAATATATGAAAATGACATCAACGATATAAAGGAAAGTATCAAGTTTCTAGAAAAAAGTTTCTTAAATTAAATATCGGAAACAAACAGTCTGATGGCTAGCAAAAATAACAATTAAAAAAATATATATTGACCTTAAAATTCATAAATAAAAAGTATAAATAAAAATTTTAATAAACTAAAACACTTTCTGATATATTGCAAATACTCATTCAGTATGATTTGCATAACCGAAACGTAGTGTTTTGATAAATCATTTCTAAGAAACTCAAATTTTCAAATTCCATTCTAACAAATTATCGCTAAACACAGAAAAAACCAAATCCATTTCTTTTAATTCTAACCTTATAAAAATACCTCCCGATTTACCTTCGCTAAGTATATATACTTAAGATATAGAGAGGACCCTAACAACTATATTCTAGGGATAGTTATTGATAGCAACATCTCATGGAAAACACATATATAAACACAGATATATTAAATACCAAAACTTAAAAAAACATTGGTATTCTTTAGAAAGCTAGATATATACTGTCTCCTGAAAATTTAAAGTTCCTACCAAGAACTACTAAAATACCAGGACGTGCAACTTCGATTTCATGCGACTTTGACGAGAGGGCTGAAAGTTGAGTATGTTCAAAAAAATTTTATTAAATTTTTTTGAATATTTACATGGTTTTGAAACTAATATTAACAGCTTGATACTAATATTAACAGATATTCAGAGTTATTCTTTGTTTCTTATTAAATAACATCTTAATCTCATAACTCATTAAATTTATGTCAATTTAGAGCAAAAATAGAATCTTATTTTTATAAGACCTGGATTAGTAGCTTTAATCTTTAATTAGTAAATAAAAGAATTTATGTAGTAAATAAAAAGATCTTATGTAGTAAATAAAAGGATCTTATGTAATATATGATAGGATCTTATAAAAAATTTGTTAAAACAACGTTAACGATTTAAAAAAATAACCTTTTTAACCACATATTGGTCTTGTTTTATTCATTAGAAAAAAATTTTAATTTTGCGGTCTTTAATATTTAAAGAAACTTTGTCTGATGAGATCCAATTTTGTTTGACCCTTGAAAAAACAATTCAAAATGGTGGAAACAACTGTGTTGATTGGTATTACTTGTAAATCAAAAGGAAAACTTGTATACAAATATATAAAAAATTTAGAAATGTATCTAACTCAATAGAACCGCATTTCTGCATTAGGTAATAAAACAAAAAAATACGTTTATCTGACATATTGAACTAGATCCTCATTAGGGTGACATAGTCAATAAAAAGAAACTAACTCAGTAAACTCAGATGAATTGGTAGCAAAGGTACCAGATATAAATATACTTGGTGAAAAAATTATGCTGGACATAACCCAAAATGTTATAAATTGCAGCATTTTCTTCTTCAAAAATTTCATCAATTGAAGAGACAGACGTATCGAGAAAACTAATGTCATCCTCATTCAGATATAATTGACAACACTCTGATTGAATAATTGAGCATTTAGAAATAGGTACAACCATAGCATCCAATTTACTAAACAATTTCAGGCATTGTAAACGTATTTTTAACTACTTTAACCGAAACATGATAACTGCCTCCACAAAGTTGCCTGGCATAAAAAAAATCTAAAGTTTATATAATTTGAATTTTATTTAAAAATGCATATAAATATTAGTGTTCTTAAAAGCAGAGTCAGACTGGTGAGGTGGGCTGGGAGGGATTTACCCCAGAGTCCCTGCCAAATCCAAGATGCCCAAGAAAAAACACTCAAAAATACATTTAATTAGTAATAATTATTTATATTTTACATACACCAATTTTGCAAAGACAATACTATAAATATGTTTGTTATTTCTATGCTCTTTTTTAACATCAAAAATTTCATTGAAATAAAAAACATATTTATTGTCTTGTCTTTGCAAAATTGATGTATATAAAATATAAATAATTATTACTAATTTATATATACTTCTGTGTGTTGTTTCTTGGGCATCTTGGATTTGGCAGGGGCTCTGGGGTAAATAATTTTGCTATTTTTTAACATCAAAAATGTTATTTCAAAGTTATTTCTACTTATAACCAAAAACTTTGCAATTATAGATTTAATTTATTTTTGCCCCGGGACCTTCAGTGCCAGTTCGAACATGCTTAAATGTTATAATAATATCAATCTGATCATAAATGAGTTAGAAATTATTTAACTACTTGTATATTCCAAATTCTAACCGATCTTTCTGAACATTCCAGGAAAAGCATATTGATGATTTTCATTAAGTAATTTTCGATTTAAATCTACAACTCCATAAAGAACACTCGATATAGAAAAAATAAATTTTCACTTGAGTATGATTTATTCCGCTTCCAGCCTTTTCCTCCTGGCATTTTTGCAACAGCTTTATTAAATGTCAAAATCTCTTGAATTCGTTTATCATTTACATTTTGTATGAGGCTCTATATGGATCATTTAAACGTTTTCACATACCGTCTTGTTTAATTTTATGGTAATTCCATATCAATAGTATTCTTTTAAGGAACTCACTTGTCTCTTTAAAATCACAAATTTTAAGGGCAGCTACAGCCTTCTCATTAACAGCAGCATACATATGGGTGACATTTTATATGTTACAGTTGTTCATTTTTTATCATGAAATATCTAAGTTGTCATATTTATGATTGCAATACAATCATCATATAAATATCTCATAAAAATACTTTTACTACTTTAAAAGTACCAAGATTTAAATATAAAGTTAAAAAGGTTTGAAAAAAAAAATTAATTAAAGTTTATTAAATTTATACTATCTAAATGAATTAACAAATGTTGCAGTTTATCAATAATCTTTAAGTACCACTTTTTTAATTTAAGCTATAATAAAAAAAACATATGTTAGTATATTGAAGGCGCTAAAGTCAGCCCTTTCGTCAATTTTACATCGATTGAATGCCGTATATCCCAGGACTTTAAGTAGTCCCTGGTTCCTAAACTTCTCGTTCATACAAAGCTACTACATATACGCTAAAATTGCACGGGCGATTAAAATTCATAAATCCAAACTAACCACACTATATCGAAAACAAAAACATGCTGCAAGAATAGTTTTTAATAAGGATAGCCTCGCGCATGCTGAGCCACTTTTGAAAAATTTGAAAGCATTAAATGTATATCAAATCAAAGATATTCTAAAATTTGATGCATATGCTCCAATATAAACTTAAACTTGTTGCTTTTCACTTTTCAAAGAATTTTTTCCAAAATAGCAAAATTAGAAACAATACCAGAGGAACGGGAAATTTCAACCTACCTTTTAAAAAAACTAATTCCTTGCATTTTTCCATTTCGTACCGTGGTCCCTGCCTATATAACAAGTTAATATCCAAAAATACTCAACTGCAAAAATCGAATAAATCAAATACTCTGGAAACCTTATTAAAAGATCTTATTTTAAATACTAACAATTTTATGAATTTTTATTAACCCAAAAACATTTAAAACTATGTATAAAACTAACTTTGTTTCGAAAACAATGTAAACTCTAATAACTCTAAAAACTCTAAATAACTCAAAAACAACAACATCAACAACAGCAAAAATAAAAAATTAATTATTGGTTTATTTTTCAATTCACGAACGAATATGTATTACCTATTCAGCAAATCTTGTAATTTTTTTCTTCATTTTACTATACTCTGTAAACGATTCTATTATGTATTACGCAAACAACAAAGAAATCGGAAAAAAAAAAATGAAAATTATTTTTAATTACTATTTATTATTCATTAAAGGTCAAAAATGGGGTAAAGTGCGATGAAGATTTTTAGCAACCGTTCATAATTTATTATATGTGTTGTTGTGTAGTGGACATTAAAATTCAACTTATGTTCAAAAATTGACAAAGTATTATCATTTTTGTAAATTTGGGCAAAAATGGGGTAATTTATGGGCACAAAATCTTAAAAAAACACTAAACGAGAGAAGCAGTAAAGATTATTCTTGTGTATGTTGTAAATACTAATACAATAAATAAGTGGGCCAAATTTCAAATCAAATCAAATCAGTTTTGATAGTTAGTTTTGAAAGTATCTCCGTCACAAACCCAAAAAATATAAGTTCGCGAAAAATCCAAATAAAAAGAAAAAGGAAACAAACTAAGTTCAAAACTCTTCATCTAGTAAATGCGTCCAAGATGTATTTTCCGTAGTAAATACGTCTTGGACGCATTTACTATGGAAAAAAAACATATATATTTTTATAAAACTATTACTTTTTTTTTTAAGTTAATATAGTAGTGTAAAAATTATCATTTATATTTAAAAAATCCTGCACAACTTCTTTGTTCGATAACTTATTAAACGAGGATGAATGGAATATTTTTAATTAAACTTGAGTCTAAAAGTATAGCAGTGGTTTCTTTAAATATGTAAACCCTTTTATAACTGTTTTTATAAAACTTTGATTTTACATTTTAAAAAGCTTTTTTGACGATAGTTTTTTTATTTTTGAAAATAGTGAAATTTTTATAAAATCTACCTTCGGTCATGCACAGATAAACAACGAAGGAGACAATTAGCAGTAATATTGTAAAATGTTACTGCTAATTGTCATAGTGTTGCAAATGTAAATATATACACTCAGCGATATTTCTTTAGTTCCACTCACAATTTGTACATATAAATAAATTCACGAAGTATTTGCATTTTTTTTTTTGTTTATTACAGGAATTATTAGGAATAAATAAATAAGCAAATGATATTTTAATAAAAAAAAATTATTAATTTATTTCGTAAAACTTGAAAGTTGGAAATATTTCGAAAATACAGGCCAGATTTTTTTAGTTCCATCAAAGGTAATCCTTTGTAACTTTTGTTCTAGATAATAATTTTTAAACTAGTTTAGTTTTTATTAATGTGTGCATACTATTTAAATCAAAGATTCGGTTTTTCATTCATTTTATAAGATTTTCCGAACAAATATTTGAAAAACCGTTCCATGCTTGTTGGATAGAAGTTTTATGTTCTTTTATTGCATTATACTATCGAGAATTTCCATATATAGTTCGCGCTAGTATTCCCCATAAATTTTTAATAGGATTCAAGTCAAGTGAACATGATGGCTAATCCAAAACGTTTATATTTTTTCCTGGAACCACTTTTTTACAATTCGTGCTGTGTGAATCGCCGCATTAACTTGATGGAAACTCCAGTTCTCAGTTGGTAAACCTTCACTAAACTCTATTAAAACATCTTCAAAAAGATCTACATAGTTTTGGCAATCATTTTTGTTGTAAAAAAACATATTGGAATTTTGCCGTGGAAACAAAATGCGGCCCATACCATAACTGTTATTCCTCCAAAGTTACGACTATCTTTTTTTTTTTATGAGCTATCTTTTTTACGAGCTATCTTTTTTTTCAAATCATGCCAATAAAGCTTAAAACCATCAGGCCCATTTAAATTAAACTTTTTTTGTTGGAAAAAATAACATTTTCCTATTCTGTATCCCAGGTTATGTGGTCCTTTGAAAATTTAAATCTTGCACTTTTTTGTTTTTTTGTTTTGTGATCATCCTTTTTCATTGAAATTGTCCTGATATTTACAAAATTTGTTGGACGCATTTTGTATTCACAGGTTATTCAAGTTGAGTCTTTACCCAGTGGGCACACGACGGTATAACGACGTCTTATGTACGTTCTATTCGTGTCTGCTCGACTTAAACACAATATGAACCATAACAGAACGTCTAATGAAAGTCTTTTCCTTGTCCTTCCCAAAAATAAAAAAATTTTCTTATGCTAAGAATTTCTAAAGGTTACGGATTTGTGAATTAATAATTCACAATCAATACGAACAATAAATCAATTGAACTCTTATTTTAATTCTTATCAGTTGCAAAAGTTCACCTTTAAACATTTTATAATATAGCTCATTTTTTTAGACTGTGCCCCTAGCACTTTAACAGAGAATGAAGTTCAGACTGTTGTTGGCAACATTCTCAAACGTGCTCCAGATAGAAAAGATGGTGGTGGAAGGCATTACTTTTCCGCAACACTTTCGTCTCTAAAATATGATACTATTGATGGTGAAAGTCCATAGTATTAATGGAAGAAGAAAATTATTTTCCACAGCATCAATTGATAAAGAAAACTATTTTCTTTAAATAATTTTACTTTCACTAATTTTTATGTTAAAATCGTTTTTTTCCTATTATTTTCCAAAATATTATGGTATAATAATTAAATTTGTTTTAATTTAGTCTAAAAATTAATTAGATACGTACCAAATTTAAATGTTTACCCTATTTACGGCCTTCCATCCCTAACTTTTTTCTGTATTTACAAACTGAACTGAATTTGTTAGTTTGATCATGACTAATGATCATAACAAACTTAGACTTTTTTACGTTCTTTATAAGACGTCTTTTTTGCGTTACTCATGGGACGTTCTTTTTGCGTTTCTCAATGGGACGTCTATTTTGCGTTCCTTATAACACGTCTTTTTTGCGTTCCACGTAAACGTCTTTAAGACGTTCCACGCAGGACGTCTTTTTGTATTTCCAAACAAAACCAAATAAAGACGTCTTAAAGCCGTCCGCGTGTCCATCGGGTATTTATCTTGCTGTTCGTACTCCGGATGGCGCCGAACGCAAAATGGAAAAATGTTGCCTTTTTGTTGTTGTTTTTCTTCTGCCCTTAAAGTGATTTTTATAGTAATTTTTACCTAAGTTTATAAAATTGTGGTTTAACTTACTTTAACTTTAAATTTATTAACTCATAGTTAATAAATTTAACTATTAGGCCTTTTGATTTTCTTTGCAATTTGATGATTGGACAAACCCATATCTTTGTAAGCAACAGTTTTTGTATTTTCTTCCTCATTAAACACCTTACCGCGTAGCATTGTAATAGTTAAATAACAAATCTTAATTAAAAATACACAAAACTTTCATATAAAACAAACCAATAAAAAAATCTTACTCAAACTTCAATTAACTTTTATTAAGTGTTCAAAACAAACTAAAGGAACTATGGAAAGTTCGCCAGTATAAATACCAATTTTAAAAACATTCTTGAAAATTTAGTTTCAATTGTTTTAGAAACACATAAAATTGTCATAAATGCGTTCGTCTGCAATAGGTCTACTTAGGAAAATTTTTGTGGTTAATTTTGTTAATGCGTTCCGAATAAAATCTGCAATAACTACATGGAACTATAGAAATTTCGCTGAGTATATATATATATATATATATATATATATATATATATATATATATATATATATATATATATATATATATATATATATATATATATATATATATATATATATATATATATATATATATATATAAATATATATATATATATATATATATATATATATATAAATATATATATATATATATATATATATATATATATATATATATATATATATATATATATATATATATATATATATATATATATATATATATATATATATATATATATATATATATATATATATATATATATATACATATATATTTATATTTCTAGATTAGAAATAACCTTTACAATGTTTTCCAATATGACAATAAAAAGTTTTGAAAACGTCCGACTGGAGCTGGCAGTAGACATGGTATTATCATATTGCTGTTGTTACAAATTTAGATATAATCTTGTATATAATACTTATGAATGAACATTTTTTTTTACTATTATTTCTTCTGATTAACATAAATATAGAGAAACAGCCTGTCAAAAAATGAACTTTGTAAAAAATCAATCTGAAAAGGGTCTCACCGAAAAAAAAAATTTTTAAATAATCAATATAGCCGTGGCGCAGTGATTAAAGTTCTGACTCAGAGCTCAGAGGTCTCAGATTTAACGCTGGCTCTAGCCGAATAAGCAACATTGACAAAAAAGGTGGGGCTAGTTGTTAAATTTTCTAGTTAAATGCTCTTCCGCGGTGCTCTGTGATAAGACGGTTAGGACTTATAGGAGCATCTTAAAAACCACAAAAAAAAAAAAAATTGATAATAACAAAGAGTTATAGTCGCTTTAGGGAAAAAAAGATGTTTTTAAATATAATTTAATAAAGTCAAAACATCTGTTATAGTATGTAAAGTACTTATTAAACTCTTTATGATAAAATACAATATTTCTAGGGGTTATATATACCCTTGTTTTTCAAGTAATATAAAAAACCCGTAAGAAAAAAAACACAAATAATAAACTTCAATGTAATGACGTCAAATTAACTTGATACTGCGAAAATTAGGTCATACCATAGCCGTGGCAGAACTTATAGAGGGGGGTGGGGGAGTCGAATTTAGGAGGCGCATTCGAAAATTCAGGGTCCTTTTGCAAATTTTAGAAGTTTTTTTTTCCATTTAATAATACCCAATGGAAAAATTTTTTTAAGAATTTTGGGGCCCTAATGACAGGATTTGGATTGAACCGCGGACCTAGTTGCAAAAGTACTGGGTAATTCATTTAAGTTTTAAAATTAAATATTAAAATTATTAAGACTTGCAAGTGTGTATCAGGTAATACATTCTAAACCTCTTATAATTCTTTTAAAAACACACATTTCTTATAATAATTAGTAAAATCTACAAATATCTTTGGCTAAGTGCTATTACTCTGCGAAATTGTACTGATGTTATCGTTTTAGTATTTTGTGTTGATAGGCAGCTAACCTTACTCTCCTGTTGGTTTCTATCGTTAAAAATGATTATGATTAGTTTCATTACTCTACGAAATCCTTTTAATTATAAAATGCTAGACAACATTTGGTATTAAAATAAAAAAATTTATATTAATATATATATATATATATATATATATATATATATATATATATATATATATATATATATATATATATATATATATATACATATATATATATATATGTATATATATATATATATATATATATATATATATATATATATATATATATATATATATATATATATATATATATATAGATATATATATAGATATATATATATATATATATATATATATATATATATATATATATATATATATATATATAAAGCAACAAATAGCCAATAAAAAGAAAGCTTCAATATTAAAGGAGCCATAATATTTAATAGGGTAAACATTTAATATATCTACTTTTTTATGCTACGAGCACTTGTAACACTTCAGCCATCCAAGAAAAAATGGTAAATAAGATTTGTTATGAGTTTAAGATCTTTACATAAACTTTCTGTAACTTAGTAAAAATAAAAAAAGAATATGTTAGAGTCGTGCATTAAATCCTCCATAGCCCGTTTTCTGGGTTTGGACTTTTGGGTTTCTTTAAACCCAATATTAATATTATTATAGAAATAAATCCTATTTAATTTTTTTAAAATATGTTGTATACTATATTACATATGTAGGGAGAGAGCAAATTGTATGCTTATGCAATAGATATATTGCAGACACAGACAATTCGAGAGCTATGCAGCTGGCTGTTTAGCAAAAGAAGGCTGCATAAGACAGGCAGGTTCCT
This sequence comes from Hydra vulgaris, assembly GCF_022113875.1. Taxonomy (NCBI): domain Eukaryota; kingdom Metazoa; phylum Cnidaria; class Hydrozoa; order Anthoathecata; family Hydridae; genus Hydra; species Hydra vulgaris. The sequence continues at coordinate 32,091,018 of NC_061166.1, read as the reverse complement.
AAAATGCTATATCCACTTTTACGCGTAGACTACTAATTTTTTTAAAAACTTTTTCGATTAAGTATATTCATGCAAGTTCAACGATGTTGTTCATATTAATTTCTTACTAGTATTGTTAATATCCTTTTATTGTTTTTTGTTAAAAAATTTACCATCTCAGTAATAATTTTTTATTTTTCAATATTTTGTAATTAGGTCATAACGAAACAAGATCATCAAAAGTTTATTATATCCGCAATATTTTATGCGTATCTACAGCTAGTTCCAAATGATTTATGAGATATTACAAAAACTGTTGTCACTTTTTAAGTTGTGATAGTACATGGTTAAATCGCTTAAGATGATACGTTTTGAGATGCTCATGATGAGATGCGGTTGAATAAGAAAAGGGATTTTTTTTTTTAATTATTCTCTACAGAGCTTTATTTAGGTAGTTCAAGAGCGAAAGTTTTTTCAATAAATAGTATCGAAAATATTTCAAGAGATATAAAGGATTTATAATTATTTTTGTTTCATGGTTATTGTCTACTACTTTTTACTTTAGTATAGTCGTTTTTATCACTTAGAATTTTTTTTGAGTTCCATTAAAAAAAAGAAAAATGATTGGGCATGTTTAAAATAACATTTTAACATGCCCAATCATTTTTCTTTTTTTTAATGTTTAAAATAACATTTTATTTTTAATAAACTTTTCATCTATATTCTTTAAGACGAAAGACTAAGTTATGATATTCTGCAAAGATAAATATAAATATTGTAATATTTCGGTAAACTTAGCTTTTTTATTGCGTAGAGTATTTTAGAGTTTTGCTATTAAGCCCTGTAAACATAAAAAGTCTTAAAAATTTTTTGCTTTTTTGTTCATAGCCTCCAATTATCGCAATTACTTGGACAGCATCCATACTTGACATAAGTATAACATATAAATATTCAGAGTTTGCTCCATGTCTGGAAGTTAGATACCTGTCTGGAGTTAGATGCGGCACCCGTGCCTATAACCACTGCACCATGGCTGCTTAAAATTTTGAAATATAAGAGTTTTCGAAATATTAAATTGCACTTTTTTACCCTATATAATATGAAGCAATAATAATTTAATCGTGGGAGTATATAGTAAAGCACCCTTACAAATATTGTTAAATACAGTATTTTGTAAGATCTTTCAATGTCTAAAGTGATAATTTGGCATTTCTTTTTTGCTTGAATTTTCAATTTATGTTTTTTATGTATGTGAGCGAAAAGATTTTTTTTTTTTTTTTTTTTTGCAATTCACCTCTCCAAGGCTGAGAAGGCCACTACAAATGAGGAAACTAATTGTGTTTATAACCATTTCTCAATTCTTTAAATCTGAAACACAAACCTTGAAGAACAAGGAAGCTGCGCGTAGAAACTACCAGGGACGTGGTGAGAATCAAACTCGGAATCTCTCACTTATGAAGAGCCTCTCCCTTGAGAGCACTCTCCCACTACACCACTACACCACTAGGGCGTCTAATGAGAGCAGGATGTTGCTTTTCTATTATGTTTCTGTCAAACAAAAATTATGTCTTTTTGCGATAATGTTATATACATTTTTTGATAATATTTTGAAAATTATCAGAATGCTTGAATCACAAAAACAAAAATATACTCAACGCTTTGGTGAGGGCAAACGTTTTTTTTTTTTTTTTTAAATACTGTTCTTTAAATGGAAAAAACAAAGCTTATAAATAATTTAAATTTTTAATTTTTAATTTTGTTTCAAATAAATAGGCCTCAGAAAATGCAGATCCTAATATTTTGAATTTTTTTTTTTTTTAATGTACAAACCTACTGAAAAAAAAAAAATAATAAAAAAATAACCTGACGTAAAAAATATCTAAAGTTTCTACTGAAAAAGATTGAAATGAGAAAGAGCCATTGAAAAAAAAAACTTACATAAAAATTTAAAAAACTTTAAAAAACTAAAAAACAATTTTCTTTAATAACTTATTTGATGTTACAAAATTACAAAATAGTTACAAATTTATTTAACATATCAAAATAGCAATAAATATATTTCAAACTTTTAAACTCAAAATTGATTCTTATTTAAAATTGGACGTTGATAAATGACGTCAAATTTGATTATATTGTAAAGTAAAAAATTGTCAGTTTGTCACTCGAAATTCAAAAATCGTGATAAAGGTTTTTTAAAATGTGTTTTAAAAACATATTTCAATCTTTTAAAAGAAAATATGATTTTACAAAGAGTAAACTCAAAAAATTTAACATCATTGGGAAAAAAAGTTGTCTCTCAAAGAAGCAACAAGAACCAATTCTAGTAAAATATAATAAAATGTGTTTTGAAGAAATTACAAATAGTTCTACATCATACAACCCCACCATAAGTTGTGATTTAGAGAACCAAGAAGTTTATATTCCGAGAAAAAGTTTACTTGAACTGAAATACGACAGGCTGAAAAACAATAATGAAAGTATAAAGCAGTTCAATTGCGATCATGTGAATAACACTTTTTATTCCTACGTGGTTTGTCCGGAAACTTCGGCCAGGTACAAATTTTAGAAATAATTTTTCATTTTTGTTGAATCTCTGTTTTAACTTTTACTGCGCATGTTTTTTATAAATTACAAATAATTTAAAATATTAAATACATTTTTTCTATTAAAATTATTCAAAAATAAACATTCCGTTGCATAAATGTTCAATTTTTAATAAAAAATATGCTTACTTCTTTTTTTTTTTTAAATGGCTATGTTTAATATAATTTTTTCTTTAGATTTAAAAGAGTACTGTGGGCAAAGCCCCATCAACCAGTCGGACGCTGGACTAATCCACTAGTTTACCTCATATCTAAGATAAGGTATTAAGCTTTCTGTATCTGTTTTTATAATATAATTCATAAGGTAGAATGTAGTTAACACTACTAAGTACTGCTTTCTATTATCTCCAAAACTTGTTTGTGTAAGTTTATTTGTTTTATTGTTAAACATAGTTCAAATATTAACTTCACAAAATAATAAAACATAAAACATTTATGTTGTATAGTATTTAAATACAGATTTCAGTACTGTAGTTTTTTTAAATATTTTTATTTTTACTTAACTTACATTGGCCATACCATCTAAAAGCTAGGTTTAAACAAGTATTGTCATATTTTTTATTTATTTTTTTTATACTATGGTGTTATTTTGTTATAATACAAAACGTACCTTGCTCCTTGTATTATAAGAGTAATACCATTAAATAAATCGAAAGATCTACTTGTTTATCCTCATATACTCAATTATCATTGTAATCAGTTTCATTTTTGGTTAACTCATTTTTGTTCTTTTACTTTTAGTTTAGTTTATTAACAGTTTTATCAACAATAATAAAGCAAATAAAGCAATTTTTAATTAGCTTTTTTTTAACTTTTATTGTTTTGTTTTTGAGAAACTAAAAGCAGAAAAAAGTCAACAGAAAATATATATATTTTTTTAATAAAACAAATGTACAAAGCAAAAATGCATTTATATAGTTATTTTTTTTTTCCGTTTCTTTTCTAGCTTAAATAACAGTTTTACATGCTTAGTATTTTATATATAAAAAAGTTAAAATGCTAGAAATTTGTTGTGACGTTGTTACGGCGCTTTTATAACTTAGTTAAGTCAGGTTGTAGCTTAGTACTGGCAAAGTTTGTTTAACTTTGCAAATTGAGTTCAAAGGAAGCTAAATACTGAGTATTCGTTAAGCTATGATTACAAAGTTTGTCAAATATTCTGTCCTCATAAATTTTTTTTTAATAAGTTACTATTTTCTATTCGCTCCACTATTCGTTAAATAATTCGTTCAACTGATTGTTGAAATCCAGTTCAAAGTTCAAGAAACTGGATTTAGCTTTTTAGTTAAGTCAGGTATAGTATTAGCTATGTTATTATTATTATTTCTTTTCTCTAAAACTTAAAGATGATTTAAAAAAATCATTGAACCTAAATAAAGTGAAGAAAACACTCCACAATAGGATATGTTGACTTTAGGAAAATTTAATTTTGACTATTCAATATTGAAAAACTGAATATCTCAAAAAAGTATTAGTTATGTTGTTAAATATTTTTTGTTCTTTTAAAGACAAAATGAAGATATGAAGTTGTTAAATGCGCCAAAACAAAATGTTTCACCCAGCCGAAACAATATCTGGAATTATACTCCTAAAGATGATTTATTCACATTGGGGAACAAACACCCTTCTCAACTTTCTGCTGAGCAATATTTGGTGTATATAAATTACAAAGAATATGATCGGTAAGAAATATTTTAGTTAAATGTATTGCGAAATGGAACTTTCGTTTTTTTTTTATAAATACACATTAAAAAAAAATAAAAATCTAAAAACTGAAAAATAAAAAACTAAAAAAAGCAGTTACAGTGTATCATATTTTCTAACTTGCACTTTAATATTTAATAGAAATATATAATAAATAGCTTAATATAGTTAAGAAAATCGTCTCACCTGCCGTGGACAAGCAAAATTGAGCAAACAATTTGTATGCTTGTTTTTTGCCACGCCTATGTCGAAGCACTATTAAGTTGATACACTTAGGCGCAATCGCAGTAAAGTTAAGAATATATTGACATCCTGGAAACAAAAAACATTTAAGTGAAAAAAACGCATGTCCTACGTGGGTTCCATGTGAGTACTGTGTGGGATTCATGGGAACCAATATGGAGCCCAGGTGGGAAGCGAGTTTTTTTTTTTTCTTAACTAGGATATCATAAGAAATTCTTAGTTTAAAAACTCTTTATACAAGAAGAGTTAGAAGAGATATGATACAACGTAAATTTAAATTTATGTATCACATATATAACTAAAGTTATTTTATAACGTTGTTAAAGTTTAACACTTTTTTAACTGTTTAACATTATTTTATACTATTTCATCAATTATAATTTTTATTATTGCAAGTTACTATCTGAATAAAATAATATAAAATGAATTTTTTTTTAAACTCTATAAAGACTACACAATACTGCACCATCATCGTCAAAACAAGATTCCAAACAAACAAAATGCTGTTATTGTTCCTGGCAAGAACCGTTTTTTTTTTAAGGAAGTTTTGTTATGAAAAAATTGGTATGTCTATATTTAAAAAGTTTTTAAATCTTTATTTGTATTATCTGCACATTAACTATTTTGTTTAAAACATTGATATATTAATTATGTTGATTCAATGCTTTTTGACAAAACGTTCTTGTGTTTCTTTTAAATATTTCTACATGTGTTTGAATTTCTAAAGAGGGTTTGTGTTTTTGATGGGTCGGGTTTAAGTTTGCATTGTAAGGAATTTTTATATAAATTTTACATCATAAGTTTAACCTAAAAATATTAAACATACTTATTTTAGTTTTTATATTATTTTTAGAAAAATATTAAGAAAATTTGTTAAACACTGGAAAAACACAAATTTAAAGATAGCCACGAATATATTCGAAATGATGTATCATGAGAACATTCTTTATATATCTTTGTTTTATTATTGTCATATTATGTTGAATAGTATAATAAAAAACTTTGTAATTTATATGTGAATGAATTTTTATAATTATAAATGTAATAATAAAGTATTTGTGTCAAAACTACCCCAAATAAAGAGACTATTTATTGATTGTAAATTTAGTATAAAAAAGGTATTAAGTACTTTTTTTATACTAAGTTTACATTTATCGATAAATTTTTCTTTTTATCTAATAATTTTTTTAAATTTAACATATTGTTACCAATAAAGTTTCTACATTTAAAATGATATTCGTGTATATATGCGACTACGCTAATTATATATTCGTTTACTTTTATAGGTAGAAACTATATTTATAATAGTTATGAGTTTAGACGATACTTTTAGAAACTAAAAGATTTAAAAAGGTTATTATTAATTTGTAAATTAATTTTGTATAAATTAGTAAAGTTAAGTAGTTGATTGGCGCGTTGCGCCCTTGCTAAAGTTTAAACATTTTATAGTTTTAATACTACTCCTTTTAACATTATTTCTCCTCTGTTTTCATTTACTTGATCAATAATTGTTGGTATACATCTAATCGTGATTTGCAGAGCTTCATTCTCTTTAGTTTTCTAGAACTCAGAAATGCCTATAAGTAACGTAAATTGCTTTTTATTTGCACAAACCATATATTAAGCCATTATGGAATGAATGTAATTACAACACACCATTTACTAAATTTAAATCAGGAGTTCGAACTGCTAAATGAAAATATAAAATTTATATCTTCAAGCCATACATTTGTTTCAGTACTTGTTTGTAAACGTTGTTTTAATATTGACCTGATACTTTTATCGAACTTTTGTTTATATTTCTGTTCTAACAAATAAAAAAAATTTTAATTCAAAATTTCAAACAATTACATAGTTGCATAATTTTAGTTTTTTAATTTGGTTTGAACATCTCAAATAAAAAAGTGATTATTTCTTAAATTGGGTAGAAAATAATATTAAATTAAAAAAATATTATTTAATTATGTTCAAAATAGTTAACGAATTCAGAAGAAAAAAAAACTTAGTAAATGAAATTTTTATAAATTTTTTATAAAATAGAATTTATATTATAAATATCTTATGTTATAAATATCTTATATATATATATATATATATATATATATATATATATTTATATATATATATATATATATATATATATATATATATATATATATATATATTTATATATATATATATATATATATATATTTATATATTTATATATATATATATATATATATATATATATATATTATATATATATATATATATATATATATATATATATATATATATATATATATACATATATATATATATATATATATATATGTATATATATATATATATATATATATATATATATATATACATATATAATATATATATATATATATATATATATATATATATATATATATATATATATATATATATATATATATATATATATATATGTATATATATATATATATTTATATATATATATATATATATATATATATATATATATATATATATATATATATATAAATATATATATATATATATATATATATATATATATATATATATATATATATATATATATATATATATTTATATATATATATATATATATATTACATAAAGAATTTATATAGAAAGTGTGAATGAATCTATAATTTATACATATACATTATAAAATATAAATACATATCTACACTGCAGTAGCGCAGCGACAAAAAATCGGCCTCCCCGCAAAATTTTAATTCAAGCCCCTAAATTACTTTTATTGTTACACCCATTTTCCCTTCCTATTCTTGACAAAAATTATACATAAAACAAAAACCTTATTTTTAAATACAATTTTGATATAATTGAATGGAAACCAGTATGATACACTACGCAAGTCTAATAAGTAAAAAATCTAATGAAAGTTTTTCTCTTATCTTTATAGCTGCAACTTATTATATAACACCTTTTAAATTTGATTGAGCTGCTATTACTGCTTCAGTAGCTATAGCTACTAATACATATTAGGTTTAATGAGGCAAAATGATTTGCGCCGTTGTTGTCCTTAAATGTTATAATGTGCTTAAGGATCTTTTTTGAGTTGCTAAGCTAAAGGGTAATGTCAAATATACATGAGTGCTACTATTATATTAATAAATGAGCAACTTATATCATAAAATGTTATTGTGGACACGAGTAAAATGCAATTATCCGGAAGTTTTCAATGTGTAGAATGCGTGAAAACCGTGTTAAAATTTCTCTTAATTCTAAGCTTATCACTGGCCTATCAAACAGTTAGTCAATGTTAGTAGATTCAATCTTCTTAGCTTTTTGCCGTATTAAAAATGACTTAAGCCATATTGTTGCCTTGCGTAAAATAGATGCAACCGAAGTTTTATCAGTTTTTAAATAAGAAACCCAAAATAGAAACTGTATATTTATGGTGCGGTCTAATAAACACTTTATATAACTTGCGAGCCAATGTTTCGTCAATGAAAGTAAATGTCTTTTTGTGTACCAAGAATTTTCAAAGACTTTGACACAACTGTTTGAAAATATGGGCTCACTTAGCGTTACATGAAATAATGACTCCTATATTACGCACGTCAGTGGGGGATTAAGACTTCTTGGGGCCCGGGGCTATTTTTGGTTTTGGAGGCCTTTTTATGGGCCAAAGCCTAAAAATGACTTTTCAAAGTTTTAAAGACTTTGATACAAATGTTTGAAAAGATGAGGTCCAGTTGGCATTACATAAAATAATGACTCCTAAATTACGCACTTTAGTAGAGCTTTTTAGGGATGGATTTATTATAACTTTTTATTTTGTTTTCAATTCATTCCCAAATATCTTATTCTAAGTCTGTTATGAGGTAGAAAACCGACGCTTTGGCGAAGTCAAGATTACATTGATAAATTGGTGAAATACTACAGAAGATGAACAAATATCAAAAGTCTCTATTAGATAAGTCACACATAACTTATGATGAAGAAAGCCATGTTAATTTGCAGAGAGCATTTTATTATCGGTAATGGGCTTAAAGATTTTGTTATTAACAAATATTTTCATTTATTTGCAGGCAACAGAGTTTATTAAAAATGGTCAAGAGTTTTGAGAAAGTAATTTATCTTTCGTTTTTTTATAGACCGAACACAAAT
>NC_061166.1:31989855-32077355 GCF_022113875.1 Hydra vulgaris | reverse complement strand
AAAGTACTCTTAATCAAATAGCAGATGACTTTGAACAAACAACAAAAACGCATTGCGATGCAAATTGTTTATACAACAAATTGTGCACACTTGAAACTGGAATTTACACGGTTTTTTGGAATAATATCCTTTAAAGAGTAGATAAAACTAATAAATTACTGCAAGATGCGACATTAGACCATAATACTGCAATATCTACTATTAAGTCTTTAAAGAATTTTGTTCAAGCTAAACGTGATAACTTTGATCAGTATGAAAAACAAGGAGCAGATATTTCGGAAACAACAGATTATTTGAAACACCGCACAGTGACTTAAAATATCAAAAAAATGACAATAAACCCCTCACCACATATTTATAAATTAAGTGCCCTTTGTTAGATAATATTAAAAGACAATGATTTTTTATTTCAAAAGTAAAAATAATTTTTTCATAAAGCTTTTATTTTGTATTTTATAGGTAAAAGAAGTGAAAAAATTTGATATTATTTTTAAAGAAATCTGAAAAATGTGAGGTTTTTACTCAACTAAATTAGAGAACTTGAAACTTAAATAAAAGTGTTTATTTATTTTTAAAATAATATTTTGACTCTATATATTTCAAATATACTAAAAAGAAATAAAAAAGTCTGATTTTTTCGTTTAAATTTAAAGAATTCTCTAAAAAAAAAGTAGAAATTAATTGTATTTTTTTTTGTTTATATATCAGCTAAAAAAAATTCTTTTTCCACAAATATATATATTTTTCCCAGTTAATTAACATTTCTACTTTAGGATGTAAAAGGATTAATGCGGTCTCCTGCGGTATTGGAAGTTATTAAAGAAAAACAAATGTTTATGATTTTATAAAAACCTTGTTTTCCGCCATTTTGCTAAGAACTTTATTATATCAAAACAAATGAAATTGTCGGGAAACTTAAAGTTAAGTTTCTTGCTTGTAGAACTTGTTCTAATATAGTTTTTAAATCATAAATATTAAATATAGTTTTAAAAAACGTGCTTTTGTCATTATATACTATTTAAAAGTTTGTTAAAATATTTATTGACTATTTTTAAGAACGATTTATTATTCGATAAGTACAACATGTTTGAAAATGCTTAATTAAACAACTTTGGTATTTCCCGTTTCAAGAAATACCAAATTGTTACATCCTGTAATAACTCATATTACTTAGTCAACTTTATATTACATGTAATATAAAGTTAACTAAGTAATATGTGTTATTACAGGATATAACAAAGAAAATTGTGATAAGTCATAACACGATAAAATTTGAAACAGTGTAATGTAAAAAAATATGTAATGTAATTTAAAATGTGTCTAATATATTAGTTTTATTATATTGATGGTTTTTAAAAACGATAACAATGAAAAGATTAGATCTTATCCCAAATATACGTGAATTAGGAGTTGATAAATTAAAATTATGGAAGGATTTACTTAATGAAATAAAAAATACTTAAAAAATTCGCAAAGAAAAATAAAGTTAAGCTTGCTTTAGTTATATTTATTTCAAAGGTGAAGAAAAAACTAAAACAATGTGAACGAAACTTTGATACATTTATACAAAAAAAAAAATTGTTGGCTTCAAAGAAATCTTATGAACAATAAAAATAGCCGTTTTGGTTCTGGAAGGCCCTATAAACAATGGAGTGTTCTTGGAAAGAGAAGCAAAAGAAAAAAAATAAAAGAACAAGCCACTGAACATCACGAAGCTCTATTTTTAGCTTCTGCAAAAAGTGCATATGCTGCTGGAGAAAAAAGTGATGAAATTTTTTGAGTTTTATATGGAAAGATTGGTTTTGATGGAGCATCAAGCCAAAGTATTTATAAACAAAAATACGATACAAGCAACGCAAGTAAAGAACTTAAGCATGAAGAAAATCTTTTCAGTACAGCTTTTGTGTCTTTATTGCTCAAAGTAGAAGATGGCGAAATTTTGAAAAATGAAAATCCTTCAAGCTGTCACTTTTGTAGACCTCTTCATCTACAATATAAAAAAGAGAGTCCAATTTTATCTAGAGAAGAAGAATCAGATCTAAAAAATCAAATAAATACCTTAACGACTTTTTGCAAAGTTTTTAATATTGCTGGGAGAATTTTGACATTTAATATCAGCTATAGGATTGATCTTACAATGTTTGATAATAAAGTAGTTAGCGCACTTACAGAGACAAAATCCACTCAATCCTGCAATGTGTGCAATGCTAAACCCAAGGAAATGAACAATATTAATTTATTAAAAGCAAAAACTGAGAATGACTCGGCCTTGGGGCTCGGAATTTCAGCTTTGCATTGCTGAATAAAATGCTTGGAGTTCATTCTTTATTTGAGTTATAAAATTGAAATTAAAAAGTATAAGCCAAAAACAATTGAGGAAAAACTATCTGTAGACTTTTAAAAAAAGAGATTCAGATACTCTTCAGAGAACGGTTAAGCCTATACGTTGATATGCCTAAAACTGGGTCTGGAAACACAAATGACGGCAACACTGCCAGAAGAGTATTTAAAAAATAGTAATGTTTTTTCTGAAATTATTAAAGTTGATTGTGATATAATTAAAAGATTGCATAATATTCTCATAACTATATCTTGTGAACATCCTATTAATATCAATGAATTAGATTTATACTGCACTAAAACAGCTATAGGTATAGTGAGTTTATACAACTGGTATGTTATGCCTCCTACTGTACATAAACTGCTACTGCATAGTTCTTCTATATCAAATAAATTACCTTTGCCAATCGGGGTATATTCGGAAGATGCACTAGAGAGTTTAAATAAATAGATAAAAAATTCTAGACTTGGGCACACGGCAAAAATATCAAGATTAAACACAGTGATGAATCAGATGCACTACCTTTTAATAAGATCAGATCCAAAAATATCAAGCATATCTTTCAGGAAACATAAGAACTATCGAGGAAAACCGTTACCAGATGGAGTTTTTAAATTAATTGTAATGTAAATAATAAATTTACACTAGACGATTGATCTTACAAATCCTACAAGAATCCTATAGGATGAGATGCACAAGTCCCTGCAGGACCTACAAGAATCTTTTGAAGGATCTTGTAGGATTTGAAGGAATTCTTATACGATAATATAAGATCTACAAAAATATTTTAAAAGATCTTGCAGGATTAACAGGATTCTTATAGGATGCTGAAGGAAAATTTTAGATTCGTATATATACGGTCGTAGCCCTCCCCCTTATTCCAGCACTGGTTCCTATAGGAACCAGTGATAGATTAAAGAGGAGGGGGCTAGGGCCCTAAAATTTCGGGATTCCGAAATTATTAAGCGGACCCTTTTCTTTTTCTACTGTTTTAGTCATCTTTATGCTGTGGCACGTTATAAAAAAAACTCCAATCCCTGAAAAGTCTTAATACGCCAATGATAGGAACCATAACGTTTATTATTTTATAATTAATATCATAAATCTAATAACCAAACTAAGAACATACGAAGTTAGGTTTTTATTTTGATTGGAAGGAAAGTATGTCTATTCTTCTTTTTAATTACTGATAATAGGTAAGTTAAAGTTTGAAATAACATTTTCTTATTTAAAAAAAAATCATTCTGTATAAAAAAAAATTTTCACATATTATCATTATTACAGAATCACAATTGCATTGCTGATTACTTTCGTTTTTTCTTCCTATCTAGGCCGCTCTGATTAAGACTTCGTCTGACGCACGCCCACGAGTAATTGGCAAAAACTGTTGCAAGTTGCTCTTTGAGATTTCGTATTATTGCATTAGGAACTGTGGCTCTATAATAAGAAATAAAGATATATAAAAAGAAATCATAGAAATCAGGCAATTAATCATTAATTAAAAATTTAAAACCCGTCCCGCCCCTTAACCCATCGCAGACACAAGGGAGGGAGGGGGGATTATTTCCCCCTGACAAAATTTCTAAATTATTTAAAGAGTATGACTAAGTAAAAAGTAAAAACACTTGAAATTTTAGCTAATTGCTCCAAGTATTTAGACGAATTTAAGAAAAAAAAAGTTCATTTGAAATGCCTAATTTGAGCATATTAGTCAAATCTATGGATCGATTCGGTCAAACGAATGACTGGTCAAAAACTTAAATTTTGAATTCTGGCTTTTCTTTGTAATCCTGAAGTTTCATATTTTCCAATAAGCTTTTTTTTATACTTACATATTTATAATTATTTCAATAAACGAAGTATGAGAAGTTGTTAGTCCAAGATCCTACTTTTTTGGATCTTGATCATGATCCAACAAGTTAAACTAATTGATCCCAAATTTTCAAAATAGGTTAAGAAAAATAGAAAATTTAATAAAAACCCAAGCACTGAAAGTATGATTTTCTAAATAACCCCCTCCCACCCTGTGCCAACAACTTATAAAAAATAGGTAAGCTTTAAAGCTGCTGCCCAATAACATTACTTACATAAAAATGCCCTAATTAAAAACCCCACCTATCAGCCTCTCCATGAATTGTATTCAGGCTTTCTCTAAAACATTTTAAATTTAATGTTAAAAATAATGTTTAAATTTCGTGTTAAAAATACAGCAAACTTTCATACTTTAAAAAAAAAAAAAAAAATATATATATATATATATATATATATATATATATATATATATATATATATATATATATATATATATATATATATATATATATATATATATATATATATATATATATATATATATATATATATATATATATATATATATATAATATGTAAAATAAATATATAAAAATTTTTATTATTAATTTTTATTAATTAATTAGAGTAAAGTTGAAATACAATAATAATTATTAATACAACAAAATTTATGCATATTTATGTTACCAAGTTTATAAAATTTTCATAAAATCCATAATATAAAATAATCATGATATAGCAACTATTTATATATTTCTTTAACAAAAACTAAAAAGATATTAGATTCATTATAATGAACATGCTGTTTGAGAATCTAATATCTTAATTTTGTATCTAATATCTTAATTTTTGTGATTTGTGACGTGATTTAAATGCGCTAGTGACGTGATTTGAATGCGCTATTTGAAGGCATTATGAATTGCGGGAAAATAAATAGCACTTGAGTGCTATTTATTTTCCCGCAATTCATAATGTCTAATGATTTAAATCACGTCACTCTACGACTCAATTTACTCAGAAAGTCACGCAATTCAATGTACACTCAGATTGCGAGAAAAATTCAACTAGATTTTTTGGTAATAATTTAATTTTAACGTAATGGACAGATTGTCCCGGGCGGCAGATTTTCAAGGGGCACCAAATAGAATGAAGGTACCTTGGAACAAAGGTCTTTTACCGATAATATAGGAGAATTTCGATAATTAAGAACGCCAATCATGTTGCTGTCCCGGGCGGCGAAACAGTTCTTGGCGGCATTTTATATATATATGTTTATATACATTCAATAAAAATAGTTTTTAATTATTTTTTAATTATAATATATTTTTATTTATTTCCATACTTATAATGTTGTGTAGCGCAGGTGGTAAGGCACTAATGGTCTAATAATCCGGGTTTCGAAACCCACCACCGATAAGTTTTTCATTTTTCAAAATAAATTTAAAAAATTGAAAATCTTACGAATCCTTTAAGATACCCTACAGGATAATCACAGGATTTCATATGATCTTATAGGATTTGCAAGATAAATAAAATCTTATGAATCCTTTAAGATACCCTATGGGTAATCACAGGATTTCTTATGGTCCTATAGGATTTGAAAGACAAATAAAATCTTACAAATCCTGTAAGATATCCTGTAGGATAGTATAAGATTATATGCGATCCTATAAGATTCATAAGTTGTCTGTAAGATAGTCGACTAGTGTAATGTAAAAAAATACAGTATTTTTTCTATATGTATCAACATTCTTTAAAAACCATTTTATATGTAAATATCAAGTAGAGTAATATATCAAAATTATGTGTTTGTCTTGAAGATTCTAAAAACTGAAAAAAAAATTTTTGTGCGCGTATAAAGGTGACTTTAACACGTGCAAGCGCGCATTTTACGCGTCGAAGCTGCGCGTTAAAAAAAATTATAAACAAATTTGAAATCTTTGACTTAAAAATTATTATTTTAATATATAACATTATTTATTTACGATTTATGTCAATTTTTATTTAATTTTTGCCGTTTATTGATTGTCCTGAGTCACTTTTTTACCTGTAATTGATACGTTTATTTCTAACTTGGATAGACGATTGTGTGCTTATGAATTGGTATACCAACGATTTGGCTTTCTTCGAAAAATAGAACAACTAAGTAACCAAGAAATAGAAAATGAAGCAATTAAATATGTTAAAATTTACCAGAATGATATAGATGAACATTTAGGAAACGAACTTATTCAATTTAAAGAATTTTATAAACATTTTAAAGATGAAAGCAGTGAATTTCACAATATTAGTCAAGAGCATTTAATGTATAAAATATTAGTTAAAAAGGAAGTAAAAGATTGTTTTCCTAATGTTGAAATAGTTCTTCGTATTTATCTTGTTATTATGATTACAAACAGCAGTAGTGAAAGATAATTCTCTAACAGTGAAAGATCATTCTCTAATTTAAAGCACATAAAAAATAGATTGCGTACTTCTATGGACGGAAACAGGATCAATCAACTAGCAATAATGAGCTCTAAGTCTGATTTTAAGAATACTTGATTTTCAAAACGTTATTGATAAGTTTGTATGTAATTACTTGACATTATTATTTTTATTATTTTTATTTATTATTTTTCATTTAATCACTTACACTGAATATTATGATAATATTACTTAATATACTAATATACTCGATTTGATTGTTTTTATAATCATTTATTATTAAATAGTAGTTAATTGTTACTAGTGTTACTACTACTAAACATAATAATAAATATTATTCAATAAGTAAAAAAATATATGTAAAGGGGCCCCTACATATATTCCGCTCAGGGGCCACCACATACCTAAATCCGCCCCTGGAGGTTTTTCAGTTTTTTTTTTAAAAGGCAAAAGTAATAGGTACTTCAAAATTAAAATTCGCCAAAACAATTTTATTCCAAAGGTGTGGCGCTCGATAGGTAATACAAAGTTGATTAAAGCTTGTTTGACAGAAAGGCTCGTTTAAAAAGTTATTATTTCTCAAAATATATTTACTGACATGTTTAAAAGAGAAAAGATCTTTGAATACGGCTAGGGAATAGTTATTTATCCACATATACGCAAAACATAAAATATTAAATACATTTAACTCGTAAATATTCAGAATTCTCATTTCAATAAAATAATGCTTCGAATGAGAAGCGATTTGCAAAACTGATTATACGAATTGTTGCGCGTTTCCGACGGAGATAAAGACGTTGCAACTTTTTTCTGTACTTCCCCAAACAATATTGGCATAATTTAAATAACTATGTATAAATGAATAATAAAGTTAGATTAAAACTTTCTCATTGAGATAGATTATGAATTATATAGGATTCCCATGTTTTTAGAAATTTTTGTGCTTATATAATCAATATGGTGTTTCCAAGTAATGCTTTCATCAAGATAAAAACTTATTGAAGTTTTTTACTTTGAAAAAACCTCAAGAACATTTTTTCTTTTAACTTTGCTTTTAGTTGTTCTGTTTATTTAATATTTTTCTTCAATTTATATTCTTTAAAAATTTTCATTATTTTCATTTTATTAGTTTTATGTAAATCTTCTATTCTAAACAATTTTTCTATTTTCTTTCTTTTTTCCTTGCTCTATTTTTTAGCTTTTCACCGTTAAACAAATATTTCCTCCATTTATATATATATATATATATATATATATATATATATATATATATATATATATATATATATATATATATATATATATATATATATATATATATATATATATAAAGGATATTTGTTCAATATTTCTTATTTACAAGATTACTAAATATGTTTATAACTTATAAGAACTCGTCGCAAAATCGTAAATCTATTGATCATAGTTTAAGAAATTTATTTCTCAAAACAAAAAATATATTTTTTGTTTTTAAAAATAAATTGCAGGGTAGGGTATTCATTTCTTAAGATAAAAAACGTATTTCTTATTTAAAAAAAAAAATTATCTTGTAATAAAAAAATTCAATTTTGCTGTGCAGTAAGTTTTTTCAACATAATGTAGAGTGTGTAATGTAGAGTGTGTAATGTAGAGTGTGTAACGAAAAGTGTGTAATGTAGAGTGTGTAATGAGCTTAGAGAAGCTTTAATGTTCTAAAATCTTCTTTATTGTAATCGAGTTCTTCTCCTAGCCGAAGAACGTGTTGTCGATATCGATTACTATTTCTCTTTTTTTTATACAAATTTATACTCATTGTAAACAATATTTAATTTAAATTAAACCACGCCGGGATTACCATTTAGAAATTACTTACAGATTCTAATAAATAACTAATAGGAAGATACTACAAGATAATTTATTTTAATATGAATTAATAATCATAACGCCATTATTGCTGGAAATGGTATTATTTGCATAAAAAAAAAATGGAAATGGGTTAAAATCAGAAAAATAGAAAAAGGATTATATCTAGCTCCATGGAAAGGTAGCGATAATTATTCAAATGAATGATATTTTGTAAGAAAAGAAAATGATTACACATCAGTAGGTAGAGGTTTGTTATTAGGAGAAAATTCTAAATTTAAAAATACATCACTATTAAATTTGATTCTTTAGATCTAAAGGATCCATACTTCGTTAGGAATTCGTTCGGATTTCATAAAAAATATATATTTACAATAAAATATATATTTATATACTTATCGATACCTTTTACAATCCCACAACAAAGATGGATAATAAAATAAATCTAATCCACTTCAATACTTTCCACAATTTAAATCAGAAGTCAAATCTATAACAACAAATCCATGTGACTCTGACCAAGATTTATTACAAAAATTTTTAAACTCATCTTTTGACATATCATTTGAAACATGATCATTATTAATATGATTTATGTTTTTTGAGTTTTGTTCAAACAAGCATATAAAATTTGCATTTTCTTTTATAGTCCTCTTAGGTAACTCAAAGTTGTTTTGTGCCAAGTAGAAACAATCTACATTACTATGTCTTCCTCTTATATAGTACTTTTTACACTTATTTTGCTTTGTTAATTGTAAATCATCAAATATCATTAAATTATTCTTATTAGCATCAAGATCTTCTGGTTCTGGTACATCATCCGGTGGTTTAAAAAACTGACACTCAATATCTGTTTTCTTTTTTAAATTTTTTGAAATGTCTTCAATAATAAGTTTTAGACTTGTTTTTTATTCCTATTTCACATTGTAACTTAAATTAATTAAGAATAACTTCTTTGGTTTTCTTTTTTCAAATGAACTTTTTAATATTTTGTATTTAGGTTAAAAAAGAGATTTTCCAAAAACTTGTAAATTATTATAATGCAACCAACCATGTCTTAAAAGTAAGTTTAATAATAAAGTTGTTTTTCCACAACCTGATTTTCCAACAATAATTCCTCTAATACTTTTAGGTAATAACTCATTATTATTTCGCTTAAAATAAATATGGATATATAAAAAATGTATTGCGTTAAATTTAGAAACAAAACAAATACACTCAACTTGCAAAAATGTTGTTAGTAAAAACAATAGAAATATGCTACGTGGTAAATGTGCTATTTGTAGTACAACAAAAACTCAATTTGTATCAGCGAAGAAAGGAGGTTATTTAGTAGAATCTATTAATTCATTTACAAAAAATAAAAAATAACGATGGGCAAAGTTCCCAGGTGAAATGCATATACCTGGTATGAACTTTGCAGGTCCTCGCACAAGTTTAGATGAAAGATTAACTTCTATTGATATGCTTAAAGAATGGAGTAAACCTGTAGATAGAGTTGATAAAGCAGCCTATATGCATAATCTTGCTTATAAATATAATCAAGATACTCCAACTAGAATTCTAGCTAATGAAATAATGCTTAAACAAATAGATGCCTTAAAAAATCCTACAACACGTGAAAAATTAGATCGAAAGATTATAAAACCTATCTATGGACTGAAGAGGTACAGTATCACAGATTTAGTACACAGATCCACCAACATATAAAATATAGAAGGCACTTTTTATGAACAAGAACTACAAAAAACGAATCAAGAGATATTTAGAATTGAAAAGGTTATTCGTAAACAAGGTAACAAATCGTTAGTAAAGTGGTACGGGTATCTTGATACTTTCAACTCATGGGTTGATAATAAAGAATTGATAAAGCTCTAAATAAAATCTCTAAATAATTATCTTGTATATTAAAAAAAAGATGCAAAACTCAAATATTAATGTAAGCGTATGCGTAACAGCTACCTCTACAAATGCAAATACACATACCACTGTAACAGCTACTTCATCTACAAGCAAATAATAAGGCACATGCGCACTGACAAGTTACGTGACCGATGACGTCATACATTTTCAATAAGAAACGAAGTTAGCAGTTATTTGAAAACTGATTTTTAAAATAAAAAAAAGTGATTTAAAAATTTATTTCTTAATTATTCAATTTATACACACTATGGATGACATTACACCATAAATTTAATTAAATTTATGGTTGAAAAGATAGTCAAAAATAAAAATGAGGCAGAACAAGCAATACTCTTGAAATAAATGCTTGAAACTAACCTGCTATAAAATTAAATATATGGTTGAAATAAAAATGGAGGCAGAACTCTCCTTCTTCTACTACAGTAAGTCATATTTATAATTAATAAAAAGTTATTTTTTTATGTTGTATTTTTTGAAGTAACTGTCGTTTCTTCAAAATGTCTGATTAGATTTGAATTAATAAAAGTTTAGATTAGATTTTCTACAGATTAAATTAACAACTGTGAGTATACTTGCCGGATTTACAAGCAGATGTTTTATATTCTTATATTTAAAATACTGCTGCAACAAATTGCAACAAGCAGATAATCTGTTTTTTATTCACAAAAATTTCTAAGCAATTATATGACATCTTGGAAACTTTAAACAAGTGTCTGATCAAAATAACGTTTTTTAGAAACGTAATAAATCTAGAGCTCAAAAGAGAGGGGTAGAAAAAATAAAAAAAGAATTAGGGGTTGTCTTAAACCCTAAGACTTGTATCAATATCATTTAATAGGGTTGTAGAGATTCTCTAAAAGTTTGATGGTTGTACTTTACCCAGTGTGTCTGCCAAAACAGGGAAAAGTCAGGGAAAGCAGATACCTGCAAAAAATCAAAGAGATAATTAACAAAACTATTTTAAACTTTAGAAAAATTAAAGAAAAAATCATTGAAAATGACTCTTCATCAAACACGCGCAATTCAAGTAAGTTGTATATGTATATACGTAAAGGCATCATCTGATAAAAATATTCTGGAAAAATCGGAAGTGTTACAGTCGGAAGACCCCTCTAACATTTCACCTTGTTTTGGACCTCAACTGCTTTGACTAAAAGTATGTTTCTATGATCAATTAAAAGAATTTGCTTCTATAAACCAAATTGCTAAATTACTTTTAATTCAAACCGCAACATAAAGTAGTTTCGTCGACATTATTGAAGCAAGCCTCATTTTTTGATGCTGAAAAACTTCGTTCTGCTGTAGTTGTCGATAACGACAGCTACAGCAGAACAAAGTTTTTCAAAACTGAAATTGATAAAAAAATATTTAAGAAGCAACATGTCACAACACCATCTTAGTTCTTTGGCCACCATATCATATAATAAAGCAATAGCTTTTTAAATTGATTTGGATAAAGTGATTGACCGAAACAAATATTTTTAAACTATGTGCTATAAATAACAAATGGCTATAAATTCTGAATAAGTTTGAATATATCATATGTGATGCACCAGCTAGAGCATTTGCAAAGTGTATTAAAGGACACAATGGTTATAACTGATGTGAATGTTGTGCTTAGAAAGGAGAGTGGTGTGGCAAGATAATTCTCCTACATATTTCACTAATTTTAAGCACTGATTCAGCTTTTTTGTCATTAAAAGCATTCTAAACATCTTAGTGGTGTGTTAAATTGAATTAAATTTTGACATGGTGACAAAGTTTCCTTTAGACTTAATGCATCTAGTATTCTTAGGGGTAATGCGAAGATTTCTCAACTTATGGTTAAATTGCTCAAATGTTGTAAATTGTCTCAGATTACAGTCAATACTTTATCTGGCGTATTGTTCCAGATACGTCATTACTTTCCAAGAAATTTTTATAGAAAATCAAGGTCTTAATTAAATATTAAAAAATGGAAAACAACTGAGCTTAGACTATTTATAGTAAACACTTGACCAGTTGTTTAAAGGGAATGGTTTAGCCAAAAATGTATTCAATTTTTAAGATTTTTCACTTGTAGTTCTACTTTCATAATGTTTCATTTTGTTGAAAAAATATGTTAATTTTGCTTTTCAGCTACTTATTTTTACATGTGAACTTTATCATAAGGATCAACTAGTGTACAATGTCCATTCATTAGCACATATAGAAAATAATACAGTTAAATTTTAGGTACTTGATAGATGTCCCTCTTTCAAATACAAAACTTTTTCAAGTCAATTAAAAAATGTTTGTCTAGGGGGCTCATTTGCAAATTTAGGGGCCCTTTTACAAATGTAAGGATTTTTTTTTTTTAGGAGTTTTATTAAGATTTTTATTTAGTTTTTAGTAATTTTGGGGCCCTTATGACAGGTTTTTTTTTGGAATGGGGGGCTTGTATCTAGTAGCCATGGCACTGTATATAAGGTATATACAATATATATCAAATTATATACAATATAAATAAAAATATATATTTATTTAATAATTTTGTATAATTTATTTATCAGTAACTTAAGAAATGTTATCAATTTATTACATGAATCATAAGCATGTGCTTATCTATTACAAGTACCTTTGATGGTGAAAATTACATTTTTTATCTGAAGAGAGTTGGGAGAAATTGTAAGAGTTTTATAACATATTAAAATCAATGTATGTGTTACCAATAAAATTTAAAACTAACAGTTAAACTTAATTTTTTACAGTTCATATTGAAACGAGACATTGTGTAAAGAGGTTTTCAAAGAAGTCGTTTTAACAACAATGGAAAAGCTTCCGATTCCCGAGATAGACGTGAAAGCATTTGATACATGATTAAAGAATCGTTCAAAAGTTTGCTTAATTTTGACAGTGTAATTTTAATTACTTTTTTTTTTTGAAATAAACCAATCAATTTATATATAAATTTGCTTTTTCTGTAAATTTTAAACATTTAAACGTAGTTTTGCAAGATTCGCAATGGGTAAACTTCGTGGGCCCCTCATGAGATACCCGGCGGGCATACCCATATGAGCCCCAAAAGAAAACCGCGGCCATGATCCGGCGGGTTCCCGATGGGTTTCCCATATGGGTCCCATTTGCAAACCCGATTGGGTCCCTTACGGTTTTAAAGTAGGGGATTTTACTGGGACCCATACGGGATACCCGGCGGGCTAACCCATATGGGTCCCATATGGAAACCGCGGTCATGATCCTGCGAGATACCGTTGGTCTTCCCATACGGGACCCAGTTGACGACCCGTATCGGCCCCGTACGGTACCCGTATGTCAATGTTGGCTGGGTATGTATATATATATATATACACTATATATATGCGCTCATTCACAAATAAATTACTTGGTATTTTAATAGTCGAAAACTTATCCTGGAGAGCTCATATAAATCATATTAGCAATAAAATCTCAAGAAGTATTGGCATCTTATATAAAACCAGACGAATCTTAGACAAATCTACGCTAACTCAACTATATTTTGCATTCATAAATAGTTATTTATCTTATGGCAATATTGTTTGGGGTAGTACAAATAAATCTAAACTCGACTGTCTCCTTAAGCAACAGAATCATGCAGCACGCATTATTCATTTTCAAAATCGCTTCACAAATGCTATTTAAACCTCTTCTAAAAAGCATGAGGACACTTGATATTTATGAGTTAAATATTTTCAAAATTACACAATTTATGTTTCAACATCAGTCAAAAAAAACGCCGAAGATTTTCGAAAATATTTTCCATAAAACATTAAACCGATACAACACGCAATCTACCGGAAGATTAAAAAACCTTTCCGTTCATCAAAACTTACTAGCTTTGTCATTTCCTAACGTGGCCCAATGCTATGGAACCATTTTACAAGTCTGAGTGGTAAACTTAAAGAAGCCAATACCTCTCAAAAATTTAAAAAGAGCATAATCGAACTTATATCCAATCACGATTCTTTACATGATTTTTTCTAACAATACACGATTATTTCCAATTTTTATTATCAAAGGTTACTGATGAAAAGACTTTTTCTTCTTCAGGTTCTCCGGTCTTGTAACTATTATAAATAATGAAATGTACTTGTATTTAATATTTCTAAATATTTTACGGAAATTATCTCTAATTGTAAATGGTTGCTTGACAAAAATTGAAAAAAAAAAAAAAAAAAAAAAAAAAAAAAAATATATATATATATATATATATATATATATATATATATATATATATATATATATATATGTTTAAATAATTATTTTAAAATAACATAAGGCTAAATCATTCAAAATAGCTTTTAGCTAAATTAGGAAGCCCTATGTAGCTGCTTCATCGCTTTTTATTTTAACATATCACATTTCCCGTCCAGACACCCTACGTTTGCTCATTCCGAATGTTGGACTTGTTACTTACCAACGGCAGTTATTCTATTTTAAAATTATTATTTAATAATGCTTTAGTATCACTTGAGGTATTTTAATTACAAAACTGTTTCCCGAAAATAAATCTCAGTTGTTGAGTTACAGCAGGTGATTACGATTCAATACTAAACTTTATTGCATCAATCAACTTGAATATTTTATTTCTGTATAAATCCGCGGATCAAATGTTTAATTTATTAATTTCTAACAATTGTACTGTTTGCAAATATTTTAAAGTTTAATAAAACAAAAAAAAAGGACAATCCATGAGTTACTCCGCATATTAAAAACCTTGTTATCCGAACAGAATAATCCGCTTGGTATTTCAACTGTTCAACTAAAATAAGAAGAATAAACTTAAAATAAACTGCTATATTCTTCATCGTTACGTAAAAGCTGAAATATTTTTAAGCAAAACGAGTTTATGAACTCGTTTTGCCTAAAAAGAAAAAATATAAACATCCTTCTGAACAATTTCCATCGTTCAAAAAGTGATACTAACCTGAATGAACTTATGATGATAAC
Source organism: Hydra vulgaris (assembly GCF_022113875.1). Taxonomy (NCBI): domain Eukaryota; kingdom Metazoa; phylum Cnidaria; class Hydrozoa; order Anthoathecata; family Hydridae; genus Hydra; species Hydra vulgaris. The sequence continues at coordinate 32,062,063 of NC_061166.1, read as the reverse complement.
TTGGGTTTTTCTATTTCAGACATTGTTAACTTACCAATATAAACCTTTATAAATGTTTTTTTCCATTTACAAAAATCTTTCATAAATTATTTTATTCTGGAAGACTCACGCTCTAAAAAATTAGCAAATTTGAGTTCGGTCAATAAAAAAACGGAAGATAAACTACTTGCTGAAAACTTTCGACCTATTTCAGTAAACTCTGTTGCCTGCAAAATAATTAAAATATACTTGTTAAGAAAAAAATCTTATAGCACATTACCGATAACAAAATGCCCTTTGCAAATCAACAAGGCATTCTTCATTATAAATAATGAGTGACTAATCTAATAGAGACTTTTGATATTATTTTATCTTCTGTAATATTTCATCAATTTATTGATGTAATTTTGATTACGCCAAAGCGTTGGTTCTCTACCTAAAAACAGATTTAGATTAAAATAATTGGGAATAAATAAAAAATGAAATAAAATTTCATAATAAATCAACCCCTAAAAAGCTCCAATAAAGTGCTTAATTTAGGAGTCATTATTTCTTGTAATGCCAACAAGAGCACATATTTTCAAACATTTGTCTCAAAGTCTTTGAAAATTCTTGGTAAACAAAAACACATTTGCTTTTATTGATAAAACTATGGCTATCAAAATATATAAAGTGTTTATTAGACCACATCACACGGTGTATATTATAGAGGTGAATATTTGACCAATATTATTCAAAGAGGCAGGTTTCCCTACTTACACCTTGCCTTAGTTACGCCTTTGCCACAACAATCTTGGTTTCTAATTAGGCATTGATTAAATAAAATGATAAAATGATCTGCATTATGCATTTAGCAATAACTTCAAAAAACCACATTTCAATATAATGACATTTTTTTATTCACCTAATATTTACAAGCTCGAAATTTCAAATTTGCAAATTCCATGGTTTTTTAATCTATCGAGAGCTTGGAGCCAGAACCACGTATGTACACTTTTCAACAGTTTAAGAAAAAGCATTTTCTTACATCATTCATCAAACATCTAAATCGTCTCGGAGTTCTACGCTACATAATAATATTATTTCAAAAAAACCATAAACTTTTGTAAAGAATTAGATTTTAGATGTATGATTGAAGAATTCAAATCTCAAAGTTTTAAAAAGTGTTCATACTTCATTCTGGCTCTAACCCTAGTCGGGTACGTGTATTTGAAAGAATATATAAGAAAATAAACTACTAATCGAGGGGTAAGGCAAATATATATATATATATATATATATATATATATATATATATATATATATATATATATATATATATATATATATATATATATATATATATATATATATATATATACATATATATATATATATATATATATATATATATATATATATATATATATATATATATATATATATATATATATATATATATATATATATATATATATATATATATATATATATATATATATATATATATATATATATATATATATATATATATATATATATAAAGATAAAGACTTGGAGACCCTAACTGCAAATGATAAGCACAAAAGAAGATGTTTTTGCTTTTTTTCTTTTGCTAACATTCAGTATGTGAGAGGTTCTTATTTTAGAATTGTCGTTTTAGTTTTTAAAATTGTTTTCTTTAAATTACCTGAGTATTTATTCATACACTGACCGTATCTTGGCCTGACACACCGCAATCGGAGGGTGGTGCAACGAGCAAGTTTAAGGAGCTTTTTAATATTACTAATTGGAAAACGTTTTAAGATTTTAATGCTCTAATGACAGGTACTTTTCAAAAAGAAGGGGCTTAGACACGGTACTGTTCATAAACAACATTTAAAAAGTTGTGTATGAACATTGTGTATGAGTATTTAACATTCGAAGATAATAACAAAGACAACAAAATTAAAATAATAGGGGTGATATTTATGTATCGCCCTTAACTCAAAAATTATTTTATACCAAATATGTTTTTAATATGTTTATGGCTATAAAAATAGCCATATTTAATTTTTTTTATTGGTAAACTTCTTTCGTTTCATATATTTTATGGCTATGGTAAAACCAGGTCAATAGAATTTTTTTTATTGACAAATTGACACTTTATTCTCGGCAGAATAAAATATTAGATATTCAAACAAAATATGCACGAATTTGATTTTCATTGTAACCATGATGGTTGCATTAACTAACACTCTTCCGGTGTTTAGATTATCCAATATTAACATATTGTATCTGCTTAAAATGATTATAGCAGCCTTGATTATAGATAGAAAGTTGTATCGTTGGATGTACTAGACTTAACTTTAATGTGTCTTTTGATAAAAGAATTTCTGACTTTCATAGTTTTATATGATGCTTGGTTACTGCTTTCATAAACGTTTAGATAAAGTAAAAACAAAACTGGTTAAAAAACAAGATCCATAACAAATAACACTTATTTAATTTATATTTATAATAGTTAAGATAAACTTTAAAATTAAAATTAAAAAACATTATTACTCTGGATCCTCCATTTTTTACCTCAACTTATTGTTCATCATCTTTAGCTATTTTTTGCTTATGAGCATAGAGTGCACTCATGATTGAGGAGTGCAGTATCTTCAACTATTCTTGGAATAACATTATCCAATGTGGGAATATAAATTGCGGAATCTCTTTTTATATAAGTATGATACTGAAGCCAATAAAAATGATAAGGATGAAGCCAAATTAGAAGCAAATGAAAATAATATTGGCGATAACAATTAGGCTGTTTGTAATATTAATTTATCAACCCAGATACTCATTAAAAATTAGTATGTAAACCATATTTTTTCATTACATTGAACTTCTTTAATAAATTGATTGAATAAATAAATTGCATACAAATTTAAAGATAAGATTTAAAATTAAAATAAAAAAAACTTTTTTAATTTTTTTACACTCTCCAATAAAAAAAAGGCAAGATCGAAGCCTGCAGGTCATTGGGTTTATCAAACAGGAAAATTTTTTGCAAACTGAGACGCTCACAACGTTTAATTAATAGTTTCATAAAAAATCCTAAAAATTATAGCACAAAGCATTGAAGTGGAAGATAATCTATACTTACAGCTTGCCAACAGCGACAAATTCTATATGCCGCTAGTAACCGTACAATCTCCGCGAGACAAATAGATTTTTGGCATTGAAATGCTTCTAATGAACGATGAATCGTGCAATTAATAAGTTTTCAGATATGCAAAAAAACGTATTTAGATTTGCAAAAAAATGCACATCTCCAGCACTAACTGAAGCACACAAACGCATTCGTTTTCAATGTACCAAGGACCGCATGATTTGGGAAAAAGAATGGAAAAAAATTGTATGGTCTGATGAAAAAAAATTTAATCTTAAAGGTCCAGATGGCTTCAATTACTACTTGCATGACATAAAAAATGAGAAAATATTTAAAAAAATAAGGGCTAAGGGTGGCGGAGAAGCAATGATTTGCGGTGCTTTTAATAATTTTGAAAAAACTTCGATTGGCTTTATTACTACAAATTTAAATGCTGAAGGATATAGAAATTTGTTGAATGGTCATTTGAGTGATATTTTGAAAAACTTTGGTAACACTAACTTTATTTTCCAGCAAGATAATGCTCTAACTCATAGAGCAAAGTCAACTATCTCATGGTTTACCAGCAAGAAAATTTAATTATTAGAATGGTCAGCGCTCTCACCTGATTAAAATCCCATCGAAAATGTATGGGGCATCTTAGCAAGATGTCTTTATATATATATATATATATATATATATATATATATATATATATATATATATATATATATATATATATATATATATATATATATATATATATATATATATATATATATATATATATATATATATATATATATATATATATATATATATATGACTAGATCGCCGTAAAGTCGCCAAATCGTGTAAAAAATTTCAACGGAAAGTCGACTTGAGTGGAAAGTCGACAAAATTGAGTCGACCTAACGTTTTTCATCTTAGTTTCATCAAATTCAGTCTTACCTATAAAATTTTTTTTTCTATTTCAATGAAATATAGTAGTTTTTGATTAAAAATACAAATTTGTTTTTTTTTAACTGCCGTCGATGAGTATTTTTTTTAAATATCTCATTTTAAGCTTATATATGTAAACAAATTCAAAATATCGACGTAAGGTCGACGGCACTTAATATCTTAAAAATTATGAAGTTCAACTGTATATATCATGCTTTTATGGAGTTAAAAATGTTTTCTCTGTCACTCAGTTAAAGTTTTGAGAGTTTATTAACGGATATCATTGCAAATACAACATATATATGAAATATAGGAGATATACAGTTTTACTTTAAGTCATTTCCATTTTTCTCGTATTTCAAACGAATTTCCTTACCATGCGGAGTCGCTTTTCCCGGAAACTTGTTGTTTTTTATGAATGTTTTTGTTTTGATTTCTTTATTTTGAAAATTTTGTATGTTTATATTGTTTGTTTATATTGTAGCTAAACCTTTTTATTTTTTTACGCTAACTTTAAGAATCTTATTTTAAAACTTTTTTCTATTTTTCGAAATATTTAGGTGCTTTTATGAAGGAAATATTATTGCTATATAGTAAACTAGACAACCTATTAGAAGTCTAATATACAACTAGTGTATTTGACTTCTAATATGCGTTCAGATTAGTACTGCTAGTATTACTAGCAGTATTAATCTGTATGGTACAGGTATTATAGTTTAGGCAGGAATAACTATAAAGAGTTTTTGACTGTTAACAGTCTTAAACTCTTTATAATTGTTCCTGCCTAAACTATAACGCCTGTATCATACAGAATAATACTATCTATAACTAATGTTTAATAACTAATAATTAATAGTAATATACAAGTGTCTTATAATTAGTTATTAGACACATTAGTATAGTAATAAGATCTATATATTATAAGATAGTTATTATTACTTATTTAACAGTTGACAAGATGGTTTTGTTCGCCATATTGTAGTGGATTAAAAACACTCTTATATTTGTGATCTACAATGGTTTAGTTAAGAGAATGCATGACTACTGGTATAGAATAGAATACAAGATAGAAAACAAGACAAAATAGAAAGCAAGACTAACTAGGAAATAGGAAACGGATTCACATTCCTTTAATTAAGAAACTATGGTTGTATCAAGTTAACTATATTTTATGGTAGGCAAGTTGGCATACCTGCAAGACTTACAAGTAAAGAACATAAAAATGCCTTGAACAATATATGATTAAATGAACAAAGAATAAAAAATGCATTATCTTAAAATCAATTAGAATGTAGAATGAAGATTAATTATCAGTCTGGAAGTGGGTTTAGTTGTTCATTTCCTGTCTTAATTCCTACAGATACAATTAAAGTAAAGTTGTTAGGTTTGGCTGATATTAGTAGTCAGGTTGGAGTTTCAGCAAAAACACTATTTATTCTAGAACACGATTTTTACAAAAATTCTGTTTTGAATAAAATATTCTAAAAATATAATATGGCAACTTAATGTGATCTTGTGCAAATAATTGCCATCGCCTTGCTACACTAATAGCTGATTATATGATTTCGGATGCTGAAATGACTATCAAACTTCAGCAGTTTACTATCTTTTTTATAGGGAAAGTGTCTTGGAGCTTTTTATCAAAACTCCTGTATATATATAAAGATATTTTGATTTGTTTGAATAGTTTTTAAAGTAGCTATTTTTATTTTTTTAATGATTGATTTTTGCAAGAAATATTGTTATGAGAAAAACAAAAGAACACAATAAAATTTACTAAAGTTTTTTTAACAAGATGTAAAGCAAGACTTTTAAAAGCAATTAAAGTTAAGAGTAGCACTGCAAGCAGTTTAAATGAATTAGGTATATATCTTATTTACTATTTAATTTTTTTTGGCATGTTTTTATATGTTATAAATAAAACAAATAAATTTAAAAAACAAATAAAATTTTATTTGTATATCAAGTTATTTTTTATATGACTATTTTTAATTGATAATTAAATAACTTTTATCAATATTCTGTACTCAAGTTTAAAAAAATACAAATGAAAACTTTTTCTACTGAATATGAAAGCAGTTCAAGCAAATTGTAGTTCCATTTTCAAACTGATGATTATCAAATAAATAAAACTGAAAAAAGTTCTGTCTCAGTCTCAAGTTTTATAGCAAAGTATACACCAGATAATCTGACTCTATTTATATATTACAACTTTTTTTGTTTATTTTGAAGATTTTTTTTAAATGTTAATGATCACATTAGACTATGAAAAAAAAATTGTTATTTAAGGTTATACTATTTTAGGGATTTAATTTAAAGTTTTCTTCAATAGCAGCTAAAATGGTGGTGCAAAGTGGGCTGTGCCCTCAATACAAGAGTAGAAAAAAATAGCCTACATAATAATCAAATAGCTTATTTATTTTATTTTACCTTATTTATAAACTTAAATTGGCGCCTCCACTTCAAATATAGTTCCTCTAATATAGTGAATATTACTTATATATGCACTGTAAGCAAATACTTAAATAGTTATTTTGTGTATAACTATGGAGCAAAATTTTGACAATTCAACTTTTAATAAATGTGTTTTTAACTTTTTAAATTTTTATTTTATTGTATCAAGAGTACGTTTAGGCATGAGGGCAAGGAGATGGGTAAAATTTAAGAGCATTTGAGAAAGTTATACATATGTGAAAACATTTGAGTCTTGTGAATAGCTATAAAAGTTATATAAATCTTATTTAAGCCGTAGGTATAATCAAAATGACAATATAAGTGAGAGAGTGTTTTTTATAAAGATTTCTGAAGTATGTTTGTTTAATCACAGGGTATCACTTAATGCATTTACTTGGATACCCTGATTAGGTATAATAATATTGTATTAAAAAGATTTATCTTTTTAATACAATATTATGGTTAATTTTTATCAAATAAGATGTAATAAAACAAAAAATTAAGGGTAAATGTTAAAACAATCCATAAACTTTTTTAAATTTATATCACTTGTCACAAGGTGCTAATTTATTCTTATTTTACTTTTGATTTGAGTAGATAACTTTGTATCTTTATTTCAAATTACAGCACATATCTTTTCTATTTCAGGTCGACAAGATATTATTAAGTTTGGATCAAAATACGGATCTGGCCCAGACACTTTTGAAAACAAAATCATTAACGAAATAGCATAAAAGATGCGAACCTTTTCCGAAGTTCTAATGACATTAAAACTTATTTTTTTAAAGTTAATTTAAAACAGTTCCGAATAAAATTTATACTTTAAAGTAATGTTTTTTCAATTAACTTTTTCTCTTAAAGTTTCATTTATAAAACCTTTTAATTAATTTTGTGGACCACGGCGATACCAGTGACACAAAAATACACTTTTTTTCACCTCGGCATGTGTATTTAAAAGAATTGTTATCCCGCGGGAAGCGCATTTTTTTATTGTCGACTTTAAGGAGATCAAATAAAAAAAAAAAGTTAAAGTCAACTTTTAATAAAAAAAAATTTCTCGAAAACGTTAAGTCGACTTAAAAATTGAAGAAAAGTTTTAGAATATTTAATTCTCAATTGAACAAGAAGCCATTTCATTAATTTTTGAAAAAAAAATAATTTAAATTGATCAAGTTATACTGATTTTTGAGGCGTCGACTTTCCGCGGGTATTTTATTGCTGTCGACTCAAAGTTGATCTAGTGGTATATATATATATATATATATATATATATATATATATATATATATATATATATATAAAACAGGTACTTTTAGGTCAAAAACAGGCTAAAATCTTGGCAAAGATACCTCAAAAAGTATAATTTATTAAGTTCTAATTTTTTGTATTTTTATTCGTTTTATGTAGATAAATGTCCAAAGATAAAAATTTTTGTTGAAAATTTCTTTATTTTGAAGCATCGTTAGATTTTTCAAAGCGTCCAATTAAAAATTGAGTTTCTTATATTAAGAATCAAAATTTTGTTTTTTTAAAAATTTATATTCTATATTTATTTTATCTCAAGACATAAAGCTTATAATAATGAATCTCTGGAAAAAATTTGAAGGCAATTGGACTAATACAGCTCCTGCAATTTTTGTCAGAAAATTAGAGGAATAAAACAGAGAAAAATGCATATAAAAATTAAATTATTGAATATACCAACTTATGAAAACATGTTAAAATCCCCCTATTTATTAAAATCCCCCCCTGTCTCTCTTAATCATTGTAATTATTATCAAACCCTTTCCGTTACGTTACGTTTACGTTACGTTACGTTTTCCTAGTTGCTTTAAGATTTTTTCTTTGTTTTTTAATTTTTTTTTTATTTCTAACCTTATCTAGCCGTTGCTATGAACGTTGCTTGGGAAAACAAAATTACATTGTTAAAATAAATCACTTTTATTAGCTCTAAATTTGTTGTCATATGAAGATCTATACCCACCAATCTTTTCCACCACCTTTTTGAAATAAAATCTACACAAATTTCTTCTCTTTTCCACCACCTTTTTGAAATAAAGCGTAATTTAGAAAGTCAAACAATGTTCCATTAACCGAGGGTTCTTTTGGTCCATTGAGTACAATATAAGAAGCTGTAAATAAAAAAATATATTGAAAAAAAAAAAAAAGGAAGATTTAAAAAATAAATAATGAATGGAAAAGTGTTACAACTTATGAAGGTATATCTTTTTCAACGCCATATAGATTAGTGTTCTTAAAACATATTTTTCCACCTTTGCCCTTCCTATCCATGGAGGCCATATAACTTTTCGAAAATACTCTGAGTTTTTAAAAAATAATATAACTGTTAGTTGGTTATTAATAACTTTTTCAAATATTTAATTTAAATAAAACAACTTTTTTAATATATTAAAAATAAATTAATAATCAAAATATAAAACATTTCTAGCATTGAAAAATAATTTTCAGGGTGGCCACATAAAATTTTTATAAGAAACTTTATGTGGCCATTTATTAATGGTTTAACGTCCATGTTTATACACTTATGGGGCTTGGACAGGGATCAAATAATGTCATTTGTTATGTTAAATAGCATGCATTTTCTAAAGCAATTTTTTACAATTCCATGCACTTTAAGGCGTTAACCAGTTTTGCAGACCGAGAATGGGTATTTTGAACATTATACATCCATCAAAAATTAAAAAAGAAAGAATTAATGAGGAGCTTTGATCAAATTTTTACCTCTTTAGAGGATAATAGAGGATTTTAGAAGTGGTTTTAAAAAAAGAGGACTTTAGAGGATTTTAGACGAGCTGCAGACACCCTGATTATAAATGAGGTAACTCCACCAATTAACTGTAATTGATTTATCTGTAAAAAAACATGAAGTAAATCTAATATTATGCTTGTGGACTCCAAAAATCAAAAAATGGCACTCGAATGACTGAGCACATTGCAAAATGTATGAAATGTGGCGATCAAATAAAAAACAAATATTTGAACGATATGCCTTTTAAACAGAAGAAAGTTCAAACTGAACTAATGATGGAAGAAGATATTCCTGAAAACTTACCTATTCAAGATATGAAAAAAGAGAAAAAAATATGTTTATCATCTGCTATTCCACAAGTTCCAATTGAGTCTTTCTTTCCAACACCAAGCTGTTTTGGAAACCAAAGTAGGTCTACAACCCCTATGTTTGGAGACTGTAAGGCAAATAAAACCAAATCAGATAAGCCTCCCTTAAAACGATTGTATTCTTCAACAAGAGTTCCATTCACAACTCAGAAAAATAAAATTGCATCCTACATTTTAGGAGAGAACAAGAGTTTAGAGTCAGAGTTATCAAGCGACTCTGAAGAATACGGATTTGACTTTACAATAGAAGACCTTAATGAACAAGAAAGCCAGAATACAGAATCTGTTATTAATTAAAAATAAATCTTTTAAATGATGTACTATATATTTACCATATATCATGTTATTAATATATATTATATTACATTTATAATAAAAATAAAAATTAAATAAAAGTAAAAAATTTTTTTTTTAATCTAAAAAACAAAAAAAACCATAAAAAAAACAAAAAACACAAAAAAAACATGTTTTTTTTGCAAAAAAAAACACAATTAAAAAAAAACGGTTTTTTTTGCAACTCTATTGTGGAGATATATTATATTGTGAAGAACCATCAAAACCACACAAGTGGAAAATTTGCATCCAATTTTTCACTTGTGTGCAAATCTTGCATCCACTTGTCAACATTTTCATTATAACATTTTTCTTTTGTAGTTGTGAATTTAAAATTTTCACAATACTGTTTGCTTTCTTTTAGAATTGAAATAGTTATACAAATAGTTATATATTTTGTATCAACAAAATAACTCTTCTTACCACATTATTTAAAAAATAATAATTGTAATATATAGATGTAATACCTGAAGAGAATTTAGTTTTTATTTGTATAAACTTAAGCCAATTCTTCTCTGCATTTTAGTGCAGTCAATGCTTTGGTACCTGGAAGCCGACAAACAGTTTTATCACTAATCCAATCAGATGGAATTACTTCTTCTTGTAAATCTTCATTCCAAACAGCTCCTTTCCGCATATTCGATTTTGAAAAAATTACATGAACTAATATAAAATGAAGAAACCATAATATAAGTGTACTAACAGGCCTAATTAAACTAGCTAAATTTGAACATTTTATAACCATGATACTTGCTAAACAATAATATTAGTAGACATTATAAGCAAAGATAAGATTTTCTTTATTTTATTATATTTTAAAATTTTATTTTATTATTTAAAATTTATTATATTTTAAACTCATTTTTATTAATTTATTTATTACTCTATTATTCAGCAGAGTTCTGAATATATTATGTTCAAATAACTTAAGGCTCAATAACAAAGACAAATAATGAAAGAATACTAGGTTGCTAAAACATAAACATCTACATAAGATAATTATGGAATATTGAAAAAAAATAGAAATACAAAAAAAAAAAAATACTCATTATTAATATAAAATATAATAGTATAATATAAGGTATATTATAATATATGAAACAATAATATCTACTTTTAATTAAAATATAAAAACAACAAAAATTAAAAAAGAAAATATTTTGATAAATAATAAATTATCATTCAAACAATTTTCAAGACCAAAAAATAACTTATTTTTTTACTTATCTTCATCTAATAAACATTACTTATTTTTTACTCATCTTCATCTAATAAACATTAATATTAATACCAATTTTAAACATTATTAGAATTTTTTTATCAAAAAATAAAAATATTACATCAGTTACTTTTTGGGCTTTTCTTATTTTACTTAAAACATCAACTCAATTCTAGGCTTTTTTCATTATTGAGTTTTAATTTGTAATGTTGAATTAACACTGAAAAAAAAATATTAGCAGACAAAAAGAAAATATTTCTTTATTGAAATATATATAAATATTTCAATAAAGAAATTTTAGATCGATTTTTATAAATATAAATTTATATCAATCAATCTAAATTTTTTTCTTTTCCGCCACCTTTTCAAAATGAAGAGCATTTTTAGAAGTTAGACAAAATGCCATCAATTAAAGTTTCAGTCGCTCCATCGTATTTAATAGAAGAAGCTGTTAATAAAAAAGAATTGAAAAAAAAAAAAAACACAAGGAGAAATTTTTGAATATATAAAAAATGAGAATAAAAAAGTTTTACATATCTTATAAAGGTATACCTTTCACTACACCATATAAATTAGTGCTCTTAAAGCATATTTCCACCTTTCCCCTTTATATTCATGGAGGTTACAAAATTGTTGGAAAATATTCTAAATTTTAATAGATAAGAGAACTGATATTAATTGTGCGAGAATTAATATTAATTTTTTAATTTTGAATAATTAAAAATTATTTTGATTACCTCAGCATTTTTAAGATATTCCATCAATGGCAATTGATTCATCTAAAAAAAAACAACAAGTAAAGCTAATATTATTGTTTGAAATTTTAATTATCTTTATACAAATACTCATCATATTTTTAAAGTGACTGATAAAAATGGATTTAATTAAAATCACTTCATTTGTATTAAAAAATTAATATTAAAGCCTTAATCATACATTATACAAGAGTATTTTGTAATACAATCTAAATAGTTGTTGCGATATGTCATTTTTTAATCCAAAATTTAGCTTCTGTAAGCTTTAGAAATTTTTTAAAGAAATTATTGATGAATTTGGATCTACGGGTACTAATGTTTTTATATTGTTGTAATGTTTGTATTCCTTCCCTGTTAGTCAAAATTTTAAGGTGTTTCCATAATAAATTCTGTTATATCTGAAATTTAGTGTTAGTCTGAATAATTTAATTTCTAAAATCTGTTTTGCATTGCCTGTCTTATAACATCTTTACTTGGAACAAAAACCATGTGGTTTAAAACTGAGCTAGAAGCTTTCAACAATGAAGAAAATATTGCATTCACTAATCCTGAAAATATATTAAACCTGTCAGCAAAATCAGCTGTCAATAATCCAAGTATTAGCATTATTAAAAATTCATCTTTGCTGCAATACATTTATTTTGGTCCAAGTAGTTAAGGATTTTTTTAAATTTCAAAAAACAGAAGTAAATGTTTTTTTAATATCACTTTATCTCTTTTGATTAATGGTGATACTGCACTAACTGATGAAACACATTGACAGATGTAAGGCCAGTATAAAAGTCGCAAGATCTATTATTTTTAAAATAAATGTTTGTATACAAGTAAATTGCAATAACACGATTTGTTTTGATTATGTTTATATACAAGTTTGTCTGTTTTCATAGTAATAACTGATGTAGGTACGTGACATAAAAATTTTAAATTAATTAAATAGTAGATTGTTATATATTATTAGAAAGGTCTTTAATTCAATTTTTCAAAAGTGAAAAAATTATAAAAGTCGGACAATTCCATAAAAAGTTATACTTGATTAAGTGACGAATTATTGATATATGGATTTCTTGATAAAACTGAAGCAAAAAAAGTTTTTTTTTTTACTAAAACTATCATAACTTAGTCAATTCTCATCAAAATCCTTATATCTTGGTATTAAAAAATAGGTGCAAGAATAACCTACAAAATTATAACAACCTTGAGCAATTTGGCATACCGTCGGCGGTGGGCGCATAGATACGCTGTCTTTGCGGTCAATAAAAAGAGATTTTTCTAAATAAAAAAGTGTTTCTTAAGAAAACCGGTCTATTTCATTTGCAAAAAGTTGTTACAATTTCATTACACTTCACTGCCAAATATCAAAGGTTTATTAAAAATATGGGGTGGACCTTGGGTGTTAAAATTCAACACACCCTAATTTAAAAAAACAATCATTCTCATAATCATTTTTATCTTTATTTCAAAATATACATCTAATAGATCAATGTTATAAAATGAATAATTTTTTTTTACATCTTTAAAACTATAAGTAGTGATGTACACAAAGACACGAGAAAAGGGCGTATCCCGCCCCCTCTAACCTAAAAAAAAAAAAATTAAATGAGGTTTCCAAAAATAAAAATTGCTATTATTTTTAATGCTTTATTTTAATATATAATTATTTTTACCATATTACAGTAGTAGTATTAAAAGATGCATCAGAGTACTCATTTTTGCAGAGGGGGTGGGAGTTACCCCCTCTAACCTAAAATTATTAAAAAAAATAGACATTTTCTAAAACAAAAACTGCTATAATTTTATATATTTTATTTTAATATAACATTATTTTTACCATAATACAGTAGTACTAAAACAAGATGCATCAAAGAATTTATTTTTGAAGAAGGGAGTAGCGGTTACCCCCTCTGACCTATACAAATTAAAAACAATTTGAAATTACTTTTTCTAAAATAAAAACTGATATTATTTTATATGTTTTATTTTAATATAAAATTATTTTTACCTTATTTGAGTAGTAGTATTACAAGATGCATCAGTCTTCATATTTTCTGAGGGAGATGTCAAACCCCCCCCCCCCTCCAACCTAAAAATTTTAATTACTAAAATTTTAATTACTTTACTAATTGCTGTAGATTTACGTTGCAAGTTCCACTACTTGCTGTACATATATTTTGCAAGTTCCACTAATCGCTGTAGATTTATGTTGCAAGTTCCACTACTTGCTGTAGTTATATATTGCAAGTTCCACTACTCGCTGTACGTTTATGTTGCAAGTTCCACTACTTGCTGGACATATATTTTGCAAGTTCCACTACTTGCTGTACGTTTATGTTGCAAGCTCCACTACTTGTTGTACATATATTTTGCAAGTTCCACTACTTGCTCTACGTTTATGTTGCAAGTTCCACTACTTGCTGTACATATATTTTGCAAGTTCCACTACTTCCTGTAAATCACAAGTTCCACTATTAGCAGTACATTTACAACGAAAATTCCACTACTTGCTTAACCTTTATTTTGCAAGTTCTAATTCTTGCTGTATATTAATTTTGCAAGTTCCACAATAAGATAGCATAAGAAATTACGAAAATACTAACTCGCCTGTTACAACATCAGTAACCAGCTGGAATTTTTTTATGCTATGGTCAACACCTTCTGTATAAGTTTCATCTGGAGCCCAGTAAGAAATTGTGTAAATGATGCCTTTTGTTGTCTTTTTGAGTTTTTTAACTCTGCCATTATACAAGATTGTCATTGTTGAATCTGTATCATACCATTCGTGGCAGAGATTCCTCCCAACAATTCTTTCACACATAACATAATTTAAATCATCAATTTGCTTAGAAGACAAGTTTTTAAATAAATTTTGAATTTCACAAACAGATAGTGGAGATAATTGTCGCTCTAACCTTCTTTTTTCTTTTTCGTCTAATTTTTGGTGTTTCACTGTCTGCCTTTTAGAAATTTCAGCTCGAATTTCAGCATGCTGAAGTCGAGTTTTCTTTCGTTTTAAATGCGCTTCTTAAATAGCCCATTTAATTACTTTTTCTCTATAAAAGTTATCAAGATTTTCCAAAAAATCCATTGTCCTAATCTTTTTTGTTCGCAATTTGCAAGAGATATAATCAATTGTAGCATTTGGTGATCTTCCTTTTGCAGCACTGAACATTCCCATTACCTCTTCACTGTCTATATTATGTAGCCTTGCACTGGCTGTCTCTTCTTGAAGTGTTTTTGTAATATTAATCGAAAAATAACGCTTATACTGTCTATTTAAAACTTCTTCTATTGCAACAAGACAACCTGATGTCATGGCAATAAGCTCATCATCAATTATGCATTTACTTGTTATTGCTTGTAAAATATTTGGTTGGATAATATTTCCAAACAAACCTGTCTTTCTGGTAAACAATGCACCTTTACAATCTGTAAGTGTTTGCACAACCTTTTTAATTATTGCAATACCACCAACATGATCAAAAGTGAGTCATCCAGGGTCCTGTTAAATTTTTTCCTAATAATGCAAGCAAGCACATTTGTTTTATAGCAGTTGTATCACAAAATGCAGCACGCAAAATACTTTGTAAAGTTTTCCTTTTTACTGTTCCAATTGTCAGAAATTGCATAAATTGACTGTGGTGTTTTATAAAAATGAAACAAGTGTGAAACAGAATATGTAGACGGTTTCCACGGTACCTTTGAATAATACCTCTTGGTAATTTGTTATTGTCCAAAAAATTGACAAATCCTTTTGGATCACCGCTTGCATCTTTAAACCTCATCTTATTCATAGCCAAAACAATTTTAACAGCAACACAATCATTTCCAAATAATTGGCAATTTCCATTTTCCAAAGACTTTAATGCTGTTCGACATGAAATAGCAATTGTGTTAAGAGGGTGTAAGTGGCAGTTTAACTCATTTAGACTTTTACCCCAGACTTCACCAATTTTTAAGGATTGTAAGATGGTTAACCGAAACTCTATCAGACATGGTGTTTGATATATTTGAGATTATTAGGCGTCTACAATCATCAAAGGGTTGTAAGTGAAAGTTTGAATAAACTAAGGCAGTATAATCCACTACATTACATATATGATTTGCATAATCCACTGCTTTCCCGCCTGGTAATTGATCAATAGCAACAACCTAGCATTGATTTTTTTGAAGTTAAATGAATGCTGTTTATATGAACACCTTCTTGCGTTGTTGCATCAAATCCAAGTGTGAGATGATTATTATTGATGGCCCATTCTGCTACTTGCAAATCAGTAATACTGCCAAGCTGACGAGCCATTTGCTCAACGGTACTACGATGAGGAATGTAAGAAAAATTAATTCCAAAATATTGTGCAATTTTATCCACTAGAAATGGAATATAACTGGTTGGGACATTTGACAATAACATGGTGTAGACTACCATCCTTAATAGCATGGAAAATTTTTTAACATTGTTGGACCAGTTTGATGTACTTTAATTGTAATTTAAAAATGTAATTTAAGCAAAGTGTCATTGAATTGAAAAAAAACTACCTAAACTATAAACAGACACAAATATTTTAATCTGCTTTTAGTTTAAAAACTTTTTACATTATAAAATATATATAATATATATATATATATATATATATATATATATATATATATATATATATATATATATATCTACTATAGTATATTTATATGCACAATTGCTCACTTTTTTTGCTAGCCTAAATTAAGTGAGCAATTTTAGAAAACGATGAGGGAAAACGAAGAATAATGAATGAAAATGTTGCTGACCCATACCAAACCCTCAGTCGATGTAGCAACACTCCACGGCGAGTCAGGCTATTTGTCAGTCGAGATATGTACTGAAGCCCCCGGCAGCAGGCTATTTGATGTTAGGTGGTTATGACATCATCATGCTCACCTAAGTCAGCAGTATAAGATATATATATATATATATATATATATATATTACTATAAATATATATATATATATATATATATATATATATATATATATATACATATATTTGCATAAATTTATATAGTGTATATATATATATATATATTTACATATTACTATAAATGTGAATATATATATATATATATATATATATATATATATATATATATATATATATATATATATACATATATTATATATGTATATATATGTTATATATATTTATATAAATATATATATATATATATAATATATATATTTATATATATATATATATATATATATATATATATATATATATATATATATATATATATATATATATATTATATAAAAATATATGTAATATATATTATATATGTTTATATATATATATATATATATATATATATATATATATATATATATATATATATATATACATATATATATATATATAATATATATATATATATATATATATATATATATATATATATATATTTATATATATATATATATATATATATATATATATATATATATATATATATATATATATATATATATATATATATATATATATATATATATATATATATATATATATATATATATATATATATATATATATATATATATATATATATATATATATATATATATATATATATATATATATATATATATATATATATATATATAATTATTCTTATATACAATTTATTGTAACTTAGATATCAAAGTGGTTATTAATGCTCAAAAAAGGTACTTTTATCGGTAATTCTGCGCCTTATATAGCAGAGGGGGAGCAACGTAAACGATATAAAAAATCGTATATCATTAATATACGATTGATATCAAAATAATAACTTATTATTTTGATATCAATCGTATATCAATGATATACGATTTTTTATATTGTTTACGTTGCTCCCCCTCTGCTATATAAGACGCAGAATTACCGATAAAAGTATCTTTTTTGAGCATCGTTGAAGTGTACTTGAGCATCATTATTTTTCAATAAAATTTGACAGGTAGTGAGAAAATAGATATATCTACAATCGCATATAGTTTTAAAAGTCAGCACTACATTCCTTCGATAGTAATTTAATCAACGAACAACAACATAGTTTTTGACACCAATAAACTTGATATAAACATTAACAACTTCCGAAAATGAAAACACTAATATAAAGCCAAACTATTCATCTTTTTAAAAAGTATCTAAGATGATACAGAATTCTAAAAAGTTATAAAACAAAAAACATTTTTAACACACTCACTCTAAACGGACTTCAATAAACGTGGAACAGTTTTTTAGCTCAAATTTCGGTTCCGTAAAACGTATTTTTCCGCGTACCTAACTGATGTGGTTGAAGTTGATTTTTCAAATAAATCTTTATTTTTTTATTTCATGCTTAATTTCTTTTTTAAAGTTATCAATTTCCTTTTTTAATTCTTGATGCTCTATTAAAAAACAACGCTTAGCATTAAATTCAACATAATTTAATGGATCATTTTTTGAAAAAGCTGTATTATATTTACATTTAATAAAATCAGTCTTTGAGCATTGTAGCCCAAGTTAAACGAAAAATATCGATTTTTAAACGATAATGTTCTTTCAGGAAAATCGTCTGAACATGTTTTCGATCTCTTGAAAATTCTATATGATATAAGTTCAGTATTTACATTTTTTTTCCATTATAAATCTCTATAACTTTAATCGTTGAAATAATGTTTACGATTTTACTTCCATTTCTGCGCGCGCATAAACTTTATGTCGTATTTTTTGTCAACAATGGTTGAAATATTGACGTTAAAATAACGTTAAATAATCAACGTTTAAACGGTAACGTTGATTTAACGTTGTGACATAGTTGAACAACGTTGAATCAACGCTTCAACCGAATTTCAACGTTGAAACAACGTAATAATGCCGGCTGGGTATGTTTTTAGATTCTACAACAGTTACTGTTTAAAACAATGCTATTTTTGATAAATTGTTTTTTCTAACTTTTTTAGCAGTCTACCAACTTAATTAAAATTTCATTAAAACTAGAATTAAAACTCGTTTTTTTGTCTCTCTGTCTAATCAAAACAATTTAAAGGTTTTCAATGATTTGAAAGAGGAAAAAAGTAATGCGCATAATTATGCGACTGTATACGCACAGTTTATCAGCGAATATATATATTTTTAATTGTTATTTAGGTGCACCAAAAAGACCTTATGGTCTTGTCACAGAGCATCGCGAAAGTGCATTTAATTAGGAAGTTTACGCCTCCTTCTTTACCGTGATGCGAAAATATGTCCAAGGCTCGTTTTGAACCTAGATTTACAGCTTATAGAGCAAGCGCTCTAACCACGGCGCTACGGCCGAATATCTGCGCATACAAATTTTTCCGAACCCTAATTTTATTATATCAAAAGAAATGAAATTGGCTTGTAAAACTTGTTCTAATGTAGTTTTTGAATCATAAATATTAAATATAGCTTTAAAAAACGTGCTTCTGTCATTATATACTACAAGCTGAGATCGGCCCCGTAAAAATACGGGTCTTTGTATATCTATTCCAAACCGAACTTTTCTATACTTTTGCCTAATATATTCTAGCTAATACATGACTTTCCAAAATTAATTAAAGATAAAGGTTGCCGAATTAGATTATCATTTCTTAAGTTATATTTATTATTATCTTTTAAGGTATATAGATTATGAAAAGAAAAGGTTTATAGATTAAGTTATATAGATTATGAGAACTGAGGATTCTTTAATTTTACCCTTGAACATAAAATAAAGTCTATTAAAAATATTTAGCTGATAAATATTAAGAATTTTCATTTGAAATAATAATTGTTATGAGATAAAAAAAGATTTGTATTGTCGGCAAACATGACCGTCATTAAATTTGAGGCTTCGGGGAGATCATTAATGTAAATTAAAATAAGAAGAAGTTCTAGTATAGAAATTTGAGGGACCCCACATGTTATATCTAATAAATTGGAAGAGACAGTAGTATTACTGTAAACAATCTGTTTACGGTTGCTTAAATAACTTTTAAGAATCATTAAAATATTTTCTCTAATTCTATAATACTCTATTTTTTAAAATAGGATTTGTGGTCAATGGTATCAAGAGCTTTCGATAAATCTATGAAAACACCTAACATATATTGAGATTTTTCAAAAGACTTAGCAATATTGCGGGTATTTTGGAGTATAGCGTGTTCGGTTAAATTACTTTTTTTAAATCCGTATTGATTTTTATACAGTATATTATTTGAAGATAAATGATTGAAAATTATATTATATATTGGTGAAACTCTGGCTATTTTTAGAATGTCGGGAAAAATACCCTGTTTTATTTTTTTATTTTTAGATTTTAAAATTTGAAATAGAATATCTTTAATGACTTCGTACGAGTCGATAATAACATTGCAATAAATATCATCATGACCAACTGATTTATTAGATTTAAGCTTTTTAAAAGAAAGTTATTATGTAATTATGTTCACAAGTATTTCACTCTTCACCACAGTGGTGTCTTCCAGCATACTAAAAACAGTATCAACTTTGGATTGACAGGGTGTAAACTAGCCTTGTGACGCCCCGTTAAACCCAGTTTTCCTAAATGCTCATAAAATTAAAGTTCCAGATTTAAAGATGAAAAAATCCCATTCTCCAAATAAAAGTTTAATAATAAAAAAGTTTCCAAATTAAAGTTTAATAATAATTCTGAAAATAATTTAAAATTAATTATTATTCAAAACTAATATAAGAAAAACATTAAAAAAATTCTAATTCATTAATTGCGTAAAACATGAAATCAAATCGCCATTATTGGTATAAAAAGGCACTTGCATAACTGCAAAAATTGGTTTCTTGGAAAAAAACATTATTAGAATTGGGATTTTTTGGGCGATTTTTGTGATTTTAGTGGCAACTTACAATAAAGTTTGAAAATAGTTTTTTGCAATGCATTCCAATAACAGCAAATATTTTATAAGTTTAGCAAGAAATAAATTACTGATCTAAAAGATCCAAAATAATAAAAAAATTGTTTGGTTTAACACCCGCAAATCCTATTTCTCGCCCTAAAAAGTTAAATAACTTATTAAGTCTTACCGTAAACTCAACTTTAAATAGTACATGTATTTCGTCAACAAAAACATCAAGAAGGTTATGTCAGATACCTTTTGATCAATTACGGTTATTACGGAAAGTCTTTTATTTTTTTATTTTAGATTTATTAAAAACCCACTATACAAGTAAGGTAAAATAAGAGTTTCATACAAGATAAATATAAAAAATCTTGGAATTTTTTTTTTTTTTAACGTGATCATCTTGGAATATGTTTTTCAAGAATGTCCTTGAAGATAGTTCTTTGCTCTTTTAAGTTCCAGTACTCAACTCTACTTAACTTCCAGTACTCTTTTAGTTATTGTTTTTCTTTTTTTTGTTTGGTATTTTATATTGCTAAAGTTTTTTACTTTTTTACTGGCATTCTTCGATGCCACGCGTGCAATCGCTTGCTAATAATATTACTCTATACTTAAACGATATTTGTTCCTGTATTTGCTGAGACTTTGTGGTTTAACTTTATTTCGCTTTGTGATTTATATATAAAATAAATTATTATTAGTTATAAAACTCGTAATAAATGTGATATATGAAATTTATGAGCTCGTGTTTACTATTTTTAAAACCTTATCTATTATCAAAAAATTTCTCTTGATAACACAATTTATTACATAATAATGAAAGGGTTCGTTCGTAAGGTACATCGAGCAGAAATTAAATAATAATTAGAAGCAGAAGATTATTGGATCATTGAAAATCGTTATTTTACTATATTATATTGAAAAAGAAATATATATTTAAAATAATACTCTTGAAATGAAAGCGGCGACAATATAAAAAGATTAAAAATAAATCAAATTAATTATTCTCAATAATAATTAATATACACTGATTGGTTTATAATAAAAAAAAGATATCATTCCTAATACATATTAGGAATGATATCTTTTTATTATAAACTATATATATGTATATATATATATATATATATATATATATATATATATATATATATATATATATATATATATATATATATATATATATATATATATATATATATATATATATATATATATATATATATATATATATATATATATATATATATATATATACTATATATATATATATATATATATATACATATATATATATATATATACATATATATATATATATATATATATATATATATATATATATATATATATATATATATATATATATATATATATATATATATATATATATATATATATATATATATATGTTCGGAAATCGGTTCTTAGTTTACCGTGTCGTGAAACAACACCTAATTTTGTTTTGATTTCAAATTCATCTTTTATGATACAGATGGTATATTATTTTATTTTTGGCGCTGATCAATCAATGTATGCAGCGCTGAAGTAGATTAGAAAAAAAAAGAACACCAAAAAAGGACCCCATGCTTTCCCAGAATATAATTTAATCTCAGGGGAGGAGGGGGTGATTGAGAAATACTTCGACAAATTCCTAATTTCGTTAAAACGCTGTGTCATACTTATTCCTGGTTAACACTAATTAACATTATTCAAACATATTTTCAAAATCAACAATTATATCTAAATTAATTTTCTTTTTCTTCAGTTTAGAATTGATAAACGATTTTGTTAATTCATCATCATAATTGCATTTTGTTGTCCATTACACAGGGTCATTTTTTAGGAAATCAGGTCGGTTCCAATATTATTCATTTTCAAGCATCAAACTTAATCCATTTTCTCTATTTGGAATTTCACCGGGACTGTCATTTCCAGAAACAAAATGCCAATCATCAAATTTTGATAAACTTTGTATAAAATTAACACGGTTTTAAACCCAACATTTTCATTTCTTATTTAATCCATGAATCCATGCTAAACAAATTTTTGAATTACTCCAGTAGCTAACCTTATCAATACGAAGTACACCATTTATTGTATTTTTAACAGAATTTATCAATTTACATAGCATTGAACAACCCAAGAATTCAAGTCTTGGAACAGTTTGTCTTTTTAATGGAGCCTCGTTCGCTCTTGCTGTAAGTAAATTTACAACAACCGTATCATAAGCTTTAATCCTTAAATAACATAACGCTGTATAGGCTTGTGTTGAACTATAATGAATATGAATTGGAACAGAATTTGTTTGTTTTGTCCTGTCAATAATTACACATCTTGGGATATTCAAACAATTAAGTGCTTTAAGTTCATTTTAAGTTCATACCACTGCTTCAAGATATCAGCAGGGAAGCGGTCATCCCAATACATATTTTCTGTGCATATTTTCTGGAACATCATTTTTGACTAATTAATGATTTCTGTATCGGTCTTATCTTCTTCATCTATAATATTTAAAATGCCATTATCTAAAGTTTGTATTAGCTTCAGCTTTATATCTAAATTTTCGAGGCATGAGTTCAATTTCTCAGCATCTTCTTTAATGTAATCGAGTTCTTCTCCTAATCAAAGAACGTTTTGTCGACGTCCACTACCAATTTTTTTTTTTTTTTTATTTAAGTTTATACTCATTGTAAACAATATTTAATTTAAATTAAATCACATCGGGGTCACCATTTAGAAAACACTTACGAATTCTAATAAATAACCAATAGAAAGATACTACAAGATAACTTATTTCAATAGGAATTAATAGTTATATCGCCATTATGCCTTCTAGAAACAACTGACAACTAAACTCACGCGCAATATCTTAATCACTAGCACTCAGTCCTCTAAAACTAGTTTTTACATTGTAACATTAATAACTTTAGTGATCTAAAAACAAAAGTTGCTGAAGGAAAAAAAACTAAAAATAGTATTTTTAAATTAATCATATTACCTGATTTTGCAATATCAACACAAAAGTTGTAAACGTTAATTTAATTTGTAGGGTAGCCCACATAATCGCGGGAAAAGTTCGTCTAAGCTTTCATTTAGCTGTAATTTTTTCTTATTCTTTCTAGGATATAACTTACATACTGCGTAAATATCTTAATTTAAAGTTATCCAATCACACTATACCTTTTAAAAAAATCTAAAGATATTTTATACCACATAAGCAATCAAAGTTTTACCAATAAAAGAAAGTTCTAAACAGTTAAGTAATTTGAAAGTTCTAAATATTTTTTAAGTTTAAATTTTATAGTTCTAAATAATTAGTAAGTCATATTTATAATTAGTTGCTAGTTATTTTTTCATGTTTTATTTTTATTATTCTAATCAGATAATTTATTAAATTGTCTGATTAGAATTGAATTAATAAAAGTTTATATTAGATTTTTTACATATTATATATAAGATTTAATAATTGTCTAGATTAAATTAACAACTGTGAGTATACTTGCCGGATTTACAAACAGATGTTTTATATTCTTATATTTAAAATACTGCTGCAACAAATAGAAACAAGAAGATTATCTGTTTTTTATCCGCAAAAATACTTAAACAATAAAATAACATCTTGGAAATTTTAAGCAAGTTCCTGGTCAAAATAGCGTTAACCATTTGGGGTAGTTTTGACACAAATACTTTGATATTAGATTTATAATTATAAAAATTCATTCACATAAAAATTATATAATTTTTTATTATACTATTCAACATAATATATAATAATACTAAATTTACAATCAATAAATAATCTCTTTATTTGGGGTAATTTTGACACAAATACTTTATTACTACATTTATAATGTTAAAACTTTATTCACATATAAATTACATTATTTTTTAATATACTATTCAACATAATATGACAATAAAAAGACAAAGATATATAACAAATGTTCTCATAATACATCGTTTTGAATAAATTCGTGGGTATTTTCTTAATATCTTTTAAATAATATAAAAACTAATAAAAAAATATAATATAAAAACTAAAAAAAGTTTAATATTTTTATGTTAAACTTATGATTTAAATTTGTATAAAAATTCCTTACAATAAAAACTTTTAACCCGACCCCTCAAAAACACAAACCCGCGTTAGGAAATCAAAAACAGGTAGAAATATTTAAAAGAACGACACAAAAACATGTTGGCAAAAAGTATAGGATCAAAATATTATTATATTAATGTTCTAAACTAAATATTTAATATGCAGTATAATACAAAAAAAAATTAAAAAACTTATTTAAAATAGACATACTATTTTTTCAATATAAAACTTCCTTAAAAAAAACACGATTCTTGCCAGAAACAATAACAGCATTTTGTTTGTTTGGAGTCTTGTTTTGACGATGATGGTGCAGTATTGTGTATTCCTTATAAAGACTAAAAAAAAATTCATTTTATATCATTTAATTCAGATAGTAACTTGCAAAATTAAAAATTATAATAGATAAAATATAATAAAATAATGTTAAACAGTTAAAAAATGTTAAACTTTAATACTATTATAATATAACTTTAGTTATATATGTGATACATAAAATTATGACTTTTCAAAAACTCTTTATAAAGAGTTTTTAAACTATGAATTTCTTATGATATCCTAGTGAGAAAAAAAAAGTCAAATCCTACCTGGGCTCCATATTGGTTCCGATGAATCCCACACAGTACTCACATGGAGAACCATGTAGGACATGCGTTTTTTTCACTTTAATGTTTTTGTTTCCAGTATGTCAGTGTAAATTTACTGAGATTGCGCCTTTGTGTATCAACTTAATAGTGCTTCAAAATAGGCGTGTCAAAAACAGAACATACAAATACCATAATTGATTGCTCAATTTTGCATGTCCATGGCAGGTAAGATGACTTTCTTAACTACATTACAACTTATTCATTATATATTTCTTATAAATAATAAAGTGTAAGTTAGAAAACATCATAAACTGTAACTACTTTCTTTTAGTTTTTTATTTTTTCAGTTTTTTAACTTTTTTTTTTTAATGTGTATCAACAAGAAAAAAAAAAAAAATTCCATTTCGCAATACATTTAATTATGCTAAAATAATTCTTACCTGTCATACTCTTTATAATACATATATACCAAATATTGTTCAGCAGAAAGTTGCGAAGGGTGTTTGTTCCCAATGTATACCTTGTATACCAATATATACCATGTATACCAATGTATACAATGTATACCAAATATTGTTCAGCAAAAAGTTACAAAGGGTGTTTGTTCCTCAATGTAAATAAATACTCCAAATTTCATCCAAAATGTATCACCCAGCCGAAACAACATTCCCCAAATGTTATTTCGGCTTGGTTATACATTTTGTTTCGGTGACTTTAATAAATTAATATCTTCATTTTCTCTTCAAAAGAACAAAAAATATTTAACAATATAACTAATACTTTTTTGAGATATTCAATTTTTCAATATTGAATACTCAAAATTAAATTTTCCTAAAGTCAACATATCCTATTGTGGAGTGTTTTTCTACACTTTATTTAGGTTCACTGATTTTTTCAAAGTATTTTTAAGTTTTAGAGAGAAAAAAAATAACATAGCTAATACTATAATATAAAAAAATACTATAATATAAAATAATACTATAATATAAATAAATACTATAATATAAAATAACATAGCTAATATAAAATACCTCACTTAACTAAAAAGCTAAATCCAGATTCTTGAACTTTGAACTGGATTTTAACAAACAGTTGAACGAATTATTTAACGAATAGTGGAGCGAATAGAAAATAGTACATTCATTGAAAAATATTTTATGAGGACAGAATATTCGATAAACATTGTAACTAAAGCTTAACTTATTAGGCTTATTCAGTATTAGGCTTCGTTTAAACTTAATTTGCGAAGTTAAACAAACTTTGCCAGTCCTAAGCTACAACCTGACTTAACAACTAAATTAACAAAAAATTTAAATAAATGCATCTTTGCTTTGTAAATTTGTTTTATTGAAAAAGAAAAAAAAATCTGTATAGTTTCTCAAAAACAATAGAAAAAAAAAAAAAGATATTTCAACAAGCTACATAAAAATTGCTTTATTTGCTTTATTGATGTTTATAAAACTTTTAATAAACTAAACTAAAAATAAATAAAATAAAAATGAATTAACCGAAAATGAAACTAATTATAATGTTATTTAAGTATATAAGGATTAACGAGTAGATCTTTCGATTTATTTAATGGTATTACACATATAATAGAGTGAGCAAGATACGTTTTGTATTATAAAAAAATAGCGGCCAAAGTATAAAGTTAAATAATATGAGAATAGAATACTTGTTTAAGCCTGGCTTTTAGATTAGGTATGGTCAATGTAAGTTAAGTAATATTAAAAGTGCTGAAAAAACAACAACTATACTACAAAATGTCTCTAATAGTATAAAACACAATATATTTGTTTTTTATTTTATTATTTTGTGAAGTTAATAATTAAGCTATGTTTAACAATAAAACAAATAAAATTACTTACACAAACAAGCTTTAGAGATAATAGAAAACAGTTTTTAGCTGTATTAATTAAACTCAACTTTATAAATTATATTATAAAAACAGGCACAGAAAGCTCAATACCTTTTTCCCGATATCAAATAGAGTAGTGGATTAGTCCAACGTCCAACTGGTTGATGGGGCTTTGCTCACAGTACTCTTTTAAATCTAAAAAAAAATTATATTAAAGATAGGCACGTAAAAGGTCAACAAAAAAAGTAGTAAGCACATTTTTTATGTAAATTTAACCATCTATTGAACGGAGTATTTATTTTTGAATAATATTTATAGAAAAGATGTATTAAACATTTTTAATTATATATAATTTATAAAAAACATACGCAGTAATAGTTAAAAAAGAGATTCAACAAAAATTATAAATTATTTCTAAAATATGTACCTGGCTGAAGTTTCCGGACAAACCACGTAGCAATAAAAAGTGTTATTCACATGATCGCAATTGAACTGATTTATACTTTTATCGTTGTTCCTTAATCTGTCGTATTTCAGTTCGAGTAAACTTTTTCTCGGAATATAAATTTCCTCCTTCTCTAAACCACACCTTATGGTGGGGTAATAGGATATACAACTGTTTGTCTGAATCACAAACAGTTGTATATCATATCGGGTAATATGATATACAACTGTTTGTGATTCTTCAAAATTCTTTTTATTATATTTTAATAGAATTGGTTCACATTGCTTATTTGAGATACAACTTTTTTTCCGAATGATGTTAAATTTTTTGAACTTGTTCTTTATAAAATCATATTTTTTTCTAAAAGATTGAAAAATACTTTTAAAAACTATTATAAAAAAGCTTTATCGCTATTTTTATAATTTCGAGTAACGAACTGATAATTTTTAACTTTACATTATAATCAAATTTGACGTCATTTATCAACTTCTAATTTTAAGTAAGAATTAATTTTAAGTTTAAAAATTTTAAATATATTTGTTGCAAGTTTTTGATTTTAAATTTGTAAATATGTTTGTAATTATTTTGTAACTTTGTAATAACAAATAAGTTATTAGAGAAAATTGTTTTTTACTTTTTTAAAGTTATTTTTGTCTTAGTTTTTTTCAATGACTTTTTCTCAGTTTAGTCTTTTTGAAAAGTAGAAAATTTAGATATTTTTGCGTTAGGTTATTTAACTTTCATATTTTTTTTAGTAGGTTTGTACATTGGAATAAAAAAAAAAAATTTAATTTAAAAGTTCAGTCAAAAAACAAATGCTAAATTATTAATTTAGACATTGAAAGATCTTACGAAAAACTGTATTTAAGAATATTTTATGGGCCGCATCATATACTTCCTTGATTAATCTACCATTGCTTCATACGATATAGGGTAAAAAAGTGTAATTGATTATTTCAAAAAATCTTATATTTCAAAGTTTTAAGCAGCCATGGTGCAGAGGTGGCGCCAGCATTTTTTGATCTTCAAGATCAAAAAATGTTTTTAACTTTCAGACATGGAGCAAACTCCGAACATTTATATGATATACTTATGTCAAGTATGGATGCTTTCCAAATAACTGCGATGATTGGAGCCTGTGAGCAAAAAAGCCAAAATATTTTAGGGCTTTTTTGCTATTTAATTTTTTTGACAACAGTAATTTAAATATAAATGGGTAACTCTAAGAACACTTTCAATTGTAAGTTATATCCTGGTAAAATGTTAATACTATTAATAATAAAGTATACAGTAAAATCACCTAAGTTCGGTCACCATTTAACTTCGGTCATTTAAGAAAAAATAATTAAAAAGCATAGTAAAAGCATAGTAATATAGTTTTACAAAGTTTTTTTTCTCAAATAATATTTGTAATTATTTAGTATAAAAGGAATTCTTTGATTTGTTTATAGATTTGTATGGCTTTTTATCCTTTTTTTTTTGAGAGGTAAAACTTAAAACTTTTTATGTTTTTGTTTATTTGAATCTTTACCCTTTTTAATACTTTTAACTGATCTTGGCACTCAATTTTTTTTCTTGTTCAATAATCACATCTCGCCATTGCCACGAACTGACACCATTTTAGTTAATAATCTACGTGATATGATTCATGTCTTTATATAAAAACAGTGCGGTGCAAATTTATAACCTCACCCAAAATTCAAGGCCTCGCAAATAATTAAATAATTATTTTTAAATTGTTCAACTGCTTAGCGTCTTACTTGATTATTATTTCATTTGTAATAGAGTCTGGTTTCATTTTGTTAATTGACTTGAAAAATGATGTTGCAAAATTTTAACCTTATTTTAATTTACTCTACAAAATTCAATAATATTTTGTATTGCAGTTCGAATTTATTATTAATACTTTGTTTTAATGCCACCATTTTGAATAACTTCAAATATTCGATTTACCATACTTTCCAAATGTTTTCTATGATCTGCAAGAGATATGTTTTTCCAAAAGTGTACAATTGCCTTTTTCAATTCATCGACATTCAAATATTGTTTCGATTCTGCATAAACACATCTTACTAAGGTGCCCCATACATTTTTGATGGGATTTAAATTAGGTGAGAGCGCTGACCATTCTAATAATTAAATTTTCTTAATGGTAAACCATGAGATATTTGACTTTGCTCTATGATTTGGAGCATTATCTACCTGGAAAATAAAATTAGTGTTACCGAAGTTTTGAGAAATATTATTCAAATGACCATTCAACAAATTTCTATATTCTTCAGAATTTAATTTGTAGTAAAAAAGCCAATTCAAGTATTTTCAAAATAATTGAAGGCATCCCAAATCAATACTCCTCCGCCACCCTTAGCCCTTATTTTTAAAAGTATTTTCTCTTTTCTAATGTCATGCAAGTAGTAGTTTAAGCCATCTGGACCATCAAAATTAAATTTTTTTTCACCAGACCATAAAATTTTTTGCCATTCTTTTTCCCAAGTCATGCGGTCCGTGGCCCATTAAAGACAAATGCGTTTGAGTGCTTCAGTTAGTGCTGGAGATGTGCGTTTTTTTGCATATCTAAGAACGTCTGACTTGTTAATTGCGCGATCTATTGTTTATTAGGAGCATTTTAATCCTAAATTACCACCTATTTGTCTTGGGGAGAATGTACGGTTTCTAACGGAATGCAAAATTTGTCGCTGTTTGCGAGCTGTAAGTATAGATTTTCTACCACTTCAATGCTTTGTGCTATAATTTGTTGGATTCTTTATGAATTTATTGATTAAACGTTGTGAGCGTCTCAGTTTACAGGAAATTTTCCTGTTTGATAAACCCAATAACCTGTAGGCTTCGATATTGCCATTTTCTTTATCGAAGAGTGTAATTCCTCTTGGCTTTAGTTAGAAAGTATTTTATAATTTTAAAATTTAATAAATTTAAATTAAAAAAAGAACTTACTATTTTTGTGGACTTTTGATGCAATTTAGAGTTAGATTTAAACAAAGTTATAATTGTGCACAACGTTTTTTAAGCATGAAAAGCATTTTAAAAAGAGAGAGGGAGAGAGAGAGAGAGAGCCAACACAGTTCAACTTTTTTGCATGGCTCGAATAAAATTTCTAGTTTAGTACAGCGTTTGAGAAAAAACTGACTGACAAATGCTAAAGTCAATTTATTATGCAATGGAGCGATTACCGAAGGTCTTGTATTTCATATTGTTGTTCGAGATTGGTAGAAAAAGGATTCTTTACCTGAACAAAGAAAGCAAGGTGCAACTTTTGTGCATCTTTGCTACTAAAAGCAAAGATGCGCAAGATTTTTCTACAAAAAGCCTTTATAGTTTCAACAGTGAAACTATAAAGGTCACTGTAAATTCATTACCTAAAACTTGCTGGAAAGTTTTAAGATTTTAAAGTAAATCTATATGGTTATATTTTTGGAATAGTTACAGATAGGCTAGTAAGGAAAAAACAGGAAGATTCTATCAAATAGCTAATCAACTATGTCTTTTTCATGGAATTCATTTTTAATTTTATCATTGTAGGCTTAATGTTTCAATTGTAGATGCGTATAAGTCTTCTAAAAAATATTTTACAATTAAAATTTTATGTTTTATTTCATTTGCTACATTTTTATTTCTCATGTCTTAAAACTTTTTTATTTTAATCAGTTAATAAAATTTTTTATCAGTTTAAGAAAAATACATGAGTTTTAAATAGCAAAAAAAATAGAAACAGGAATAATAAAAGTAGTTTATAGGATGTTTTCTTTTTGTATTTAAAATTGTATTTATTTTTTTTTTGTTTTGGGTTTAAAGTAGTTTATTTGTTTAATATTATTTGAAATTACACTTTTTCATAAAAAAATATGCCTATCTTTAATATATTTTTTTCTTTAGATTTAAAAGAGCATTGTAGGCAAAGCCTCATTAACCAGTTGAACGTTGGGCTAATCTACTACTCTATTTATTATCGGAAAAAAAGTATCAAGCTTTCTGTGCCTGTTTCAATAATATAATTAATAAAGTTGAATGTAATTAATACAGCAAAACCTGTTTTCTATTTTCTCTAAAACTTGTTTGGGTAAGTACGTTTATTTGTTTTATTGTTAAACATAGTTTAAATATTAACTTAACAAATATATTATGTCTTATATTATTAGATAGAGCTTTCAGTATTGTATTTTTTTTTTTCAGCACTTTTAATATTATTTAACTTACATTGACTGTAGGGTTGAGCTTTTACCATTTTTTTATCATTTTACCGGTAAATTTTTTTTACAAATTTACTGGTAAGTTTTGACGGTAATCTAAGCAAACAAATTTAGAAGTTTTTATATTAATTTTTCCATTCCAAAAAAGGAGATGTTTACATTGCAATGTAAACAAATCTTCTTTTAGAGAATATTGCCAGTTGTTATTTCGATTTGGTGATACATTATGTTAAGGTGATATTAATAAATTCATTTCGTCATTTAGTCTTTAAATGAACAAAAACTTTTAAACAACATAACTTATACTTTTTTGAGATATTTAGTTTTTCAATATTAAATACTCAAAATTAAATTTTCCTAAAGTAAAAATATTGCATTGCGGAGTGTTTTTCTACACTTTATTTAGGTTCGGTGATTTTTTCAAACCATCTTTAAGTTTTAGAAAAGAAAAAAAAAAAAAAAAAATATATATATATATATATATATATATATATATATATATATATATATATATATATATAGCTAATACTGTACCTGACTTGACTAAAAAGCTAAATCCAGATTTTTAAACTTTGAACTGGATTTTAACAAACAGTTGAACGAATTATTTAACGAATAGTGGAGCGAATAAAAAAAGTACATTTATTGAACAAAACATTATGAGGACAGAATATTCGATAAACTTTGTAATCAAAGCTTAACGAATATTCAGCATTTGGCTTCGTTTAAACTTCATTTGCGAAGTTAAACAAACTTTGCCAGTGCTAAGCTACAACCTGACTTGACAACATTGTAAAAGCGTCGTAACAACGTCACAACAAATACCTAGCATTTTAACTTTTTTGTATATTGAGGATACTTAACATGTAAAACTGTTAATTAAGCTAGAAAACAAACGCATCTTTGCTTTGTACATTTGTTTTATCAAAAAAACAAATTCGGGAGAGTTTTTTTTGGTTTTTTATCTCAAAAAGTTTCTCAAAAACAAAAAAACAAAAGATATTTCAACAAGCTATTTAAAAATTGCTTTATTTGCTTTATTATTGTTGATAAAACTGTTAATAATTTAACTAAAAGTAAAAGAACAAAAATAAATTAACCAAAAATTAAATTTATTATAATGATAATTGAGTATATGAGGATAAACAAGTAGATATTTTTATATTTTTAATGTTATTACACATATAATACAGGCAGCAAGATACGTTTTGTGTTATAAAAAAATAAGGCTAAAGTATAAAGTATAAAGTAAAACAATATGACAAATGAATACTTGTTTAAACCTGGCTTTTAGATTAGATTACAGTCAATTTAGGTTGAGCTTTTACCTGGTTTTAAATTTACCGGTAAATTGGTAAAAATAAAGGAATTTATCGGTAAATGGTAAAAAAATGGTAAGTTTTAAAAATATAAATTCTTATGAAATAACATGCTTTTTTAACTCCTCAACATAATTAAGACATACCTATTAGTAAAACACAAAAACTGCAATTTTTTGGGTTTATTTTTTAACAAAAAATGGGCTTTAAGGAAGCACAAAGTGTCAAGTAGGTCATCACTCATTCTGGATCGAATTTTGTGACAAATATTCCAGCAGCAGAAAATGCTCTCTCCGATCCAACACTTGGGGGAGAGATAGTTTTCAGAGCATTGAATAGCAGCTCAAGATTTGCAGTTCTTTTGCTGGTGGCTTTAAAGACCGTCATTTATTTTGAAATGGCCTTAAATTCATCATGAGTTATGTCTCTGCCTTTTGGCTGAATGTTCGATGACCTCTTCCAACTTTTCCTGGAGAGAAAGTTGTTCTTCAGCTTCTTTTCATCTTTTACCTTTCTCTACTTGATCCAGGATTTCAATGTCTTTTGTGGAGAAAAGCCTTGAAAGTAATAACTTTGCAGTTCTCTGAAGAACAGTCTTAGAAAGCACGTTGAAAATTTCATGCTCTTCAATTTTGTGAAGGCAGTTTGGGTTGGACAAATATTTGCACAGACTGACCAAATTGCTTTGTCTCCTCTCTGTTAATCGTTTTAAGACAGCATCTTTTATTCTGATGCAAAGACTGGATTTTTTCTGATTCGATTTATTGATCAGAAACTTGAAGATTCCCTCTGCTGTTAACAGGATGGCATTTTTCCTGCAAAGAACTTCAGCTGCCGATTTCACTGGATCAAGGGCATCAACAGTGTCGGTCAAGATATCCAACTCTTGCTTTGTGCAAACGAGACTCAAAGAAATGTCTGCAAGAACAACTCCAATTTGTTCATTAATTTTGAGAAACTGTTGAATCGTTGCCAAGAGGCTGTACCATCTTGTTCGACAGTCCAAAATGAGAGCAACTTCTTGGCCGTGGTGTTTTTTAACTTCTTTTTGCAGCACATCATTTTTGACTGGAGACTTCCTGAAGAACTTGACAATCTTCCTAACTTTGATGATGACAGACTGGAAATGAACTTTGACCTTTGGGAGAGAAATGCTTTCATTGATTTCGTCATTAATGAATCTAGAATTTTCTTCATTGTTCAAATCTGAATCTTCCTCCTCGTCATTGTCGCTCTCCACTTTTTTCTCGTCCAAATTGTTGCTCTGATTTTTTTCGTACAAAACTTCCTGAACGGCCAGATCAACCCCGTGAGTGTAGCAAGTTCGATGTTCGGTAAAAACAATTTTCCTAAACTTGACCATCATTGAAGCCCCGTATAAGTGATAGAACAAACAATGCAATCAGCCAAATTCAGTCCGAATTCTTCCACTCTCTCTGAGACAACTTCTGCTGCTTTTTCTGCAGGGAAAGATCCGGAAACACGTGTGAGTCCAAGGCTTCAGTGTTTGTTCTTCTAGTAAATGTTGATGTTGAGAAATCTTCGGTTATTCAGAGATGTTTATTCATCCAGAGTGATGGAAAAACGTTCTCCGGTCAACAACAATGAGTTTAGTTGATTTTTCAACTCAGTTTTAACACTGGCAGAATAGTTTTTTACCAGCTGAATGGCTTGTTTGTGGTTTTTAGGGAAATCGCAGCCTTTTTCTGCCATTGCCGACCGAATGGTTTTTGGTTAAATGCTTTTGGTTAAAGCATTAAAACTAAATCCATCCAAGGCTTTGAAAAAAATTCACAATTGACTCCTTCTGAAAAAATGTTGAGATTTTGGGGGCTGTTTTGGCTGCAGGTTTTCTTGTTTCTTTCTTGAGCTGTTTTATATACATTTAAATTGAAAATAAAGTTACATCTTCAGTGGATGAACTTAAAAATGCAATTATTTTAAAAATGGATGCTAAAAACGATAAAATTAAGTTAAATGAGAAAAATTTGGAAGTAATAAGGACCTATCTTGCAATTGAAAAAGTAAAAAAATGATTTAATTAAAGTAAGGCTTCAAATTAAATAAAAATGAAAACAAAAAATTAATCAAAAATAATTGTGCTAAAATTCTGTGAACGTGTTTTGCTTGGCGTTGAAAAGTAAAACATGTCAAACTTAATAAATGCTATTGTTGTCACCAGGTATAAAAACTTAATGATTAATGATTGCGTACATTAAAAAAAGCATCGTAACAGCACACAACTCAGAAAAAGATATTGAAAAAATAAAGATGAATTTAATCCTCATTCACAGTGTAATTTATGTCGCAAAATACCAAAACAATGATTAACTCTAAAAAAATGCATACACTTTTTTTTTTCTGCCTAATAGAAAATTTAAAGGTAAACAAACTCAATAAAACTTTATGTCCAAAATGTAAAGAGCTTATATTACCTAATATTTGGTGACTAAAATGAACTCTCATTTAAATATGTTAACTGTTAAGTGTAAATAAAAAACAAAGTTCAATGTAATGAAAAAATATGGTTTACATACTAATATTTAATGAGTGTCTGTGATAATAAATGAGTATCACAAACAACCTAATTGTTATTGCCAACAATATAATAATTTGCTTTTAATTTGGCTTCATCCTCGTCATCTTTATTGGTTTCAGTATCATACTTATTTATGAGATACTGCAATTTTTATTCCGACAGTTAATAATGTTATTCCAAGAATAGTTAAAAATGTTACTGCTTTACTAACTAAACTAGTTTTGTTTTTACTTTTTCCAAAAGCCTATGTAAGCAGTAACCTAGCATCAAATACAATTATAAAAGTCAGAAATGCTACATTTAAAAGACCATTTAAACTTGAGTCTTGTACATCCAACAATACAACTTTCTGTCTATAATCAAAGCTGCTAAATTCATTTTAAGCAGATACAAAAGGGTAATATTGGATAATCTAAACACTGGAAGAGAAGAAGTTAGTGCAACCAACATGACAGCAATGAAATCGAATACGTGCATATTTTATTTGAATATCTAATAATTTTTTCTGCATAAGAATAAATTGTCAATTTGTCAATAAAAATATTTCTAATGACATGGTTTTACAACAGCCATAAAATATATGAAACAAAAGAAGTTTCCTCATAAAAGAAATTAAAAACGGTTATTTTTATATACGTAAACGTAATAAAAACGTAATAAAAAAATAATAAAAACATAAACGTAATAAAAACGTATTTGGTATAAAACAATTTTTGAGTTATGGTTGATACATAAATATCACCTCTGTTATTTCGATTGTTATTGCCTTTTTTACGGTCTTTGAATATTGAATATAAATGTATAGATACAACATTCTAAATGTTGTATATAAACAATACCGTGTCCCAGCCCCTTCTTTTTGAAGAAAACCTGTTATTAGTGCTCTAAAATTTTAAAACATTTTTTATTTAGTATTATTAAAAAACATTTAGTTCAAGGAAAACGATTGAAGAAAACGAAAAAAGGCCACCTTTTCCTCAAAAACATGTCCATGTCTTCAAAGAGACAGGTCTCCCTACTTACACCTCACCCTAGTTACGCCTCTGCAACATCAATCTTGGTTTCCAGTTATGCTTTAATTAAATAAAATGATGAAATAATATATTAAATATGCATTAAGCAATAACTTTAAAAAGCCGCAACCCTGACGGGTCAAATATTCACCTCCATTATATAACCTCATGTCAAAACAATATTCATACTTTTTCCTAATTTTTCTGAAACTATTGTTAAAAAAAAAATTTTTTTCAAACAATTTATTTTATTTGCATTTTATATAAAGTCCCTTGAAGCAATTTAGTTGTATCTGATTAATTTACGTGAAATATAATATCCTCTGCGCAAATTATTGCTTTTTTATTGTGTTATTTTATTGCAATTAAAGTTGAGATAATTTTTTAGTTAATTGGATTTTAACCAAAATAAAAAGCAAAATTCAACGTTGAATTTACGTTGTTTCGACGTTGTTCTAACGTCGTATCAACTACGTATCAACCGAATATCACCTATTCAAAGTCGAAATTTAGTTGATATGTAGTCGATATGACGTTAAAACAACGTTGAAGCAACGTAATCATCGACGTTGTTCAAACGTCGTAGTTTTCAACGTCGGATTTTATTTCCAATTCAACCAAATTTCAACGTTGTTTCAACGTAGCATATGGTCAGTTTACGACGTTGTTTCAACTTTATTTCAACGTCATTGTGCCTGCTGGGTACATAAAGATTCTATGCTGTCATAATATAATTTGGAAAAATCATTTGCCAATTTATATTATGTCATCATACGTTATGCCATTACGGCCATCATCAAAACTTTCTTCCAGACCCATTAAATTTTTATTTTCAAAGAAACACTGATATTGACTGCACTAGAAACTAAAAAATTAACTTTACTTTGAGAATTGAACTTTTAATCTTGATTTATATTCGTGATACTACATTCCTGTTGCTTAAGAATTTAGTTCATAGTGCGGAATTTAAAGTGTCATATATATATCCAATTAAAAGCTCTCGAATGAACCAAAGTTTACAGAAGAATTCTCGAAAACCATGCTCAAAAACAGTCGCGTGCTTCTAAAAAAATAGATTTGCAAAAGATGCTCTTAATGACATTAGTTATCAATTCGTTTAAAGACCTGCCTGTAAAAAAAGCGCTAAAGTAGAGCAGAGGTTTTGAATTTGATTGTCCCTGATAAAACAAAATGAGACACATGTATAAGGATGTACGTATACGTATGTATGAGATTGTACGCATAAGATAAATGAAACGTATGATACAAAAAAGAAAACAAATTTGCATTATCGCAACAAAAGTTTGGACTAAGTAACAAAAACAGTCACAATAACAGCAATAACAATAACAATAATTTTTTATACTTATGTTATTTTAAACGTTAATATACAGAAGAAAAAAAAGTAAAACTAAAAAAAATGTTTTTAATAAACCGTGAATAAAATAAAAACTTATGACCATACAATAGATAAAACTATCAAATTTAAACTAAAAAAAATAAAAAGTAATTTAAATCTTTTTGATAAAAAAACTTATTTTTAATTTAGCTTACAATCAATTTAAAAATTTAAGCCTATCACAAGTAAATAAAAACGAATCTTTCCCAAGTATCAGGATTATCGTGTTTGGCAATTAGGTTACTATTTCCTGCGTTTTCTGCTGTCACAAATTTTCCATTAGCGTGTGATTTGAAAGCAACACCTTCCTTATTTTGAACTAGCGTAAAGGTCTCCCATGAATCAATATGTTCTTTATTAGCAATAAGAGGAGATTATCCATAATTGTCTGCGCAAACGAATTTGTTGTTTGCAAGAGACTTAAGACTAAATGTTTGGGGGTCAGTGAAGCGAATTTCAAATGTTTCCCATAGGAGCATATGAACTTTGTTAGCAATTAACGATTGCTTTCCGGCATTTTCAGCGCAAACAAATAAACCATTAACTAATGCTTTTATTGCCACTTTATGTACTGATGGCCAGACGTAGACCAAGCTGAACATTTCCCAGACGTCAGGAACGTTGCGTTTAACAACAAGCGGTTTGTTTCCTGCTTCTTCAGCGCTCACAAGTTTTGCATTAGCATTTGATTTAAATCCAAAGGTTCCATAATTTGGAACTAAGGTGAAAGTCTCCCACACTGTAGCCTGGTCTTTATTGGCAATAAGCAAGTTATTTCTACCTGCACTGACAAACTTTTTATTTGCAAAAGAGTTCAATGCAAATGTTTGTGCGTTAGTGAAACGAATTTCAAAAGTTTCCCATAAACCAATAGAGTTTTTATTGGCAATTAATGATTGATTTCCAATGTTTTCAGCACATACAAACTTTCCATTGGTAAACGATTTGATAGCTACTGTATAAGCTTTTGTCCATCCTAAAAAGTGTTAAAATTTTGCTAATATATTGAGATAATCGTAATGTTACATTAGATTTATATATATATAAAAATAAAAAAGGCAAATAAATAACAATTTAAATTAAAAATAAGAAGTTATAAATATAGAAAGAATATGGTAACGAAATCTATAATCCTTGACTAAATAATAATACCAGTTAGAGTAAAAAAAGTGTAACAATCTTAAACTGCTGAAAACTTCCAGCACCAAGTAGATAACTCATAGGCTTCAAACCGATGAATTATCTGTAAGATGTAAAAGCAGGAAAACTTGTGCATAGAGCATAGCAGTAGAAAAAACCTCAGTTAAGAACATAATTAAAATTTTGAATATTGAAGAAACAAATGAAAAACGTCTAAAGCGTGCAAAACCAATGATGATAATCATGATGGTGATGATGATGATGATGACGATGATGATGATGATGATGATGATAATGATGATGATGATGATGATGATGATGATGATGATGATGATGATGATGATGATGATGGTGGTGATGATGATGATATGTCTGATTGATTAGTAAATAAGTTAGGTTGTTTTGAAAAAGCTAATATTGTTTTGTGTTGACTACTGCCCAACGATAAAGGTTGCGCAGTAACTATACCCTTGTCTTATTTTTATTTATTTTTTTAATTACATTTGTATGTCGTTAAAATTACTCGTTTTAAAATTTATATTAGATGGAGCTGCGTCAAATAATATAATGACAAACTTTTACTTTAAAATTGATTCAATATTTATTTTGAAAGAGTTAAGACTTTGTTTTATATTCCTATATTATATAGTCTTATACACTTACTACCCGATCCTCATAACATGAAAGGTTTATACGAAAAACTGCTGCAGCTAGTCCAAAACTTTATAAAATAAGCGGAAATGCTATAAATTGGTTATACTTGTTTAAAAAGCTATCCTTAAGGATGGGGGGGGGGGGGGAGGGTGAGCGACAAAAAATATTAAGGTGTTTTAGTTTGTCACTTTCAGAAATTGAGAAAACTCCAAACTTGATTAAATTCATGGTTTTTTCAAACAAGAATGTTTTGTAAAAAATTACTATTACTAGAGCCTAAAAACAAAAATAGCCCATAATATTTGTAGTCGCAACCCCAAATTTAAAAAAAATATATATCTATTTTCCTACGTTAGTGTTGGGAATTGACACAGATAAAAATGAGTATGTGTAATATTTATGCAAGTTCGTATAAATACATATAATTTTTGGTTAAATGTATTTACCGTTAAACATGTTTTCGGTATTCTATGGTGAATGCTAGTTAAAAATGG
Organism: Hydra vulgaris; assembly: GCF_022113875.1. Classification (NCBI taxonomy): domain Eukaryota; kingdom Metazoa; phylum Cnidaria; class Hydrozoa; order Anthoathecata; family Hydridae; genus Hydra; species Hydra vulgaris. The sequence goes on along the minus strand of NC_061166.1, from coordinate 32,021,525 downwards.
TACATTGAAGGTTAACTTTAATCACGTAGTTAATAGAGATATGAGACACAAGACAACAAAAAGTAACAAGTCTACGAAAAGGAACTCTTAACACAGTTACATACAGTAGAAAGTAAAAGCTTGATAACTTTATTGATGGCAGTTCTATAGAGTTTCTAATCGAGATGTTTTAAAGATGAATTTTTAGAAAAAAAAATTAATTTGATGATTTGAATTATACAACTTTTACATGAAATGGAGTTAGTAATGAAGTTAATTTATGTTTTAAATTCTTTTCATACTTGAACTTTTTTATACCTAAAGAATCGCTTCAAATAAATTTTTTCAATGTATTAAAAAAACTGCTGTTTTTTCTAACAAATTAGGGCAATATTAAAAGGTAGCTTGTTCAAATAGCAGCTCACATAAAATTTGAGAATAATTATTACTGAACTCAGAAGCAAAGTTAAAATAATAAGCTCTTATGTAGAAGTTTACTTGAAACTTAAGGTTTTATTAAAGCATTAAAAGCCACAAAGTTAAACAAAAGACTTGAACCCAGTGGCCACCGGACCAAAAAAAGACGTCTTTTTAACGTTCAAAAGACGTCCAAAACGTTCAAAAGGGGTTCAAAAGACGTCCAAAACGTGTATAAGACGTTTAAAAGACGTCTTTTTTTTGTCTGTGACCACTTGAAGTTAGTTATAGAATATCTTGTATACATAAATTTCCAAAAAAATTGTTAATAGCATGATGTTAATAGCAAAAAGAAATGTATTACGCTAATAGCTCAAGTCTGGCATAAAAAATGAACTATTAAACGAATTTAAAAAAAAGAATAACTGTTACACAAAGCTAAGCTTGTTAGCCATTAACACGTCAATTAAATGTGTTAAGTTTCAAATTATAAAAGTTTAACTTACTTTAGTTTTAAGTTCGCAGTTTTTTTAATGCAGTTGCATTATAATCCTCTTTTTTAAAGCAACTGCAATAGGAAATAACACTTCATTACAAAATTAATAAAATATTAAAGAATTTATTTTTATTAAATCTAAAAACTTTTAATATTAACAAAAATAAAAATTGAATTCCTCATAATAATAATAATACTAATAATAGAAGTTAGTAAAAACAAAAAAACGTCGTTTTATTGAAAACAAAGTTCTTTACAAATAAAAGTAAAAACTGTTTTTACTTTTAGTTGTAAAAAATTTATTTAATTAGATAAACCTGTCTCTAGATTTTTGAATGTACGCAGTATTCAAAAGTCTGGAGACGGATTTGCCAAATAAAAAACGTTTGAAAAGTTAAACGTTTAAATCATTTTTACAAGTATACTTGTTTCTACTAGTTTTCTACTATACTAGTTTCACTAATTATAGCCGTCTCTTATAAGAGACGGCTATAATTAGTGAAACTCTCTGTACTTTATAATTTGTCTCTTTTTTTGAAATAAGTTATAGAATTAAACCGACATTTATGGTTTGCTAATTCCATTAGACATTTTATGACAAACTTTTTGGAAATATAAATGGATATTTTGTAATTAAGAATATATCACGTGTTTGAAAATATTTTAATTCATGTGTCAAACTTACATTTTAAAAAAACCTTCGACGTACAAAATTAATGTTTTTCTTAAAAAGCAATATGGAAATGCTGAATATAATTGATCGTTTATACTATAAATTATTGAGATTGTTTGTAATCAATTATATTCTTTCAATTATTATATTCAATTACTTTCTTCAATTATATTTTACTAATCTTTTAAAGATTCAAAAGATACTTTTTATTTTTGACGGAAATCAAACTGCTTTTGCCTCACAAGTTTTTTTTTATATTTAGATAACAAAATTATCTTTTTGTGATTAGAAAACTAAATTATGTAATATTAGAATTATTTTTAAAGAAATTAATAAATTGCAATATTTACGTTGATTTACATAATATGCATTTTATAAACTGGATATTGGAAACGGTCGTCTTTTTTGACTTATTTTTGATGTTTACACTAAAGTCTATTGGGACAATCTCAGTTCTTTCAATATTTGATATTTTACTGGACTTATTTTTGTTGTTTACATAAAAATACCATAATTCCATACATACAATTGCGTACATACAAATACCATAATGCATTGCATTTAGGGGGAAAGGTCAACTGATAGCGTCGTTAAATACGTCTTTGATCTAAGCGAGATTTGTGAGTCGGTATCACATTAGGATTACTTTAAAAGTAAAGCTAATATTTATTAAATAACATCTTGATTTAAATAAAAGTTTATTGTTAATTAATTGCTTACAATACTAACTTGTTTTCTTTAAAATTGCAAGTATGGGTTGAATGATGGATTTTTTAAATGCCATTTATTATTTAGTTTTTATAAAGCTATCTAATTACAAACAAATTTTTATAAATCTGGACATTTTGAAAACTTTTCAATTTTAAAAGTAAATGGCTGGGTATATCGCGTTCAGATAATTATTTTAAAAGATTACTATTTACTATTAAAATATCGATAAAAAATACTTTTAAATTAAATGCGTAATTAAATTTTTAAAATCCTTTAAAGTAGTTGTATGACAAGCTTACCTGGTATAGCTCGTTTTTCTTTTGCAAAGACGCAGGTAATCATCATGAATACTATTATGCATAGTTTCATTTTAGCTAAAAATTTCATGTTTCTGACTTTTAAAACACACACAATCTGCTTGCAGTTAGCCGAATCATAAATAAGTTATATTAAAGAAATGGAGAATTTATACTTTTTATTTAATATCGATAACTGTATAGAAAGATAGTTACGTTTTTAAGTTAATATTATTTTTAGCACGCAAAATATTATTTTTAACACATAAAAATGTATTGCTCAAACATTGTGCTATATTGCGTGAGAGACATTCATATAAAAATAAACAAGGTTAATATTTGTAGACCTTGGAACGGAAACTTTAAATGTCCACCTATATGCTAATTGGATTTATGTTATTTTTTGGTTGTCTTTATATAAGTCAGTGTAATGACTATTGTTATATGTTTCTTTAAAAATTATGTCTTTCAAATTGACTGGCAAAAAACATCAATAGTTTAAAGTTTTGAAAAACATCAATAGTTTCAAAAACTTTTGAAAAACATCAATAGTTTAAAGGCTCTTCTGAAAAAAATATCGTTTGTGACATTTGAAGTTTTCTTTCCAAGGTCTTCATTTTTATATTGACTATTTATTCAAAACAATAATTACAACTCCAAACAAGGTCAAAACAACATAATTTTTATTATTTTAAAGGGATTGTGTCTGAATAGTTTGACTAATTAAGAAAAGAAATAAACATAATCAATTTTGTATAGCTGGTGTCTTTAATTCGCATTCTCTCCCATACAAATATAAAACTAAATAAACGGCTGATAATGGTAATGTAGCAAATTTATTAAAAAAAAAAATGTTTTAATAAAAAAATTATTTTTTCTGAAAAATTTTTATTGAACCGCTCTCAACCCCCACCGCTACCCTTCCTCCTCCCCCATCGTAAGCATTACTCGCAGATTAAAACAAGTGACAATTTATCGCGGGTTAGAAAATAGTTTGACAAAGGTTGACAGGGACCATAGCTCCACGTGGTGTAGATGTTAGGGGTCAAAATCCTACGTAACAATGACTCACGTGGCATAGATGTTATAACAAAATGTAGTTAGGGCCCTCTTGTAAAACCACCTGACAAAAAACCCAACAAAAAAAAACGTAAAAACGCGTAAAAAATATATAAGAGTATGTAAGGTAAAATATATAAGAAAATATATAAGATATAAAATATTATAAATACATACGAAAATAAAATAATATGTTAAACCATATTTTTTTATAAACCATATTTTTTTATAATTTTTTTTATATTATAATTTTTTTATAACATAAAATAATATGTTAAACCATATTTTTTTTATAATCTAAAACAAAAAAAATTAAATTAGATAAAAAGTCGTGCATAACAACATGCGTATTAATTTACAAATATTCAATAGACAACTGTGATTTTTAACTTTTTATCGAAATTCAAATTACTTCAAGCTGGATAACCTTCTTTAGACCATAAAAACATTGTGGGCAAAATATAAAAGCTTCAGGTATTTCCGATTCTATCTTATTTGGACGTATATTTATCAAATATTAACATTAAAGAGTAAAAACTTTAAGAGGTCACACAATAAATATTTGAAACGTTAACGCACAAAAACTTTTATGAATGTATTGTTTATAAGGATAAGTTGTATAAATAATTTTAACTTAACTTTTTAAGGTTGTTTTTAGGGTGTTGGAAAAATAATTATCATAACAATAAGCGATTTTTAATAATCATTAGCCATTAACTGAAAAACGGATTTAAACATGGACAACAATGTTATGCTGTTTCAGCACTTTTTATCAGTATTTATTCTAATATACAGAAGCAAAAGAAGAAAACTATTTTTAAGGGTAGTGATTAGATATCGGGGTAGGTTATAACAATCCTTCCCCCGCCCCCCTCACACACCCAAAAAAACAAGATTTTATTATGCCTTTCTGATTTTGTAGACATTTTATTCAGCAAGTGAACTACTACTAAATCGATTATACTTTTACTGCTGAACCAAATTAATATTAATAATAAACAAACATATTACCAAATAGATTGATTTAAATAAATGATAATAAATTACAACTTATATTCTTTCTTTGTTCTAAAATATTTTCGTTTCTTTTGACTTTGGCATTTAGTTAGAATAAGAGCATTTCTTTTCTTGAGGTTAATAAATTTTCCGCTAGTGTCAGAAGTCATTTTCACTGCTCTTTCAACCGTTTGTGAGTGACACGGTAAGTTGGGAGCCTTTCCATGATTCGGAATTATATTCAAAAGCTCCTCATTTGATATATCTTCCAGATAAGGGGGCGCAAAACAAATCATACAAATTTATTAATTTTGACCAGTTTTTACATTTACAATTAATAACTGGAATTGCATAAACCCTAATACCATTTTTTAATCCATTTTTAGGATCCTTAATTAGGGTTTTTCTTGTTTCCAAAATCTTAACAACAGTTATTGTTCTATAAACCTGTTCTTCAGAATAAAGTAGAGCAGCAATAAAATTCTCAGGTTGGAAACAAAAAGAGTTTCTATAAATTATGGGCAATGCAGTATTTTGAACTTCAATATTCAACCTTAAAATCCGCTGAATAAATTGGAAAATGAGTTTAGGACCTTCTGTGAAACTCTTAGACTTTTTGATATTAAACCACATAGGAGTATATACTGTTTGAATATATTCAACAAAGATTTTGAGCTCTCCATTGGGATTGATTGTTCTTATGTATAATTTAATAGTAAATTATATATTAGTATATATATATTTACATAAATTTCAAAGAAACAAAATAAAAGGAAAAATATCAAAAACAAATGATTTTCAAAACAACACACCTATTTTTTTTCTCAGATACTTATTGTCTGAAAACCCTCAAGAAAATCCAATACTGTATTCCAGTACCATTCTCTGGTCAGCAGAGAGGTCTTTAATGACACAGGGAGGAGGATATTCAACGTATGTCTCAACTTGTATGAAGTCAACAGTTAAATTTAAATCAATTGGATTTGTCAAAGATTTTCCAACTGGTCCTTTAAAATATTATTATTATTATTATTATTATTATTATTATTTGATCAAGTATATTTATATTAATAGTTATAATTTTTTACTTAAAAATAATAATTTATAATTATGCTTATCAGAATAAAGTAAAGCAGCAATAAAACTCTTAATTAAAAAATAGAATTTCTATAAATTTTAATAATGTTGCTATTAATACTATTATCACCAAGAATGTAAAATAATATTATTATTTAGATTACCAGAATAATTATTTGAGCTATTAGAAGAATTATCAAGTTTAGAAACTAAATGACACAATGATAACTCGTTAACATGTAGAAGACAGCCAATTATATGATTTCTTCTTTTTAATATTCTTTCAAGACAAGCAACTAAACCATTATCTTTACCTAAAATGATATAGTAATATGAAAATATATCTCTCAAATAAAGATTTTTATATTATCTTTTTTATTTTTCAGACAGGTATTTTTGAAGAAAAAATATACCTGTATTAACACTTGTATTGTCCAAAATTATTCCCTGGATACTTTTATCACTCTTAAACTCCTTGAAAACATCACAGGTAAATTCAGCAAGATCTTTTTCTTTATCTTTTTCTTTAGGTACAACTATGTGCCTAAGATATGACCTTGCAACTCGCCTTAGTCAATTTAAAACATTTTTATAAGTAAAAAAAAAACATAAAAAAATAAAAAATACCAAAACAAAAGAGATAATATTGGCCTTTACCTGATTCAAATGTGAATGTCAAGTGGTCTACAGTCCTCGTAGATTTACAAAGTTTTATTATATTTGGTATCCAAACAAATTGCCTTTATATTTGAAACTTTAGATTGCTCAAAATTAGCATTAAAACATACTCGTTCTTTCTCTCTCTTCAATTAACTTGGGTTATTTAGATGTAGATAACCAATATCTTGAAGTAGAGCATTAGCTACGGCGGCAGCTGCTTCATCTGATATTCCATATCTAATTACCTTTAAAGCAAGTTTGCGATAGTGGGTAGTGTTAAAGTACTTTGATCTAGTCTGATTTAATGATGAAATTGAAGTTTCAATATGTAATTATAGAACAAATCTTCCAGAAATTAAAAATCATAACAATGAAAATTTTACATTTAATTGTATTAACATTTAAGATGCTCTAATTAACTTTAGAGCATTATATTTAAAAGAGTTAAGAAATTTAAGAATAAATATAGTTTTTACCATGCAATCAAAGTTTACAGGTCACAGTTTATTACCTGATCTGAATCCATGATTGTGTCAAACCCTTTAATATAAATTTCTTATCAGTTATCAATACCTCCTACTTGAAACTTTCCTTTAGTATCAATTTTCTCCATTTAGTCTTTTATATAGGAGCGTTCTACCAAAGGAACCTAATTAACTATTTGTGGTTTTATATATTATTTTTAATTAACTTGTGTAAAACATGTTATTATCTAAAAATTTAAAAAATATCAATGAGCCATAAAAATGTCTATTAAATAAAAGTTAAAAAAGTATATAAAATTAAAAAATGTATATAAAATTATTGCAAAAAGATAAAATTTTTGTTTGACAGAAACATAATAGAAAAGTAAAATTCTACTCTTATTTGATGCGGTAGTGGTGTAGTGTCAGAGTACTCACTTCATAAGTAAGATACATCTCTCGTAAAGTAAAATACACCTCTATGGAAGCTAACTAAGCCTTTCTTTTCGGACAAATCTACAAATACTAACGATCGTATCACTCTGACTGAAAATGGCAACATTATCTCAGACAGTTCTTTGTTGACTAATATTTTTAATAACTATTTCATAAATGTTGCATTGCCATCAAGTATGGCCGACCATACTAAAATGGTCTTTTTTTTCTTGCACTTCAGACCCAGTTGAGTCAGCTATTAAAAAGTATGTTGACCATCCTAGTATAAGAAACATTAAAAATAAATTCAAAATGAATGCACATAATTTTAAGTTCTATTGTATTACATCTAATTATATTACAAAAACTGTAGGGTATATGAATGAAAAAAAAACAAAAAAAAAGCAAGCGGTGAAATACCAATTTTTATGTTAAAATCTTACTTAATACACTTAAGGGATAGTCTTACAGGTTGTATCCATAATAGCATTTTAGATGGAACATTTCCGTCAATTCTAAAAATGGCGGATGTTTTACCGTGTCTTAAGAAAAATGACCCAACAGACAAGGCTAACTATCGCCCTATAAGTGTTCTATCCAAAATTCTCTCTTCAAAGTTTTTGAAATGATCATTTATGAACAAATTTTTTTATTTATGGAGCCAAACTTTTTCAAACTTTTTTGTTTTCGTAGAGGTTATAGTACTCAGCATACACTTATTTTTTTACTTAATAAGTGTCATGAATGCATTAACAATGGAGGTATTGTTTGAACATTATTAATGGATCTATCTAAAGCATATGATTTCATTCTGCATGACCTACTTATTGCTAAATTAGAGGCATATGGTTTCTCTAAAGAAAGCCTTAAATTTCTTATATTGTAAATTAGTGGTCGTAAACAAATAGTAAGAATAGGATCTTTTGTTACTAATTGGATTGATATTTTATCGGGAGTGCCTCAAGGTTTCATTCTTGGACCCATTCTCTTATATATTTTAATGAATGATATCTTCTTATTTATTAAAGATACTGAACTGTGCAATTTTGCAGGTGATAATACGCTGTATGCATATGAATACAGCTTAGAAAAGGTTATTTTTTGATTGCAAAAGAAGCAACTAATACCATTGCCTTGTTTAAGTTGAACTCGATGGTTGCCAACCCTGATAAATTCCAATTACTTTTAGTTGGATTAAAAAACACAAAAAATATATACCTAAAAATAGGTAATATAAGAGTTTTTGCCTCTAATAGGGTGAAACTACTTGGTGTTACAATTGATAAGAATCTAAATTTTGGAGAACACATTAAATACTTATGCAGTAAAGCTAATGGTAAATGTTTTGCTCTTTCACGCGTAAGAAATTTTTTATCCAGTAATAAAGCTACCTTGATGTTTAACGCCTTCATAATGTCAAATTTTTCTGATTGTCCTCTAATTTGGATGTTTTGTTCTAAATACTATGACAATTTTATAAATAGAATTGATAAAAAAGCTCTTTGTATTGTTCATAAAAGGTTTGACTTATCTCTTGATGAATTGTTAAGTTTTGATAATAGTCCAAGGATCCACTTAAAAAATTTGCGCTTTCTTATGATAGAAGTTTTTAAATCAATTAGTTGTCTAAATCCAGAATTTATGAAGAATTTTTTCACAGTTATACAAAAAACCTTCCTTTTAAACTTCGTTGTAACAAAAAAAATGATTCTACCTTCAAATGGCTCTAAATATAAGAATACATGTTGTACTATATTTAGAGCCATCTCGTTATGGAACACTCTAGATAACAAGACCATGTTCTTTAAAAGTTCTGAGGTGTTCCAAAAACATATCAGAAAATGGTATGCAAAAAATTGTTATTGTAAAATCTGTCGTTTTTAATTACAATTTTTATTTATCCTGACATTATAATAAAATATTTACTCATTTTTCTTTAATGAAACGATTGTAATTTGAACATTTTAATATTATTTGTAATTTATATTTTAATTTTGTAAATTGTTTGCTTTTTGTTTTTAAATACTTTTTAAAAATTGGATTGTAAACTGACTATATATATATATGGACAATTTTTTTTCTTTTATTAACAACTTCCATGTGAGTGTGTATTGTCTATAATTATTAAATGCGTTGATTTTAATTATTTTTATTCCTGTTAAAACTATTGTAATAATCAACAAAAAATAATGTTTTTAAATTAAAAAAAAAATTAAATTAAATTAAAGAGGTTCCGAGTTCAATTCCCACAACGTCCCTGGTAGTATTTAACTTGTGTCTCTGCGCAGAATCCTTGTTCGTTAAAGTTCGTATTTTGGAGTTAAAGAGTCGAGAGAGGGTTATACAAGTAGCTTCCTCATTTGTAGTAACCTTCTTGGCAATGCGTAGATGAATTACAAAAAAACAAAAAAACAAAACTTTCCGCCCTCATACATAAAAAATATAAATTTTTAATTGAAAAATCAGACAAAAAAGAAATGCCAACTTTTCAATTTAGACATTGAAAGATCTTACGAAAAACTGTTTTTAAGAATATTTGTTGGATCGCATCACTATGTACTCCCTTGATTAAATTACCGTTGCTTCATATGATAAAAGGTAAAAAAGTGAAATTTAATATTTCGAAAACTCTTATATTTCAAAGTTTTAGGCAGCCATGGCGCCAGATCATCCAATATTAACACTTTGTATCTGCTTGAAAAGAATTTAGCAGCCTTGATTATAGACAGAAAGTTGCATCGTTGGATGTACCAGACTTAACTTTAATGTGTTTTTTGATAAAAGCATTTTTGACTTTTATTGCTGTATACTTGAAATGCGGCTTTTTAAAGTTATTGTTAAATGAATATTATATAGATCATTTTATGATTATATTTAATCAATGCCTAACAAGAAACCGAGAATAATGCGGCAGAGGCGTAATTAAGGTGAGGTGTAAGTAGAGAGACTTGTCACTTTGAAGACATGGGCATGTTTTTTAAGAAGAAGTAGCACCTTTGTTGTTTTTTTCAATCGTTTTCTTTAAATTAAATGTTTTTTTAATAATACTACATGGAAAATGTTTTGAGATTCTAGCATTAATGACAGATTTTTTTTTAAAAAAAAAAGGAACTGGGACACGGTACTATTTATATACAACATTTAGAATGTTGTATATAAACAGTCATATTCAATATTCGAAGACAACAACAAAGACAATAACAATCGAATTAACAGGGGTGATATTTATGTATCGCCTCAAAAATTATTTTTTACCAAATATGTTTTTTTTATGTTTATGGCTATAAAAACAGCCGTTTTAATTTCTTTCATGAGGAGACTTCTTTTGTTTCATAAATCTCATTGATATATTAATTTATATTCATATATTTCAATTTCTACCAAGTTGGTTGCATTAACTAACACTCTTCAAGTGTTTAGATTATTCAATATTAAAATTTTGTATCTGCTTGAAATGACTTTAGTAGCCTTGATTATAGTTGAATGTACCAGACTTTTTAGTTCTTTCTTTTGATAAAAGCATTTCTGACTTTTATAATTGTATTATTGAAATGCTGCTTATTAAAGTTATTGCTAAATGCATATTAAATAGATCATTTTATCATTTTATATTATCAATGCCTAATTAAAACATAGATTGAGGTGGCAGAAGCGTAACTAAGGCAATGTGTAAGTAGGGAGACCGGCCTTTTTGAAGACATGGGCATGTTTTTGATGAAAAAGTGCCACTTCTTCCTCAACAATATGCTCATGTCTTCAAAGAGGCTGGTCTTCCTACATAATCTTATATGTGTGCATATAAAGGGGCTAGTCTCCCTATATAACCTTGTATGTGTGCATATATAACTCCAAACTTTTCAATCAATGTATGTATGTACAATAAAATATACCAGTCATTTGATGTGTATAAAGAGAGTTGATGTATGTACAGAAAGTTTAAAAAAAAATCTCTGTATAAAAAGAAAATAAAAATCTAGAGTGATTTAGAGAGAGCAAAAATCTAGAGTGATCTAGAGTTACAGTTAATGTAACAGTTTTCTCTCTTCACAATTCAACAAAAACTGTATTTTGTTAACTCTGATATTCTTTCAATACAAAGAAGTTTAAAAAACTGAAATCTTGAATGGCTGTAAGGAAGTAATGGAACAACGCGTTTGTTTGAGCAAGAGTTTTAGATTTTTTTCTTTAATCAAAAAGGATAAAAGTTATGCTTAAGAAAATTAAAATAATTCTTGATATTGTAACATAGACCAATATTAGCATTGTCTTCTTTGAATGATTTTTTGATTGAACAATTTGATAAGACTTACTTTTATATGATTTGCTAACTTAAAAAAGGGGACATGTCATACATATATACTTACATATATACACATATACGTATTTATTCATAGATGTATTTATATGATTAATATTATATTTACATGAATACATTCATATAAACACACATACATATCTCATATATATTATATGTGAATTAATATAAAAAAGTATGCATGTATAAATGAGATATATATATATATATATATGTGATTGTGTGTATATATATATATATATATATATATATATATATATATATATATATATATATGTATATATATATATATATATATATATATATATATATATATATATATATATGTATAAATATATATATATATATATATATATATAAATATATATATATATATATATATAATATATATATATATATATATATATATATATATATATATATATATATATATATATATATATATATATATATATATATATATATATATATATATATATATATATATATATATATATATATTGTTCTTTAACACTTTTTAAATTTAATAGAGCTGCTATTTCTGCTTCAGTAGCTATAGCTACTAATATATATTAGGTCCAATTCAGGCAAAATAATTTGCACCATTGTTTTCTTTAAATGTTTTAATGTGCTTAAGGATCTTTTTGCAGTTGCTACGTTAAAGGGTAATGTCAAATATATATATAAGCGCTGCTATTATATTATCAAATGAGCAACTTATATCATAACATGTTATTGTGGACATAGGTAAAATGCAATAATCCGGAAGTTTTCGATGTGTACAGAAATTAGTGTTGAAAATATCTCTTAACCCTTAATTTATCGCTGTCCTACCAAAACAGTTAGTCCATGAGGGTAGATTCAATCTTCTTAGCCTTTTGCCGTATTAAAGATGACTTAAGCCATTTTGTTGCTTTGCGTTAAATAGATTCAACCAAAGTTTTATTAGTTTTAAAATAAAAAGCTCAAATTAAGACACTGTATTATTATGGTATGATCTAATAAACACTTTATACAACTTGAGAGCCATAGTTTCATCAATGAAAGTAAATGTCTTTTTTTATACCAAGAATTTTCAAAGACTTTGAGACAACTGTTTGAACTATGTGCTCCACTTGGCGTTACATGAAACAATGACTCCTAAATTACGCACTTTAGTAGAGCTTTTTGGGGATTAATTTATTATAACTTTTTATTTTGTTTTCCATTCATTCCGAAATATCTTAATCTAAGTCTGTTTTGAGGTAGAGAACCAACGCTTTGGCGAAATCAAGATTACATTAATAAATTGGTGAAATGCTACAGAAGATGAAATAATATCAAAAGTCTCTATTAGATTAGTCACACAGAATTTATTAAGAAAAAAGCCCTGTTGATTTGCAGAGAGCATTTTATTATCGTTAATGTGCTTAAAGGTTTTGTTATTAACAAGTACTTTAATTATTTGCGGGCAACAGAGTTTATTGAAATAGGTCAAGAGTTTTCAGCAAGTAACTTATCTTCCGTTTTAATAGACCGTACTTAAATTTGCTAATTTCTAGAGCGTGAGTATTCCAGAATTAAAGAATTTATGAAAGATTTTTGTAAATTGGAAAAATGTTTATAGGGGTTTAGATTGGTAAATTATTAATGTCTGAAATAGAAAAACCCAAGTTGTCATTATAAGTTCATTCAGGTTAGGATCACATTTTTGACGATGGAAATTTTTCAAAAGGATGATAATATTTTTTCTTTTTTATGAGTTCGTTTTGTTTTAAATATTTCAGCTTTTACGTAACGATGAAGAATATAGCAGTTTGTTTTAAGTTTATTATTCCATTTAGTTGAGAAGTTGATATACCAAGCGGATTATTTTGTTCGAATTAAGATTTTAATATACGGAGTAACCCAAGGATTATACTTTGTCTTTGTGACTGATGGAATAAAGCTAAATATTGAATAGTAATCACCTGCTGTAACTAAACAACTGAGATTTATTTTCGCAAAACAGTTTTGTAACTAAAATTGCTCAAGTGATTCTAAAGTGGCCCTTAGTATTATTACCTAATATATGGAATTAAATAATAATTTTAAAATAGAATCACTGCGGTTGGTAAATAACAAGTCCAACATATGGGTGGAGCAATGGACACCAGCAATTTCTGGGAATTTATTACTTCAAGCTGGAGTAGTTACCTTATAATAAAATAGGACTTTGGGCGAAAAAAGTAACTTTTAAAGTTGAGTAGAAGCTATCTTATTTTAAAAATAAGCATTAAAATTCCAACTTTAAAAGATTTCTTATAAGTTGCCATTTTTATTGGATATATTGGAGTTTTAACTCTGCTGGATAAACTGATAAAACTAGAAAGGACTGTTTTGAAAAGCATGCTAAAGAAAATACAAAATATATTTTTTATGCATCATTGATTCAATGATTATGAAAAATACATTTTCCAGTTATTCAGTCGTGTTTTTCAAAAATAGCCATACATTTTTTCATGTTTTTTAGAGTTGACGCACTGTTTATTATGACATTCGGTCTTTAAAAAATGTAAACAAACCAAAAAGCAGAGTATCAAATTGTAAATTAAACCTTGCGCAAGCGTTTTACTGTTATTTTTAAGGAGTTATAAAATCTATAATATATATAACTATATTATCAAACTTAATTTATTACAATAATACAAAAAATGCCTCTTGTAAGATGAACTATACGGTGTAATTTATATGGTGGTAGCCCTTCTGATCTTCCTATTACAGATCTAGCGACTTATGGCAATGTAGCAATGTTATTTCTTGGAATGAAAATAAGATAAAACCTTTGACATTGTTGGAAAATTTTTTTTTTTGATCTGCTAGCATTTAACTGCAAGCTTGAAGTTCTTCCTTGTGATGACAGGAATATCAAATGCTAAGGTTGTTCAAATATGCATCTTTACTGTAGATGTGTTGGTAGTAAAAAAGTAAGTTGTACAAATTTAAAGTAATTTATTTTAAATTAAACTTTAAATAACTTTTTTAACTTTTATTTAATAGACATTTTTATGGCTCATTGATATTTTTTAAATTTTTAGATAATAACATGTTTTACACAAGTTAATTAAAAATAATATATAAAACCACAAGTAGTTAATTAGGTTCCTTTGGTAGAACGCTCCTATATAAAAGACTAAATGGAGAAAATTGATACTAAAGGAAAGTTTCAAGTAGGAGGTATTGATAACTGATAAGAAATTTATATTAAAGGGTTTGACACAATCATGGATTCAGATCAGGTAATAAACTGTGACCTGTAAACTTTGATTGCATGGTAAAAACTATATTTATTCTTAAATTTCTTAACTCTTTTAAATATAATGCTCTAAAGTTAATTAGAGCATCTTAAATGTTAATACAATTAAATGTAAAATTTTCATTGTTATGATTTTTAATTTCTGGAAGATTTGTTCTATAATTACATATTGAAACTTCAATTTCATCATTAAATCAGACTAGATCAAAGTACTTTAACACTACCCACTATCGCAAACTTGCTTTAAAGGTAATTAGATATGGAATATCAGATGAAGCAGCTGCCGCCGTAGCTAATGCTCTACTTCAAGATATTGGTTATCTACATCTAAATAACCCAAGTTAATTGAAGAGAGAGAAAGAACGAGTATGTTTTAATGCTAATTTTGAGCAATCTAAAGTTTCAAATATAAAGGCAATTTGTTTGGATACCAAATATAATAAAACTTTGTAAATCTACGAGGACTGTAGACCACTTGACATTCACATTTGAATCAGGTAAAGGCCAATATTATCTCTTTTGTTTTGGTATTTTTTATTTTTTTATGTTTTTTTTTTACTTATAAAAATGTTTTAAATTGACTAAGGCGAGTTGCAAGGTCATATCTTAGGCACATAGTTGTACCTAAAGAAAAAGATAAAGAAAAAGATCTTGCTGAATTTACCTGTGATGTTTTCAAGGAGTTTAAGAGTGATAAAAGTATCCAGGGAATAATTTTGGACAATACAAGTGTTAATACAGGTATATTTTTTCTTCAAAAATACCTGTCTGAAAAATAAAAAAGATAATATAAAAATCTTTATTTGAGAGATATATTTTCATATTACTATATCATTTTAGGTAAAGATAATGGTTTAGTTGCTTGTCTTGAAAGAATATTAAAAAGAAGAAATCATATAATTGGCTGTCTTCTACATGTTAACGAGTTATCATTGTGTCATTTAGTTTCTAAACTTGATAATTCTTCTAATAGCTCAAATAATTATTCTGGTAATCTAAATAATAATATTATTTTACATTCTTGGTGATAATAGTATTAATAGCAACATTATTAAAATTTATAGAAATTCTATTTTTTAATTAAGAGTTTTATTGCTGCTTTACTTTATTCTGATAAGCATAATTATAAATTATTATTTTTAAGTAAAAAATTATAACTATTAATATAAATATACTTGATCAAATAATAATAATAATAATAATAATAATAATAATATTTTAAAGGACCAGTTGGAAAATCTTTGACAAATCCAATTGATTTAAATTTAACTGTTGACTTCATACAAGTTGAGACATACGTTGAATATCCTCCTCCCTGTGTCATTAAAGACCTCTCTGCTGACCAGAGAATGGTACTGGAATACAGTATTGGATTTTCTTGAGGGTTTTCAGACAATAAGTATCTGAGAAAAAAAATAGGTGTGTTGTTTTGAAAATCATTTGTTTTTGATATTTTTCCTTTTATTTTGTTTCTTTGAAATTTATGTAAATATATATATACTAATATATAATTTACTATTAAATTATACATAAGAACAATCAATCCCAATGGAGAGCTCAAAATCTTTGTTGAATATATTCAAACAGTATATACTCCTATGTGGTTTAATATCAAAAAGTCTAAGAGTTTCACAGAAGGTCCTAAACTCATTTTCCAATTTATTCAGCGGATTTTAAGGTTGAATATTGAAGTTCAAAATACTGCATTGCCCATAATTTATAGAAACTCTTTTTGTTTCCAACCTGAGAATTTTATTGCTGCTCTACTTTATTCTGAAGAACAGGTTTATAGAACAATAACTGTTGTTAAGATTTTGGAAACAAGAAAAACCCTAATTAAGGATCCTAAAAATGGATTAAAAAATGGTATTAGGGTTTATGCAATTCCAGTTATTAATTGTAAATGTAAAAACTGGTCAAAATTAATAAATTTGTATGATTTGTTTTGCGCCCCCTTATCTGGAAGATATATCAAATGAGGAGCTTTTGAATATAATTCCGAATCATGGAAAGGCTCCCAACTTACCGTGTCACTCACAAACGGTTGAAAGAGCAGTGAAAATGACTTCTGACACTAGCGGAAAATTTATTAACCTCAAGAAAAGAAATGCTCTTATTCTAACTAAATGCCAAAGTCAAAAGAAACGAAAATATTTTAGAACAAAGAAAGAATATAAGTTGTAATTTATTATCATTTATTTAAATCAATCTATTTGGTAATATGTTTGTTTATTATTAATATTAATTTGGTTCAGCAGTAAAAGTATAATCGATTTAGTAGTAGTTCACTTGCTGAATAAAATGTCTACAAAATCAGAAAGGCATAATAAAATCTTGTTTTTTTGGGTGTGTGAGGGGGGCGGGGGAAGGATTGTTATAACCTACCCCGATATCTAATCACTACCCTTAAAAATAGTTTTCTTCTTTTGCTTCTGTATATTAGAATAAATACTGATAAAAAGTGCTGAAACAGCATAACATTGTTGTCCATGTTTAAATCCGTTTTTCAGTTAATGGCTAATGATTATTAAAAATCGCTTATTGTTATGATAATTATTTTTCCAACACCCTAAAAACAACCTTAAAAAGTTAAGTTAAAATTATTTATACAACTTATCCTTATAAACAATACATTCATAAAAGTTTTTGTGCGTTAACGTTTCAAATATTTATTGTGTGACCTCTTAAAGTTTTTACTCTTTAATGTTAATATTTGATAAATATACGTCCAAATAAGATAGAATCGGAAATACCTGAAGCTTTTATATTTTGCCCACAATGTTTTTATGGTCTAAAGAAGGTTATCCAGCTTGAAGTAATTTGAATTTCGATAAAAAGTTAAAAATCACAGTTGTCTATTGAATATTTGTAAATTAATACGCATGTTGTTATGCACGACTTTTTATCTAATTTAATTTTTTTTGTTTTAGATTATAAAAAAAATATGGTTTAACATATTATTTTATGTTATAAAAAAATTATAATATAAAAAAAATTATAAAAAAATATGGTTTATAAAAAAATATGGTTTAACATATTATTTTATTTTCGTATGTATTTATAATATTTTATATCTTATATATTTTCTTATATATTTTACCTTACATACTCTTATATATTTTTTACGCGTTTTTACGTTTTTTTTTGTTGGGTTTTTTGTCAGGTGGTTTTACAAGAGGGCCCTAACTACATTTTGTTATAACATCTATGCCACGTGAGTCATTGTTACGTAGGATTTTGACCCCTAACATCTACACCACGTGGAGCTATGGTCCCTGTCAACCTTTGTCAAACTATTTTCTAACCCGCGATAAATTGTCACTTGTTTTAATCTGCGAGTAATGCTTACGATGGGGGAGGAGGAAGGGTAGCGGTGGGGGTTGAGAGCGGTTCAATAAAAATTTTTCAGAAAAAATAATTTTTTTATTAAAACATTTTTTTTTTTAATAAATTTGCTACATTACCATTATCAGCCGTTTATTTAGTTTTATATTTGTATGGGAGAGAATGCGAATTAAAGACACCAGCTATACAAAATTGATTATGTTTATTTCTTTTCTTAATTAGTCAAACTATTCAGACACAATCCCTTTAAAATAATAAAAATTATGTTGTTTTGACCTTGTTTGGAGTTGTAATTATTGTTTTGAATAAATAGTCAATATAAAAATGAAGACCTTGGAAAGAAAACTTCAAATGTCACAAACGATATTTTTTTCAGAAGAGCCTTTAAACTATTGATGTTTTTCAAAAGTTTTTGAAACTATTGATGTTTTTCAAAACTTTAAACTATTGATGTTTTTTGCCAGTCAATTTGAAAGACATAATTTTTAAAGAAACATATAACAATAGTCATTACACTGACTTATATAAAGACAACCAAAAAATAACATAAATCCAATTAGCATATAGGTGGACATTTAAAGTTTCCGTTCCAAGGTCTACAAATATTAACCTTGTTTATTTTTATATGAATGTCTCTCACGCAATATAGCACAATGTTTGAGCAATACATTTTTATGTGTTAAAAATAATATTTTGCGTGCTAAAAATAATATTAACTTAAAAACGTAACTATCTTTCTATACAGTTATCGATATTAAATAAAAAGTATAAATTCTCCATTTCTTTAATATAACTTATTTATGATTCGGCTAACTGCAAGCAGATTGTGTGTGTTTTAAAAGTCAGAAACATGAAATTTTTAGCTAAAATGAAACTATGCATAATAGTATTCATGATGATTACCTGCGTCTTTGCAAAAGAAAAACGAGCTATACCAGGTAAGCTTGTCATACAACTACTTTAAAGGATTTTAAAAATTTAATTACGCATTTAATTTAAAAGTATTTTTTATCGATATTTTAATAGTAAATAGTAATCTTTTAAAATAATTATCTGAACGCGATATACCCAGCCATTTACTTTTAAAATTGAAAAGTTTTCAAAATGTCCAGATTTATAAAAATTTGTTTGTAATTAGATAGCTTTATAAAAACTAAATAATAAATGGCATTTAAAAAATCCATCATTCAACCCATACTTGCAATTTTAAAGAAAACAAGTTAGTATTGTAAGCAATTAATTAACAATAAACTTTTATTTAAATCAAGATGTTATTTAATAAATATTAGCTTTACTTTTAAAGTAATCCTAATGTGATACCGACTCACAAATCTCGCTTAGATCAAAGACGTATTTAACGACGCTATCAGTTGACCTTTCCCCCTAAATGCAATGCATTATGGTATTTGTATGTACGCAATTGTATGTATGGAATTATGGTATTTTTATGTAAACAACAAAAATAAGTCCAGTAAAATATCAAATATTGAAAGAACTGAGATTGTCCCAATAGACTTTAGTGTAAACATCAAAAATAAGTCAAAAAAGACGACCGTTTCCAATATCCAGTTTATAAAATGCATATTATGTAAATCAACGTAAATATTGCAATTTATTAATTTCTTTAAAAATAATTCTAATATTACATAATTTAGTTTTCTAATCACAAAAAGATAATTTTGTTATCTAAATATAAAAAAAAACTTGTGAGGCAAAAGCAGTTTGATTTCCGTCAAAAATAAAAAGTATCTTTTGAATCTTTAAAAGATTAGTAAAATATAATTGAAGAAAGTAATTGAATATAATAATTGAAAGAATATAATTGATTACAAACAATCTCAATAATTTATAGTATAAACGATCAATTATATTCAGCATTTCCATATTGCTTTTTAAGAAAAACATTAATTTTGTACGTCGAAGGTTTTTTTAAAATGTAAGTTTGACACATGAATTAAAATATTTTCAAACACGTGATATATTCTTAATTACAAAATATCCATTTATATTTCCAAAAAGTTTGTCATAAAATGTCTAATGGAATTAGCAAACCATAAATGTCGGTTTAATTCTATAACTTATTTCAAAAAAAGAGACAAATTATAAAGTACAGAGAGTTTCACTAATTATAGCCGTCTCTTATAAGAGACGGCTATAATTAGTGAAACTAGTATAGTAGAAAACTAGTAGAAACAAGTATACTTGTAAAAATGATTTAAACGTTTAACTTTTCAAACGTTTTTTATTTGGCAAATCCGTCTCCAGACTTTTGAATACTGCGTACATTCAAAAATCTAGAGACAGGTTTATCTAATTAAATAAATTTTTTACAACTAAAAGTAAAAACAGTTTTTACTTTTATTTGTAAAGAACTTTGTTTTCAATAAAACGACGTTTTTTTGTTTTTACTAACTTCTATTATTAGTATTATTATTATTATGAGGAATTCAATTTTTATTTTTGTTAATATTAAAAGTTTTTAGATTTAATAAAAATAAATTCTTTAATATTTTATTAATTTTGTAATGAAGTGTTATTTCCTATTGCAGTTGCTTTAAAAAAGAGGATTATAATGCAACTGCATTAAAAAAACTGCGAACTTAAAACTAAAGTAAGTTAAACTTTTATAATTTGAAACTTAACACATTTAATTGACGTGTTAATGGCTAACAAGCTTAGCTTTGTGTAACAGTTATTCTTTTTTTTAAATTCGTTTAATAGTTCATTTTTTATGCCAGACTTGAGCTATTAGCGTAATACATTTCTTTTTGCTATTAACATCATGCTATTAACAATTTTTTTGGAAATTTATGTATACAAGATATTCTATAACTAACTTCAAGTGGTCACAGACAAAAAAAAGACGTCTTTTAAACGTCTTATACACGTTTTGGACGTCTTTTGAACCCCTTTTGAACGTTTTGGACGTCTTTTGAACGTTAAAAAGACGTCTTTTTTTGGTCCGGTGGCCACTGGGTTCAAGTCTTTTGTTTAACTTTGTGGCTTTTAATGCTTTAATAAAACCTTAAGTTTCAAGTAAACTTCTACATAAGAGCTTATTATTTTAACTTTGCTTCTGAGTTCAGTAATAATTATTCTCAAATTTTATGTGAGCTGCTATTTGAACAAGCTACCTTTTAATATTGCCCTAATTTGTTAGAAAAAACAGCAGTTTTTTTAATACATTGAAAAAATTTATTTGAAGCGATTCTTTAGGTATAAAAAAGTTCAAGTATGAAAAGAATTTAAAACATAAATTAACTTCATTACTAACTCCATTTCATGTAAAAGTTGTATAATTCAAATCATCAAATTAATTTTTTTTTCTAAAAATTCATCTTTAAAACATCTCGATTAGAAACTCTATAGAACTGCCATCAATAAAGTTATCAAGCTTTTACTTTCTACTGTATGTAACTGTGTTAAGAGTTCCTTTTCGTAGACTTGTTACTTTTTGTTGTCTTGTGTCTCATATCTCTATTAACTACGTGATTAAAGTTAACCTTCAATGTACCATTTTTAACTAGCATTCACCATAGAATACCGAAAACATGTTTAACGGTAAATACATTTAACCAAAAATTATATGTATTTATACGAACTTGCATAAATATTACACATACTCATTTTTATCTGTGTCAATTCCCAACACTAACGTAGGAAAATAGATATATATTTTTTTTAAATTTGGGGTTGCGACTACAAATATTATGGGCTATTTTTGTTTTTAGGCTCTAGTAATAGTAATTTTTTACAAAACATTCTTGTTTGAAAAAACCATGAATTTAATCAAGTTTGGAGTTTTCTCAATTTCTGAAAGTGACAAACTAAAACACCTTAATATTTTTTGTCGCTCACCCTCCCCCCCCCCCCCCATCCTTAAGGATAGCTTTTTAAACAAGTATAACCAATTTATAGCATTTCCGCTTATTTTATAAAGTTTTGGACTAGCTGCAGCAGTTTTTCGTATAAACCTTTCATGTTATGAGGATCGGGTAGTAAGTGTATAAGACTATATAATATAGGAATATAAAACAAAGTCTTAACTCTTTCAAAATAAATATTGAATCAATTTTAAAGTAAAAGTTTGTCATTATATTATTTGACGCAGCTCCATCTAATATAAATTTTAAAACGAGTAATTTTAACGACATACAAATGTAATTAAAAAAATAAATAAAAATAAGACAAGGGTATAGTTACTGCGCAACCTTTATCGTTGGGCAGTAGTCAACACAAAACAATATTAGCTTTTTCAAAACAACCTAACTTATTTACTAATCAATCAGACATATCATCATCATCACCACCATCATCATCATCATCATCATCATCATCATCATCATCATCATCATCATCATCATTATCATCATCATCATCATCATCATCGTCATCATCATCATCATCACCATCATGATTATCATCATTGGTTTTGCACGCTTTAGACGTTTTTCATTTGTTTCTTCAATATTCAAAATTTTAATTATGTTCTTAACTGAGGTTTTTTCTACTGCTATGCTCTATGCACAAGTTTTCCTGCTTTTACATCTTACAGATAATTCATCGGTTTGAAGCCTATGAGTTATCTACTTGGTGCTGGAAGTTTTCAGCAGTTTAAGATTGTTACACTTTTTTTACTCTAACTGGTATTATTATTTAGTCAAGGATTATAGATTTCGTTACCATATTCTTTCTATATTTATAACTTCTTATTTTTAATTTAAATTGTTATTTATTTGCCTTTTTTATTTTTATATATATATAAATCTAATGTAACATTACGATTATCTCAATATATTAGCAAAATTTTAACACTTTTTAGGATGGACAAAAGCTTATACAGTAGCTATCAAATCGTTTACCAATGGAAAGTTTGTATGTGCTGAAAACATTGGAAATCAATCATTAATTGCCAATAAAAACTCTATTGGTTTATGGGAAACTTTTGAAATTCGTTTCACTAACGCACAAACATTTGCATTGAACTCTTTTGCAAATAAAAAGTTTGTCAGTGCAGGTAGAAATAACTTGCTTATTGCCAATAAAGACCAGGCTACAGTGTGGGAGACTTTCACCTTAGTTCCAAATTATGGAACCTTTGGATTTAAATCAAATGCTAATGCAAAACTTGTGAGCGCTGAAGAAGCAGGAAACAAACCGCTTGTTGTTAAACGCAACGTTCCTGACGTCTGGGAAATGTTCAGCTTGGTCTACGTCTGGCCATCAGTACATAAAGTGGCAATAAAAGCATTAGTTAATGGTTTATTTGTTTGCGCTGAAAATGCCGGAAAGCAATCGTTAATTGCTAACAAAGTTCATATGCTCCTATGGGAAACATTTGAAATTCGCTTCACTGACCCCCAAACATTTAGTCTTAAGTCTCTTGCAAACAACAAATTCGTTTGCGCAGACAATTATGGATAATCTCCTCTTATTGCTAATAAAGAACATATTGATTCATGGGAGACCTTTACGCTAGTTCAAAATAAGGAAGGTGTTGCTTTCAAATCACACGCTAATGGAAAATTTGTGACAGCAGAAAACGCAGGAAATAGTAACCTAATTGCCAAACACGATAATCCTGATACTTGGGAAAGATTCGTTTTTATTTACTTGTGATAGGCTTAAATTTTTAAATTGATTGTAAGCTAAATTAAAAATAAGTTTTTTTATCAAAAAGATTTAAATTACTTTTTATTTTTTTTAGTTTAAATTTGATAGTTTTATCTATTGTATGGTCATAAGTTTTTATTTTATTCACGGTTTATTAAAAACATTTTTTTTAGTTTTACTTTTTTTTCTTCTGTATATTAACGTTTAAAATAACATAAGTATAAAAAATTATTGTTATTGTTATTGCTGTTATTGTGACTGTTTTTGTTACTTAGTCCAAACTTTTGTTGCGATAATGCAAATTTGTTTTCTTTTTTGTATCATACGTTTCATTTATCTTATGCGTACAATCTCATACATACGTATACGTACATCCTTATACATGTGTCTCATTTTGTTTTATCAGGGACAATCAAATTCAAAACCTCTGCTCTACTTTAGCGCTTTTTTTACAGGCAGGTCTTTAAACGAATTGATAACTAATGTCATTAAGAGCATCTTTTGCAAATCTATTTTTTTAGAAGCACGCGACTGTTTTTGAGCATGGTTTTCGAGAATTCTTCTGTAAACTTTGGTTCATTCGAGAGCTTTTAATTGGATATATATATGACACTTTAAATTCCGCACTATGAACTAAATTCTTAAGCAACAGGAATGTAGTATCACGAATATAAATCAAGATTAAAAGTTCAATTCTCAAAGTAAAGTTAATTTTTTAGTTTCTAGTGCAGTCAATATCAGTGTTTCTTTGAAAATAAAAATTTAATGGGTCTGGAAGAAAGTTTTGATGATGGCCGTAATGGCATAACGTATGATGACATAATATAAATTGGCAAATGATTTTTCCAAATTATATTATGACAGCATAGAATCTTTATGTACCCAGCAGGCACAATGACGTTGAAATAAAGTTGAAACAACGTCGTAAACTGACCATATGCTACGTTGAAACAACGTTGAAATTTGGTTGAATTGGAAATAAAATCCGACGTTGAAAACTACGACGTTTGAACAACGTCGATGATTACGTTGCTTCAACGTTGTTTTAACGTCATATCGACTACATATCAACTAAATTTCGACTTTGAATAGGTGATATTCGGTTGATACGTAGTTGATACGACGTTAGAACAACGTCGAAACAACGTAAATTCAACGTTGAATTTTGCTTTTTATTTTGGTTAAAATCCAATTAACTAAAAAATTATCTCAACTTTAATTGCAATAAAATAACACAATAAAAAAGCAATAATTTGCGCAGAGGATATTATATTTCACGTAAATTAATCAGATACAACTAAATTGCTTCAAGGGACTTTATATAAAATGCAAATAAAATAAATTGTTTGAAAAAAATTTTTTTTTTAACAATAGTTTCAGAAAAATTAGGAAAAAGTATGAATATTGTTTTGACATGAGGTTATATAATGGAGGTGAATATTTGACCCGTCAGGGTTGCGGCTTTTTAAAGTTATTGCTTAATGCATATTTAATATATTATTTCATCATTTTATTTAATTAAAGCATAACTGGAAACCAAGATTGATGTTGCAGAGGCGTAACTAGGGTGAGGTGTAAGTAGGGAGACCTGTCTCTTTGAAGACATGGACATGTTTTTGAGGAAAAGGTGGCCTTTTTTCGTTTTCTTCAATCGTTTTCCTTGAACTAAATGTTTTTTAATAATACTAAATAAAAAATGTTTTAAAATTTTAGAGCACTAATAACAGGTTTTCTTCAAAAAGAAGGGGCTGGGACACGGTATTGTTTATATACAACATTTAGAATGTTGTATCTATACATTTATATTCAATATTCAAAGACCGTAAAAAAGGCAATAACAATCGAAATAACAGAGGTGATATTTATGTATCAACCATAACTCAAAAATTGTTTTATACCAAATACGTTTTTATTACGTTTATGTTTTTATTATTTTTTTATTACGTTTTTATTACGTTTACGTATATAAAAATAACCGTTTTTAATTTCTTTTATGAGGAAACTTCTTTTGTTTCATATATTTTATGGCTGTTGTAAAACCATGTCATTAGAAATATTTTTATTGACAAATTGACAATTTATTCTTATGCAGAAAAAATTATTAGATATTCAAATAAAATATGCACGTATTCGATTTCATTGCTGTCATGTTGGTTGCACTAACTTCTTCTCTTCCAGTGTTTAGATTATCCAATATTACCCTTTTGTATCTGCTTAAAATGAATTTAGCAGCTTTGATTATAGACAGAAAGTTGTATTGTTGGATGTACAAGACTCAAGTTTAAATGGTCTTTTAAATGTAGCATTTCTGACTTTTATAATTGTATTTGATGCTAGGTTACTGCTTACATAGGCTTTTGGAAAAAGTAAAAACAAAACTAGTTTAGTTAGTAAAGCAGTAACATTTTTAACTATTCTTGGAATAACATTATTAACTGTCGGAATAAAAATTGCAGTATCTCATAAATAAGTATGATACTGAAACCAATAAAGATGACGAGGATGAAGCCAAATTAAAAGCAAATTATTATATTGTTGGCAATAACAATTAGGTTGTTTGTGATACTCATTTATTATCACAGACACTCATTAAATATTAGTATGTAAACCATATTTTTTCATTACATTGAACTTTGTTTTTTATTTACACTTAACAGTTAACATATTTAAATGAGAGTTCATTTTAGTCACCAAATATTAGGTAATATAAGCTCTTTACATTTTGGACATAAAGTTTTATTGAGTTTGTTTACCTTTAAATTTTCTATTAGGCAGAAAAAAAAAAGTGTATGCATTTTTTTAGAGTTAATCATTGTTTTGGTATTTTGCGACATAAATTACACTGTGAATGAGGATTAAATTCATCTTTATTTTTTCAATATCTTTTTCTGAGTTGTGTGCTGTTACGATGCTTTTTTTAATGTACGCAATCATTAATCATTAAGTTTTTATACCTGGTGACAACAATAGCATTTATTACAAGGAGGTTTTGAAATCATACTTAAATGAAGTGTTGTCGATATCAGTCTTTTGATAATATTGTTTATGGTGTTATAACATAGCATAATTTATTCGGATAAACATTTTCTCATCAATCAGCATGATATAAAATACATTTTTGTTTTGTTGGTTTGTTCCAACAGCGTAATTTTTTTTCTGATCCTCAAATCTGCAATTCCCACTAAGAATTAATAACGAGAATTTAAATTCTTGTTATGGATAGTTTTTAGGTAAGTGTACTAAATAATAAACAAGTTTTAACTTTATCTGTTAATTAGTGTTTACACTCATTAACTAAATTAAAATAATAAATCAATAGTCAACTACATACAAACTTAAAGATAAGATTTAAAAATTAAATAAAAAACACTTTTTTACATAAAGATATAATTTATTTTATATAAAGACATATATCATATTGCATAGATTATTATCTAAAATGTTTAACTGAATTAATAAATACATGTGAGGTTTATGCAATTATCGAATAATTCAGGCGGATCTAATAGTCTACTAGATCAGTAGTATGGTAGATCAAATAATCTACTACAGTAGTAGACTATTAGATCCGCAGGGTAGGATATTCATTTCTTAAAACAAAAAACGTTTAAAAAAAAATTATCTCGCAATAAAAAGATTCAATTTTGCTGTGCTTACAGTAAGTTTTTTCAAAATAATGTAGAGTGTGTAATGAGCTTGGAGAAGCTTCAGAAGCTACTTCAAATAAAGAGTTTTTGTAAAAACCTATTAAAAAGAAGAAGAGTGGATTCAAGAAGCTAGCTATGGTGACTGCTTTTTCTTGCTTTCTCGTTATTTAATGGTACTAATAACTTGAATTTTAATTCGATACCTAACTGCAAACTAAGAACTTTATATGAACATAGAAAAAAAATGAACCTATTTTGAAAATAAATGAAATAATGAACCGAATAACTATAGAAATTTCTTATTTTCTTATGCAATGGCAAGTAAAATGTTCAAATCTCCAAAAAAAGATAAAAAACCGCCCTTAAGTACATCGAGTATGAGTCTTCCTTTGGTACGAAGGTAACTTGTCTCGGTTAGCTTTGCTATTGGTATTGTTCTGCGATAACGATGTTTTTTTCTTGACTAAAAAATAAACTATCTGGTCGAATAATTGTAAATTATTGTTAAATTTATCAAACAAGTTTCAAATCATTGACCTAAAGATAATTATTTTATTATAAAACATATTTACGATTTATGTCAAATTTTATATAATTTTTACCGTTGTTTGTTCGTCCTGTGCACCTGTGCAATCTCGCTAAGCTTGAGCCTTTTAGGTGGAGACTTGCTAAAAGTGGTGAATTTTTAATATAAATATAAAGAATATGTATTGGCTTTACTACATACATCGACTATCTTATAGCCTGATGCCTGATGCTACAAGAGAATGCTGCTACATCCATTATCTTTTAACTTGCTGTTACAAAGAAGTGTTACTACATTCACTATCTTATAGCCTGCTTCTACAAGTAAGTGCTGCTACATTGACTGAGGATTTGGCATAGGTCAGCAATCTTTTTTCTTTTATTATTACAATTAAAATTTCTAATGTTTATAAACTCTCCACTAACGAGAGCGTAACAGGCGAAAAATTAAATTTATTTTAGAGCGCTAAACTGTAGCTTTAACTAAAAGGACGTTTTACTCGTTTGTTTTTTTGTAATTTTTTTTTTACCGAAAAATACAAAATATGTATTTTTTACCAAAGTTTAACCATTGTTCTTCACTGTCATGTAGGACAAAGATTTTTTGATTTAATTTACACAGCCTATGTCACATTTGTTGAATAATTAAACTAAAAAATAAATTGCGGTATTTCGGCATTCCGGCATTACGACATTTTGGCCTGAAATTTTATAACTACTTATTAATTAATTCGATGAAAAATCCAAGTTAAAAATAAAATAAACTAAAAAACAGTTCTTTGTAATTTATGTATATTCAACATTACGAAATAATAATAAATATATTTTGTTATTACAATTTTCACGTAACTCAATACTAATTCTTATATACATTTATTTTATATTTTTCACCCAAAAACTAATTTTAATATGACGATGACAAATGATGTCAAATTCCAGTTTGTTACGCACACGTTCAGTCGGAATCTCAACAATGCATGTCGGATCAGCGCTCGCTGAGCACATAGCTCAGATCTAAAATCTCACTTCATAGCTCATCATTCCACACGAGCACGGGGCAGTCGCTTTTTTGGCTGAGTGATGGCTTGTGGCCTACGGTGACTAATGTGTGCATTCGACGAGTTGAAAACCATTCTGTAGGTCTTACGTCTGGCTCTGATGTGCTAGCCCTTAAGCGCAAGCAGTGAGTGTGTTTAGCTTTCTATTCACCCGCTTTGAAAGTGAACGAAAACATAACGAGACCATAATAGACGACAAAACGGTACGTACTAATGCACTACACCATCACATCTGTAGACATCAACAGTCTCCAAAATCAGTATATCAAATATTTGATCTTTATTATATACTTTTGTTCATAATCTTTTTTTACCTTATTCTTGCATATTTATTCAGATTTGTGTTATAATGTGTGAATGAGGCCGTATTTTGTGAGAATCATAAAAGTACGAAATTTTTACACAAAAGTACGTATTGGCGTATTTTTATAACAAGCGTATTCTTGGTTGGAATAATCTGAACAATTCTACTTGATAAGTTTAGATTTATCACGATCTTGTTAGGTTTTTTGCTGTTATCTAATTTTGTGACGTGACGTCGCTAAGTTAGTTTGTTGTGGTTTGCACTATACAGTCTTCACTAACGTTCCTTTGGTCGTTTTGTCAACAATATTGTTTTTTAATCTTACATTTTTTAGTGGTTATAAGCTGTTAGTAAAAAATCGCATTTATTGTCTCATCTTTTTATTTCCTCATTATTTTTTGCCTACTGATTTAATGTTTGTATATTTTTTAATCTCTGACTAATCGTTGTTTAATTACTCTGAGTCTGTTTTGTGTGATAGCTATTGTTTTTACTTATCAAGCAAGATTTATATGAAAACATACTCTTGGAGTTATCTCATTTTTTATTATATTTTTGTTTTACTATTTTCTTACTAACCACAAACATCTTAACTTAGTAATAATGTTTATGAGTGGTATTTACTTATTATATTTATAATACATATTTTAGCCATAAAATAAACGTTAAGTTACTAATAATTATTAATTACTATTTTCGATTCGCTTTGTGTTATTTCTACACATTATAATTGTTGTTTTTAATATACACGCATACGTGTATGTGTAAAAGTTTGTCTCTTCTAATGTATGAGTACATTATATTTATATGTGTTTACATATCTGTTTATGGTCACACCACGCGCATTTCTCACTGCCCTCACGAGATCTCTAAGAATGTTGGTGCTGTTTTTTAAAAACTGGTATATAAACTTGGTTTTTTGGCTTTTGTAGTCCTATTATATTGCAATATTGACTAGCATGACGTATAGTGCAGGCGGTGAGATCTGTTGCAAGGACATGCCTCTGACGAGAGGCGTTAGTGCAGATCTCGGGAAATCCGAA
Organism: Hydra vulgaris; assembly: GCF_022113875.1. Lineage (NCBI taxonomy): Eukaryota > Metazoa > Cnidaria > Hydrozoa > Anthoathecata > Hydridae > Hydra > Hydra vulgaris. Next base: position 31,991,138 of record NC_061166.1, on the reverse strand, counting down.
ACGTTATTGGTGATCGCAGTGCATTTCTGAGGAGGGGGATCACCATTTATCCACTACTTAATTCTAATTGGTTATTATGGCACAAACATATTTTAACCTCCTACACCCATGAGTTTTTGTGCTTTGTGAGCTTTTCATTATGAATTTGTTACACTAACAACATTTATATATTTTTATGTTACATAGGTGATTATTAGTTCTTACCCAGCAAACACAAGACGTCTTTAAGACCGTCTTACTTAGGTCTTTAAATGGTCTTGTTATAGAAAGACGTCTTCAAGACGTTTAATATCTAGTTTTTTAAATCCTTTTTTTTCTGTCAATCTAAATTTTCTTATATACGTCTTAAAGACATCTTTAAAAAGACAAGAAAATATTTGCTTGGTTTCGTATGACGTCTTTAGTGCGTCAATCTTTTACTTTCGGTATAATATTTTAAATAGCACTCTTTAAAACGTCTTAAAAACGTCTTCAGTAAGACTGCATTGGCGTGATAATATTTCGTGTCTCATAAACTTAATAAGCTTTTTTATAAAGTTTAAAAGTTTTCTTTGACTTACGTTGGATTTCTAAACTTCGACTTATATATCTTTTTTAACATTATTCAATGAAACTGAAAATCGAATGAAGCGTCGTCGCCTGAATAAAAGTATGTTAGATTTTATAATGACGCAACATGAAGTTATCGATATTAGCACTAATATGAATCGTGAACGTAATGCTTCTTATGAGCATGAAACACCTTGTGAAGCCCCTGCTAATATTCAAGAAGAAAGTGCATTAAAACATTCAAAAAATTTTGAATGTTTTAATGCACCAACACTATTGAAAACAGAAACATTATCACAAGGTTTGGCAAAGTGGTCGTCAAAAAGTAACATTTCTCAAAGTAATTTAAAGGAACTTTTGAATATTCTCAGAAGGCATGGTCATTCAGAGTTGCCAAAAGATGGAAGATCCCTTTTAAAATCCTCTAAAGTTTTTACAGGTGATAGGAAGTGTGGCGGAACTTATGCATATTTTACCATTGCTGATGGCTTAAATTATTTTTTGAATACCAATAAAGATTCTCAAAATACTGAATTATCTGTTGCTGTTAATGTTAATGGACTACCTCTTTTTAAATCTTCTAATCTTCAACTATGGCCAATACTTGGTTTAATAGAGAACTATATTTTTATAATTGCACTTTTCTGTGAAAATGGTAAACCAATCTGCTTAGATGATTTTCTCTATGATTTTATCAAAGAATTTTTATTTTTATCTAATGAAGGTTTATACTA
>NC_061166.1:31959855-31984855 GCF_022113875.1 Hydra vulgaris | reverse complement strand
AAGCTATCCTAATATTTTCAAATCCAGGAAATGATATCGATTTAAGAGTTAAAGATATATTGTCAGGAATAGTCCCAGAGAAACTTTCCCAGTATTTTTCCCAAAGAACTAGTTCCCCATTTAAGGCACTGATATTAGGGAAATCATCTATATAAAAATCACAGAATGTTTCAAACTGCTTCCTCCAACACAATTGGGTTTTGGGTCTTTTAAGAAAAGAAATAATATTAAATGGAATAATTGATAATCCTTTATATGCAGCTACAGTTTCTGATTTAAATCTTGTAGATATAGATGTAGATTCATGATCTATAAGATGGATAGTAACAGCTCTTTTGAAGTATTCTGAAACAGACTCTGATGGAATATTAGAACGATTTTTTTGAATAGAACAAGTTCTTGGTTTTAAAACAAAAATTTCAGCTTTACTTGAAAGCAAACATGCTGCTTCATAGCAGTTATTATGAAAACTATCTATATCCTTTCTGATGGAAATAAATGTATTTTTAAGAGCTGTAATAAGGTGCAAACCGTCTAAGATATCAATAGTTTTTGATTGCAGTAACCAAGTAACACGTAAAGTAAAATCAAAGACACGTGTTGTCACAACCAAAGTAAAGACAAATTGAAAAGTGCCAATGGAATTTAAAAAAGTAGAAGATTTGTTTTGTGTGTCTTTGTTAACAGAACTCTCAGGGGAAGCCATGATACATAAAGCATGGAAAATAGATAAATAATGCTCAAGAAAAGTGTTTAAACAATCTATACACTTAATCCATCTAGTTCTACAGATATTTTTTAATTTTTTTTTATGCGTTTGAGGTTCTCGCTCTAAAATGCTAGCTTCTAAAAACTTTTGTCTATTTTCTGAATATTTAAAAAAATAAGAAAGTTCATGAACTTTATTAAAAACCTCTGAAACTAAATGGACATAACACGATTCACAAACTGATAAGTTCAGTCGATGGCTATGACAATGTGTATAAAAAGCCTTTGAATTTATATTGAGAACCTGAGCAGAAAGACCATTTATATACCCAGAGACAAAACTGGCTCCATCATATCCCTGACCCCTACAGTTTTTTATATCTAGATTTAAGTTGCTTACACAATTTAAAAGAACATTAAACAAATCTTTTCCTTTAACTCCTTCACTACAATGAATAAATTGAATAAAGTCTTATCTGATATTGAAATCACTATCAACAAATCGTATAACTAATGACATTTGCTCTTTAGTAGATGAGTCACAGGCTTCATCTGCAATTATTGAAAAAAAAACATTTTTGCGAACTTCAGATAGTATAGATTCACTAATTTCTTCACCACAGCATTTAACAATTTCATTTTGTGAAGTCTTCGAAATATAGGAAGCCTTCTTTGAACAGTTATTAAGATGAGAGCCTAAAACCTCATTTCCATTGTGTACAGCAAAATTTAAAAGTTTATTAAAACAACCACATTCCACATTTCGAATATTCTCCAGCCTCTGGAAAATATTGTGAATCATCTCTGTGGCCTCTCAAAGGTGTATTGGTTTGACCGCAAAAAATTATAGCATCAACAATAGGACCAAGTATTTAGCAATTTTTTATTATTTTTTCTTTTACATTAGTATCAATGATGACATTTATTGGTTGATTTATGCCTGAGGAATGACTCAAAAAAATATTAAAAACAGGCATAGTAAATGCATGTAAACCATTTTTAGTTGACTCATGATTTGAAAATGATCTAATACCATCAGACCATTTATTGAAAGGCTCCAAATACAAATGTGTTAACTTACGTGATCTTAGTTTGAATTTATTGCCAAATAATACACAAGATTAACAAAATGCCCCATCAGTACTTTTAGAATATCTCAGCCAAGAAAACTCTTCCAACCAAAGATATCTAAACTGACGACCAGAATTTTTTGGGAAAATGTAATCTTCATTGGGAATAAACATACTTTTAGTTAATAAAAAAATTTCATGGTCAGATAAAAATTCAACTTTTTGTCTAAAGAAAGCAACATCATTTTGCTCAAAAGACTGAAGAGCATTTAGTACTTCTTTAGGTGGTAAAATATTGTTCGAAGGGCATTCAATATTATTATTATTATTATAAAAATTAGGTACTTTCCTGATGCTTGAAGATTTTGTAAAAAAAAATTTTGATAGAACACTGTCCTTAGATGTTTTTGAGTGAGAAGAAACATCTTTATTTAATGTTAATGATTGAAAAGATGTTGTGGATTGAGAAGAAGACACTGGTAATTGAGAAGAAAATTTGATTTTAGAATACAAGATGTATTTTGTAAGACTGCACTAGTAGGTTCTAAGTCTGGGTTTGTTTTATGAAAGAATGTAAGGATAGAGTAAGGCTTTTTATTTGGATTTTTAGCTTCTGTGCTGGGTACAATTGTAGCAACTTGATCAATAGTGGTCTGTTTTGTATCTAGAAATTTATTAGGTGACAAGACTGGCAGCAATTTTTTCGAAATTATTGTTTTTGATTTACTGGAAAGTTTATGCTTTTTAGGAATAAAAATTAGTGGGACATAGTGATTATGCTGAAATGTACCTGACTTAAAATTCCCATCATAACAAAACAAAATGTAAAATGGGGAACAAAATTTAATGGGAGTACATGGTGAGCTCTCTTGGTTAAAAAATATTTTATACTTTTCAACACCGAAATCTGGGTAACAGGAAACAATATTACAAGAAAGAACTGATGATAAACCTAACAAACATAAAAAACCAGCCCATTTTTCTGTGCTCTCACAGTTTGCAATTGCTTCAGCTTTAATAATATCATTATTTTCGAAGCCAGAATCTAATGCAGAATAAGATACTGACATACACAATAAACTTTTGAGATTAATAAAATGAGAACTATAATCAGAAAATATTTTTCGAAAATAAAGGATGCTTACAGTAATAATCAGCATGTATATAAACTTCAAGGGATGTTAAAACTCTTAATCAGTGTATTGTCAGCAACAAAAAATAATGATGCAGAGCTGTACATACAACTTCCAGATGCTTCAGACCTTAAGAAAAAATATATATATTTACTTCATGTTTTTAAGAGCTAAACTTCTTTTATCAATAAATTTAAAATTGAATAAAAAATCTTTGCTTTTTAAACAAATTCATAAATCAAATCAAAAGTCAAGAATTCAGACAAACCAACAAACGATTTTGACATGTAGGAATTTAATACATACATCATGAACATATTATATTCATACATGTCAAAATAATTTGACGGTGTTGACACTTATTAAATATTGATTAGTCAACGAGATTTTTTTTATAGATTAGATTAATACGGTATTAACAATAAACATTTTTACAAAAAAGTATTAAATTTTGTAATAAAATACAATAAGATAGTTATTTTTGAAAAAAAAAGTAAATTGACTTACCTTAGAGCAATACAATGCATTTTATTGTCTTTTAAGTAAGAAGGGATACAAACTTTGGCACATATATTTCTTCTTATTGTGCCATCAATAAAACGACTTAAAGGACCTTCGTTACTAACCATTTTGTTATTGTTGTAAAAAATGTATCCAATAAAGTTTCATAAAAAGTATTTAAATCGACAAGATTATCGGTTTTAAATCTTTTAAGTACATCATCAATCAAGTTGTAAGCCATGCTTATACGTTAAAATTTTAAAGAAATACTTTGTTTTCAGAACTGAGTTCATTGAGTTCCTTGAGTTCTTTTGAATTGTTTATCGATCTTTGCAACCAATCAAATTACTGCTGCAAATGCTGCAAAGGATAGTTTACACTAAACATGTTTGTTTTTTAAACAAATCAAATTGCTACTTTTAATAGCGTAAACCAATCAACTTATCCAATTTTCTAATATCCTGCAAAGTAGAGTTTCCATTAGCAAGTTTTATAAAATAATTTTCTCATATCCTGCAAAGTGTAGTTTACATTAGCAAGTTTTATAGAACACTTTTTTTCAAACGTCTGCAAAGCATAGTTTTCACTGTAAACTTTTTCTAATTATATTTTCTAACAAAATTATATAGATCGGTAATTAACTTTAGGCGGGCGTTAGACGTCATAATACTTATATTTATTTTTGTTTTTTTACCCCGTCACTTGCAGCACTTGACGGGGTTTAAGTCCGCCCCTAATATAATATATATATATATATATATATATATATATATATATATATATATATATATATATATATATATATATATATATATATATATATATATATATATATATATATATATATATATATATATATATATATATATATATATATATATATATATATATATATATATATATATATATATATATATATATATATGTATATGTATATATCTGAATAAACTATGTAAGTACTATTAAATAACTCTTTAGAATTAATATATGGTGTACTGGAAAAATATCTGATATTTTTATTTATTTTATAAGAGTTATTGTTCTTTTAGATAATATAAATGAGCTAAAAGAATATGGTTACACAACAGCAGCATAGGAGGAGGATGAAATAGATAATTGTTTTATAAGTTCCAAAGGCACATTTAAAGTGAAAAGTAATGTTTATGGTATAATTAAAAATTTGCTTACAATTTATTTTTAATATCAAATGTAAATACAATAACAAGAATTAATTATATAGATATTATATTTTAAAGTTACTAGATTTTCTGTTGCCTCCACCAGTTTTGCAATCCATACCAACAAAATCATTAAAGAGATCATTTGATTTTAATTTGTCACCTGGATCAATTATTTTAAAACAATCAAATATTTGTTCTGGTATCTAATAATTATTAAATTATTTAAATTTAGAATTAATTCAATTTGCAACACCTTCAATCTAAAATATTTCTGGATTCTTATTTTTAGCTTTGCCTGACTCTTTACCTTTACACACTGAGGAACAATCAACTTCGTATTCTGAGTCACTGTGTTAAATTTTATAATTAAAGTTTTTGTTTATTAAGGTTGAAATATTATTTTGTTGTTAATTTTAGCTTTGCCTAACTTCTTTTACCTTCAAAATCAACTGAAAAGGAACAATCAAATTTTTTTACAGGTACACTGTCTTTGATTATTATTTTACATCTAAAAAATGTTGTTTAAAATTTTTTCTTTTCTTTTAATTTATTTTTTGGCATTATGAGGTGAAACCCTCATACTCAAGAGTTCAAAAAAATAAGAAAACAAAAGAAGAAGTACAAAAAAAAACTATGATTGAAGTCCTTGGACCAGAGAAGTTAGTTAAAAATCAATTTCCTAATGAAGTTGGAAGTTCCTCTTTTAACCATTTAATTTATTTTTTATTTGCAATAAAATGTGGAGACTGTGCACACATTTTAATTATTTTAGAAATGACTTTTGTACAAAAAACAATAATTTTTGGCCATTTTAAAATTGTATAAATAATTTTTTTCTGTATGTGTATATATATATATATATATATATATATATATATATATATATATATATATATATATATATATATATATATATATATATATATGTATATATATATATATATATATATATATTGTATAATTTAGAATACCAGCATATGATGTTCAAGATGGTATCAAAAATTCTTGAAAATCAGGAGCTAATTATTGCTGTAAATAAACAACCCCATAGTAATTTGACAGTTAAGCAATTAGAGACTATAGCAGAATACAAAGATTTTCTCAAATATTTAGAGGATGATTCAGTTCGCCTTGGTTTGGTAAATACTTTGTCTTTACATATTGAAAACCTTGTAAATTTAAAATAATTATTTTAATAATTTTGTTATTTTGGTTTTGATTTTTTTTTTATTTAGGTTAAACAACTGAGTTTTTTAGGCGCAAAAGATTATAAACAGCTGATAAGATTGGTTATGAATAGGTTTTTCTAATTATATTTTTATATGAGCAATAATATTTTTTATTTTTCTGTTGTAAATATATATTTTAAGTATAGTAGTTATTGCAACAAATAATTACATTGGGATGGTAAATTGCTTATTTTTCATAAATTGTATTACTTATTCCTTATGTTATATAGATTATTTACAAATACCCTATTGGCGCAGTTTAATTTAAAAGGTTCTGGTGGAAAAATTGGTTTATTATCAACGAAGCTATATGATGTATTAGAAGGTAATAAAAAAAAGTATTAATATAATAAAAATTTTTATCATTCAGTATTTGATTAAAAATGTATGTTAAGTTAAAATTATTTTTAAGATTTTTGATAGTCAAAATTTTTAATTTTTTTCCAGTTTTTTTACCTCCCCAAAGCCCAAGGGGGTCACTACAGTCGAGGAGGCTACTAATTTTTTTTATTTTTATTGTAAATCGTGGTACAACCCTCTCTCAACTCTTTAACTCCGAAACACAAACCTTGACAAGCAAGGCCGCTGCACGGAGAAATTAAGTTGAGCGCGGTACTTACAGAGATGTATATAACATATAATATATACTTACAGTATATATTATATGTTATATACATTGTTATATAAAAAGATACTTTATTAAAATCCATCTAATTGTATTATATGTCCCTTTTAACTTATTTTTTTTAATTTTATTAATTAATTTATTTTTTTTAAATTTATTTTTTCTCTATATTTATGTTTCTAATAAATGCGGGATTAATTTTCTAAATTAAACACCTAAAAGTCTTCTAAAATAAGACTTCTTGAGTAAAACGTTTTTAAAGCGCTTGGTAAGACGTTTTTAATCTGTCTAGAGTAAGATGACTTTAAGCTATCTTGAGTAAGATATCTTTTTGACAAACAACCTAGACCTTTTTAAGACATCTTTAAGACGTCTTGATTAAAACGCCTTTAGACCGTTAAATTAAGACGTTTTAAATCGGTCTTTAGTAAGACGTTTTTAAGCAATCTTGAGTAAGACGTCTTTTCGACGGACAACGTAGACCTTTGTAAGAATTTAAGATATCTTTAAGACATCTTGTTTAATCTTAAAAAGACGTTTTTAAGACAGCTAAAAGATTTCTTTTTGTTTGCTGGGCAATTTATTATCTAGAGTTTAGACCATATATAGTGCTACATTAATTAGACTTTTGTATGGTGCGATAATTTTAGTTATGGATACCATTAATAAACCAGCAGATTTTTATTGACTTGTTTACTCATAGATCATTGTTTTATCATTTGCTAAAGATGACTAGAGTGTGAGTTTTGGTTCTTCTCTTCCTGAGTTGCTAACTTTTACTCCTCCTACTAAATAGTCTTTACATTATATGATGTTTTTTCACCTAAATAACATCATCTTTAATTTGCTTTTATTTTAACATCTCCAAGGTCTACGTAACTGGATGGCTCGTTGGTCACTTTTTCAAATCATTGTTTCATATAAATAAAAAAATAAAAAACAATTCTTTGTAATTTCTGTATATTAAACATTACGAAACTTGAACATACAGAAATTACAAATTATTTCAGTTTTCATGTAATTAAAAATTGAAATAAAAAAATATGTTTGTTATTTCAATTTTCAATTACATGAAAATTGAAATAACAAAATATATTTTGTTATTTCAATTTTTATGTAATTCAATCCTAACTCATATATAGTATAAAATAAATGTATATATATACATTTATTTTATACTTTCACCCAAAACCTGATTTTAATATGACGTTGACAAATGACGTCAAATTCCAGTTGGTCACTCGAAATACAATAATGGCGATAAAAGTGTTTTAAAATGAGTTTTGAAAAATAAACTGATCTTTTAAAGGGAAGTCTGATTTTGTAAAGAAAAAGCTTCTAATTTTTTGTAAAATGTGATCCTTTTTTCAAAAAATATAATCATTTCGGAAAAATAAGAAGTTCATCAAATATGTATTTGATGAACTTATTTTTCCGAAAATGTTGAACTGTGAAAATTTCAAACTTTGCAGGAAAAAAGTTTTGTTGACAATTTAATTGCGATTATGTTAACGAAAGTTTTTATTCGCATGTCGCATGTCCAAAAACATCGACCAAATCGGTACAAATTTTAGAAATAATTTTATATTTTTTGTTGCAACAACGTTAAACCTCTGTTTCGGGCGCGTGTTTTTTAAAGAATATTTATGATTTAAAAAAACGTAATGCATTTTTTTATTGTTATTGTTAAAAAAAAATTTCCATAAAGTTAATGTTTCAACTTTCTTAATGTGCTTATTTATTTACATTTTATTAATAAAAGAAAAATAAAATATTATTTGTTAACCTTTTACATACATTACTTTTACATATTTAACTATTTTTTTTTAGAATTAAAAGAGTACTGTAGGCAAAGCACCATCAACCTGTTGGGCGATGAACTAATCCATTACTTTATTTAATACCTAACCCAGTGGACACGGACGTAAAAAAGACGTCTTTTAAACGTCGTATACACGTTTTGGACGTCTTTTGGACGTTCAAAAGACGTCTTTTTTTGGTCCGGTGCACACTGGGAAAAAAAGGTCTTTTTTCAGATATATAATAAAGTAGTGGATAAAAGGCAAAACTTATTACGGATATTTTAAGCGTTCAGAAAATATGACTTGGATAACTTTAACAGTATTTTTTTTTTTTTTTTTTTTTTTTTTTTTTTTTTTTTATTAAATTTTGCGTTATATCAAATAAAATAAAGATGGCTTGAGTTAAAAAATAAAACAAAGTTTAAATTAAAAAAGCAACAAATAGCCAATGAAACAGAAGCTTTAATATTATAGGAGCCAAAATGTTTAATAAAGCCACCTATATTATATCCACTTTGTTATGCTATGTGCACATATAACACTTAAAAAACGCAAGATAAAATGTTAAATAAAAATCTCTAATGAGGTAAAGATCATTATTTTTTACAATTTTCTGTAACTTATTGAAAACAAATAAAGTATATGTGAACTAGCTAGTTGTAATTGGCTAGATATGATATGATATTTGGTACTCTCTAAGGCTTCGGAACTTCGGACTTTTATTATTTTTACTCTATATAAATAATTTGTATTCAACATCATGTTTATTAAAATTAATCTTGTTTGCGGATGACTCCAATTTGGTTTGTTCACATAAAGACATAAAGTGACTTTTTAATATAGTTAACAAAGAATTACATAATATTAAAAAAAAGTGGTTCAAGTGTAACAAACTCTCTTTGAATTTGAACCAAAAAACCAAATTCATCCTATTTCATAAACCAAATAAAAATGAAAATGTTGTTCTTAAACTACCTAATCTAAAAATTAATGATACTAATATGAAAAGAAAAACTTTCATTAATTTTCTAGGTGTGGTTTCGGATGAAAATTTGTCTTGGAAGCTCCATATAAACACTTTAGAGAGAAAGCTCTCAAGAAACATTTCATTAATGTATAAAGCTAAACCTTTCCTAAATATCATTTCCTTAAAAAGTTTATACTTTTCATTAATACATAGTCACCTTAGCTATGCTAAAATGGCCTGGGCAAGCACAAATTATACTATGCCCAAAAAACTCTACAGTAAACAAAATCATGCCTGTAGAATTGACTTTTGAGTAAGTGAAAAACTTGTGAACCTCTCTTATGCAAACTTGGAGCATTTAATATATACAAAATTAACATACATCTTGTTTTACATTTTCTACACAAAAAAAATATGGACTATCTCTGCCAATATTTCAACCCTTTTTTAGCGAAATAAGTCAAAAATACCCTACAGGATTCTCATATAACAACTTTGTCATCCCAAAATTTACATTAAAGTTATATTCATACTCAAACCAACACCGCGGACCTTATTTGTGGAAATTTTTTCCCCAGATAGTTACTATCAAAAGAAATACACTTGAACAGTCTAAATGTGAATCAAATCGTTTTTTATTATCTACGGACTCAACTTTTCTTTTTCTTTTTTAGTTAAAAAATATAAACTAGCACAATCTATTTCTTAAATAATATATCGGAAACAAACAGTCTGATGGCTAGTAAAATTAACAATTAAAAAAGTATATATTGACCTTAAAAATCATAAATAAGAAGCATTATTAAAAACTTTGATAAACTAAAACACTTTTTGATAGAATCCCAGTGGGAAAAAAGACGTCGAAAAGACGTCTTTAAAAGTCTTTTAATCGTTTATACAAATCTAAAAGACATCTTTTTTCGACATCAATAAGACGTCTTTTTTTATCTTAATCTTGTCATAAAGACATAAAAAATACATCTTTAAAACGTCTTTGTTTATCAATTATACACTTCTAAAAAAGTGTTTTTTCTCGGGGTCGCAACGGCTTTCTCGCCATACTTATAAGTATTGTATAGTATCCTATACACTATAGTATCCTATATTCTATAGTATCCTATACACTATAGTATTCCTACTTTTCTTATATGAAAAACTATATATGTATCTATATATCTTATACTGCTGAGTTAGGTGAGCATGATGATGTCATACTCACCTAATGTCAAATAGCCTGCTGCCGGGGGCTTCAGTACATACATCGACTGACAAATAGCCTGACTCGCCGTGGAGTGCTGCTACATCGACTGAGGGTTTGGTATGGGTCAGCAACATTTTCATTCATTATTCTTCGTTTTCCCTCATCGTTTTCTAAAAATGCTCACTTAATTTAGGCTAGCAAAAAAAGTGAGCAATTGCGCATATAAATATGCTATATTAGATATATATAGCATATAAATATGCTATATATATATATATATATATATATATATATATATATATATATATATATATATATATATATATATATATATATATATATATATATATATATATATATATATATGTATATATAAAGCTTGTGCATTGATTATCTTCGATGTAGATGAACAAACAAAAAATTACATTGAAAAGAAAAGAAATTTCAAATTTTTAGTGAATTGGCAAGTAGTGCAGAGTCGTAATCATATAAATGTCATTATTTGTTACAATCAAGTCAATTTATGCATTCATTGCTACTTGTTTAACAAGGAAAATAATGCTAATCATCCATGTGACCACTTTGTACATGGGAGATAATGTCCAATATTAAATGAAGAAAAAAAAAAGTGAAGTCAAGGATCCAATAGCAACTAAAAATTAACTAGAGAATTTTAATTTGCTTTGTTAAATAATGATAGTCATTTTGATAAAAAAAAGTGAAATTGAAAAATATTTAGTGAAATAAAAGCAAATACAGATATATGTTTTGATAATGAGATTAAAATTGATAATTACAAATCCAAAAGTGTATTATCTTTTAGCATAGGCGTAGAGTATGGGGTGCAACGGGGGCAGACTGCCCCTCTTGAAAATTTGTTTTTTCCCCTTGAAATTTGATCTAACCTTATAATAAATATTATTTCAATTTTTTATTTTTAAATAGAGGAAGAAATTAGAGAAAGAAATCAATTAAAAAGCAAAAAAATAAATCATCCTTTGCTATTAACATAACCAAAAAAATTGTTTTTAAGATAAAAACTTGAAAAAGTAGTTTAATTTTTTCATATAAAAATACGTTTTTTCGATAAAATAAAACTTTAGATTGTCTTTTGATTACAATTTAAGATTTGTTTCACGCTGTATAGTAGTGCTTTAAAGTAATTTTTACAATATAGAAAGTATCATGTCAAAATATCGTTTAAAAGTTCATAGCTTTTACCAGATGTTCACTAATGAGGCTTGCTGGATTTTTAAGCTTAAAAGACAAAAATGAAAGCGAAAATCGACACTAAATTGTAACATCATTTAAACTTCTTTAACCAACCAGATGGATAATGCGCAAGTTATCTCTAATATCTATTACTAGTAACTGCAGATGACTTCTTACAGAATTTTCTGCAGAAAACTTCACGTTTGACTGGAAGACCTAACCACTAACCCTAACTTTACCAAATGCCTAATGGAAGCAATGACCTTTTTGTCTTCTTTTCAGATTTTTGACATCTTTTATAATTTGGAAATTTATTTGAATCATTTTTACAATCCTAGAAGGTTCAAGCATTCAACTTCAGGGAAGTTAACTTAAATTTAGTAAGGCTGAATTCATCATTTAATCCATGAAACAAATTTTGAAATTTTTGCGTACTCACGTTTTAAAACACTTTTTGATGCGGCAACTGAATCTGCTAAAATGATGGGTTTATACCTGCAAGATTTGAGGTCGTCTTCAAGGAAACTTATTATCAGCCAAAGGATCTAAATAAGATCTATAAGCAGTTTCGCTATACCAGTTTAGCTTTACCAGTTTTAGTTGGCCTCACCGATAGATTTGAATCAACTGAAAACACTCGCCATTTAACAAAGATTCAAGAGTTTGTGATTGGATCAAATAACACTGAAATTTACTATATAAAAAACTTCTAAAAGAATAATTTTCCTTATTATCAAAGATTGCAACTTCACCGGGACCATTTCGTTGACGAACCTAACAAAACAAAAAGTTTAATTGGAGGATTTTCAATCAGTTCTAGATTTCATCCGCGCTAAAGAGCAAATTGGATTGAAAAGAATTGCCTCAGAAATTTTTCTTTTTAATAAACTAATTCTGGTACAGCCAGTATCAAATTGTACTGCAGAATAATTATTTAGTAGTCTCCGTAGACTAAAAACGTTTCTTTGGTTGACCATTTAGTTTACCATTCTTAAGTTGACCATTTAGTTGACCATTTAGTTAAGTCAGGAAAGGCTGTAATGAATACCCATAAAGAGTTTGTAATGAATACCCATAAAGAAATTACCCGAAGTCTTGAAATGACTTCGGACTTTATGTTAGATATATTTAAAAAAAAAATGATACGCGCTGTAGAATGTTTTATTTGAAAACCAAGTAAAAACTCGAACTAAACTTGTTTTTCTTTAATTTCTTGATGCTAGTTAACCAAAATCAAAGTTATTATTTTTTATTTTTATATCAAAAAAAAAAAATTAACACTGGACAGTAGCCAAATACTACTCAAAAAAATCGAACCTTTGACTTTTTGTTCCCCTTGAAAATTTGAGTACTCTACGCTCATGTCTTCTAGTACACTTACTGGGAAATGTACACTATTGAAAGAGAAGATATCAAAGCCTTGGATTTTAAACAAATTATAGTAAAAATGAAGTGGTGGGTTATAAGTGTTTTGCTAAGAATTCTAAATAAAACAATTTGGGTAAGCTGTGTTTATAGATTATTACCAAGAAATAATAACGTTGAATTTATAAACTTTTATGAAAAGTGGCTGAACATAATTGAAATTAAGTATAAAAATATCATAGTTTTAGGCGACTTTAACTTTAATATTGATCCATTTAGAATCATAAATTGCTTACCTTAATCTGAAAGTTTCATTGAAGTAATAAGAAAATCAGGTCTAAGAATAATCAATAATGAAACTATACCTACAAGAATTAATTCAACTTCAAATTCATTGGTCAACCTGTTTATAAGTAGTTTACCACTTGAAATAACCAAAATGAATCACATAAAATCTCAGATCATTAAAGATTGTGTCTAAGTATAATACAATGTAAAAAAATTGATATGTTTAAAAGCGATAGTTTTGCAATGTGTTGCAATGTAGTGATAAAATGTGGAAGCGATAGTGTTGCAATGTGTTGCAATGTAGTGTTGCAATGTGTTGCAATGTAGTGTTGCAATGTTGAAGACTTTAAAAACTTAAACTCAAACTAAATGTAAAGCTCAATTTGATATTTGGGAAGATGTCAAGTTTGAGGGTTCAAGTGATAAATCCATTGCTGATAAATACAACAAATTTCTCATTCAGAATGTTATCAATATTGATGTAGGTTTGCTTTAGGGGTAACCTCTAGGATACCTGTTAGTTATAATATACATAAATGATATTGAAAGTTGTACCAGATATATAAACCTCTTTGCAGATGAAATATTAATTTGAATTAAAGGCAATAATTACGAAGAATATATGATGAAAGTAAATTTAGACTTGGAAGTAGCTGTTACCTGGTTTAGTGGAAATGGACTGAAAGTAATGCAAGTAAGTCGATGAGTATGCTGTTTAAAAGATATAAAGTAAATACTCGATTATCACCATAAAATGTCCTAACGTACATACCACTTTGGAAAATGAGAAAGTTAAAATCAGTGAATCTGTCAAATACCTGGGCATTAAAGTTGACAATAATTTGAATTTTTCTGAACACATTGAATGTATTGTAAACAAAATTGCTAAGATTACGGGGTATTTTACCAGAGTCGCTAAATATCTTTCGAGGAGGACAAAAACATTAATTTGTAATACAGTTATTGCACCTCATTTTAAATATTGTGCTTTGTCATTCTCAGATGCAAGTACAAATGATATAAAAATACTACAAAAATTACAAAACAAAGCTATGAGAACAATCTTGAAATGTGACTGGTTCATGCATAGAAAAGACATTTGGCTGGCTATCTGTATAATAAAATATTCAAGTGAAATATTGATTTTTATAAAACAATACAATTCGACTACATAAAATAAATGTCTTTCAAGAATTTTGTATAAAAAACATTGTAATACATATTATTGCACAAGAAATGCAGCAAATTATCACTTAAAAGTTCAAAATAAGAAAAGTGGACAAAAGACAATTCTATGCAACGGTATAAAATTATACAATAAATTGCCAAATGAATTGAAGTTGCTTGGCAAGAAGGTGTTTAAAAATTTAGTTGCAAAACGCGTAAAAGAAAAGGGATATCCTCGGGGATAGTGCAAAACTGCGTGACTATTAAATAATACCGCGTATCTACAGTATATTTTTTTTACTGGAGAAGTTTAAAATTTTATGTATGTTTTATTTTAACTGATATTGGGTTCATTTTAGTATAAAGAGTATTATTTCTGTCTTTTTTAATCTCAACAATAGATATTTGGTGTTAAAATTAATAATGTCAAAATATAGTAGCCAATGCTAGTTACGCGGATTTGTACTATTCCCGACAATATGTAGTACTGGAAAAATTATTTTGGATTTTTCTGTTTTTAAATAAAAATCAAGCTTTTCACTTTGAAAAAAATCATAACATAAAAATAAAGTTACAGATTATATATTCCAGGTATATCAAAGTTTTTAATACTTGGTTTGACTAGCTTTGGCAGCTTTCAATGCTTTCACTCTCTTGGGTATGTCTATGATTAAATCACTCTCTTGGGCATGTCTATGATTAAATCATGACATAACTTTGTGATTTTTTCGCTCTGGAACCAGACATGGAAAAACCTTTCTATAAGCTGTGTTTTTCTAGTAATTGGAACTTTCTGCATTTCGTCCTTTAAAATGTTCCATAAATTCTCAATTGGGTTTATATCTGGTGAATTCCCATGCCATTTGAGTACAGAGAATCCATTGTCTCGGAACTATCTTATTGACAACTTGCCCGTATGGTAAGGAGCACATTCTTGTTGAGATATAAAATTCTCATTAGTAAACCAGTCTCTGACTTGAGGGACCAAACATTTCTCCAACACCTCTATATACTTTCTCTGGTAAATCATTTCTTCCACAACATGTAGACGGCTTGTTCCATAGATAAATATCGCTCCCCACACCATGATCTTAGTAGAAAACCTCATTAAATTTTTAAGACACCCAGCCTTAAACTCCTTTCGAGGCCTTTTTCTGAATGTCTGGATTCTATCATCCAACACAGCAATTGTTTATTGATCTGAAAATACTAACTGAACAAAAAAAATTCCTGATAAGTTTCAAAGAAGTTATGGTACAAACATTACATTAATAGTCATGATCAACAAGTTAACATCTACTGATATTAGTCAGGAATTATGATGAAACTGAAAAAAATTAAGAAACCAATACTATCAGAGATCTTAAGAAACCAATACTATCAATTAATGATTACCTTAGACCAATCTTCTTGCGTCCAACTTTCAAGCTCAACAGCCCAACCATGCCTGACATGCTTCATTTTGTTTGTGAGAATTGGCTTTTTTCTTGGTCTGTATGCCTTAAGTTACTGCTCTAACAAGCAATTATTCACTGTTTTAAGGCTGACATTAATACCTTGACTTGCTAATTCCATAGACATCTACTTGCAAGAGCTTCTTCTATCTTTGAGAGCTATTACTTTGATTTTTCTCTCAAGTCTGAGGGTAGTGATTCTTTTGCGACCGCAATTTCCAACTCTTCTAGCTTCAACGTTTCTACCTTCATCCAGCTTTCTTTTCACTGCACTAACTGTTTGTGCTGAAATCTTCAATTTCATATCTATCTCCTTTTGTTTTAGGCAACTATTCTTCAACAAAACACAGGTTTTTCCTTTTTTTTTAGGGCTCAGGTCTTTTATTTTCCCAAACACTTCAAAATCAGTCAAAAATGTCACAGATTTTTGCTGAACAACTATTTCTTCTATTTTTTTAGAACTGAAACTTTAAATTTGTAGAGTTCAAATACATACAAAGCGCACCATACACCACAGAGAGTAAAAGAAATTGACAAAAACTAAAGTTAACATATTTCATAATTCACAGTTAAATTTCAAAAACTTTTCTTGTCTAGCTCCTAAATGACCCTGAAATTAAAACAGGTCTAAATAGATTTTATTTGAAAATAAAATAGTCTCATTACAATATATAAACAAAAGCATATAAAATGAAAACTTTTTAAATTCCATTAGTCACAATTAATGGAATTTAATGACAATTCTTAAAATACATAACAATTTTTCCAGTACTGTATATATATATATATATATATATATATATATATATATATATATATATATATATATATATATATATATATATATATATATATATATATATATATATGCATATATATTGATAGCACAATTGATGGCCTTGATCTAAGTTAAAAAAATCTATTAACAATATTCAAATTAAATTAGACATTGCAGCGCCACAAAAAAAGGTTGTGTGTAACCGGCGGTTTTTACCGAAAAACCAATGGATGACCAGAGAATTGCTCAATTTAAGAAAGCTTTTACAAATTTACGCTCAAAGGTTAGTAAAGGAAGAGATGGTTTAAAGCTTCTTTTAATTAAAAAAAATATATATATAAAAAAACTATCCATAGCCAAAATAAAAATATCTTTAGGCAACAGCTCATACATTGTAAAGGGAGCAGTAAGAAAACCTGGATTGTTTTAAATTATGTCCTTCATAGATCTAATGAAGGTGAATTCAATAAACATTGAAAATATTTCCTGTTTGATTGAATCGGAACAGGAAATAGCGAATTTGTTAGTTGGTCATTTTACAGATGCTTCATTTGAGCTTAGACTAAACAACTTTAGCCTCTTAAATAATTCAAAATATCTTCTATTCCACAATATTACTCGGGATTAAAAGTCATTATCTAATGAATTAATTATAAAAATTATTAATAGTCGTGCTCCAAAAAGTAGTTGTGGTTTTGATCTTATAAGTAATAATTTAATTAAAGATTGCTTATCAGAATGCACTCATTTTATAACAAAAACGATTAATGATTCTGTTAGCACTGGATGTTTCCCACAAGAATTAAAATTAGCCACGATAAAACCTGTTTATTAAAAAGGAAATAAAACCGTTATGGAGAATTACTGGCAAATAAGTATATTGGCAGCATTATCAAAAATATTTGAAAAAGCTGTTATATATCAAATAGAAAAAAATCTTGATGACAATAGAATTATTCTGATTAATCAGTTCGGCTTCAAAAAGGGATGCAATACATACAAATTTGAAAATTCTCAATATGATAACTAATATTTATAAACTAATCATCTATTAAAATCTGTTATATATGTTTAAAATTCATAACAACAAAAGCTTCCAACATATTTGCAAACTCGTTTCACTTTAATTAATCACAAATACTCTACAAGACATTCCATTGGCAACTATCTCATCCCTACAAAATTCCTTAGAAAAACAAAATTCCTAAGAAAAACATGACTTCAATTGAACTATTTGAAGGCCTCAACGGAAGAACGATCAGAGTCACAAATTTGATTTTTATTTTTGAGTTATTGCCCTTTTATTGTAGCCCTGGGCTCATAATTTGTCTGCCTGAAGTGAACAATTAAAAAACGATTGGAGTCTTGAGTTATTGGAATTTTAAAAAACACCACACATTGGCAGAACGATAAGAGTCCAATGTTTACAGCGACAAAATGATCAAGCAAGTTTTTAGCTAACTTTTTTTCTATTACATGAAATGTTCGAGCCAATCCCACGCTGTTTTTATTAGATGTCTGCTTTAAAGATGGCGGAAAGCACCACTGATTGCCCGATCATTAGTGACTAACCAAAGAAAAGAAAACAAAATTTTACTCATAAGAAACAAATAAATTTTAACGCATATCAGGGTTAGGGTTAGGGTGTATTTAAAGGTGAAAGCAGTGGAGATGCGACGACCTCGCAAAGATGAAAAGATTGCCAAATTCAGGGACTTCTCCTACGAGTACAACGTCCGGTTTATTCGAACTGGTGTTCTATTTGAAACAAAAGTGTGTCACAAAGCATTCATAGCTCTGTTTGGAATTACAAACAGGAGGATTCAAACTATAAAATCTGCTCTGTCAAAGACTACTAAGTTTTATTTTATTTGTTACAAATCTATATGTCGCAAGGGTTATGAAATAATGCTTAATAATTGGTTAATCGTTTACTTTTTTTTTAAATGTAACCTTAAAACAAAAAATTTGTATGCTTATGCTGGGTTGATTTTTTGAATAATAATAATAACATTTTAAATATTGTTGGTTTATGTGTTTAACACAGGAAATCCACCTGGAGTTATGAGAGGGAGACATTCAAATCAATCTCATCGACTAAAGCCAGAAGAGTTGCAAGCAGTGATTGACTATTTCTGGTACTTCTGTGGTAGAAAGTCACCCTATGCCATGGGTGCTACAAGTAGAATATACTTGCTAGAGAACTTAAATAATGCAAAGATGCGTCAAATGTTTGTTGACATTTACCCTTCACATGAAGTTTCTTATTAAAATATAGACATATCTTCAACACTACATTTAATATTGGATTCGGATATCCAAGAAAAGATACATGTAATGCCTGTGATGAGCTGAAGCAGAGATGTTACATGCAGAGTCAGAAAACAACCCAGAAAGTGACAGAATAAAGACAGAATTGAAACTTCATCAAACAAAAGCTGCAACTTCCTACAAAAGAAAACGCGAGGCGAAAGAGCTTGCCCGGATAGATAGTTCTACAGAGGTAGTCGTTTCCGATTTTCAGAAAAATTTATGCACTCACAACAAAACTTCCTACGATATTTATTGTAAGCGTCAACTGACCTGTGTCTTGTTTAATTTCCACGTGCTGTCAACAGATGATATATACATCTACCTTTACAATAAGACTGTTACCAAAAAGGGTGCTGATGATATGTGCTCTATGCTTTATCACTTCATTGAGACATACTACATACTACCCGCAAGTAGTGACCAGACTGGATTTGTTTTGTGATGGGTGCGCAGAGCAAAACAAGAGTTATACTCTACTTAGATTTATGCACTGGTTAGTTAACAGAAAAAGGCAATTTGAGCGCATCTCAATCCGGTTTCCAATCCGTGGTCACTCGTATCTTGAATGTGACCGTGACATAGCCCTTATCAAACAGTCAACAGATCTGGATCTTCTCAGCCAGTCGGTTCAAGTGTTCAGGAATGCATGTGTTGAGCCATTTCTCTTTACAGTGATCCCCTGTGACCAGACTATGTTCAAGACATTCAAAAATTTCCTAAAGTCAGGCTACAAAATATTTTGTCCCATTAAAACAAGACCTTTACAAGAAGTCTACATTGAATCCTATCATCCGCAATACATCAGCTTTAGAGATTCCTGGAGCCCTGGAACGGCACGATTGAAACTGCAGTTGTGACATTAAGCCCTAAACGTAAACAAACAACCCTTTGAAAACAAGGTCACTTGAGTGTTTATATACTGCCCCAATACCAATCAGTTGGGAGAAATTCAAGGACTTGCAGTGTCTGTAAAAACTATGCAATCCTGTAAACCAGGGATTCCACAACAATCCAGTTGTTGGACCCTCTGACTGTGAAGATAGCTCTTCATCAGACACGTCATTTTATGCTGATGGTTGAATCAATGAGTCTATAATTATGGAGTTATTGCAACATAAATATTAGTTTTTATTATTTTCCTCTTCCCTCCTTTTATTTTTTGGTTTAATACCTGCAATAAAAACGACACTCTTTAAATAATACTATTATTGTTAAACATTTAGTGCGTTTCGATTCTGTTGAATTTGGTATGTGTAGTAATCAATTAAGAAAACATTTTTGAGATTAAGTCTCTAGGACCTAACCTGTGGAATATTTTGTCATGTATTAGTGTGATGCAACGGAAAAACAATCAAAGTCCAAACAACAGTAGTCCTCTTACAGTATCAATATCAAACATTTAAACCAATATTTTCACATAAAACTTTGAATTGCTATATTGAGAAATAAATGTTTTTTAAAATAAAATGATTTATGGGTGATTTTACTTCGTTGAACTACGTGATTGTGTTTTAAATTTTAAAAATTGATTTTCTCAAAACAGCAAAAGTGTGACTCTGATCGTTCTTCCGTTGAGGCCTTCATTTAAAAGAGCAGTTAAACGATACTTATTAGGTTTAAATAATAAAAACATTCTTTTGTATTTTTTAAAAACATTTATATATCGATTTGCTATATGCATCTTATAAGTTATGTATATTTTATGAACTGTAATACGTTATAGTATGTACAAAACTTGTAATATATATAAAATTTATAAAACATATATTTTAGGAACTTAATATGTAAAACTTTATTGATGTTTTCACAAACTTGAGAGCAGGATGATAAGACGCATTGTCTTCTACTTGCTCCTGTCACAATATAAAGATTTAATTTTTAATTTTTACAAAAAACATTGTAAAATAATTGTTTATTGACAAATTAAATATAATACAATACAAAAAAAATACGAGCTCATAAAAAAGAAATAATATAAACATCCTTCTGAACAATTTCCATCGTTAAAGAAGTGATACTAACCTGAATGAACTTATGATGATAACTTTTTCTATTTCAGACATTGTAAACTTACCAGTCTAAACCTTTATAAATATTTAAAAAAATCTTTCATAAATTCTTTTATTCTGGAATAATCACACTCTAGAAAATAGCAAATTTGAGCAAAAATGGAAGATAAATAACTTGCTGAAAACCCTCGATCTATTTCAGTAAACTATGTTACCTGCGAATGATCTTAACAAGTATTTTTTAATTGTAAAGATTTTGATCTTAACAATTAAAATATACTTGTTAAGATCAAAATCGTAAAGCACATTACCTATAATAAAATGCCCTCTGCAAATCAACATGGCTTTCTTCCTCATAAAATATGTGACTAATTTAATAGAGACTTTTAATATTATTTCGTCTTCTGTAGAATTTCACCAATTTATTGATGTAATCATGCTTTCGCCAAAGCGTTTGTTCTCTACCTCAAAACAGATTTAGACTAAGATATTTGGAAATAAATGGAAAATAAAATGAAAAGTTATAATAAGTCAACCCCTAAAAAGCTCTACTAAAGTGCGTAATTTATGAGTCATTATTTCATGTAATGCCAACTGGAGCACATATTTTCAAATAGTTGTCTCAAAGTCTTTGAAATTCTTGGTACGATTGATGTATGATTAAAGATTTAAAATAGCTTCATCTCAAAATTTTAAAAAGTGTACATACTTCATTCTAGCTCTAACACTAGTCGGGTACGTTTATTTAGGAGAATATATAACAAAATAAACTACTAATTGAGGGGTAAGGCATATATATATATAATACATAAAGACTTGGAGACCCTACCTGCAGATGATAAGCACAAAAAAGATGTTTTTGGTTTTTTGCTTTTGCTAGCATTCAATATGTAAGAGATTCTTAATTTGGAATTGTCATTTTAGTTTTTAAAATTGTTTTCTTTAAAATACTTAAGTTTTAATAAAAACACTGACCGTACCTTGGCCTGACCCACCTTAATCGGAGGTTGGGCAACGAGCAAGTTGAAGGAGTTTTAATATTACTAAAGAGAAAATGTTTTAAGATTTTAATGCTCTAATGACAGGTACTTTTCAAAAAGAAGGGGCTTGGACACGGTACTGTTCATATACAACATTTAGAATGTTGTGTATGAACAGTCATATTTAACATTCGAAGAAAACAACAAATGAAATAATAGGGGTGATATTTATGTATCGTTGAATGTACTCGACATAACTTTAATGTGTCTTTTGATAAAAGAATTTCTGATTTTTATAGTTTTATTGATGCTTGGTTACTGCTTACATAAAT
Source organism: Hydra vulgaris (assembly GCF_022113875.1). Classification (NCBI taxonomy): domain Eukaryota; kingdom Metazoa; phylum Cnidaria; class Hydrozoa; order Anthoathecata; family Hydridae; genus Hydra; species Hydra vulgaris. The sequence continues at coordinate 31,962,540 of NC_061166.1, read as the reverse complement.
TTTTAGATAAAGTAAAAACAAAAATGGTTAAAAAACAAGACCGATAACATATAACATCTATTTAATTTATAGTTATAATAGTTATGATAAACTTAAAAAATAAAATTAAAAAACATTACTACACTGAATCCTCCATTTTTTAACTCAACTAATTGTTTACCATCTTCAGCTTTTTTTTGGTAAAGAGCATAGAGTGCAGTATCTTTAACTATTCTTGAAAAATCATTATCCACTGTGGGAATAAAAGTTGCAGAACCTCTTATTAAATAAGTATGATACTGAAGCCAATAAAAATGATAAGGGTGAAGCCAAATTAGAAGCAAATAAAGACATTTTCGGCATTAACAATTAGGCTGTTTGCGATTTTAATTTTTCAAAACAGATACTCATTAAAAATTAGTATGTAAACCACATTCTTTCATTACATAAAGTTTTTTAATAAATTGATTGAATAAATAAATTACATACAAAATTTACGATAAGATTTAAAATTAAAATAAAAAAACTTTGTTATTTTTTTTACAAAAAACTATTATTTAAAATGTGGTGCAGAATTATAACCTTACCTGTATAGAAACCTTAAAACTATCTTTCAAAAATTTTTTGATTTAATTCCATTTTATTGATCATTTTTTGAAATAAAGAAAACAATTTACATGAATCTCTTTATGCTTTAATTGACTCAAATTAAAAACCTGTTAAAAAAGGTTGTGCACAATTATAACTTCGTTTAAATCTAACTCTAAATTGAATCAAAAGCCATCAAAAATAGTATATTCTTTTTTAATTTGAATTTATTACATTTTAAAATTATAAAATACATTCTAACTAATGCCAAGAGGAATTTCACTTTCCGATAAAGAATATTGCAAGATTGAAGCTCACAGGTCATTGGATTTATCAAACAGGTAAATTTTTTGTTTTTGCATATCTGAGAACGCCTGACTTGTTAATTGCACGATTCATCGTTCATTAGGAGCGTTTCAATCCCAAATTACCATCTATTTGTCTCGCGGAGATTGTACGGTTACTAACGGCATGTAGAATTTGTTGCTGTTTGCGAGCTGTAAGTATAGATTTTCTACAACTTTAATGCTTTGTGCTATAATTTGTTGGATTCTTCACAGATTCTTAAAAAAAAAAAATATTATGGCTTTATTGCTCACAGGCTCCAATCATCGCAATTATTTTGAAAGCATTCATACTTGACATAAGTATATCATATAAATGTTCAGAGTTTGCTCCATGTGTAGAAGTTAAAAGCATTTAATCTCGAAGATCAAAAAATGCTGGCGCCACCTTTGCACCATGGCTGCTTAAAACTTTGAAATATAAGAGTTTTTAAATTATTCAAATGCACTTTTTGACCCTATATCTTATGAAGCAATGGTAGAATAATCAAGGGAGTATATGATGCGGCCCAATAAATATTTTTAAATACAGTTTTTTGTAAGATCTTTCAATGTTTAAGTTGATAATTTGGCATTTCTTTTTTGTCTTAATTTTCAATTTAAAATTTATGTTTTTTATGTATGTGACCGAAAAGGTTTTTTTTTTTTTTTTTACTTTGTAGTTCACCTCCTCAAGGTCAAAAAGGCAATTACAAATGAGAAGGCTCTTATGTTTATAACCCTATCTCGACACTTTAACTCCGAAATACGAACCCTGACGAACAAAGATGCTGCGCCGAGAAACAAGATAAATACTACCAGGAACGTTGTGGAAATTAAACTCAGAACCTCTTAATTATGGAGTGAGCGTTCTACCACTACGCCACTACCGCATCAAATGAGAGCGGAATGTAAAGTTTTTATTATGTTTCTGTCTAACAAAAATTTTATCTTTTTGCGATAATGTTATATACATTTTTTAAATAATATTTTGAAAATTAATAAAATGTTTGAATCACAAAAAGAAAAATACACTTAACACTTCGGTGAGGAAAATCGTTTTTTTTTTAAATTACTGTACTTTAAATGGAAAAAATAAAGTTTATAAATACCCGAGAAAAAAAAACCCGCTAATCCTGTTAAGTTCCTAATAAGTTTCCTAATAAAACTTAGTAAGTTCCCGCCGAGTACTTACTAGGAACTTAGTAGGATTAGCAGGTTTTAGTAGGAAACTTAGTAGGATTAGCAAGTTTTAGTAGGAAACTTAGTAGGATTAGCAAGTTTTTAGAAGGAAACTTAGTAGCATTACTAGGGTTTTTACTCGGAACTTAGTAGGTACTTAACAGGGTTAGTAGGTTTTTTTTTCTCGGTTAAGTATTACTTTCTAGTTTTAGTTAATAGTTTTTTTAGTTAAATTCATACGTTTATTAGGGTTTTATTTAATTATTTGAGTTTTAAAGATTTCATAGATATATTAGTAGGCTTATTTTTCAAGAAATATACGAGGTTAAGTAAAAATAATAATTTTTACTTAAACACAGTATCTTCTTGAAAATATAATCCTTATAATATAACTTAACTAGTCGCTAAGCAATAAGGACGCCTATTTATAAAACAATAATAAAAATAACAAATAATTAAGTGTTAGATTGTTTAAATAGAACATTTAAAAAAATACAATAAACAGCGATGGTTAGTTCTTTTGGTAATTTTCGCGGTGTCAGTGGAATAATTGCACCCATAAGATTTTTCTTAATCTTTTACGACCATAACTGTAGCTATAACGTAATTTATA
>NC_061166.1:31924855-31954855 GCF_022113875.1 Hydra vulgaris | reverse complement strand
ACAACTCTAAATAATTCTTTTTCACTAACGGTATACCTGTCTTGTAACGCTTCTAAAATAAGTTAAGCAAAAATATTTAAAATTAAAAATATCGTCAGCTTAATATATATATAGTTGAATACGACACTTAAGTGTCGCATTTATCATTTTTGAAAAAAATGACTATGTACAATATAAATTGTATCTCACCAAACATAACGTCCTTTAACTTAAGGTTTTCAAACGATATTTTGTTTTCTCTGCCTTTACGTTTACTCCCTTTAATGTTCATATTCGCCATCAGGTTTACGGAAAATAATCTAAAATCGAAAAAATATTAAAGGTAAGATCTGAAGGTGAGATCTGAATGTTGTTAAATTCATTCTTGTTTACCGCTTATTTTGACTGTTATTGTATAAAAAAATGTAATTTAAAAAAAAGCTGCAACAAATTGTTTTAAAACAAATCAATCAGAACGCATAAAAAGTAAGTAGCGATTTTTTGGAAAACAAAAAGTGAAAACGCTATATTTTTCTTTGGATTTTACCTCAATACACTGAGTTTCTAAATTAAAATCCTTATTCATTTGTATGTTCATTTTAAAAAATGTGTATATTATTCTATATATTAAATTTACATATTATTTATCGTATATCTTACATTTTTTTACAAAAATTATGCTTTCTTAATTAAAAATAGAAAATAAAACATACTTTCCCAACATATTTCTGGTACAATCTGCCATATCCACACCACCAATATTCTTCAGTTTAGATAACTAAAAAAAAACGTTATTTAAAGCTTATTTAAGAAGTTTTCAACCCCTTTCTAAATAGACTGTTTAAAAGATATGATGTGTATGCTTTATTCAATATCCATTATTGTTATTGTTTCGCAGTGGAAGCTATTAAAGTTCCACCACTTATATGGAACCATCAGGCCGTAATAGTCTTAAGAGAAGCAAGAAATATTTTATATAAGTGCAAGGAAGTGCAAGATAAATTATAATATTTGGACAGATGTCCAGAATTAAGAGTTGTTGTTTAAAAGAAGGGTACTATTCAGTAATTAAGTTTGAGTTAAGTAAGTGGTGGTCATGTTAGATTTAAGTACGTGTTGTTGCAGTGTTCTGTAAGTTATTGTGTTTTGTGTTTGTATTGTTCTAAACGTTAAAGTTTTATGTGTCATTTAGTGTTTTTATTCCTTTGAATCTGTGTGTTCGTAAATAATGGTTCTTAGTCTCGCTCAGTCCAGTCTTATCATGTTCTCTTTACATATCAGGTTCGCAACTAGAATAAGTGAGTATAGTCACTAGTGGAACATATTTAGACGTAAATGCCTTAGACGCATGCAAACGTGCAAAAATACCTTAAAAGCATGCAACCCTATAATAAAAATATTCGTTTTAAATTTAGTTTATATACTCAAAGATCGACAAACACAATAGTTCTGTTTATTTATATGCAACCCGAATACCTTCAGCCACAGATAAAAACAAAAGAATATCTAAGTAAACCTATCTGAATTTATCAGATAAATATTCAAAAACATTTAACAAAAATCAAAACAATTATTAACAATTGCTATCGTTGTGGTAAGCATAATGTGATACACAATTAACCTAATATAACACAATTACTCAATTCTTAAGATAAAAAGTACAACTTTAAAGCAGAAGTATTACAACAAACAACAAAAACAAACATTTAATATAAAGTGGAAACGCGCGCATAATTGTTTAAAGAAAGAAAATAAAAATACTTCAGCGTTAAAATAAAATTCAAAATTATGTAGTATAATACCAGATTCTCGTCAGGAAGTGGACATTGTATTGATCCTTATAAAGATAATACTCTGGTATTTGACGTTTCGAATGTTTTAATGCTCATTTCTAGAAACTCCCGTCGGGGTAACATCCTCAAAACAAGCAAATAAAACCCACCTCTACGTCTGCGTCAAAGCCTTCTTATGTTGCAACATTTGAGAGGACATACTACTGCTCAGCCAAATACCCTAACTTGATCCATTTTAAACAAATTACGCTGATATACTTTTTAGAAAATTATTAAAACACGTTGCGCAAGAAGTAACATTAGAATACAAAAAACTTATAAGTTAAATTATTCCTAAACTAGCTGGATTGACCCGTAAAAATACGGGTCTTTGTAATTCTATTCCACACAAACCTTTTCCCTTATTTTCTTAATCTAGCTGTCCGTATCGGTAAATACAGGTCTTTTCTTCTACTTCTATATTTATTTATTCCACGCCAATCATTTCTTTACTTGTTCCTTATTTACTTCAATATTTTTTAGTAAACGGTGGAAAAAAATTCATCAAAAAAATTTGCTTTGAGAGCAAAAAAAAACTTTAACATACGCACTTTTTCCGCATACCTATATAGCTTATTAAACCCCGTTTATTTATTTTTTTTAAAAAAAATTCTGAACTAAACTACTTTCTACATTTAGACCAGCCATGGACCATGGTTTATGGTCGCGTCCTAGCCATATTCAATAGTTTACTATATTTATTATTATTATATGCTTAGTTTTGAATAATAACGGTCTTTTATAGTTATCTTTGTATTAGACGGAAACGGTAATGCAATTCTTTAAAACGTTAGTCGCTTAAAGCGTCAAAAGTCATGCAAAAAAATAAATTATAAATTTTGTGGTTTAAAAGTTGAAGAATTAATAATATTATAACAAAAAGTTTGGTAATTTTTAAACGTTATTATTTAGCTCTTACTTATGGTATTTATTTTGTTTTCATTTTACATTTTTAAAAAAATGTTGAAGCGCCTAACTACATGCATAACTTTGATAGCTCACAAGTTAAGTGCGCTGTCATCAGATTCGCTGTGCAAGGCTTCAAATCCGCGCCTAAAAAATCTCAATACATTTTTTTTAATCTGGCTATAATTATAGCAAAAAATTAAATATAACAAAAAACCTTTTAATTGCTTTTTTTTTTCCCTGCCTCGACTGCAATACCATGTGGAGTAGCAGGACGGTTTTATCAATTTTTTTTTTTATTAGGTTTTAGGACCTTTTTTTTTAAGACTATCCGTAGCTTATTAGGACCAATTATGTGAGAACAGTATCAAAATCGTGACACACACGCAACAAATTTTCGCCCCGTTTATTGGTGTTTTTAGAAATCCAAAAAATATATAAAATATAAAAAGAAAAAACGGTTAAAGTGTATAACATTTAACTTATTTAACTTCACAAATATTTTGTAATTTAAAGAAAAAAATCGCTGGTGGTAAATTTGAACCACGACTATTACGTTCAGAAGCTTAGCGCGCTAACCACTCGGCCATGCTGACACATCAAATATCGAAATTTTAAAAATATATAAAAATTGTTTTTAACGGAATTGCTGTAGATCAAAAATTAAGGAGAGGTTGACGCAATGCAATTTTTAAGTCAAAGTCAAACTATAAAACTTGAAAAATGTTTCAGTATGTTTTATCATTACTTAATTACGTACGTTAGATATTTGCATACACGTTTTCTTCTAAAAAAAGTGCTGTGACTCTTTCTACTAACACTACTATTAAGTTCGGCAATATTATATAGAAGAAGATAGATAGATTATAAAATAGTTTTTCACTTAAAAAGACAAACTCTATTCCACATTAACCTTATCTCTATTTCTCCCTCAAATATTATTTAGTGAACAATAGATTATGTGCTAGAAAAAAAAAATTCACATATGCACCTTTTCCGTATATTTATATTTAGAGCTTAACATGAAGAAGGTAAATCATTTAGTTCAAGACAACCTGCCCAAACCCAAATCCTCTGTTGATTTATGCACACTCACTGTGGCTAGGCCTGTAAAATAAGTAGCTAGGCAAGTCAAATAAATTAATTTGATCTGTTTTTCTGCATAAAACAAAAACAGAAAATGTGAAGTACTTGATAAAAGGAACTGTAATATTGGATTTAGTTAATTCAATACAAAGTGATAGGAAACTGCAAAATAAGGTAACAACGTGAAAATTATTCAAATACTAATTTACAACAATTTGTATTGCGTTTTATTAAAATAGCTTTATTAAATGGTATGAAGATTGATGATTCTTCTTCTTCGCCTTTAGAAAATGGTTAACGATTTGAAAGACTTTTAAATTGATTATAAAAGCATTATCTAAAAATGAAATAAAATCATTATTGATAACACTGAATGCACATTTATTTGTTTTATGTTAATTCATTTGAGAAATGAAAAATACGAACCAAAATTTAGTAAAAATTAGTTCGGCAATATTATATAGAAGATTAGACACTTACTTTGTGAGAGTGCTTTTTTAAAAGTCTCTAATATTTGGTTGGAAGGCTGGAATAACTCTTTTTTTAAAAAAATTCAGTTTTATCAGCATTGCTAAAGATAAAAATTCTTACTGACACAAAAAAATTAGGCATTTTTTCTTAAAATATTTCTTGGCTTTTAGTGAATGATTAGGAGTAAGTTTCAGTAATGAAGCTACCCAATAATCATTTTTAACGATAGACACCAACGTGAAGGTAAGCCAAGCTGTCTATCAACACAAAACATCACAACAACATTACAGGATGACAAACAATAACACCAGTAGTGTAGGCAGGATTTTTGTTGTTTCAGATATATATTTAGAAGCTGTTGAAGAGTTTAACTTTGTTATGTCTAAAAAAATTCAGGTTAAGAAAAACACTTTTTTTAAACATTTGTTCCTAAGCTTTAAAAACATCAATTTTTTGCAAAGTATTTTAATTCTATAAACGTGAATACACTTAAGTTTGGTTGAAAATGCTATCTGAAGCATCAAAAGACCCTGCCTATGCTACTGAATACACATAGCATCAAATATTTGTACATAACACATTTGCACATAACACAAAATATTCAGATTATGTGTTTCCAGAATAATTAAAAAAGCTAGACAACACAACCTAGCTCAACACTTGTAACACCGCTTGGCACTAAACGCTGCCAAGTAACACCACAATTTAGTAACACCGCTTGGCATTAAGTGCCAAGTAACACCACTAATTAGTAACACCGCTTGGCTAGCAAGAATCACAATCTTGCACTACACGTTGCCAAGTAACACCACTTTTCACATGGAAACAACTTAATATAAACTTGTATAAACTTAAGCACATAAATATAAATAAAGATATATAAACGCATATAAACACATTCATTTATATACACATATAGCAAAAAAAAAAAAAAAAAAAACATACAAAAAATATAAAACACATATAACACATAATATACTTGTCAAAATTATAAATTAAGAACATTTGTAAAGACAACATTATTTGTGTAATGTTTGTTAAATGACGTACCTTGTAATGGATGTTTATCAACTTTGAAAAACAAACTATTAAATGATCTTGTTCTTGAACATGCAACATATAATTGGCCGTGTGAAAAGCAAGGTTTTTTGAGATAAACACCAACTTTTTCAAATGTTTGACCTTGACTTTTATTTATGGTCATTGAGTATGCTAACCTAACTGGAAACTGACGGCGTTTAAGTGTAAAAGGTAAATTTGCATCTGATGGAGCTAATTGAACTCGAGGAACAAATACCCTGTTACCAGCTGATACACCTGTTAAAACCTCACCATCAATATAATTGTTGTGTAATGCACGCACCATCAAACGGGTTCCATTACAAAGTCCACCTTTGAGATCTAAATTTCTAAGTAGCATTATAACAGCACCAATTTTTAATTTTAGGCAATGAACAGGCATACCTGATGGAGTCAAACTATTTAAAAACTCGACTGGAAAATTATTAATTTCATTAAGATCATCAGTATCAATGCTATCTGAACTTAAATATGTTTTCACATCACCGGGTAAGCGATGAAGGACTTCTTCATTTATTGCCAATGAATCAACATTTGTTGGCGTTAAAATAGCACGTTTTGCATAATCACCTTCTTCTGCACCACCGAAAATCTTCTCCACAATAGATTCATTATCACTGAGAAAGCACTGCTCAGGTATTTCAATACACCCTCGCAAAGGATCTTCAGGCTTGACAGGTAATGTTCCACTTCCAAGCTTTAAAAGCCATTGAGAAAATTCCTCTTCTTCTATCTGAACCCTCATGTTTACAGTTAATGAGAACCTTTGCACATATTGCCAATGTTCAGAACATTTTAAACATGATTCTATAACTTCTGCTGGTCGACCTCGCTTCACAACTGGAAGTATTTGTCTGAAGTCTCCACCCATAAGAATAACCTTACCACCAAAAGGAAAGTTGTTATTACAAATATCTTGTAATAGCTTATCAATGGCACTCAAAGCATATTTGGGTATCATAGATGCTTCATCAAGTAAATACAAACTGATTTGTCTCAGGAATCTACCATGAATAGAGTTTGGAGTTACATTACATGTGCTAGTTTCCAAAATTGGAACAGGAAGTTTGAATAAGCCATGCATTGTGCACCCATTTTTGAGAAGAGTTGCAGCTATTCCTGTCCATGCAGCTGTTGCAGTTCTAATATGCCTGCTCTGTGTTTCAGAAATTAAATAGTTGTAAGTAAATGTTTTACCACAACCGGCAGGCCCATCCATAAAAAACAACCTTGAATGCTTATTTTCATTAGTAGGTTCCACACTTAGTGCAGCAAGGATCGCATCAGCTACATTACGTTGATTATCATTCAATAATGGTCTAACTCGGTTTGCTTCATCAATAAACACCTGAACATCTTCATCATCATTTTCTGGGACATTATCTAAAAACTGATTTAAAGCTGGCAAATTATAATCAGCTAAGGTTTTACCACTCTGATTAATTATAGATTCAATTTGACGAAGAGCTGCCTGCTCAGCAAGTACGACTGGCATTGAATGGTGTATGTAATCCTCAACCATATAATTTTTAAATGTATTCCAAAGGTGTAAAGGATCATCAGGTTCACATAAAGTTAATATGATGCAAAACAGTAGCCTAATTTGTTTAGGCATCCGAGTTGCAGCAGCTTCAATTAATGTATTTCTCCACTCAATGTCATCTTGCAATAAACCTAAATGATAACATGCTTCACGAAATGTATTAAAAACAGTACCATGAACAGTACGCAAATCCTCGAAAGACTTTGCACCTTTTACATGCAAAAGTAACAACCTGAGAAAAAATAACTGACTTTATACATTCGAACAACCACCTTATCACTACCTCTTTGTCTTACTTTCCACATGCAATTTTTACCAAAAACAAAGTGATATGGAATTTCAACATAAGAATACTGACGTGCTTCATTATTTTCAGCATTTAACTTAAACCAAGCGGTTAGGTGAGTGTCACGCTGTGCTGCACGATCTATAGCTACTTGTTCTTCTCCTTCGTTAAAATATACTCTCTGATTATCAGGAAGGTGGATTTGAAGGCGGATAATAGTATGTGACATATCACTTATGGAATACTCATATATTCGCCAAAGAGCCTCTGGGGCGGAAACAAAGCGACAGTCTAAATATGTGTTAATTTCATCATGGTCAACACTTTCATTAATTACCACATTCGCACAATCATGCCCCTTATAGACATATTTGTATAAATACTTCACTGACTTAATAGACATGCAAGCTTCAACATTAATGTGGGCTTGGTATTTTTTTGATAACCAGGGGTTATAGGGTACGACCCATCGATTATCAACTTGGTTACCTTTTATAATGACTACTCTACCATTATCTAAACGCCTGTAGTTAGGATAACCATTGAAAATTGCAACAGTGCAAGGATTAAACTCTTTAGGAAATTTTTTTGTGCTAACTCCATCTTTCATGCAAGGAGAATTGGGATTTAAAATCCCACATGGTCCATGAATCATACATGTTTTTACAATTTCAAAAAGTTCAGGATCAACAGTTTGATCTGGAATTTCAGCTGATATTAAACTATCAATATCCTCTGCTGTTTCTAGCTTATCATCGTTTACAAAGTGTAATAAAATATGCACATGTGGCAAACCACGTTTTTGAAACTCAATAACCTGTACATGACTTACAACTTTGCCTAAGACTCCATGTTTAAAAATATCACCTAAGAAGCATTTAAGTTTCATCTTAAATACGCGACAAACTAAATCAGGCCTGTCAGTTGCGCTCTCACCTGGATTTAAATTTTCTGTAATTTCTCTCCATTTTGAATTACAGGTAAAAGTAATAAAAAGATCTGGTTTACCATATTTCTTTATAATTGCCATTGCATCTTCAAAATTTTCTTTTAAAGCTCTTGGACTTCCAACATATGAGGATGGTAGTATAACAACACGACCCGGTCTTACATTAAGGTTATTTGCAACATTATTTACATACTCATGTAATGTATCGTATTGTTCACTTCTAAGTTTGTTTTGGTTATTTCTGATAAAAGCAAGGCGCTGTCCTTCAATCTTGACATATGCATCAACAGCATACTGTTGAAAAAGTTTCTTACCATAAAATATAGGACTGAACGTTTGTCTAATAGAAAGCCTATAGTTGTAGTACTGAGATAAAGTAACACGATTTCGAACACGTGTTGCTCGGTCAGGATTGTGCTCTAGTTGATCATGCCATCCTGCATCACCTCTTGGAAAAAATATTGGATATATCATTGGATCTAGATTTGCAGACATACTTGAAATTGTTTTTAAGGGTTGACCTCGAGGATAAATAACAACTTCTCTAGATGGAGGTGGAGCACCATCATTTCCTACAAACACAATGGCAACCTCTTCATGTGATGGAAGATTGTATCGACGTCTATCACAACCCTCAAGCAACGACATTTTGACAACAGAAATCGGTCGACCTTCTATAGCAGCTTGACGAATTTCTGCATCTTCAACTTCTGCCATGTTTTTAAATGCAAGCGCATATGGGTTCTCCTGATTAATTATAGTCTGCAAAAGTTCCATTAACTCACGTATGCAACAATCATTTTGCTCCATTCGAAAGTTTAAAGCAGTATTAGGATCATAAACATATAATTGACAATAAGCAGGTGGATCCCCTTGCTGATGTCTTAGATTACCAATACGATGCATAATTTGCCCACTAATTCTAAAACAGGGTGGACCACGATTTGACGGAGGATCTATTGTGGCTATGAATGAAGCAAAAGATAGACAGGCATTATAATTTCGTATATGCTTGAAAAAATTTTGATTCAAAGCACGATCAACATGGTTGCCTGTCATTAAATCAACCATCAGCGGTGGATAAGGTGAAAGTGGAGGTAAGACAACCTTTCCCGAATGGCAGCACAAAAAATGTGTTTCATTTAAAAATTTTTTAGCACCACAATACTGACAATTATGGTTCATTTCTCCTAGGTAATTACTCTCTATAAAAACATTATTTCTTGCTATGCAATGCATTTCACGCCTAAATAATACTCGTCGAGCCTCATTTCTTTCATTTTGGCGACGATTAACTTCTTCACGTCTAGCCTCATTCCTTTCATTTTGGCGACGATTAATTTCTTCTCGCCTAGCCTCATTTCTTTCATTTTGGCGACGATTAATTTCTTCTCGTCTGGCCTCATTTCTTTCATTTCGACGATTTCTTCTATTTTCAGCTCTTAGGTTACTTGACATAATTGAGAAATTATTTATGTTTGATAAAACTTTATCTTAATAATTTTTTGCTATACTAATCTAAAATGAACAAAAACAATAAAGTGCTATTTATCAGTTTAAACCTATGAAACTATGTGTATAGCATCTAATAAAATTTGTGAACAAAAGATATAACTAAACTGGTTTGAAACAGAGAAAAAGCCAGAAGTATCTTGTAATAACATACTATATTGTAAGTAATAAAACAGTATTTTTTGAAACAAATAAAAAATTTTATTATTTTAAAAGTCATATTAATGGTAATATTGAAAAGCAAAATTAGTTACATATTTTTAAATGACATGCCAACAATTGCAAACATGTTGCATCATATAGACCACATGTGGCTGACAACTGATTTTAAATACTATTTTATAATATATCTAAAGAGAATAATGTAAAGAGATTAATATGTGTATAGTGCATATATTAGACATATTAAACAGATATCATAGAAAAAGAAAAACTTTAAATATATTTACCCAATCTTTCAAAAACTATATAACACTTAACAAATAAAAGTTAATACAAAAGAAAATTTAGTATTATTAAAATTAAAAATGAGGATAAAAAGATGTAAAAACGTAAATTAATAAAAAAACTTATAGACAAATTATTAAAAACTTTTATAACATAAGAGTTCTTTGTTAGTTTAGGATTTAAAAACAGAATTAAAAATCAAAAAAATAAAATAGTAAAAGTATATAAATTAAAATAATAAAAAATTGCGAAATTAAAAAAACATTTTTTTAAAAATTCAATTTTCTTTATAAATAAAAAAGAAGATAATTCTACCAGTAGTTTAAAAAAGCTACTGGTAGAAATTAAAAGAGTTAAATCGCTTTCCAGCACCCCTCCTTCTACCAGTGGTGTCATATGGGGCTTCTCTCCTCCATCTAAAGGAGGGATCATCTCCCCCATATTGACTCCACCGGTAAAAAGCTCTTGAAGATATTGGACCTGGGTGCTGGGAGCGATATTGCAGGAAATCTTGATATGATGCTAAAAAACAAAAACAAAAAAAGAAATAAATTTGAATACAATACTGCACAAAACAACCAATAAAAATATTATCTAAAACTATTTAGACTTCAAAAAAAAAAAAGTTATGACAAAAAAAATAAATAAATAAAGTAATGTAAAAATATAGATATGCAATGTTTAAATTTCATATATACCTACACAAATACACATAACACCCACAAAACTGCATAAGTATGCAAAACAGATTACCTGATGGTCCTGCAGATATTGTTGCTATTATGGAAATAAATAAAAAAGTATATGAACTAACACATATATTAAACAGTTATGTAATTGCATACAAACATGAAAAAAGTAATGTTTAGGTTTCAATACACATAACACTGCAAAAATACGGAAAAACTGCATAAGTATGGAAAACACATTACCTGGTGGTACTGCAGTTGATACTGTTGCTATTGCAGAAATAAATAAAAAAGTATATAAACAAACACATATATTAAACAGTTATGTAATTGCATACAAACATGAAAAAAGTAATGTTTAGGTTTCAATACACATAACACTGCATAAATACGGAAAAACTGCATAAGTATGGAAAACACATTACCTGGTGGTACTGCAGTTGATACTGTTGCTATTGCAGAAATAAATAAAAAAGTATATAAACAAACACATATATTAAACAGTTATGTAATTGCATACAAACACGAAAAAAGTAATGTTTAAGTTTCAATACACATAACACTGCATAAATACAGAAAAACTGCATAAGTATGGAAAACACATTACCTGGTGGTACTGCAGTTGATACTGTTGCTATTGCAGAAATAAATAAAAAAGTATATAAACAAACACATATATTAAACAGTTATGTAATTGCATACAAACACGAAAAAAGTAATGTTTAAGTTCCAATACACATAACACTCATAAAACTGCATAAGCATGCAAAACACATTTAAAAAAAATTAAGTTTCAATACACATAAAACTCATAAAACTGCATAAGTATGCTAAACAGATTACCTGATATTATTGCTTGAGGTGTTAATGTAGAGACAAAAAAAAAAAATAAAGTGATGTGCAAAATAAGATATGCAATCTTTAAGTTTTAATACACATAACACTCATAAAACTGCATAAGTATGCAAAACATAATACCTGATGGTACTGCAGATGATATTGATGCTATTGTAAAGGTAAAAAAAAAAAATGTTTAAAGTAACATATGTTGCACATTTATGTAATTGATAACAAACATGAAAAAAGTAATGTTTAAGTTTTAATACACATAACACTCATAAAACTGCATAAGTATGCAAAACACATTACCTGATGGCACTGCAGATGATATTGATGCTATTGCAAAAGTAAAAAAAAAAGTGTATAAAGTAACATATGTTAAACATTTATGTAATTGCATGAAAACATGAAAAAAAAAAATATTTAAGTTTTAATACACATAAAACCCATAAAACTGCATAAGTATGCTAAACAGATTACCTGATATTATTGCTTGAGATGTTAATGTAGAGACAAAAAAAAATAATAAAGTAATCTGTAAATTAAGATATGCTATCTTTAAGTTTTAACACACATAACACTCTTAAAACTGCATAAGAATGCAAAATACATTACCAGATGGTACTGCAGATGACGCTATAGTGGATGTAAAAAATATATTTACATAAACTAACATATACTAATCAATTAAACAGTTTATTTTAAGTGATAAAACCGCATACAAACATCAAAAAAAGTGTAATAAAATTAAACAAAATGAAACATAAGTGAACTTTGCTTACCAATTGAATTTTCTAATTTTTCTAAATAGAATAAAAAAAAACTCATTAACATTAAGAAAGAAACTAACATGCAGAATATTTGTCAACTTTAGGAAATCCATAAATAAAGTTGGAACAATACAAAAGCCAAAAATAACAATCACAAAACAAAACAAACCAAAAAAAAAAAAAAAGAAAAAAGTGCCAAAAAAAAAAAGAAAAAATAAAAATAAAGAAGAACATTATAGTAATTTACTTAGCTGTTGAAGTATAAACCCTATTAAAAAAATGCTAAAAATTGTATCAAAAAAGCTAAAAGACCAAAGAGTAGACCTTTTTTTTTTGAAAGTAAAATGCTATATCTTTATCTATAATACACAAATGAAATATAATAAAATTCTGTTTACCCATTGAATGTTCTACTTTTTCTAAATAAAATGAAAAACTTTTAAACATTAAAATAAACTAACTTGCCATATATAGAATAACTTTATGTTAAATAAATATGTAATAAAAAAAATAAAAAGCATGACAACAACAATAACAAATTGCTTACATAGATTCTCAACTGAATCTTCTAATTTTTCTAAATAAAATAAATTTAAAAGTTACAAAAGTCACTTGCTGACTGACAAACTGTCACAACTGACAAAAGTCAGTTGCTAAATAACTTTAAAAAAACTAAAAAAGCATAACTGTATTTGCACACAAAAAAACAAAAAAACAACAACAACAAAAAAATTCCTGACTTAGCTTGTCCATTACTTCCGCTAAACATTAAAAAAAAGTTATAATTAACAAATTGCTGAAATTGGTGAAATATATATCTTTGTAACATATCCTTCTCATACAAAGTTAGCTTACTTGGCAAGAGCTCTTCGGCTCTGATCTCCTGAACATCTAATATATATATAGACAAAATTAATTTTTAAAATATTCACTTTTTCAATTAAACATATAAGATTTGTCTTAAATTATAAAATTGTTGCACAGTTTTATAATTTAACACATTCAGTAAATGACAAAAAGTTTCATTTTACGTGAAAGCTTCGTAGTTAAAAGACTTAAAAGTCTATTTTAGCTTAAACACGTTTTATAAAATTATAGCTTAAACACCTTAAAGCTTCTATGTGTTTTTAAGGTTTACTGCTTTACAAAAACATCAATCAAAATAGCGGAATAAACAAAAACTGAGTTTTGGGTCCACCCTCTTAAAGTTCTAAAAATTAATTTATATATTTTTTAACTTTAGTTAAATTTTAGGGTGGTGTGCTTGATTCACGGGGTTAGGGGAGGGCAGCATATCTTGGTTGATTTCAATTAAAAGCGGCTAAAATAAATCATCGTTTTATTCACACGTGAATCAAGTACAGCGTTTTTATGTTTTTAGAAATTTTAAAAAACGTTTTAAAAAATTCTCTCCGTTTGGTTTGTTATAGTATATTATATTTTTATTTTTATGTTATGCGTATAACATCTATATGCATTTAAACTTGTTTTTCTTTGTTTTCTAGAAAACTGGAAAAGATTTAAAAAAAAAAATTGTGTAAGCAAAAGGTTTTGAACCCAAGCGAAGCACTTCAATCGCTTTGGAATGCTATATCATCTTTTTACACTATTTAATAAACAGAAAACTTATTAAACTTTAAAAAACAACATTTAATGCTTTAAAATAAAGAGATATTGTCGCAATGAAATTTTTAAGTAAAAATAAATCGGTAGAATTTGACGTCATCTACTTCATAATAATACTGATTGATAATTAAAGAACTTAAAGTTTACATATTTAGATATTTGAATAGACTTTCGTTCACATTGTTAAAAAACAAATCATAACGGATTGTGGTTCCGAAAAAAAAGGTTAATACACTACCATCTGTAATTATTGGAAAGGTCATATTTTTTAATATCAAAGATATCAAAGTTTGGCGAAAAAGTGAAAACAATGTCTACCTGAATTATATGTTATCTTCCTATTTATTAGGTTTACAAATAAAACTTCCCTGATTAGTTTATAATTTATTCAAAACCCTGATTAGCTTTTAATTTATTTGCCTATTAATCACCCTTAACAACAATAACCACCATAAATATATTCTTAGCATTCTACTTAACGACTTATCTAATTAGTCTATTTTGTCACTAAGTTTTTTCAAAAAAAAAAAATACACATGTATTAACTGTATATCAATTTATTTATCTATTTAATTTAATATATATATAATATATAATTTAATATATATAATTTAATCTAATTAATATAATTGAAATACTACTAATCAATTTACTGATATTTTTTCTATAGCATTGTTAAAAATGGTTATATTCTGAAAGGTAAAGAAATTTATTGAAAAGAAAGTTGCACAAAAGAAAAAAAAAACTAAATAAAAGTTACTTGTTTCAAAAAACGTTTTACGAAGAGTTTTTCCAAACAATTTTATTTTTAATTGCGTTTTTTTTTTTGAATTACGTCATAAGCATATTAAGGCGTTTTGAAAAACAGTTGCTGTATATATTTAAAGTAAAAAAGTTAATGTAGCAAAATAAACTTTTAATTGCCAAAAGAAAGTTTTAAAGTTTTATCTAGCTACAGGCTTCTTTTTTTTTTTTGCCTCCACAGCAGCATCTTCTGAAGTAGCAGGGCTGTCTTGTTAAGTTTTTTCTTTATTAAGTTTCAGACAACTTTTTTTTCAGACCATCCGCAGCTTATTAGGACTAATTACATGAGCACATTAATAACATAAGTGTCTCAATTATCATAGATACGCAACATATTTTTTCTCCTAGTGATGTTTTTTTTTTTTTTTTAAATGTTTTATGAAGTTTTAGCTTTCTTAAAATCTTTTCTTTTGTGAGTGCATAACATCGTTACATATGTTTGTATATAATCTTTATAAAACTTCGAAAGTATTTTGTATTTTAAAATAATTAAAAAAATTAAAAAAAAATAGCCGCCATTGGTAGGAGTCGAACCTCTAGCTCCTTGTTCAGAAGTTCGCCGCCTTATCCACTCGAGCTACACCGGCATATCATTATGTGTAGATTTTATAATAATGTAGTAATTTTTTTAAGGAAAAAATTGTTAGATCAAAATTAAGGAGAGGTTGACACAATGTAATTTTCAAGTAAAAATCAAACTGTAAAACATAATAAATGCTTCAGTATGTTTTAACATTTGCTTTAACCTTACTTAGTTTAAAGTTTACGTACGTTAGATATTCGTTCACGTATTCTTATAGTGCTGCGACTCTTTCTTGCCAATACCTCGGTTGCAATGGCTGCCAAGGGTTTCGTGTCAAATACGCTCCAAGGGACACTACTATTAAGTTTGGCAATATTATATAGAAGATACTCAAGTACAAATTGAAGGCAAACAAACACACAACAAAATAAAAAACAATTAAGATAAAAGACTTACCATAATTTGATATTGAATAAGAATAAGTCTTGAAGGATATTTTGCGCAATGCCAATGAGCAGTTTATAGAGCGCATGTAAATTGTGATATTATACACAGATGTTGTATGACGTAAATTTGCGGTTAATCAAAATATCCCTCAAGCGAAGCCTCAGTAAATAATAACGCTATTGGTCAAAAAATATCTTAATTGATTGGAGGATGAAAGTGTAAGGTGATTGGTTAATAATGTTGTGTTTAGAGAACATAAAAAATAAAAAAGAGAGAACATTCAAAAGTGTCCTAAATTATTAAGATAATAAATTTTATAATAATATGATTAACTAAATCACTTGAGTGATTTAGTTAACCATATTATGGTCCATAATTATGGACCATAATATGGTTAACTAAATCAAAATTACAATAGTAATTTTATTTTAAAATGATATTAAAAAAGTTAACTGGAGAATAGAGTAACAACCAAGAACGTAAAGATGTACAAAAAGCTGTCTATAAATCGAGTCAATAAATAAGAAGCAATAGCTGAATAACAACATTTATTTTTTACAATTAGTATTTATCTTTATTCAAATATATTCGACTAAAGGTCGTCTTCAAAAGACGTTCAGAATACACATTTTTTTCGCATGCCTTTGTGGTCTCAAATAAAAACTTCAAAAAAAAGTATTTAAAACATTTTTTAATGATGACTTTAGTCTTTTAAAGACGTTTTAAACACGTATTATATTTGTTTGCGAAAGATATCTTTCATATATAGAAATAATACGTATTTAATACGTCTCTTAAAGATAAGTTTTATATTCAGCTAAAACTCATCTTGAAAATTCGTTTTTTATGCGTATTTTTATCGTCTACTCTAGAAAAGATGTTAATAATATTAAAATAATACGTATTGAATACGTCTTGTCCTTGCTGGGTAGTCACTCGAAATTAAAAAATAGCGGTAAAGCTTTTTGATAATGGTTTTTAAAAGTATTTTTCAATCTTTTGAAAAAAATTATGATTTTATGAAGAACAAGTTCAAAAAATTTAACATCATTTGGAAAAAAAGTTGTCTCAAACAAGCAAACATTGCTTGTTTGAGACAACTTTTTTTCCAAATGATGTTAAGTTTTTTGAACTTGTTCTTCATAAAATCTTATATTTTTTTTATATTTTTATATATTTTTTAATAGAATTGGTTCACATTGCTGCAATGATTGCAGCAATGTGAACCAATTTTATTAAAATATAATAAAAAGATTTTCGAAGACATCACAAACAGTTGTATATCCTATTACCCCACCATAAGGTGTGGTTTAGAGAAGGAGGAAATATATATTCCGAGAAAAAGTTTACATGAACCGAAATACGACAGATTATTAAACAACGATAAAAGCATAAAGCAGTTCAATTGCGATCATGTGAATAACACTTTTTATTGCTACTTGGTTTGTCCTGAAACTTCAGCCGGGTACTTATTTTAGAAATAATTTATAATTTTTGTTGAATCTCTGTTTTAACTTTTACTGCGTATGTTTTTTATAAATTATATATAATTAAAAATATTTAGTACATCTTTTCTATAAATATTATTAAAAAATAAATAATCTGTTCAATAGATGTTTAAATTTACATAAAAAATGTGCTTAAACCTTTTTTTGTTGACCTTTTACGTGCCTATATTTGATATAATTTTTTTTTTTGACTTAAAAGAGTACTGTGGGCAAAGCCCTATCAACCATTTGGACGTTGGACTAATCCACTACTCTATTTGATTTTGGAAAAAAGGTATTGAGCTTTCTGTGCCTGTTTTTATAATATAATATATAAAGTTGAGTTTAATTAATACGCTAAAAACTGTTTTCTATTATCTCTGAAACTTGTTTGTGTAAGTAATTTTATTTGTTTAATCGTTAAACATAGCTTATATATTAACTTCACAAAATAATAAAATAAAAAACAAATATATTATGTTTTATATTATTAGTTACAGTTTTTAGTATTGTTGTTTTTTTTTTCAGCATTTTTAATATTACTTAACTTACATTGACCTTACCTAATCTAAAAGCCAGGCTTAAACAAGTATTCTATTGTCATATTTTTTTACTTTAGCCGCTATTTTTTTATAATACAAAACGTATCTTGTTCCCTGTATTATATGTGTAATACCATTAGATAAATTGAAAGATCTACTCGTTTATATTTATATACTTAAATAACATTATAATCAGTTTCATTTTCGGTTAATTCATTTTTGTTCTTTTATTTTTAGTTTAGTTTATTAAAAGTTTTATGAACATCAATAATGCAAATAAAGCAATTTTTAAGTAGCTTGTGAAAATATTTTTTTTTTTTTTGTTTGAAACTCTCCAGAATTTTTTTTTTCTTTTTTAATAAAACAAATTTACAAAGTAAAGATGCATTTATATAATTTTTTTTTCGTTTGTTGTCTACCTTAAATAACAGTTTTACATGCTTAGTATCGTCAATATTTAAAAAAGTTAAAATGTTAGATATTTTTTTGACGTTGTTATGACGCTCTTCGGATGTTGTTAATTCAGGTTGTAGCTTAGGACTGGCAAAGTTTGATTAACTTTGCAAATTTAGTTTAAACGAAGCCTAATACTGAATAAGCCTAATAATTTAAGATTTAGGTACAAAGTTTATTGAATATTCTGTCCTCATAAAGTATTTTTCAATAAATGTACTATTTTCTATTCGCTCCACTATTCGTTAAATAATTCGTTCAACTGTTTGTTAAAATCCAGTTCAAAGTTCAAGGATCTGGATTGACCAATGCTCTTTAGTTAAGTGCAAAATGCTTTTTAGTTAAGTGAGATATTAGCTAAAACGCAAAATGCTTTTTAGTTAAGTGAGGTATTAGCTAAATTGCAAAATGGTTTTTAGTTAAGTGAGGTATTAGCTATTAGCTATGTTATTTTATGTTATAGCATTACTTTAACTAAAAAGCTAAATGCTTTTTAGTTAAGCAAGGTATTAGCTATTAGCTATGTTATTTTTTATTATAGTATTAGCTATGTTATTTTTTTTCTCTCCAAAACTTAAAAATACTTTGAAAAAATCAGTGAACCTAAATAAAGTGTAGAAAAACACTCCACAATAGGATATGTTGACTTTAGGAAAATTTAATTTTGAGTATTTAATATTGAAAAACTGAATATTTCAAAAAAGTTCTAGTTATGTTGTTATTTTTTGTTTTTTTAAAGAGAAAATGTAGATATTAATTTATTAAAATCATCGAAACAAAATGTATCGCCAAGAGGAAATAACATCTGGGGAATGTTGTTTCGGCTTGGTGATACATTTAGATTGGTGAACAAACACCCTTCGTAACTTTCTGCTGAACAATATTTGGTATATATGTATTATAAAGAGTATGACAGGTAAGAATTATTTTAGCATAATTAAATGTATTGCGAAATGGAATTTTTTTTTTTATTTTTTTGATACACATTTAAGGTGGTAGATCCCCAATCTATTTTCTTTAAAAAACACAATATAGAGACTTTTCTTGTTTAATAACTTTTTTTTCTTATAAATAAAATTATAAGTAAAATTTCTTTAAAAAAAAAATTAATTTAATATCATTAATTAGCATTATTAGGTAAAAAAGGACCCCATAATGGTACATAGATAACTCCACATTGCATGGTCCGATTGTTATCGAGATTTGCAGGTAGCATTCATGCATGGGTGTTAACAAAATGTACCAAAATGGTAAAAAAAGTTATGGTATTTTTACTGAGGTATTAAAGATTTATGATAAAAAAGTGGAGTTGACTATTCATAACTTGCTTTGACCTTGCAGAAATATGCTGATTTTAGTACATTTTGTTGGCACTAGTGCATTGAACATACTGTGAAAATTTCAAGTCAATTTGACATGTAGAACTTGAGATATCTTTGTACTAAGTATGAAAATTTAAATACAGAGAAAATGATTGTTAAAAAATATGTTTTTTAAATATAACTAACTTTTGCTAAAAAAAAATAAAATACTCCAGATATATAGGAATCTACTTGCTCTGTTTCCTTTTCTTTATCAGAGAAACCTTTTTTTTTATCGCTTAAAGTTTTTTCTTCTTGCAAGTCTTTGTTTGCTAGTTTTTTATGCATTACTTATGTGTGTCGCATTCGATACGTTCATAGCTTTATTCATAAACTTTCCAGTATGAATGGCAAGTTTTACACTTAAAACTCCAACCGTTCCTTTATTAAACTCTAAAACTGCAGATGATACACCTATTTCAAGTATTGTTTTACTAACATAAGTTTGTTTTAGGCACTTTTTCCATATAACATTGTTTATTGATTCGTTATTGTTTTGGGTTCCACCATTCAAACACTTAGTTAACAAAGTATCGGCACTTAAGTCAATAAATATTGGCTTAACCAGAGCACATATGGCTACAGGTAGACTCAACTTTACTTTATATTATTTCTTCTTTCTACAATTACTTCTTTCTTGACATTAGAAATAAGAAATTATTTTTAAAAATAAGGGTTACGGGTGGCGGAGAAGTAATGATTTGGGGTGCGTTTAATTATTTTAAAAAAACTTCGATTGGCTTTATTACTACAAAATTAAATGTTGAAGGATATTGAAATTTGTTAAATGGTCATTTGAATGATATTTCGCAAACTTTGGTAAACCAATTTTATTTTCCAGCAAGAAAATGCGCAACTCATAAAGCAAATTCAAATATCTCATGGTTTTCCAGCAAGAAAATTCAATTATTAGAATGGTCAGCGCTCTCACCTGATTTAAATCCCATTGAAAATGTATGGGGCATCTTAGCAAGAGGTGTTTATGCAGAATCGAAACAATATTTGAATGTCGATGAATTGAAAAAGGCAATTGTACACGTTTGGAAGAACATATCTCTTGCAGATCATAGAAAACATTTGGAAAGTATGGTAAATCGAATATTTGAAGTTATTCAGGATGGCGGCAATAAATCAAAGTATTAACAATAAATTCAAATTGCAATACAAAACATTATGGAATTTTGTTGGGTAAAATTGAAATAAGGTTATAATTTTGCACCATCATTTTTCTAAAACTTTTAAGTCAATTACAAAATGAAAATAAAGTCTATTACAACTGAAATAATAATTAAGTACGACATTAAGCAATTGAATAATTTAAAAATATTTATTAAATTATTTGTGAGATCTTGAATTTTGGGTGAGGTTATAAATTTGCACCGCACTGTTTTTTATATAAAAACATAGATCATATCACTTAGATTATTAAATAAAATGGTGTCACTTGGTGGCAATGGTAAGATGTGACTTTTGAACAAGGAAAAAAATTGAGTGCAAGATCAGTTAGAAGTAATAAAAAGATAAAAGGTTCATAAAAATAAAAATATAAAAAGTTTTGAGTTTTACCGCTCAAAAAAAAAAGAATAAAAAGCCATACAAATCTATAAATAAACGAAAGAATTCATTTATACAAAATAGTTGCAAATATTATTTAAGAAAAAAAAATTGTAAAATTTAAGTTTAGTATTCTTTTTTAGTATTTTTTCTTAAATGACCGCAGTTACGCGGTGACCGAACCTAGGCGATTTTACTGTATACTTTATTTTTAATGGTATGAACATTTTACCAGGATATAATTTACAATTAAAAGTATTCTTAGAGTTACCCATTTATATTTAAATCACTTTTGTCAAAAAAATTAAACGTCTAAAAAACACGAAATTAATTTGGCTTTTTGTTTACAGGCTCAAATTATCGAAACTATTAGGAAAGCATCTATACTTGACATAAGTATTGCATATAAACGTTCGGAGTTGGGTCTATGTCTGGAAGTTATAAGCATTTTTTGATCTTGAAGATCAAAAAATGCTGGCTTAACCTCTGACTATAACCACTGCGCAATGGCTGCTTAAAACGTTAAAGTACATGAGTTGTCGAAATATTAAATTGCACTTTTTTACTCTATATCATATGAAGCAATGGTAACTTAATTAACGGAGTATATAGTGATGCGGCCAAATTAATATTCTTAAATACAGATTTTTGTAAGATCTTTCAATGTCTAAATTGATAATTTGGCATTTCTTTTTTGTCTGAAGTTTCAATTTAAAATTTATGTTTTTATGTATGTGAGCGGAAAGTTTTTTTATTTTTTTTTGTAATTCACATCCTCAAGACTTTGAATGCCATTACAAATGAGAAGGCACTTGTGTTCATAACCCTATCTCTACACTTTAACTCTGAAATACGAACCATGACAAACAGGGATGCTGCGCGGAGAAACAAGATAAATAGTATCAAGAACGTTGTGGGATTTGAACTCAGAACCTCTTACTTATGAAGTGAGCGCTGCACCACTACCGCATTAAATGAGAGCGGAATGTAAAATTTTTATTATGTTTCTGTCTAACAAAAATTTTATCTTTTTACGATAATGTTATATACATTTTTTAAATAATATTTTGAAAAATATTAAAATGTTTGAATAAAAAAAAGAAAAATACACTTAACACTTCGATGAGTACAATAGTTATTTTTTTTTTAAAATTAGAATACTTTAAATGAAAAAAAACAAAATTCATAAACAAACTAAATTTTTTATTTTTATTTTTTTCTAAAATAGTTAAGCTCCGTAAATTGCAGATCCTTTAAATTTCGAATTCTTTTTTATTTCAATGTAAAATATATATAAGGTTATTTATTTTAGAAAAATAAATAACCTAACGCAAATCTATAAATTTTTTACTTCTCAAACAGACTTAACTGAGAAAGAGTCGTTGAAAAAAAACTTGGATAAAAATAACTTTAAAAAACCAAAAAACATTTTTCTCTAATAACTTATTTGATATTACAAAATTTCAAAAAATTACAAATATATTATTACAAAGTTAACATAAGAAAATAGCAACTTCTAATTTTAAATAAGAATTAATCTTAAGTTTAAAACATTTTTAAATTTAAAATTAATTCTTATTTAAAATTAAAAGTTAATAAATGACGTCAAATTTGATTATAATGTAAAGTTAAAAATAATCAGTTTGTCACTCGAAATTAAAAAATAGCTAAAGAGCTTATTTATAATGGTTTTTAAAAGTATTTTTGTCAATCTTTTAACAAAAAATATGATTTTATGAAGAACGAGTTCAAAAAATTTAACATCATTGGGAAAAAACGTTGTATCTCAAATAAGCAATGTGAACCAATTCTATTAAAATACAATAAAAAGATTTTTGAAGACATAACAAATAGTTGTATATCTTATTACCCCACCATAAGGCGTGGTTTTGAGAAGGAGGAAATATATATTCCGAGAAAAAGTGTACTTGAACTGAAATACGACAGATTAAGGAACAACGATAAAAGTTTAAAGCATTTCAATTGCGATCATGTGAATAACACTTTTTATTGCTACTTGGTTTGTCCGGAAACTTCAGCCAGGTACATATTTTAGAAATAATTTATAATTTTTGTTGAATCTCTGTTTTAACTTTTACTGCGTATGTTTTTTTATAATTTATATATAATTAAAAATATTTAATACATCTTTTCTATAAATATTATTCAAAAATAAATACTCCGTTCAATAGATGTTTAAATTTACATAAAAAATGTGCTTACTACTTTTTTTGTTGACCTTTTACGTACCTATCTTTAATATAATTTTTTTTTTTAATTTAAAAGAGTACTGTGGGCGAAGCCCCATCAACCAGTTGGACGTTGGACTAATCCACTACTCTATTTGATATCGGAGATAAGGTATTGAGCTTTCTGTGCCTGTTTTTATAATATAATTTATAAAGTTGAGTTTAATTAATACAGCTAAAAACTGTTTTTTATTATCTCTAAAACTTGTTTATGTAAGTAATTTTATTTCTTATTTTATTTTTTTACTTTATGCTTTTGCGCTATTTTTTTATAATACAAAACGTATCTTGCTTCCTGTATTATATGTGTAATACCATTAAATAAATCGGAAGATCTTTTCGTTTATCCTTATATACTTAAATAACATTATAATCAGTTTCATTTATTTTGTTTTTAGTTTAGTTTATTAACAGTTTTATCAACAATAATAAAGTAAATAAAGCAATTTTTAAGTAGCTTGTTGAAATATCTTTTTTTTTTTTTTCTTTTCGAGAAACTGCTTTTTGAGTTTTTTTTTATTCAATAAAACAATTTTACAAAGCCAAGATGCATTTTTATAATTTTTTTTTTTTCGTTTGTTTTCTAGCTTAAATAACAGTTTTACATGCTTAGTGTCCTCAATATATAAAAAAGTTAAAATGCTCGATATTTGTTGTGACGTTGTTATGACGCTCCTTGAATGTTGTTAAGTCAGATTTGTTTATTTATGCAAATTAAGTTTAAACGAAGCCAAATACTGAATATTCGCAAAGTTTTGATTACAAAGTTTGTCGAATAATCTGTCCTCATAAAATTTTTTTTAATATATGTACTTTTTTCTATTTGCTCCACTATTTGTTAAATAATTCGTTCAACTGTTTGTTTAACTCCAGTTCAAAGTTCAAGAATCTGGATTTAGCTTTTTAGTTAAGTCAGGTTTAGTATTATACTCTAAAACTTAAAGATAATTTGAAAAAATCATTGAAGTTAAATAAACTGTCGAAAAACACTCCACAATAGGATATGTTGGCTTTAGGAAAATTTAGTTTTTAGTATTCAATATTGAAAAACTGAATATCACAAAAAAGTATTAGTTATGTTGTTAAATATTTTTTGTTTTTTAAAGAGAAAATGAAGATATGAATTTATTAAAATCACCGAAACAAAAGGTTTTGGTGATTTTAATAAATTCATATTAAAAATCACCCATCCGAAACAACATATGGAATTATACTCCGAAAAAAGATTTATTCACATTGGGGAACAAACACCCTTCGCAACTTTCTGCAGAACAATGTTTGGTATATATGTATTATAAGGAATATGATAGGTAAGAATTATTTTAGCATAGTTAAATGTATTGCGAAATGGAATTATCTTTTTTTTTGTAGATGCAGGTTTAAAAAAAAAAATTTAAAAACTGAAAAAATAAAAAACTAAAAGAAGTAGTTACAGTTTATGATGTTTTCTAACTTACACTTAATTATTTATTAGAAATTTATAATAAGTAAGTTGTAACATAGTTAAGAAATTCATCTTACCTGCCATGGACATGCAAAATTGAGCGAATAGTTATGGTATTTGTATGCTCTGTTTTTGACACGCCTGTTTTGAAGCACTATTAAGTTGATATACTAAGGCGCAATCTTAGTAAAGTTACACTGACATACTGGAAACAAAAATACTAAAGTTTTATTTTCATATAAATTCATATTTAAAAACACCCAGCCGAAACAACATCTGGAATTATACTTCGAAAGAAGATTTATTCACATTGGGGAACAAACACCCTTCGCAACTTTCTGCAGAGCAATATTTGGTATATATGTATTATAAGGAATATGATAGGTAAGATTTATTTTAGCATAGTTAAATGTCTTGCGAAATGGAATTATCTTTATATATATATATATATATATATATATATATATATATATATATATATATATATATATATATATATATATATATATATATATATATATATAAATTAGTAGAATATCACTTAGAAAATTTTTCTCATTTAACACTGTGTTTTATCAATAAAGACTCATCAGAAATGAATGATCAAATTAATAAAACTTCCCCTTATACCAAAAATTAAATTACAGGATATCACATGTCTTAACTACTGCAATTTTTCACACATTTGTGTAATTTGCTGACTTTATTGTAAAAGGAAATCTTTAGAAATGATTACTTAAGCTTTTTTAAAAAATAATAAATTTTTTTCGAAGGGGAGTTAATGTAACTATTATTTGAGCTCACTTATTTTTATAGTTTTTTAAGAGAAACTAATTTTCGTGCCTGCATTTAGAAATCAATTCTGATTTTTTGTTTAATAAACATTCTAGGTTTGTATGTGTAATTATTTCAAATTTTTTTTGTAGACATAGTATGCATTTTTTGGAAATATTGTTATATGCATGCAATGTTTTAAGGATGGACCAATTCAGTGTAAAATCATCAATGTTTTTATCTTTTAATTCCCATATATATTTTGACAGCATGGTGTCTTTTGAATACTTTTTATTTTGAAAAAATTGCTTATGATTGACAAAACGTTTTTTCCATTCACCTTCTGTTATGCCAATATATTGATTATCAGGTACATTCTTAGAGGAGACAACACATTTATATACCACATTTTTTGATAAGCAACTTCCACTCATTGGACAATTGTTTTTTTGTTTACAATTACATTTTTCTGTAGTTTTTTCATTTTGGGTTTCTTTTTTGTTTAACAAAGCATTGTTGTGACCTTTTATAATTCTTTACATATTTTTTGTGCAACTGTAGCTAACTTTAATAGTATTTCAATTAAAAATTTTATGTAATTTCTTAGATGGCGGGAAATGCTTATCGATCAATTTTGAAAACACTTTTCCTATGTTTATGGAAACATTATTGCTCTATGGGGGGTTGAACCAAATTACATTTCTAGTTCTATTTTGCTTTTTTGTATTCTTTTTTTCATGATCAAATTTTAATTCAAAGTTTTCAAAACCACTTTTTTTAAGGGCATCTTCAAATATCTGTTTGGAGGAATTGAATACATTTTCATTAGAGGAGTTTTGGTTAAGCCTGTTATTAATTGAAATCAGGATTTGTTTTAGAATTTAGTGTGGATGATTTGAGTTAATATTAATATACAATAATTCATCGTTTGGTTTTTGGAAAGGCTTATATGTATTTTCCGAGAGGTTAAATGTGACTTTAGAGGTTAAATCAAGAAAGTTCACAATTTTTAAATTTATGTTTATTTCAATTTGAAAGCCAATATTTCAAAAAATTTTCTAAATATCTTTTCTAATTTTATCAAGCTGTGGACCAGATTTTTTACGCATTACTATTAAACCATCGTCGCGATAAAGGCCTAAATCATTTATATTGATTATTTTACTTAATAAATCTAAAATATATAATCCAACAAATTCACATTATATATTTTAGATTTATTTAATTGTAATTTAATTTAAGTTTTATTAATTTGATCATTCATTTCTGATGAGCCTTTACTGATGAAACACAGTGTTGAATGAGAAAAAAATTTGCTAAGTGATTTTCTTCTAATTTATATATAAATATATATATATATATATATATATATATATATATATATATATATATATATATATATATATATATATATATATATATATATATATATATATATATATATATATATATATATATATATATATATATATATATATATGCTTAAACAATTTTAAAAATGTATTCTACAAAATAGAGTGCTCAAAGTTCTTAAAAGAACAGAGCAATTAAAAATTAGTAGAAAAACTCATCAGAATATCCTCTCTAATAAGTTTTTGCTGATGAAACACAATGTAAAATTGATATAAAATGTGTAAAAAAAATTGTTGTTAAGTGATTTTCCACTATTTTATATATATATATATATATATATATATATATATATATATATATATATATATATATATATATATATATATATATGTATATATATATATATATATATATATATATATATATATATATATATATATATATATATATATATATATATATGTATATATATATATATATATATATATATATAATATATATATATATATATATATATATATATATACCCAGCAAGCACAGGACGTTTTTAAAACGTTTTAATTCCGTTCAATTTACGGTCGGACGTTAAAAGAACCAATACAACCGTTTTTAAAATGTTTTTTTGCAAACGTTTTTTTAAATGTTAGTTTAAACGTTTTTTTAACGTTTTTTAAACGTTTTATTTTTTTTTATTAACTAACGAAATTTCTCAGTTAGCTTATGAACGTTTTTAAAATGTTTTTTTAATATGATAAAAAACTTTTTTTAAACGTACAGCACGGCAATATCTAAAAGAGTATGTTTACACAAATAATGGCGTGACCTTCGATTAGGCGAATTGATTTATTTAAGTAAAAATTATATAAATTAGTATATATTTAAATCAACCAAGTGTTTGTATTGTTTTCTTGTAGAAATAAATTTGAAAATATATTGGAGTATTTTTAGTTTAAAGTTGTATGCCTTCGTTGAAACTAGGTTGTGTTTGTATTTCTACTTGAATCAAGTAGATATGATTAATAAAGTTTTAATGGTGTGGTTAACTAGATTATTTTACTCTATTAAATAACTTAATTGTTGAGTAAACTTAAATGCTTAAAAAAACTAGATTAAGTTTTTAATTCTACTTAATTATCAACTGCTTTTAACGCAAAAAAATTTATTCGGATTTGGGAAAAGAGGAGCAACATTCTCAGAGTTTTTCTTCTTTAACTCTAAAAGTTAAAAATGATAATATCAGTGGTTTTTATAAAGGAATTACTATAGTTAAATTGGCTAAAAGGAAAAAAATATGATGATTTGTTTCAGGAAAGGGAGTGACTTACTTCAAAATGTCATTTTTAAATTTTTATTCTTTAATGATAGTCTGGTGTCATTACCAAATATTTAGCAGTATGAAACCTATAATATTATATACCATACTATATACCCTATTTTACTTATAAAGTTATTAATCTGTAAAGTAATTTGTAAAAAAATTTTATTTGTAAAATTGCTACATGAGAAGACAAGTTGTTAGATGAAATTCAAATATTACCTTTGCTTGTGTTCTGTAGGTCAAAAAACAATAAATAAAGATGATATTGATTGTGATGACCAATAGATTCATTTTAAGACACATCAATCTTCCTCATCTTTAAATAAAAAGGATAAACATGATGGATTTCCATTATCTCAAGCCAGTAAGTCTTTAGTTAAAAATAATATTGTAATGTTTGTTGTAAAATGCTAACATGACATGACTGTCAATATTAAAAAAACAATCATTGAAACAGTAAGGCTCCAATTTTAACTTTAAATAATCACCTTCATGAAATCCATTATTTCAATATTATCAAAACTATAAATCTATAGCAACAATCTTTCTTGTCTAACCCGAAATCTGAGAAAAACGCTAATATATATAATATACCATTGCCACTATTAGAGATTTTACTGTCTATTAGTTTTTCTCTGATTTAGGGTTAGACCAGTAAAGTTGTTCAATTGTTAAATGTATGTATTTTAAATTTATTTATTTACGTAGTTTAGTTAAGACTATGTAAAATTTAATTAGTGTAAATTTGTTTTGACTTTTAATATTGTGTGTTGCTTCTCTTAAATGAGATAAAAACCCAAGGATGCAAAAAACTTAATATAAAATAGTGTGAAGAAGAAGTAGTAACTGAAATGAACAGCTTAATAGAATTTGATAAGTTTGACTCAGCACTTGAAAATGTTTCATCTAGTAACTCTGTAGTATCTCTGCAGTTGTAAATTGCTAAATACTGATTTGACAGATTTTTCTTTTTTTTTTTAATTTTCTTTAAAATATATAATTTTTACTACTTAACTAGGAATTGTCAGATTTCCATTATTTCTTTCTATTACAAACAAAGAGTTCAAAATATAGGTGGTAAGAACTGTCAAAAACTATGTTAGCTATGATGAAGAGGTTAGTATATTAAAAGTGCATTCCTATAAATACTCTGCTTAATTTTATAATGATATTACTCCCATCTTACAATCCATAATACAAATCCCATGCATGGCTCTACGTTAGCCGTTTTACCATAATGGGATGACTAAATAACCGTGAATTTCATACGCGCAAACTAGCACATGTGCGAAGCAGTTACAAAGACTGGCACGATGCCAAATGGCATTAGTGCAAATGGGCATAACTGCACCAAAAAATTCCAAACATTGGCATAAGTGCAAACTGCTATAAGTGCAAACTGGCATATGTGTAAATTGGCATAAGTGCGCTAAATAGATTTACAAACATTCGCATAAGTGTGATTTGCCATAAGTGGAAACTGGTATAAGTGTGAAGCAGTTACAAAAACTCGCAAAAGTGCAAACAACATAAATGCGAACTGGCATAAGTGTGCTCAATAAATTTGCAAAATTTAGCATTATTCCAAACTGGCATAACTACAAACTAGCATACGGGCAAAATGCCAATCAGCACTTTGGCCAATGTTTGCAAATTTATTACACGCACTTATGTC